>CM026387.1:51281684-51312452 GCA_014843695.1 Archivesica marissinica
TCCAACCTTATTTCAGATTCACGTGTGTGCACTGAACCAGGTGTTTTGCTTGCTGTAGTGGTCAGTTCTCTTTTGTTATTTAATATATTTTCGCCTGATGTTTGCGATACGCACTGTTGACTGTATTCACCTGTATTCTCACCTGTATTTGCCAATAATCTTGTAAATGTACTTTGTGGTGATTGTTGTTGTGGCAACGTTGGGGCGTAGCTGGGAGGGATACAGTGGGACACATACTCAGGAGGGGGCATTGTGGGGACATTGTCGATTGGAGAAATAGGGCGAACATAACCAGGATAAACACTAGGGGGTGGGCATACAGGTGGGCATGTATGTAAGAAACCGGGTGGAGGATATATAGTTCTATTTGTTGGGGGAATACACATATCATTACTTGATGTTGTTGCTTCGCATTCCATAAGGGGATGACCAATCTGAGTACAACTTCGTTCCTGATTCGGGATATACGATAGGGGCTCAGAGAGCGGCTGTGTCTGAGTGTACACCGGTATTTCACTGGTCGTATTCTGTCCGCCAATAATGTCAATATCAGTTAGTCTGTTATATCTCAGATAATGACCCCACTGTGGAAATTCGTCAGCCAAGATACGCCCATCAGCTACGATCTTTGCAGGGTATACAATATTCACTTTCGCTCTGGGATATTTTGATTTGTGTTCCTTATATTTTGGCCATAGTCTAGACCTTGCATCCTGTATTTCTTTCGGATAGTCGTAATCAATTGAAAAGCCAGGATGGTGCTTCAACATCGGTGCCCTTTTCATAATGTACTCTATATCACCATAGTCTCTAAAGTTTGCTATGATCATTCGCTTATTGAAGTTTCTACCGGGTACCCTGCCTCCTAGTCTATGCACTCGTGTTATGTAAATGTCTCGTGCTCCAATATCCAACTTGGACTCAAGGAATTCAATCAAACGTGTATAACAGTTTTCATCCCTGTTTTCAACAATTCCTCGAAAAATTAGATTATTTCGTCTCGATCGAGCTTCCATATCTATCGACTTGTACGCCAATTCACGAATAAGATCTGTTTGTGAGTTAGTCACTTTGATCACATGACATACTTTCTGGTCCACTTGTACTAAGTGTTTTTGAAAAAACATCATACCTTTTGTGCAATTCACTTGTTCGTTTCGTATGTATCTGTATCTGAAACATATGTACAAGTTTATTTTCCATAGAACTAGATACAAAATCTTGTCTGGTCGCACACGGACTGAACCACTGTTTGATCAACCATTTCCCGCGCAATCAAATTTTCAAATCTATTCTGAATTGGCACTGTATATTGTGTATGTAAATCCATTTTTAATAATTATTTCACAACGAACATCATAAATACTGATCAATAATACATTCCGATCACTGTTCCCGCAGGAAAATATAATTTTAATATCTATTACAAACACTTTTTCACAAAATAAATGCTGTGCACAATTTTCATGTTGACACAGTCCGCCATCTTGTATATATAAGTACTTATTGATTCATGCGTTGTTGAAATACTTATTGTTGCATTCGTTGCATTGGTAGTTATTGTTTAATCACGTGCGACTGTAGGTATTGTTTCACTTGTTTGAGTATTTATTGCTTCATCCGTTGCTACAGTAGTCCTAGGATGCTCTGGAATAATCGGATTTGGATTTCCTCGTGCATACTGTAAATGATTCGACTGCTCTTTCTGAGGTACACACATAGGTCTGACAAATGCCGTGGGTATAGGGACTGGTATTTGAAATATCTCTTGTGTCCCATTCAACAATAACGGTATACCTGAATAATGTGTCCCACTGGGAACATTTGGTGATGGTTTCGCAAATGACATTGCGGCTGGACCATAATCAGAGAAATCTGAGTGTCCGGACGATGGGCCAGATCTACACATACCAGTCGCTACATTATTTCCCATCAAAGATTCAAACATGACGCTGTTTTTAAATTCAGTCACGAGATGACGTTGACTCTGCAATGCACTGTCTGTCGGAATACATGTTTGCTGTGTTTCATGTGTTTGCTGAACTGTTATTGACGGTCTGATATAATATAACGCTGGTGGACCCACCAAAGACGTGTTCAGCGACATATCTTGCTCACTTTTCAATTGAGTATCCAAATGTTCTGCAACATGATGATCAGAATTATATGTAGAGCTATCAATGTCATGGTAATATTGGTTAGAGGAATGCATCGGAGAAAGGTTGTGATGTATATGCTCTGTTTTAGCGGAAACTCTTGGCAGATCGTGTGTGCCACGTGGAAATGATATATCCGGAGAGCTACATGAATGTTGGTCTTTATCAGAGTTTTGAATATCATTTAGTCCAAGTCGAATCTGTTGATTTGAAATATATGCAGGTGGGGGTTCCTCTTCTGTGGAAATGATATGTTGATTGTAACCTATATCTGTGTGTTGAGGTCTCTGATATGATGATTCTGGCAACGATGTGTACGGAGGTGGATCACAACTTGGGCAGCGTTTGTCATCAGCGCTCTGGTAATTTCTTTGTTTAAATGATTCAATAGTGTTGGTAGCCATGCATCTCGTGCATTTCCAAAGATTAACACTTATATATTCCAAACCAATCCGTTGACCATTGGAATCTGTTTTGTTCTGAACTGTTGGAGAATACCTAGTTCCTCTTTTGACATCAGGTTCCTGGGCAGTATTCGCGGCATCCTCAAGTTCTTTTTCACAGTCATTTTCAACATGTACTTCAATTACCTGTGAATGTTTCGTATCCTTACCGATGTTTGATTCAATTTGGTCTTGGTATGGTACATCCACTGCTTCAGTCGCAGTTGTCGTATCCTTACCAATGCTTGATTCAAGTTGGTCTTGGTATGGTACATCCACTGCTTCAGTCGCAGTTGTCTGTAAGTAATTAATATCAGAAATCATTAGTGGATGGTAATTAATAAAATACAAATGTATAATAAAAAGATAAAAACTAATATTCTTAAACACGCAACATAGATATTCAATCTGTCTTGCGGTTAATATATTTACCTTGTTTCCCAAAGCAATTTCTTTCGATGTTTCGCTGCTTTTGTCATCTGTGTTACTTTCATCCAGATGTTGCTCTGAAAACATTACACTCATGACAGGAAACTGTGTACGTATGATCATGTTAGGGTGGTTTGGGTGGATTCAAGTAATACTGAAGCTTAGGTCATACGGCGGCTTTCCAGTATGTGCGTGTGTGCGAGCATTGAAGTTCTTCTATATTGTTCCTTGACATCTCCAATCCTGCTATATACGAGTTACTTGGTTGTGTATGCGAGTTGTAAGAACAAGCACCATCACATATACTAGTATGGAGATTCGATCATGAATTGCCTTCTTAACGAAATATATACGTGTATATTTCGTTAAGATGGGCCAATGAGTTGATCTATCTGACTTAGACAACGTCCATAAGTAGTTCGCGTCTATACTATTTAAGAAGCGAGAAATGTGACCTTTTCATTGGACCATGTGACTTAGGCGTTGTCTAATTATTATTTTGTAATGGAATTCCGAGGTTATAGTAATTCTTCTATCTGCTGAGTGTTATCAGCATGTGACTCACGTGGACGTATGAAAGGAGGTCACTAATACATACATAGTGCATGTGTTAATACTGAACATGTTATAACCATGGGCAGGGCTGTAAATAATGCGGTCCTAACTTGTAGGTCGAACCATTAACTTTTCTCTCGATTAAACTGTTTACTGAAATGATATAACTAATCTAAGCAATATAATTTTCAAATTGCTTTCCATGATTTCATTATAAAATATGTATGATTGCAATTTAATGCATGAACACAATGCAATAACATATTATTAAACTAAATTTGACATAACACATACCCGAATATAGGAAAGTCTCGCTGCTTGCTAAACATCGGATTGCTGCTTCAAGGGATTTCGGACTGGATAGTACACGCTCGTCAAAATCCAGACCAGCCTTTTTAACATTTTCCCTCATGAATTTCAGAACAGTGGCTGAAAAGGGAGATTGAATAATTCTAACATTTGATAAATGTCATGCAGGCATATACTTGTATATATGTAATTAAGCACATGCAGGCATATACTTGTATATATGTAATTAAGCACATGCAGGCATATACTTGTATATATGTAATTAAGCACATGCAGGCATATACTTGTATATATGTAATTAAGCACATGCAGGCATATACTTGTATATATGTAATTAAGCACATGCAGGCATATACTTGTATATATGTAATTAAGCACATGCAGGCATATACTTGTATATATGTAATTAAGCACATGCAGGCATATACTTGTATATATGTAATTAAGCACATGCAGGCATATACTTGTATATATGTAATTAAGCACATGCAGGCATATACTTGTATATATGTAATTAAGCACATGCAGGCATATACTTGTATATATGTAATTAAGCACATGCAGGCATATACTTGTATATATGTAATTGTCATGCAGGCATATACTTGTATATATGTAATTGTCATGCAGGCATATACTTGTATATATGTAATTGTCATGCAGGCATATACTTGTATATATGTAATTAAGCATATGCAGGCATATACTTGTATATATGTAATTAAGCACATGCAGGCATATACTTGTATATATGTAATTAAGCACATGCAGGCATATACTTGTATATATGTAATTGTCATGCAGGCATATACTTGTATATATGTAATTAAGCACATGCAGGCATATACTTGTATATATGTAATTAAGCACATGCAGGCATATACTTGTATATATGTAATTAAGCACATGCAGGCATATACTTGTATATATGTAATTAAGCACATGCAGGCATATACTTGTATATATGTAATTAAGCACATGCAGGCATATACTTGTATATATGTAATTGTCATGCAGGCATATACTTGTATATATGTAATTAAGCACATGCAGGCATATACTTGTATATATGTAATTGTCATGCAGGCATATACTTGTATATATGTAATTGTCATGCAGGCATATACTTGTATATATGTAATTGTCATGCAGGCATATACTTGTATATATGTAATTAAGCACATGCAGGCATATACTTGTATATATGTAATTAAGCACATGCAGGCATATACTTGTATATATGTAATTAAGCACATGCAGGCATATACTTGTATATATGTAATTAAGCACATGCGTATTGCATATTCCAACATGACTTGATATTTTCTTCCTGTAATAAGCCCCTGTAATTACCCAGCTTCAGATACGTATAGTGGTAGATGTAATGACAGACGGACGCATAACCTCAGATCTGTATGCAATATGGACAGACATATGACAATCCAACCTTTACTAAGTTGTAGCTATTATGACGGACGGACACTTCTCATAAGACTCAATGATTCACAACACACAACTACACCGTCCTGACCACCCAGGAAGACAAACCATCAAAGACAACCAGACACAATATAATTTAATTATCATATATGTTTATCATTTTATTATATCTCAATGTTTTCTGCTCAATACCCTAACATGTGTTTTAGAATTAATTAAAGTAGTTTGGTGAATAAAGTTGTAGTATATGATTAACCCAACCGCCGAAGCATTTTAATTATTTCACACAGTGAACCGTGTAAAAGTCAAAGCCTGATCTTTGTGTAACTGACCATAAGCCAGCTACCACCTTCCCTAACAACCCGCAGATCTCAAGTTATATAGGACAAAATCACGGACATTTAGTGCTAACAACGCGGAGTTAATCTACTTATTGTAAACCATTGCATAAAAGTAATAGACCAGTACATTGCATGAAAAATACCCCTATACTATATGTTAAGATAAACTGTTCCAAAAAGAAATATCATTGACCAATGAAAATACCCGTTACAGAATGTGTTCATTAACTGCTCAAGAATGGCGACTGTCTAAGCAATCAAATATAGAAAATCACAACCTTAATACGAAAAGGTAAATTAAATTCCCGTCCTGTTACAGTTCCTATAAACAAAGATCAAATCTACCATTGTTAAATCGGCAATAAACGACGGCTACGGCTGTTGTATTTTATTCCCCGAGTAAAAAACTTATTTAATGACGTGTTCGGCTTATATCCTATACTTAACCATTTTTATATTGAACGCAGCGATTGGGCAGGATTTGTAGTGTAGCCATACAGGAAATATAGTGTTGATAGCTGGATGATGATTTCCAGAAGCTATTTTACAGTACAGGGAGGCATTATGCTATTCGCCAAATAGCAGACAAGAAGACAAAATAAACACACATATTTATTCGTTTATTGCATTATATTGAGTCATGTTAGAATGGAAATAAAATTTGTTTTGTCTTGCCTTTGTTTATCGGCGAATAAACCACGGTGTGGAGGTTTGATGCGTAGGAATGATCCACATAGGCGATATTCACCGATACACAACGGCAATACAAATAATATTTCCTAATTCATGTCCCTCCATGTACATCATATATATAGTAACATAGATAAAACATGTAGCAGTGTACATAGTCATTCTCTGTGGTACATTAATCAATTATTCTCTGTTTTTTATATATGTGTTTATTATAGTGTCACCCCTATTTAACGTGTCAGCCATTTCTGACTTATGAGACACCTCTTTTTATGAACTATGCTTGTATGCCAGGCTGGTAGGCAATTGGTAACCATTATTTAACTAGCTGGTGGCTCACCAACCGGCCATATCAGAACGAACCCGTGACGAGATAAGAACATCGACCTCCCGCTCCGTAGGCAGACGCCTTAACCACTAGGCCACGGAGACGGTATGTAAAGTAGCACCAACAGCTTAGGTCATATGGTTTGCTGAAGGCGAGGGTAAATAAGTTCAATCATCACCATCATGTCATATGGCGACTCTCCAGCTGTTATTAGCGGAGGATAGTCCCGGATGCCCTTTCGAGCAGCATTACTCACAGAAGGGCATCATAGTAGAACCACCGACCTTCCGCAAGCCAGCTGGATAACTTCCTTATATGAAATAATGCGACATCCCCAGGTAAATTCGAATCTACATCGGCGAGGGTCAAATGATTTGAAGTCAACGACCATGACAAATGAGAGACACCTGTCAGTTACTGCCCCTGAATCCCTAAGAGTATATAGGTCCTCTTAAGTGGTTTGCTCTGTTTTTATCGTCGTTTCCTTTGTGCAACATGGTATAAATTGTGATCCACTTTCTCATCTTATAATTATTAAATTAATATATCTCGACAGATATCCTACAGTATATCCAATGGGTACTTATCTGTAAAGATTCTTTATCAATTAAATAACATGATTTTGATAAAATCCCAAATATCTTACACCAATAGCAGACAAGAGAATAACAATAAAAACAAAGGATTCCAACTAAAAGTACCGCAATACATTTCGGGATAAATCAAACGTTATCTGCCAAGGGAGGTAACAGAAAAGCCAGCTATGTCGCTCATTGGACCAGTAAGGCAAGATTGTGAAGGTAACACACAGTGATCTCTCAAACACGTAATACCTAGGATCCTATCTAAATAACAACATAGCTAGCTATATAAGTTTATTTAACTCTTTCAACACCAAGTAACTGACATGGACTGGTCCATGATATTCTTAGACCAATAAATGAATAAGAAAATTACATTCAGACCAGTTCATTTATCAAAATGGGTAAAAAAAATTCTAAAAATAGTTATATTACTTGAAAAAAGTGCAGATCCTGATGAGACGGCTCGTCACGAGCCGGCTCATCTGGATCTACACTTTTTTGTAAGCCAATTTAGAGGTCTGTGGTGTTGAAAGGGTTAAAGTCGCCACCGCATAAATGCATTTGGGCGACTAAATTATCTAAGGTGATTAAAGAGGTCTAAAAATAGTTAATACACTATTAAAATTACAACACTGGCTAAGTGGGTTGCATTGATCTCAGAGTGTGTTCGGTTTTCATATCTCCCACCCCCGATCGCACACGATTGTGTACCAACGGGGGTCGGAGGTAGACAGGGTGAAGAAATTACCCGGTGCAATTACTAATTCTAAGAAGATTTAGACATAAGTTGGTTAGTAAATTGTTTGTTAGTTCGTTCTATAGCCGATTTATACCGTATGTCCTTGGTGAGATAAAAACCGTGCAATTATTTGATTCTATAACAACCTGGCTAGAGGATGAACATGTCATTAAAATTAAAGACAATGCCAAAGGCGTTACTGGTTAAAAGTGTTTCAAGACGTGTCATTAACAACATCTAATAAATCTCCACACCCCCAAAAGCATGACCTCTCTGCTGTAGAATTACGCTTTAGAACGAAATAAAATATTCTGAACGAGTGCATTTTAGAAAGCAGTAACCAAATAATTACCTGGAAATAAATATTATATATCCAAGAACTGGAACTAATTTGATAGGACACATTTTGAGTCACCGGTTTATTATTAACATGCATGCATGATTCTAAATTCACTTGCAATTGGAATCTACCTGTGAAATGAAATATCTCGAAAATGTTCGTGAGAACTGAAAGTGACTGAGCACTTGCACATACATTATCTTTCTTAGTTTATACAAATTTAGTTTAACTTATATTAACCACTCTGGAGACCTCATTCCTGATGGAATCCATCGCTACGACGGAGAGAGAAAAGGCAACGTGGAATTTAAATGCATTGTCTAAGGGTACAATTGTAATGGCCCCAGCCATGTTCGAACTCAGGACTTTTCACACCTGAAGCGATCGCGCAACCACTGTGCTATTACGACTTCTATGTTGTGGTTTTCTATAGCATGAAACATAATTCGAGGACCGCATGTAATACACATTATCTGTAGCTTTAAGTGCGGCATTCTACATGCTAATTACCTGTACTAATTATAAAACATTTCAACTACATACCGGATGGTAGACTTCCTATGGCATCCAGTACAGCTTGGCATTCCCGGAACATTCCATGCCATTTAAATTGTTGTCCTTTAGAGAGGGATTCAACAGACACAATTGCCCTATCAATACATTGCTTCAAAATCGTATGCTTTACCATTGCAGTCGTAGCTGAAAACAATCATAATACATTCGTTCTTTGAAATAATTAGAACGTAAATATTAAATTCTTATCAATAGTCCAAATCATGAGTTTTAATCGACCTTAAGGTGAGGGAGTTCTTGCCTCGGTCATGAACATTCCGGAAGTATGTACATATCACTATGTACTATATATAAGATATAACTACATTGACTGGATTATATGTCAAGTTTATTGTACATAGAAACACATGTCATCTGGTTCTAGATAGCTTAGAATTGTTGGACGAACTCTCCCTGTATCAATAAGTGTGTCGTTGGATATGTAATGCAGCGGCATCTGTAGGGATAACTCACCAGTGGTATCTCCAGCAGCAACAACGGCAGCATTTGTGTCAAAGCTACAACCAGTCATTCCTTCATTCAGACGGTTGAAAAATGTACTGAATTGTTCTCCTATTTCAACGATCTGTTCCATTGATTGTGTATATATATCTGAATACAGAAAATCGCATTGGATTGATCTATGTATATTCCAGTGTTTGTTTAATCTTTATAAATGTCTGAATACAGACAATCAACTTAACTATCTATCTGGTTCAATTATCTTAGCTATCTGGGTATATAAATAGGTATTGACTGCTGATCTATCTATCTGGTATCGTGGTTTATCTTAGATATCGGAGTATATAAATAGTTATTACATACATATGGATTTTTACCTATTTTTGCCTTTATTTGCCTACCACAATACTGTGTATCACCCAGGTTGATACGCTGTGTTTTCCGGTCTGATACAGTTGCTGGTTTGATACGGTCATTAGTATAGCTTAGGTTATATGGTCACTCTCCAGATATTAATAGTCTTTCAGATGGGACGTTAAACCGAGGTCTCGTGTCGGTGCTTTACATCGTGCACGTAAAAGAACCAGAGGAGATTCTGGAATGTGTCTCTGTCTGTATCATGCACTATCCTCCAAAATCTAAAATAACTAATCTCTTCAGGAGGCGTCGCTCATATGGGCAACCGGTAGCGACGATAAATAAACGTAAAAAAAAAAAAAAAAATCCAGTTATCCATGAGTGATTCGGGAAGCACTAGCTTTCAGACACGGGCGGGCAACCTGGTGGAACCACCGATCTTCCGCAAGTAACCTGGATAGCTTTCTCACATGCAAGAAATCGACACACCCACACTTATATATTACATTGAAATGTGTAAATATCATGAGCCATTTAAAATATTAACAATTCAAGGAAGTAAGTTGTACCTAATCTGTCATCTGGTGGGCAGTTGTCTGGACTGAGGATTTTGAGGCGGGCGGATATCAGAATTTCAACAAATTCCGCGGGAGATAACATACAATCATCTTCGGTGAGTAGTGAACCTGTAATATATGAAAACGAATATATACAGCGTAGTAGAATCATTTCTAACGACTACCCCACCCCTCCATTAAGACAACCCGGCTATTAAGATCACATTCCTTTAGAATGGAACTATTTTCTTCCGGTTATTTCACTATTCACTGTTGGAATTTCATATTTTATTGCATTCTATATATACAATGTACAATACAAAACAAATGAACAAACATGTATAACTATCCATAATGCATGATTTGTGGCATTGTTTGCTCAAGGATTGTCATTATATGTTGAAGCAAATGGGTTGGGCCACAAGTTTTAATAACATTAGTTACGGCCCTCCCCATAAGACTAGATTGTAATTAACAAAGACACTGAATACAAGAGTTGTGCTAGTACTTTACTAATTTAATGATACTAATAGAAAAAGGGTAAAATGATTAAGAGAATAAGCAGCATTTTAGGTAATAAGAATTTAGAAACAAAAAACAACAATAAACAAACCAAAAAAGTTTAGGAAATGTAGCTGTAATAGCTACTACTATCAAGTGTCCCACCATACAACGTTACCCAGCCAGCCACACCCGTCACCACACCCTAACATAGATCGTCACAAGAGAACAGCCTATGTATATATATACAGATCATGTGGTTATTTACTCGAAGCGTTTAGTCGTTTTAATATATGTTTGAACTTGTGTGAAAATATATTCATTTTCATTGTCCGCTAAGTTTTCGAAGCCTAACAGTAGTTTTCTTGTATTTAAGGGATGATAAGTACGTGTGTTTACGAATAGAACGCGTCTGGAATTTACATAGAATAGACAGCGAAATAGATAGTGCTCCGCATCCTCATTTTCATTAAGTTCACACAAGCATTTTGGACTATCGCGCAAATGATTATTATAAAGATCTGAATGCAGGTTGCTACAAGAATTTCGAATGCGAGCATGATATACTTGCTGACGTCGATTTCCAGATTTAAAAAATGATGGTACTATTGGTGGTTTGAAGATTTCTTTCAACCTCCCTTTAAATGACGACAATGTATTTATATTACGAATATTAATATCCAATTCATTCCACAGTTTTATTGACGATGGTAATATATATGTTGAATAAATTTCAGTTCGCCTTGCTAAAGTAACAAAATCTGTATTGTTTCTTAAGTTGTACGGATTTACTTCGTCAACAGTTGTTGGAAATAAGTCAGTTATGTAGCTTGGTACGTTATCGTGTATATGTTTATGAACTAAAATTAATTTTTGCATTTTTCTGTGATCAGAGAGTGAAACCCAGCCAATTTCTTGAAGAAGTTTCTCAATGGAAACTGATCTTGTAAGTCCCGTGACTATTCTAGCAGCTTCATATTGAATTTTATTTTTTAGAGATTCGTTTTCATATAATGTACAACTATCCCAGACTATGGACGCATATTCTAAAATAGGTCGGAGATAAGATATGTATATTTGATTAAGAGTTTGGCGTTTTAATTTAAATTTTAACATTCTCATTGATCCTAGTGTTTTTGAAGCGGAAGTAGTAATGTTTGATATATGCTTACGCCACGTACCGTCTTCACTAAGTGTAACTCCGCGATGCTTGTGGTGATTTACGTAATCTAACTGCGTATTTTCGAAGAATAGCACTGGTCGATTAACGTTACCTAGTGATAAGAACATAACTTCTGTTTTTGCTGGATTGAATTGAACAAGCCATTGTTTAGACCATTTTGATATTATAATTAGATCATGATTCAGTGAAGCGTCTATAACATTTGAGTCGTTGGATGTCATTGCCAAGGAACTATCATCAGCAAATAATCTTGTTAGACTATAAAGAGATTCAGCAATGTCATTGACGTATATTAAAAAAGTAAGGGTCCCAAGACAGAGCATTGTGGTACACCAGCATTAAGACATTTTTCATTAGAGAATGCAGATCCAACAAAAACCTTTTGTCGCCGTTCATTAAGATAGCTAGATAACCACTTGATTATGTTTCCCGAAATGCCATACTGTCGAAGTTTGAAAAGAAGACCTTTGTGCCAAACTCGGTCAAATGCCTACTAATATCACAGAATATAATACAAGTTGATTTACGTTCATCGAAGGCCTTACAAATTTGGTTGTAAATGTCAATTAACTGATACACTGTAGAGTGTCCCGGGAGGAAGCCCGATTGTCTTTTGTATATTAGTTCATTCTCGTGCAAATAGTTATATAAATATTTGAACATAACTCGTTCCATTACTTTTCCTACGCAACTAATTAAGGAGATAGGTCTATAGTTTGATGGAATATCGCGGTCACCCTTTTTGAACAGTGGCATGACATTTGCACTTTTCCAGCTAGCTGGATAAGTCTGTTCTTGTATTGACCTATTAAAAAGTATACAAAGCGGGCGACTTATAGTGCGAGAGGTTTCTTTAAGCATACGATGGCTAATTTCATCTGGCCCACTGGATTTTTTTACTATTAAATTTGATAAGATGTAGGTAATGTCTTGTTCAGTGATGATTATATTTGTGATTGATGAATCTGTTTTTAAACTAAAATTTGGCAGATCTGTTTGAGAATCGTTTATTGTCGAAATGGATGCGAAGTAGAAGTTAAGAGTATTGGCTTTATCTAAATTCGAGACGGAATATGAATTATCATTTCTTAACAGTGGTGGTATCTTTTCACATTTTGCAGAATTTTCCTTAACTAACATTTTAACTATTTTCCAATATTTTCGCGGATTGGACGAGTTTAAGTCATTTAGTGTAAATTCAATGTTATTAAAAAATAGTTCTTTTGCGTGTTTTTTCATATTATTTACCTTGTTTCTCAATTTTTTATAACTGATCCAGTCATCTAATTTTCCTGTACGTATTGCAGTACTTTTATGCCTGTCGCGCTGTCTAGATATTGTCCTTAATTCTGAGTTATACCATGGTTTGTCGTTTGGACGGACTGTAACTAAATAAGTTGGTATACATGACTTTACTATGTTTAAGAATGTATCAATAAAAAGAGAAGTAGCAGTATCTAGATTATGTGAGTGAATAAATGACCAATCAGTTACACGTATTATGTTATTTAGTGATTCAAAATTAGCACGTTTATAGTTCCATACCCTTCGTTTATAAGGTCCATTCGACTGAAAATCAACTTTGATGTACGCAAAAGTACCGAAATGATCACTAATTCTATTTTCTGTTTCAAAGATACCCGAGTGTAATGAAGTAATGTTATTTGTAATTGCCACAGGATCAATTAATGTTCTCGAATGATTAGTTACTCTAGTAGGTTCATTAATAATGTTGGTCATATAGTAGTAGTAGTAGGATGTTTCTTAATTTAGAATTGTTGTAATTCATTTGATCTTCATTAATATCTCCGACTAAGACAATATTTGTTGACATTTCGGATGCTCTTTCTATACACACATTAATTTTATCCCATAAGTCAACTGTAGAATTTGGAGGCCGATATAAATTGCAAATTAAATATTTTTTGGAATGGTCTTTAATTTCGATCCACATTGATTCAGCGAGTATATTCTCTAGTTCAATAATTCTTTTTGGTCTTAAATGAGATGAGGCATAAATCAATAATCCTCCAGAATGGGCTGTGTTATCTTTTCGAAACATTGTATCAAAACCTTCTAACCATATATAGTCATCATTAACTTCATGTGTGAGATGAGATTCAGTTATACATAAAATGTCAAAATCAAGAAAATTATCATTAATATAACCCAGCTTGTTTCTAATACTTCTAATATTTTGATGCAATATAGAAAAACAATTATTATAATTTATATCCGGTCCTGGATTTGTTTCAATATCTCCAGACAGTAATAACAGTAGTTGAATAAGTAAAGTATAGCCAATGTTTGTACTAAATGTTTCGCACATATCCATAGTTGAGACACTGTATGTTGATGAAATAATATATTTATGACCTGTACTAAGTAAAGCAGTAGTAGCAAAATTCAAATTGTAAGTGCTTGTATACAGTAATGTATTCAATACGAAAACCAGTTTATACAGTTTACAAAGCATTTGTCTAAGTGCATACAATAATGATTTTAAAGGATATGAATAGAAGGTGCATGATTTCTTTATCGGCTGTCCTCTACTAATATGATATAGACCAATACTCGATCTCCAAGAGCTCAAATCTTTACCCATTCGGGAACAGTACAATATAATCATATGAGACCGTGTATCGGACTATATTCATAGCAAAACGGGAGAGGAGACGTGGGAGGCTGGCATCGGACGGGCACACACAGGACATGGACAGGAGCAAACTACTGACAAACAACATCTCCTTAACAAGAGACGAATGAAAAAAGTACTTTCAATTAATGAATAAAAAGCGTTTCCTGGTAAAAGATATACATATATTGAGTATAATATTATATAGTTATTCTGGCAGAAGCAACATTTACAGATTACAGATGAAATGCGAACCTATTGTGTAAATTCGAATTACTAAACAGTGTTGATACAAAACGACAGAAAGGTTTGGACGTTATAAACAAATAAGAAGAATAAAAGTCTTTATAACAATGGGAGGCAAATAACGAGAGTGCTATAAGCAGGTGGATTTTAACAAAATTGCTACGTGTGACGGGGTTGTTTTAACAATAACCCGAAACCATAACGAAGAACTTCGAGACAAAAGCAGTAAGCAATGTATGACAGCATAGAGGAAGCTGGGAATATATACATATATGTACACGCCGGAAGGTTCCTCCTAGTTGTGGACACATTACATATTAACAAGTATATTACATATATATACAACAACAAACCAATAAAAGTTCATATTCTATAAAGCGAGCTATTTTCGTCAGTAAGTCGACGTTTATTTCTATAAGCGGGTCAGAAATACCGAGGTGTGGACATATTACATATTAACAAGTATATTACATATATATACAACAACAAACCAATAATAATTCACATTCTATAAAGCGAGATATTTTCGTCAGTATGTCGACGTTTATGTCCCTTTAACTAACTGTAAGCGGGTCAGAAGTACATGTGATTTCGGACTATTCCTCGTGCATATAAGTGATTATAATCACTAGTAGATCTACATACTTTTAAATCAAGAAATAAGATAACATACTGTAACTTTAGCCAAGTTAGGTACTGTGGTCTGTTGGACGGTAAGCATAATCTAGCATGTTTTGTGCAGAGCATTATACAGTCAGTAAATCTAACCTCCAAGTTGCGTCAAACAGGTCAATTATCAATAGTATTTCACTCGGATCAATAAAACTGCCAAGTGTTAAACATTTATTTGTACGGAGACGCGTCAGTTGTTAATTTTGAGTACAGAAATAATGGATTACTCCTATTGTATGGACTATATAGATACATGTGTAAACATCAGTACCTTGTACGCATGAACATCTGCAAACAAAATACATAACGGTATAATGCAATCAGTAAGTTTGAGGTTAACGGTATTTATAGCACATAACAATTATATATTATATATATCTATAAATGTACATTGTAGCTCAGTATCTGTCACGTGTTGTAATAAATTACTGTGGATAAGAAACGTCTATATAGTGATTATAAGGAGGGATGGAATCGTAAATATAAAATCGAACTCTTATCGCAAGGTATGTTTCAGTTATTTAAGTGTTGATTATTCTGCTTACACTTGTGTTAGTAGAAATCAATATTATAAATATGACCCGACACAAATAATAAATATGTATGATACGCTCACTGGACATACAAGGTCAGTGTCCGTGTGTGTGATTGAACTACATTTCGGGTCACGCTATATATAGAAACTAAGAGTTTAAACATCATATATATAGTTAGGGTCAAGCTATTAATAGTAAAATATCACACAATGATCATAGTTGACCAATCAGCTCAGACTATATACACTGTCACGTGATGTCAATATTTACTTGTCTAATATTTACACACATGCGTTAAACAGGTCTGCCTTCCCTGATGCACTCCACTATGTCCATGTCCTTTATCAGCACCTTTTTGTCCGTGTTCTGGTCATTTCCTGGTATGGTGCCATATACACGACAACCAGCTACCCACGTTTTGGTGAGCTTTTTGGTTCGCACTAACTGCCTGGCCTCAAACGAAAGCCGCTCTCGGTATCGTGTGAGGTTCTCCTGCACGAAAATGCCATCCCCCAGGGTTTTCCTTGCTGAATATACACGATCGCGAGCCTTAGAGTTTGTGAATTTCACGATCACTTTCCGATTTGTAGTGGTTGCGGTTTTTCTGCCTAGTCTGTGGCACTTGTCGATGTCTCCACTTGTCAACTGCAGCCCTTTGCTGGATGAGTGGTCCAGGATTTTGCGTTCAATGTTTTCGTTGAAATCACCAGTATCCCCACGAATACCCGATATATTTAGACACATGCGTCTACCATATTGGTCCAGATCGTCCAGCTCAAGCATGGTATATTTCTGTGCATTCCGTAAATCCTTATTTTCGGCCCTCAGATTGTCATTTACCTTTTTTAATTGGGACATCTCCTCCTTAAGAAATTTGGTTTCAGCTTTTACTAGGGCTTGTATTTCTCCTTTCACTGCTTGTATAAGATCTTCTTTAATTTCAAGGATCAACATAGCATCGAGTTTCTTCAGGTCATCATGGGATAGACTAGTGGCCATTTTTGTAGTGGGTGGGGTATTTGAATGTTTTAGTGTTACCTCCGAGTCCGAATCATCAATCGTATCGAAATATAAACTCCCCTCGCTATCACGATCTTCACTAAATGTTCTATGTTTTTTCTGGCTTGGATTTATTGGTGAGGATTTGTTACGCTTACGATTCTTTTTACGATTATTGGTCGACATTGATTTTGCGCGCGTAATCTATTGTGTTCGCATTTTTGTTTTCATATGTATCTCACCATGTCAATAGTCCTTATTACTGTCTCAATTTCATTATGTTACTGTTGTTCTACTATATAATGTCACATTATGTTATACAACTCATCCAGGAAACTAAGAAATTAAGAAATATCACATTTTTTATCGGAAAAACCTGGAGTCTGTCTGTATCATTGCACTATCCTGGATAATCTTGTGTCATACATGTTTAGGGCCTCATAGTAGATTAACTTTTATTAAATCAGTTCTCTCGTAAAATACAGTCTTTATTATTAGTAGGCTTTCGAACGGTCAGTGGTTCTAGCCTGGTGCTCGTGGATCCATGAAATACTGCTCAAAGGGGCACCACTCGGGGGTTTCCTCCACCAACAATAAAAGAATCAAATGTATACCCCCCCCCCGTGCATTGTTAGGGTCAAAGATCGCATACTTATTGGCATAATGGTTATGGTCGTTGACAGCAAATAATTTGCCCCGTCGTTGACAGCAAATCATTTGCCCCTTACCGATGTATATTTCGAATCCCTTTTATTTCACGAGGAAGCTATCCAGCTGGTTTTTGGTAGATTCGTGGTTATAAAAAAATGAAAGTTTATTTATACATGAAATTCAATTAAGAAATTGAACGTTTATATATGTCATAGCCTGGAATTGGATCGCAATCATAGCAATCGTAAATAAACCATCAATAAACGTTACAGGGAAATATTCAGTTGTTTTATTGTTTTACACCCCCCCCCCTGTATATTATGTCCGTTCTGGCGTTCCATACTTAACGTATATCGTTTGCAACTTGTATATATGTAACATGTATTTATAAATGGTCATACTAACAATTTGCATGTGACATATTCTAACCAATCACTATTGTTGGTCACTTTCAGGTCAGCTTTGGAATGGATGATAAATCGCCATTTTGGGCGTATATTTATAATACATTGTTATGACTATTTTGGATATAGCCAGGTAAAAATAGTTTTTGTGATTTATAAACTTCAGTCTATTCATTAGGTTGATATCGAATTGATAGTCACCTGTAATTTTATGTATTTTGAAATGTAAACTTGCTCGTGTATTTTCACAAGATGCAACGCTCTAACTGTAAGGTGTCACGTGATCATGTATTGAAGATTTATGTGAATATATGAATATAAAATCTATTGTATTACGTGACCAATATGTAATTGTATATTTGTATGTTTACGACGATGTACCATGTACAAGTCTTAAAATAAACATCTGTTCTGTTCTGTTCTAACACACCTGAATGTATTGTTTACATATTTTGACAGCTGTCATCTGTCAAACTCATAAGAATGTAATGTGTGCATTAGGTTTTAATCTTTATTAAAGTCTCATCTATGTACATACATGTAATACAAACACAAATATAAATAATCAGATTAAAAGTACATAGCCATTCTGAATAGAATTATAAGAGACATATTGCAACAAAACATATCACATTATAAAATCCCACACTACTATTAGTTAATGCTTATTTACATTATAAAGCCAAGAAACAGTTGCTAATTTATATTTAAATACGAAATAAAACAAAATGGTATAAAACACTAAATCGAAAAACAAGCACTAGTGCGCTTTTAAGAAATATTTTACAAAATCAGTTATCACCCAGGATCAGATCGAGAATGACCTAATTAGCAGTTGCTTCTTGTAGTCTGTAAAAATCATAGATATATAGTAATTAACACAAAAAAGGGCATTATTTACAAAGGTAAAAGTAACGACGCTGTAGTATATTAAAACAGGTTTTGGCACAAAGTCTTATCACTGATTGATTACTGAATAGAAATAGAAATTGATCACGTTTTGTCATATTACAGAAATTATGGTCAGCAAATATTGCCTTCTGCAATAGTAAAGTTCTTAGATCATTATATATGGCACATTCCAATAAAACGTGATGTTCATCTTCTATCACATTACAAAAGGGACATTTACGATCGTCTAATCTTAAATTCTCATACCTTCCGGTTTCTATACGGATTGGTGCAACACCGCATCTAAATTTACTAAATGCCGACCTGTGTCGTGTAGGTAAAATCATTTTACAATATTCCTCAGGTTCAAATACATGCTTAAACTTACAATACGTTCTTAATTTGTTACGACCTCGTCCAGTAGTACAATGAATGCTATTTATAGAGGCATACCAATCTGTTATATATTTGTTCATACCAAATTTTCCCACACATTCGACACAATGAGGCTTAGAAATTGGAGCATATAAGTTACAACATTCTGCAAAATCAATATCCGTAAAATGTTTCTTAACAAAATAGAACCAGTTTTTACAGGAAGCTGATTTCTCGTTTGCCCAAAGTGCAATTCGTTTGTTCAATCTCGAGTTATTTGTATTGGAAATTCGTACCCAAAACGTAGAAACTGTTTTCCATTGACGGACAATGGGAGGTTGCCAACCCATTTCACCGGAAACGGCTGCATTGGGTGTATACTTGCCGACACCAAGATAAAACCGCATAGCACGGTTTTGGACAGCATTTATACAAGGAAAGGATTTATACCCCCATATTGAGGCACCATAAGCAATTACAGGCCAAGCAACAGTGTCGTATAGCTTGGTGAATACATTATACGGTACCCCTCCCGAAATTTTACATTTAGCTATCAATAATCCTAACGCACGACTTGCACTCTGAGCAACCATCTTAGCTGTAACATTAAAATCTAGGTGTTCCTGAAGAACAACACCGAGGTATGTATATCTGTCAACAACGGATAACTGTTCATTTCCACATTTAAATATATGCTCACACCTCGCCCGGCTATCTGGACGGAAATGCACTATCTTACTCTTATCGGCATTAATTGACATGTCCTTAAGACAACACCAATCGTTCAGAGCATTTAGCAAAATTTGTAAGTCATATTCATCTTTAGCTAGTAAAACAATGTCATCAGCATATAGGAGTATGCAAACCTTTTCATTATCTATATTAATACCAATATCAAAGGACTTAAGATATACAGCTAGGTCATTGATATATAAATTAAACAACAAAGGTGATAACACACAGCCTTGTCTCAATCCACAATGAACATTAAACCAGTCTGTTTTAAATGAGTTAATTCTAACACAAGAGGCGACAGATGAATAGAGTGACTTTATGGCTAGAACAATTGCATTATGTGATTTGTTAATTTACTTTGTATGAACATCAATGTATTTTCAGGAAAGGAAGTAAATAAACGTCATCATCCCGTATAAATTATTGCGTCGAGTCTTCACTCAAACCCACCCCTCGAGATCCATATACCAAGAAATTGAAACTTATATACATGAAATTCAATAAAGAAATTGAAATTTATATACATGAAATTCAATAAAGAAATTGAAAGTTTATATACATGAAATTCAATAAAGAAATTGAAAGTTTATATACATGAAATTTAATAAAGAAATTGAAAGTTTATATACATGAAATTCAATAAAGAAATTGAAAGTTTATATATACATTAAATTCAATAAAGAAATTGAAAGTTTATATATACATTAAATTCAATAAAGAAATTGAAAGTGTATATACATGTACATGCAATTCAATAAAGAATTGAAAGTTTATATATACATGAAATTCAATAAAGAAATTGAAAGTTTATATATACATGAAATTCAATAAAGAAATTGAAAGTTTATATACATGTACATGGAATTCAATAAAGAAATTGAAAGTTTATATATACATGAAATTCAATAAAGAAATTGAAAGTTTATATATACATGAAATTCAATAAAGAAATTGAAAGTTTATATATACATGAATTCAATAAAGAATTGAAAGTTTATATATACATGAAATTCAATAAAGAAATTGAAAGTTTATATATACATTAAATTCAATAAAGAAATTGAAAGTGTATATACATGTACATGCAATTCAATAAAGAATTGAAAGTTTATATATACATGAAATTCAATAAAGAATTGAAAGTTTATATATACATGAAATTCAATAAAGAAATTGAAAGTTTATATATACATGAAATTCAATAAAGAAATTGAAAGTTTATATATACATGAAATTCAATAAAGAAATTGAAAGTTTATATATACATGAAATTCAATAAAGAAATTGAAAGTTTATATACATGTACATGCAATTCAATAAAGAATTGAAAGTTTATATATACATGAAATTCAATAAAGAAATTGAAAGTTTATATATACATGAAATTCAATAAAGAAATTGAAAGTTTATATATACATGAAATTCAATAAAGAAATTGAAAGTTTATATATACATGAAATTCAATAAAGAAATTGAAAGTTTATATATACATGAAATTCAATAAAGAAATTGAAAGTGTATATACATGTACATGCAATTCAATAAAGAATTGAAAGTTTATATATACATGAAATTCAATAAAGAAATTGAAAGTTTATATATACATGAAATTCAATAAAGAAATTGAAAGTTTATATATTACATGAAATTCAATAAAGAATTGAAAGTTTATATATACATGAAATTCAATAAAGAAATTGAAAGTTTATATACATCTACATGCAATTCAATAAAGAATTGAAAGTTTATATACATGAAATTCAATAAAGAAATTGAAAGTGTATATACATGTACATGAAATTCAATAAAGAAATTGAAAGTGTATATATACATGACATTCAATAAAGAAATTGAAAGTGTATATACATGTATATGTACATGCAATTCAATAAAGAATTGAACGTTTATATATACATGAAATTCAATAAAGAAATTGAAAGTTTATATACATCTACATGCAATTCAATAAAGAATTGAAAGTTTATATACATGAAATTCAATAAAGAAATTGAAAGTTTATATACATGTACATGAAATTCAATAAAGAAATTGAAAGTTTATATATACATGAAATTCAATAAAGAAATTGAAAGTTTATATACATGTATACATGTACATGGAATTCAATAAAGAATTGAAAGTTTATATATACATGAAATTCAATAAAGAAATTGAAAGTGTATATACATGTACATGAAATTCAATAAAGAAATTGAAAGAGTATATATACATGAAATTCAATAAAGAAATTGAAAGTGTATATGCATGTACATGGAATTCAATAAAGAATTGAAAGTTTATATATACATGAAATTCAATAAAGAAATTGAAAGTGTATATACATGTACATGGAATTCAATAAAGAATTGAAAGTTTATATATACATGAAATTCAATAAAGAAATTGAAAGTGTATATACATGTACATGCAATTCAATAAAGAATTGAAAGTTTATATACATGTACATGCAATTCAATAAAGAAATGAAAGCTTATATATACATGAAATTCAATAAAGAAATTGAAAGTTTATATATACATGAAATTCAATAAAGAAATTGAAAGTTTATATATAATGTACATGGAATTCAATAAAGAAATTGAAAGTTTATATATACATGAAATTCAATAAAGAAATTGAAAGTGTATATACATGTACATGGAATTCAATAAAGAATTGAAAGTTTATATATACATGAAATTCAATAAAGAAATTGAAAGTGTATATACATGTACATGAAATTCAATAAAGAAATTGAAAGTTTATATATACATGAAATTCAATAAAGAAATTGAAAGTGTATATACATGTACATGAATTCAATAAAGAATTGAAAGTTTATATATACATGAAATTCAATAAAGAAATTGAAAGTTTATATATACATGAAATTCAATAAAGAAATTGAAAGTTTATATATACATTAAATTCAATAAAGAAATTGAAAGTGTATATACATGTACATGCAATTCAATAAAGAAATTGAAAGTTTATATATACATGAAATTCAATAAAGAAATTGAAAGTGTATATACATGTACATGCAATTCAATAAAGAATTGAAAGTTTATATATACATGAAATTCAATAAAGAAATTGAAAGTGTATATACATGTACATGAAATTCAATAAAGAAATTGAAAGTGTATATATACATGAAATTCAATAAAGAAATTGAAAGTGTATATACATGTATATGCAATTCAATAAAGAATTGAAAGTTTATATATACATGAAATTCAATAAAGAAATTGAAAGTTTATATATACATGAAATTCAATAAAGAAATTGAAAGTTTATATATACATTAAATTCAATAAAGAAATTGAAAGTGTATATACATGTACATGCAATTCAATAAAGAATTGAAAGTTTATATATACATGAAATTCAATAAAGAAATTGAAAGTTTATATATACATTAAATTCAATAAAGAAATTGAAAGTGTATATACATGTACATGCAATTCAATAAAGAATTGAAAGTTTATATATACATGAAATTCAATAAAGAAATTGAAAGTGTATATACATGTACATGGAATTCAATAAAGAATTGAAAGTTTATATATACATGAAATTCAATAAAGAAATTGAAAGTGTATATACATGTACATGCAATTCAATAAAGAATTGAAAGTTTATATATACATGAAATTCAATAAAGAAATTGAAAGTTTATATATACATGAAATTCAATAAAGAAATTGAAAGTGTATATACATGTACATGCAATTCAATAAAGAATTGAAAGTTTATATATACATGAAATTCAATAAAGAAATTGAAAGTGTATATATACATGAAATTCAATAAAGAAATTGAAAGTGTATATACATGTACATGCAATTCAATAAAGAATTGAAAGTTTATATATACATGAAATTCAATAAAGAAATTGAAAGTTTATATATACATTAAATTCAATAAAGAAATTGAAAGTGTATATACATGTACATGCAATTCAATAAAGAATTGAAAGTTTATATATACATGAAATTCAATAAAGAAATTGAAAGTGTATATACATGTACATGGAATTCAATAAAGAATTGAAAGTTTATATATACATGAAATTCAATAAAGAAATTGAAAGTGTATATACATGTACATGCAATTCAATAAAGAATTGAAAGTTTATATATACATGAAATTCAATAAAGAAATTGAAAGTTTATATATACATGAAATTCAATAAAGAAATTGAAAGTTTATATACATCTACATGCAATTCAATAAAGAATTGAACGTTTATATATACATGAAATTCAATAAAGAAATTGAAAGTTTATATACATCTACATGCAATTCAATAAAGAATTGAAAGTTTATATACATGAAATTCAATAAAGAAATTGAAAGTGTATATACATGTACATGAAATTCAATAAAGAAATTGAAAGTGTATATATACATGACATTCAATAAAGAAATTGAAAGTGTATATACATGTATACATGTACATGCAATTCAATAAAGAATTGAACGTTTATATATACATGAAATTCAATAAAGAAATTGAAAGTTTATATACATCTACATGCAATTCAATAAAGAATTGAAAGTTTATATACATGAAATTCAATAAAGAAATTGAAAGTGTATATACATGTACATGAAATTCAATAAAGAAATTGAAAGTGTATATATACATGACATTCAATAAAGAAATTGAAAGTGTATATACATGTATACATGTACATGCAATTCAATAAAGAATTGAACGTTTATATATACATGAAATTCAATAAAGAAATTGAAAGTTTATATACATCTACATGCAATTCAATAAAGAATTGAAAGTTTATATACATGAAATTCAATAAAGAAATTGAAAGTGTATATACATGTACATGCAATTCAATAAAGAATTGAAAGTTTATATATACATGAAATTCAATAAAGAAATTGAAAGTGTATATACATGTACATGCAATTCAATAAAGAATTGAAAGCTTATATATACATGAAATTCAATAAAGAATTGAAAGTTTATATACATGAAATTCAATAAAGAAATTGAAAGTGTATATACATGTACATGCAATTCAATAAAGAATTGAAAGTTTATATACATGAAATTCAATAAAGAAATTGAAAGTTTATATACATGTACATGCAATTCAATAAAGAATTGAAAGCTTATATATACATGAAATTCAATAAAGAAATTGAAAGTTTATATATACATGAAATTCAATAAAGAAATTAAAAGTTTATATATACATGTACATGCAATTCAATAAAGAAATTGAAAGTTTATATATACATGACATTCAATAAAGAAATTGAAAGTTTATATATACATGAAATTCAATAAAGAAATTGAAAGTGTATATACATGTACATGGAATTCAATAAAGAATTGAAAGTTTATATATACATGAAATTCAATAAAGAAATTGAAAGTGTATATACATGTACATGCAATTCAATAAAGAATTGAAAGTTTATATATACATGAAATTCAATAAAGAAATTGAAAGTTTATATATACATGAAATTCAATAAAGAAATTGAAAGTTTATATATACATTAAATTCAATAAAGAAATTGAAAGTGTATATACATGTACATGCAATTCAATAAAGAATTGAAAGTTTATATATACATGAAATTCAATAAAGAAATTGAAAGTTTATATATACATTAAATTCAATAAAGAAATTGAAAGTGTATATACATGTACATGCAATTCAATAAAGAATTGAAAGTTTATATATACATGAAATTCAATAAAGAAATTGAAAGTGTATATACATGTACATGGAATTCAATAAAGAATTGAAAGTTTATATACATGAAATTCAATAAAGAAATTGAAAGTGTATATACATGTACATGCAATTCAATAAAGAATTGTTTTTTGAAAGTTTATATATATATGAAATTCAATAAAGAAATTGAAAGTGTATATACATGTACATGGAATTCAATAAAGAAATTGAAAGTTTATATATACATGAAATTCAATTAAGAAATGAAAGTTTTATCATGTACAGGAATTCAATAAAGAATTAAAGTGTATATACATGTACATGGAATTCAATAAAGAAATTGAAAGTTTATATATACATGAAATTCAATAAAGAAATTGAAAGTGTATATACATGTACATGGAATTCAATAAAGAATTGAAAGTTTATATATACATGAAATTCAATAAAGAAATTGAAAGTGTATATACATGTACATGGAATTCAATAAAGAAATTGAAAGTTTATATATACATGAAATTCAATTAAGAAATTGAAAGTTTATATACATGTACATGGAATTCAATAAAGAAATTGAAAGTGTATATACATGTACATGGAATTCAATAAAGAAATTGAAAGTTTATATATACATGAAATTCAATAAAGAAATTGAAAGTTTATATATACATGAAATTCAATACAGAAATTGAAAGTTTATATATACATTAAATTCAATAAAGAAATTGAAAGTTTATATATACATGAAATTCAATAAAGAAATTGAAAGTTTATATATACATGAAATTCAAGTAAGAAATTGAAAGTTAACTTGAGCTTCAGATACAATTATTTAATTGCTATTGGGTTAAGACTAAGATGCATATGAGTGGTCAGAATATGTCTTTCTTGGTGTTCACCGGTTCACACCTATACTAGCGCTATATGGAGATTCAGGATGGATACCAAGTAGCTACAGAAGATGGGGGCAATGCCTTACGTTACTGGAATCGTTTAATAAACATGGACAGTGATAGACTTACGAAACGTGTATTCGAGTTTGATTACCGAGTGAATAGGAATAACTGTGGTGTAGTGACCTAAATCAAAAAATGAATACCTTAGGAATAGCAAATAATTTCTACACAAAGACTTGCGTCAATCTCCCACATACCAAGACATTAATAGGCGATTACTATGCTGATAAGTGGTCACATGACATCCAAACGGTCCCCAATTTAAGAACGTATAAGCTATTCAAGCAAGCTTTCCGATGTGAAGAATGTGTACAAATGAACCTTAATAAACACGAACGCTCAGTGTTGTGCCAGTTTAGGTGTGGAATTTTACCATTAAGACTAGAGACAGGAAGATATATAGGTGAACGTGTAGAGGAGCGCTTGTGTCGGTTTTGTACACTACATTCTGTGGAGGATGAAACCCACTTTATCATTCACTGTCATTTGTACGATGATTTAAGATTAAGTGTACTTGGAGATACAATAACAAGTGAACAGTTTAACAATCTAACAGATACCCAAATACTAAAACTTCTGTTAAACTCATACCCAAGAAAAGTGGCCAAGTTTGTTGTGAGAGCATATCTGAGGAGAAAATGTTTAATTTATAATATGTAATTACTGAACGTTCATTATGTCCTTTATTTTATTGTATTATTATACACAATGATGATGATGATGGTGGTGGTGGTGGTGATGATGATGGTGATGATGATGATGATGATGATGATGATGATGATGATGATGATGATGATGATGATGATGATGATGATGATGAGGGTGATGATGATGATGATGCTGATGCTGATGATGATGATGATGATGATGATGACGACTTGAATTTAATTATTTGTTACAGATCTCACAGTATATGGATTTTATTTTCAGTGTGTACAGTTATATATTAACAATGATTACCTGTCCATTTACAGTTACTCTCGAGTAGTCGAACTTTATTATAAAGGTGTGAATTTATAATAATCATTGTTGCAACCATTACCATTGCTAAAATTACAGTCATAAATACCATGCCATACTTAAAATGACTGAATATCATATTGTTGATGTAATCATTGTGACTTCTATATGATGTTTATATGTATAACAATTTAATATGTAGGTGACTTATAGACCCATTGGGTCGGGTGCTATATTCATGTATTTATGTATGTATTGAAATATGTTAATGCACATGTCACTATAATAAACTATTTACTTACTTACTTAATAATGATGACATACCATTTAATGAGTCTATTTCTCTATTAGAAGTCAAGAAAGCTGTAGATAACGCAAAGCGTGGTAAAGCTTGCGGAATAGATGAAATTCCAGCTGAAGTATTAAAGAACGATACTACTGTTATATTTTTGCACGCCTTATATAATATTTGTTTTGAAAATAGCATTGTTCCTACTATATGGAGTCAGTGTATTATTAACCCAATACCAAAATCTACAACAGCTGATTCTAGAGACCCTATGTCATATAGAGGAATTGCTTTAGCATGTACAATGTATAAGATATACTGTAATATTTTGAATAATAGACTTAGTTCGTGGGTAGAAGATAGTGGCATTGTAGCAGATGAGCAGAATGGCTTCCGGAAAAAACGTAGTACTTCGGATCAAATTTCTTCTTTGGTAAATATAATTGAAACACGAAAGAAGCTCAGAAAATCTACCTTTACTGCTTTTATCGATTTTCGTAAAGCATATGACTTTATTAATAGGTCTAAATTATGGACAAGGTTAAATGAAACGGGTGTTTCTGGTAAAATGTTATTAGCCATTAAGTCACTCTACTCATCTGTCGCCTCATGTGTTAGAATCAATTATTTTAAAACTGAATGGTTTGATGTGCATTGTGGACTGAGACAGGGCTGTGTGTTATCACCGTTATTGTTTAACCTCTACGTTAATGATTTAGCAATTTACTTAAAATCACTTAATGTTGGTATTAAAATAGATGATGAACTTGTCTGTATACTTCTATATGCTGATGACATCGTTTTACTAGCTGAAAACGCACAAGATCTACAAGTATTGTTAAACTCACTATACGATTGGTGTTGTCTTAATGATATGTCAATTAATATTGGTAAAAGTAACATTATACATTTTCGTCCAGAACGTGAAAATAGATCTGATTATTTATTTAAGTGTGGACATGACCAGTTGGCAACTGTTGATAGATATATTTACCTCGGGGTTGTGCTGCATGAGCACCTAGATCTAAATGTTACAGCTAAAATGGTTGCTCAAAGTGCAAGTCGTGCATTAGGTTTACTGATTGCTAAATGCAAAATGATAGGTGGAGTACCTTATAACGTATTTACCAAATTATACGATTCAATCGTTTGGCCTGTAATTGCTTATGGTGCTTCAGTCTGGGGTTTTAAAACATTTCATGTATAAATGCAGTCCAAAACCGAGCTATGATATTTTTTCTGGGTGTTGGAAAATACACGCCTAATGCTGCGGTCTCAGGAGAAATGGGTTGGATTCCACCTACTGTCCGTCAATGGAAGTCTATTGCATTATTTTGGACACGGTTAGCTAATACGAACAATTCTAGACTGAATAAACGTATTGCACTCTGGGCAAACATTAAATCTGCTAATTGCAAAAACTGGTTTTATTTCGTCAAGAAGCATTTTGCAGGTCATAATTTGGTTGAATTTTGTAATTTGTCTGTACCCATATCTAAACACACATTTGTAGATCGTGTAGAAAAATCTGATATGGTAAAATATGTAGCAGAGTGGTCTTCCTCTATAACTAGCGTTTCTGGTACATCCGGAAGAGGTCGCAATAAATTAAGAACATATTGTACATTTAAAACTGATTTTCGAACTGAGGAATATTGTAACCTAATTTTACCTACAAGACATAGGTCTGCATATAGTAAATTTAGGTGTGGAGTTGCCCCAATTCGCATAGAAACTGGAAGGTATGAAAATCTACATTTAGAAGATCGCAAATGTCCGTTTTGTAGTGTTTTGGAAGATGAACGCCATGTACTATTAGAATGTACCATATACACTGACCTTAGAACTGTTCTTTTTGAAAAGGCAGTGTTGTATGAACGCAACTTCCTTAATTTAAGCAAAACTGATCAACTTATTTTTCTGTTTACTGATCCATATCTAATTAGAATTTGTGCCAAGACCTGTTTTAATATACTTCAACGACGCTACTTTTACCTTTGTAAATAATATATGATTTATTTTTATTTTTTAAATATATGTGTTGATACCTTTTATTTATCACAAGAAACAGCTGCTAATTAGTTCATTCTCGATCTGATCGAGGCTGATAATTGATCTTTTAAAATATTTCTTAATATGCACATTAGTGCCCTCTTTTCCATTTCAGTGTTTGAAACTTATGTATTTTAATTCATATTCAACAAGAGAATTAGCAACTGTTTCTTGGTTTTATGTTGTAAATACCTTGGTGAATTGTACTGTAATTATGTGATAGTCGTACTGTGATATATAGTCTCTTATAATTCTTTGAAGAATGGCCATGTACTGTTGTTAATGTGTAAGCTTTTATGTATATATTTTATGTAATGTACATGGATGAGACATAAATAAAGATTAAATCCTACTTACTTTACTTACATGTCGTCAGAAACCAGGTTTGTCGAGTTTACAGGTATGAATAGGTACCACAAATTGTCGATCTGCGCGCGCGCGAAATACCATTTCATGTTCAGCTGCGCGCGCGCCAATTAGCTTGATTACAGCCATTGTATTACGGGAGGTGGCAACACTTATATGATACCAATCATAACGTTTATTTAATGTGTATGTATTTAAATATCAGTGCATTGCATTACTAAAAACAGTATTAATGCAGGTGTTAATAGACAAATCGTTTATTTATTTAGACGTATACATATAGTACATAGTCATAATTATATACATAGTATACATACT
>CM026387.1:51313452-51341025 GCA_014843695.1 Archivesica marissinica
GGTGGTGGTGGTGGTGGGGATGGTGGGGATTGTGGTGGTGGTGGTGGTGGTGGTGGTGGTGGTGGTGGTGGTGGTGGTGGTGGTGGTGGTGGGGATGGTAGTGGTGGTGGTGGTGGTGGTGGACTTGGAGTCCAACATTCAATAGAGCCAAGCAAGGCCAAGTTGTCATCGTACACTGGCAATCAATCTCATTGATGTTAAAGGTACTATCAGATTGCAGGTTACATACAGAAAGAAATCAACAATGGCACTATTCTATATTGTTGATACAAGTTCTGTACCCCTACTTTCCCTCAAATTGTCAATTAACCTAGAATTGATAAAACTGATATACTCGGTTGATGACCAGGAGAGTTCCAGGCAAGAGCAGGAGACATGCCACAAGGCTCAAATTCTAAATGAATTTAAAGATGTGTTTGACGGGGTAGGAAATATGCCCGGTAAAGTAAAACTATACTTAAAACCCGACCATATTCCTGTTGTAAACCCTCCAAAACGCGTCCCCGTAGGGCAACGTGACAGACTAAAAAACGAACTTGACAGAATGGAGAGACATGGCATTATTGCAATGGTTACACCATCTGAATGGGTGAATAATCTTGTCATTGTTGAAAACCCCAAAACGAAGAAACTTAGGGTATGCCTTGACCACAAAGCCCTAAATGATGCAATATGTCGACATATCCAGTGAGAACATTTGAAGAGGTTATTACACAATTGTCCGGTTCAAAGTACTACTCTGTACTTGATGCCACCGGTGGTTATTGGAGTGTAATGTTGGATGAGACCTCATCCTACTACACTACGTTCAACTCCCCCTTTGACCTCTGGAGGTTCCGGCGTTTACCTTTTGGTCTGGTCTGTTCACAAGACATATTCCAACAAAAGCTTGACGAGACGTTCGAAGGCTTATCTGGTTGGACTGGAATCGTTGACGACAGTCTGGTCTATGGTAAGACAAAATTAGAACATGACAATAACCTGAGACAGGTCATTACACGTGCCCAGGAACGTGGAGTGAAGTTCAATCCTGATAAATGTGTTATTGGGGTAACACAAGTGTCCTATTTTGGACATATTCTATCAGAAGACGGGGTAAAACTAAATCCAACAAGGTCACTGCCATTACACAAATGCAGCCGCCCGTAAATAAGGCCGAGTTGGAAACATACTTAGGTATGGCTACATACATGACTACGTTTGCACCAAACGTAGCTAAGGTTACAGCCCCAATGCGAATCCTCCTCAGAAAAGATGTTGAATTTGCATGGGACGACTCACAAGATAAAGCTTTTCAAAATGTCAAACGAATTTTATCTTCAGATCCTGTTTTAGACTACTTTGATCAAAACGAACCAATCACAATGCATTGTGATGCCTCACAGTTTAGGGTAGGTACGGTACTCTTACACAAGGGTAAACCTGTTGTGTATGCTTCAAAGTCACTTACACAAACAGAAACGGGTTGTGCGCAAATAGAGAAAGAAACGCTTGCAATTCTGTTTTCATGTAAGCGCTTCCATCAGTATATATACGGTAAATGAGTACCACAAACCGTTATCTTCTATAATGAAGAAGTCACTCTGTAATGCGAGCCCAAGGTTACAACCTATGCTTTTGCAATTACAGAAATACGAGCTTGATGTACACTTTGTATCAGGAAAACACATTCCTTTAGGCGACCTCTTATCTCGCATGTTTCTGCCTGACACGTATACAGGCATTTCTAACCTATTCTGATGACGAGATGTACACCGGATTAAGGACACACTAACCTGTGTAGGGGTTATCTCAAAATATAAATTTAATAAGCGTTTAGGCAAAGCCAAAATAAACACTGGTTTCTTTCAAATAAAATATAAATCAATAAGCAGGTGTCGCATTTTTTTTTATTCAATTCTAATCCAATCCATAATCTTGTAGTAGTGTAATGTGTTTCTCATAAAGTCATTGTGCAATTCGTTGTTCTCGCGGATTAGGGGCTCGACTTGCTCATCGTCAGAACTTAGATCCGCAGCGATGTTGTCGCGACGATCTCCGGCTGCAGTAGCACGACGACCAGCCGCTCTTTAAGGAGCATGGACGACCGGGTTACCCGCCCTCCGTGGGGCACGGCCGTCTGCTCTTGGCTGTCTATCATCCTGTACTGGCGCAGACTGGTTATCACCCTGTACTGGCGCGGGCTGGTTATCATCCTGTAATGGCGCGGGCTGGTTATCAGTATGTGCTGGCACGGGCTGGTTATCATCCTGTACTGGCGCGGGCTGGTTATCACCCTGTACTGGCGCGGGCTGGTTATCATCCTGTACTGGCGCGGGCTGGTTATCATCCTGTACTGGTACGGGCTGGTTATCATCCTGTACTGGCGCGGGCTGGTTATCATCCTGTACTGGCACGGGCTGGTTATCATCCTGTACTGGCGCGGGCTGGTTATCACCCTGTACTGGCGCGGGCTGGTTATCACCCTGTACTGGCGCGGGCTGGTTATCATCCTGTACTGGCGCGGGCTGGTTATCATCCTGTACTGGCGCGGGCTGGTTATCATCCTGTTCTGGCGCGGGCTGGTTATCACCATGTACTGGCGTGCCAGTACAGGATGATAACCACCCGCGCCAGTACAGGATGATAACCAGCCGCGCCAGTAAGGTGATAACCAGCCCGCGCCAGTACAGGGTGATAACCAGCCCGCGCCAGTACAGGGCGATAACCAGCCCGCGCCAGTACAAGATGATAACCAACCCGCGCCAGTACAAGATGATAACCAGCCCGCGCCAGTACAAGATGATAACCAACCCGCGCCAGTACAGGGAACCAGCCCGCGCCAGTACAGGGTGATAACCAGCCCCCGCCAGTACAGGGTGATAACCAGCCAAGAGCAGACGGCCGTGCCCCACGGAAGGCGGGTAACCAGGTCGCCCGTGCTCCTTAAAGAGCGGCCGGTCGTCGTGCTACTGCAGCCGGAGATCGTCGCGACAACATCGCTGCGAATCTAAGTTCTGACGATGAGCAAGTCGAGCCCACGCGTCGTCGGCGACGACTGGCGGATCTAATCCGCGAGAACAACGAATTGTACAATGACTTTATGAGAAACACATTACATTACTACAATATTATGGATTGGATTATAATTGAATAAAACAAATGCGACACCTGCTTATTGATTTATATTGTATTTGTAAGAAACCAGTGCTTTGCCTAAACGCTAATTAAATTTATATTTTGAGATAACCCCTACACAGGTGAGTGCGTCCTTAACCCAGTGTACATCTCGTCATCAGAATAGGTTAGAAATGCCTATTACCAGTGATAACAAGATAGAGCAGGTAAGAGGCCACAATTAATGACTCACAATGTAAAACCCTGAAAGCAGTTATTTTACAAGGTTGGCCAGATAACAGAGCAAATTGTCCTGCCAATATCATTGAATATTGGAATCACAGAGATGAGTTGTCAGTTGCTAAAAATATTATTTTCCGAGGACAGAACACAATCATATCATTCCCTTTAAGGCAACAAACGATTAAAGCCATACATGTTGGACATATGGGAATCGAACAATGTTTGCAGCGTGCTCGTGACATTATGTTTTGGCCTAAGATGACATCAGAAATTACTGACTTTGTACAGAAATGTGACGTGTGTTTGAAATACAGGAACTCAAACGCAAAAGAGCCGCTAAAATATCATGACATACCAGACAGACCCTGGCAAGTTAGAGCAACATATATTTGCACTGTGAAAACAATGACTACCACCTACTCACTGTTGACTATTTCAGTAGATTGTTCGAAGTTGACCTACTGACTGATAGCAAGAGTGTTTCTATTATAAAGAAACGTAAGGTGATATTTGCACGGTTTGGCATTTGCCAGAGACTGATGTCTGACAATGCAATGTATTACAAGAATGAGGAATTTAACAAATTTGCTCGAGACTGGAACTTTGAGCTTGTGACCAGCAGTCCCTGATTTAGTCAAAGTAACGGATTAGTTGAACGTACTGTACAGACAGTTAAACGAATATTTAATATTTAGGAAAGCCAAAGATAGCAAAACAGACCCATATATGGCTATTCTTGAATATAGAACAACACCATTAAAGTGTGGTCAATCACCATCTCAGCTTCTGATGAGTAGACGTTTACGAACTGTATTACCGACAATAAACAACATGTTATTACCTAAGACTGTAAACATAAAGGGCATTCGTAACAAACTCACACAAGAGCGTGAAAGTCAGAAGAAATATTATGACAGACTAACAAACACTTAAAACTCTACGGGCCGGAGACAAAGTCCGCGTACAGTTTGACGAGATAAAGTCCGACGAGATAAAGTCCGCGTACAGTTTGACGAGATAAAGTCCGAGATAAAGTCCGCGTACAGTTTGACGAGATAAAGTCGCGTACAGTTTGACGAGATAAAGTCCGCGTACAGTTTGACGAGATAAAGTCGCGTACAGTTTGACGAGATAAAGTCCGCGTACAGTTTGACAAACAGTGGAAGTCAGGAACAATAATTGACACACATTCAGACAGATCTTATGTTGTGCAAACACATGGAGGTGGTGTATATCGCCGGAACAGACGTTTTTTGCATAAAACTAAAGAAATAAATGAGCGTGAATTGCCTCTATAAAATCTCAAGTGCATATTGCCTTATGAAACAATTGAGAATGCCCCACAGGAACCTCTAATACAGGAGACTCAACATTATCTTGAGTCCTCACCTAATTCATCTTCCCAGAAACAGTATGTTACTAGGTCTGGCCGTACAAGTGTGCCCAATAAGTACCTGAGCGACCATGTGTGGCAAAAGTAATGGTATATGAGATAAGCAGACAGCATTGTAACTAGAGAGACAATTAAAATAGATACGTGTGTACTGTGATTCAGAAAGCTAATCTCGAGAAACCAAATGTATGCAGTTATCATGACAGATTAGTTAATGAATGAATAGACAATGCTCGTACATGGAGTGATTCTGTTTTATTGTATTATGATATCTTGTTGTGCATTGTATCAATTATTCAGTTGCAGCACAATTAATTACATTTTATTAATTAATATTTACAGTCAAACAACAACAGTATCATAGTTGTGAATCAATAAGTCTAAACGAGGGAGATGCAACAATTAGTAACGAGGGAGATGCAACAATTAGTAACGAGGGAGATGCAACAATTAGTAAATTAGCCTGACTTGAGCAAGTCTATGATTTCCCAGAATGCTGGGTATGACATCCGCCCAGAGCAACAGTTGAACTGAGATCATGGAATAGAGTAGCTTGTAGAAATAAAATTATATATATATACATCTTGTGTTTGTTTATTCATTGTATAACTTAGTGGTTATATAACTGAAACAGTACAACTATTACAGTGATGGTGGTGATTGTGGTTGTGGTAGTGGTAGATGTGGTGGTGGTTGTGGTGGTGGTTGTAGTTGTGACGGTGGTGGTGGTGGCGGCGGCGGCGGTCTGTTGCAAGACGCGTAATGTAAATCCACACTGCCTCTTCTCTATCCCTCGTTGCGATGGCTTCCATCAGGAATGAGGGATCGTGGGAAACGCAACTACTGTAAGAACTTGTTCACAATCGAGCTTAAAGAAATTTGCATCATCAAGCTGTGCAATTTTGCCGTTCGGAACGTAAGTACACACTGATATGTGCACATGTGCGTCTAACAAATAATCTATTTCGGTGTCAATTATTCCAAGAAGACTATCTACATACAGCAAGTACATGTAATTGAATCCGCTAAAAATATCGTTCACCTTGCGTTGCAGCCAATGCCGCTTGACACTCCCGGAATATCCCGTGCCATCTCAGTCGTTTCTCGTGCGGCAGATTATCCACAGACACAATTGGTCTGTTTAGAAATGTCTTCAAATACTTCCTCTTAACATTTGCTTCTGTAACTGAAATATAATATTATAATTTAATTACTAAACTAAATATTATAGAACACACCATTGAGTGGCCTCCCAGGCCGAGCGGTTAATTGATTAACCATTGAATATAGACCATGTAGTTGTTACTCTACAAGGTAAAAGTGTTTGTTTATTATAGTGTCACCCCTATATAGTGGAAGTCGTGATAGCGCAGTGGATGCGCGTTCGCTTCAGGTGCGAAAGGTCCGGCGTTCGAGCCCCACTGGAGCCGTTACGATTGTGCCCTTAGGCAAGGCATTTAAATTCCACGTTGCCTCTTCTCTCTACCTCATGACGATGGATTCCATCAGGAATGAGGTCTCGAGAGTGATTTATATAAGTTGAAATAACTTGTTTCGCAATCGAGCTAAAATAAATTTGTATAAACTAGTGTCAGTGCCATTATTGACTTATGAGACACCTTTTATTTCTATGAAAATCAGTACTTCCCGAATCCTATCATTGTAAACCAGACGCAGGTAACCATTATTTAACTATATCTGGCGGCTCACCAACCGGCCATGGCATCAGAACGAACCCCTGACGAGGTTCGAATCTTCGACCTCTCGTTCCATAGGCGGACGCACGCCTTAAACACTAGGACACGGAGACAGACGGTATATTATATGGCATAACTGGATAGTCGCTATTTGACATCAACCCCAAAAACAAAACATTTGGAACTTCTTTAGTTGTATCATTTGGCCTCTCATTAAAACTGCGACTAGTTTTACCGAACTAAGGTTTGGGATGAACACCCTTTAGATTTAGTTGTCTTAAAGCGACATTACATCACACAAAGCCAAACAATGTATTTTCACGTATTAATGCTTTTCTACTACAAAATTCTTCCGACTCCATTCGAATCAATAAAAAGTGTTTTATGGTCTATAAACTTTCAAAGTGGAAAGTAGGATTTCATATAACGGTCATCCATGCCAATGAATTGACGTTTGTTATACTGTCATTTAGAGATAATTTAGCTAAGATTAGTAATAATAAATAAATATGCATATTCGGATATACCGGTAAATCTGTATCATAAATCGTGTTATTCAGAATAAACGCGGTGTATTACCCATGTATGTCGACCCTATTTACATTATTTTGATATGTCAACAAACCGCGTATACGACGTTTGTGTATTAGTTTAACTGCTCAGTTTTTGAGGCAAATATTTGGATGTAGTGTCGTTTAAAAATACTACTGTATATACGTACTTGTCTCGTCTCCAACGGCAGCAATTGCTTGACCGATGTTAAAGTGTGAATCTGTCATTTCTTCATTTAGACAGTTGAAAAACGTGTTGAACTGTGACCCTAATTCTGATATTACTGACATTGGCTCTTTGAGGATATCTGTTTAAATCAAACGCAGATTGCTGTTAATAATACTAATAATAATAATAATAGCAATAATAATAATAGCAATAATAATAATAATAGTAATTATGATGATGACAATAATCAGAAAGACAATATTTAACGAGAACACTCATTTTAACATTGAAATACGATGTACTATATCGTCCTTACTGTGCACGTTGATAAATATACAACCAAACGCGAACATCGATCGAAGTAAGTGGACACATTTCATTGATATTCGTGTTTCGTTGCATCAACTCTTCACGTTATCCGATTAGCGCAGTGGTGCACGCTCGCTTCTCATTGATGCAACCCGGGTTCGATCCTCGGAAAGGGAAGTATGTGAGATGGTATGAAGGTCGCCAAATCGGACAGGTGGCTTTTCTCCGGTTTCCTCCCACACGAATGACCACATATACGCTGTCATCAGCGCCAACGAGAATGACGGGGGAACATTTCAAGTTGATACCCACTCCGTAATGTTCCAAGTTGATACCCACTCCCCAATGTTCCAAGTTGATACCCACTCCCCAATGTTCCAAGTTGATACCCACTCGCCAATGTTCCAAGTTGATACCCACTCGCCAATGTTCCAAGTTGATAGCACCAGTTTTGCAAGAGGTTTCTGAGATGACTTTTTATGTTTGCATATTTATTAGTTTGCATCAAATATTATAAAGCACAATGTTGTAACTTAGAACTTTGGTTCAGAGCACATGTATCCATGGTTCAGCAAGAATAGATGCCATATGTGTACTTACCAAGCCGGTCGTCTGGTGGGCAATTATCCGGACTAGGCTGTTCAGACGGACACATATTAGGATTTCGAGTAGTTCAGCGGGTGTATACAGACAGTCGTCCTCTGTCAACAGCAAACCTGCACATGTTTGGAACATTTCCCGTGTGTTAATATATATACGGCGCAATAACAAGTACAACCTAGCTAATGACAGTGAGTGCGGTATATAGCGGCCGTATAGATGTGCATTGTAGTCACTCCGCTGGACTGGTAATCCATGGATCGCAGGTTCGATCCCCCGTCTGACCCTAATAAAATTAACAGTATTTCAGATGGGATGTTAAACCGAGGTCTCGTGTCGGTGCTTTACACCGTGCACGTAAAAGAACCAGAGGAGACTCTGGAATGGGTCTCTCTCTGTATCATTGCACTATCCTCCAAAAATCTAAAATGAATAATCTCTTCCGGAGGCGTCGCTCATATGGGCAAGCGGTAGCGACGATAAATAAACGTAAAACACACACACATTGTAGTCGCGATGAAATAATGTTATTCCAATACATACAGACTGTAAACACTGATAAGATCTTATTTTGGCGGCCATCTTGTATGGCAAGCTTTATAAACGGCTAAAGCAGACTTTTTCTAGTACATGTAATAGCATATTTTAATTTCTGTTTGTTATTATAATAGTTGGTATCATTTTAAAGGTATTGAAAAATATTTTTGGACATATTTTTAACTAACCTTTTTTGGCAATGGTGTATGGTTTAGAATTTATAAGAACTTAACTTGCACCTATTTTGGAAAGTATAATTTCCCAGATGTCATTGGACATTTCTGAAAAGGTACGAAAAATGTGTCCATTTTAAGCTTTCCAAAAAGGTATGAAACATGGTGATGGGGTGGAAAATAATTATTTTATGAAGAGAATAAACTACGCGACTATACATTTTATATACTATCTGGTAAACTTTGCCCTCTAACATGGCCACCACAGTATGAATGTTGATGTCATATGGGAATTTTGTATAGCAAATAATTAATAATGTTGTTGCTATTCTGTATCATGGAACTGAATACATTTCTCATGCATGTATCTCACACGAAAATTGGTCAACATTCGCTTCCGTAGTTTATCACGTCTGTTGAAAATATTTAAAATACATGTAAATATGTTCTCATAGGAAAACAATAATTAACACCTTTCAGGAATAAAAATTAATTGTTAGAATGTTATCAGTCAATATAATTGTGGATCCTCCGTGGCTTAATGGATACGGTGTCCTCCTCGGAACTTAGGGAGTGCGAGTTCGAGACACACTAGAACCACGTGGCGATATCTTTAGCTAAGACACTGAAATCCACATTGCCTATCTCCCTCTCTCCTTCTTTCTCTCCCTCCCTCTTTCCCTCTCTCTCTCTCGCCCTCCCTCTCAGCCCCTCTCCATCGTGGCCATGGCTTGCATCAGGAAGGAGGTCTCGAAACATGATTGGCAATCGAACTAACATAATAATAATATAGTAAACTTGACATAATTCCCCCCTATCTCTCCCTCTCACCCTCTCTCCATCGTGGCCATGGCTTGCATCAGGAAGGAGGTCTCGAAACATGATTGGCAATCTAAGTAACATAATAATAATATAGTAAACTTGACATAATTCCCCCCTATCTCTCCCTCTCACCCTCCCTCTCACCCTCTCTCCATCGTGGCGATGGCTTGCATCAGGAAGGAGGTCTCGAAACATGATTGGCAATCGAACTAACATAATAATAATATAGTAAACTTGACATAATTCCCCCATATCTCTCCCTCTCAGCCCCTCTCCATCGTGGCGATGGCTTGCATCAGGAAGGAGGTCTCGAAACATGATTGGCAATCGAACTAACATAATAATAATATAGTAAACTTGACATAATTCCCCCCTATCTCTCCCTCTCTCCCTCTCAGCCCCTCTCCATCGTGGCCATGGCTTGCATCAGGAAGGAGGTCTCGAAACATGATTGGCAATCTAAGTAACATAATAATAATATAGTAAACTTGACATAATTCCCCCCTATCTCTCCCTCTCACCCTCCCTCTCACCCTCTCTCCATCGTGGCGATGGCTTGCATCAGGAAGGAGGTCTCGAAACATGATTGGCAATCGAACTAACATAATAATAATATAGTAAACTTGACATAATTCCCCCATATCTCTCCCTCTCAGCCCCTCTCCATCGTGGCGATGGCTTGCATCAGGAAGGAGGTCTCGAAACATGATTGGCAATCGAACTAACATAATAATAATATAGTAAACTTGACATAATTCCCCCCTATCTCTCCCTCTCTCCCTCTCAGCCCCTCTCCATCGTGGCCATGGCTTGCATCAGGAAGGAGGTCTCGAAACATGATTGGCAATCGAACTAACATAATAATAATATAGTAAACTTGACATAATTCCCCCCTATCTCTCCCTCTCAGCCCCTCTCCATCGTGGCCATGGCTTGCATCAGGAAGGAGGTCTCGAAACATGATTGGCAATCTAAGTAACATAATAATAATATAGTAAACTTGACATAATTCCCCCCTATCTCTCCCTCTCACCCTCCCTCTCACCCTCTCTCCATCGTGGCGATGGCTTTCATCAGGAAGGAGGTCTCGAAACATGATTGGCAATCGAACTAACATAATAATAATATAGTAAACTTGACATAATTCCCCCCTATCTCTCCCTCTCACCCTCCCTCTCACCCTCTCTCCATCGTGGCGATGGCTTGCATCAGGAAGGAGGTCTCGAAACATGATTGGCAATCGAACTAACATAATAATAATATAGTAAACTTGACATAATTCCCCCATATCTCTCCCTCTCAGCCCCTCTCCATCGTGGCGATGGCTTGCATCAGGAAGGAGGTCTCGAAACATGATTGGCAATCGAACTAACATAATAATAATATAGTAAACTTGACATAATTCCCCCCTATCTCTCCCTCTCTCCCTCTCAGCCCCTCTCCATCGTGGCCATGGCTTGCATCAGGAAGGAGGTCTCGAAACATGATTGGCAATCGAACTAACATAATAATAATATAGTAAAATTGACATAATTCCCCCCTATCTCTCCCTCTCAGCCCCTCTCCATCGTGGCCATGGCTTGCATCAGGAAGGAGGTCTCGAAACATGATTGGCAATCTAAGTAACATAATAATAATATAGTAAACTTGACATAATTCCCCCCTATCTCTCCCTCTCACCCTCCCTCTCACCCTCTCTCCATCGTGGCGATGGCTTGCATCAGGAAGGAGGTCTCGAAACATGATTGGCAATCTAAGTAACATAATAATAATATAATATACCTGACATAATTCCCCCCTATCTCTCCCTCTCTCCCTCTCAGCCCCTCTCCATCGTGGCCATGGCTTGCATCAGGAAGGAGGTCTCGAAACGTGTTTGGCAATCTAAGTAACATAATAATAATATAATATACCTGACATAATTGCTGCTAGAGGAAGTCCCTCGCATAGTCCGACAATAGCTTCAATATACACACTATTCTCCGGCTTGAATACACGATGGTTTGCTGAATATGTTACAGTTCCATGCTCACTACTTCCACTGCCATGTGTATACCTGTTCTCTACTCCTCCCCTTACAGTTCCATGCTCACTACTTCCACTTTCATGTGTATACCTGTTCTCTACTCCTCCCCTTACAGTTCCACGCTCACTACTTCCACTGTCATGTGTATACCTGTTCTGTACTTCTCCCCTTACACGTCCACGCTCGCTACTTCCACTGTCATATCTATACCTGTTCTCTACTCCTCCCCTTACAGTTCCATGCTCACTACTTCCACTGTCATATGTATACCTGTTCTGTACTTCTCCCCTTACACGTCCACGCTCACTACTTCCACTGTCATGTCTATACCTGTTCTCTACTCCTCCCCTTACACGTCCACGCTCACTACTTCCACTGTCATGTGTATACCTGTTCTCTACTCCTCCCCTTACAGTTCCATGCTCACTACTTCCACTGTCATGTGTATACCTGTTCTGTACTTCTCCCCTTACACGTCCACGCTCACTACTTCCACTGTCATGTGTATACCTGTTCTCTACTCCTCCCCGTACACGTCCACGCTCACTACTTCCACTGTCATGTGTATACCTGTTCTGTACTCCTCCCCGTACACGTCCACGCTCACTACTTCCACTGTCATGTGTATACCTGTTCTGTACTCCTCCCCGTACACGTCCACGCTCACTACTTCCACTGTCATGTGTATACCTGTTCTGTACTCCTCCCCTTACAGGTCCATGCTCACTACTTCCACTGTCATGTGTATACCTGTTCTGTACTCCTCCCCGTACACGTCCACGCTCACTACTTCCACTGTCATGTGTATACCTGTTCTGTACTCCTCCCCTTACAGTTCCATGCTCACTACTTCCACTGTCATGTGTATACCTGTTCTGTACTCCTCCCCTTACAGTTCCATGCTCACTACTTCCACTGTCATGTGTATACCTGTTCTGTACTCCTCCCCTTACAGTTCCACGCTCACTACTTCCACTGTCATGTGTATACCTGTTCTGTACTCCTCCCCTTACACGTCCACGCTCACTACTTCCACTGTCATGTGTATACCTGTTCTGTACTCCTCCCCGTACACGTCCACGCTCACTACTTCCACTGTCATGTGTATACCTGTTCTGTACTCCTCCTCTTACACGTCCACGCTCACTACTTCCACTGTCATGTGTATACCTGTTCTGTACTCCTCCCCGTACACGTCCACGCTCACTACTTCCACTGTCATGTGTATACCTGTTCTGTACTCCTCCCCGTACACGTCCACGCTCACTACTTCCACTGTCATGTGTATACCTGTTCTGTACTCCTCCCCTTACAGTTCCATGCTCACTACTTCCACTGTCATGTGTATACCTGTTCTGTACTTCTCCCCTTACACGTCCAAGCTCACTACTTCCACTGTCATGTGTATACCTGTTCTGTACTCCTCCCCTTACACGTCCACGCTCACTACTTCCACTGTCATGTGTATACCTGTTCTGTACTCCTCCCCGTACACGTCCACGCTCATTACTTCCACTGTCATGTGTATACCTGTTCTGTACTCCTCCCCTTACACGTCCACGCTCACTACTTCCACTGTCATGTGTATACCTGTTCTGTACTCCTCCCCTTACAGTTCCATGCTCACTACTTCCACTGTCATGTGTATACCTGTTCTCTACTCCTTCCCTGCCACGTTCATCTCTATGCTCAGTTGTAACGAAGAGTAATTCCATAATGCCCTCTTTATCTAATTCATTGAGTTCAAGTATTGCACAATTATTATCTGTAAATGCAGTTTTATTCGATGACACAATTACTATACGTAATGTAGAACAGTGTTTGTTTGATTGTTTCAGAAAGTCTAAGAAGATGTCCCTGTGCTCACTGTCCATAATTGTATCCACATTGTCAAGAAAAAGAACGAGTCTTCTTTCATATCTTTGCATGCATTTAATCAAAGATCGTACAGTTTTGTTCATTTCGTCTTTCTGCCGTATACATACTCCCTTGTTACGGTCGCATGAGCAGGTTTCAGAGCTAGTACACGTAGCTCTATTATCACGGCAGTTGTCTTTGAATAGTTCGTTTTCGTGCGAGTCTACATATATACATTTAAAGGCTTCTACAAGCAATTCATAGAGAACTGTAGTAGATTCAATGTCGTCCAACTCAAAATCTTTAATAATGCACACATATTCACTTCCATAATTATGTATACACAGTTTATGGAATTCTACAAGAAACCTCGATTTTCCACATATTTTCATGCCAGTTATAAGAATTAACTTTTTTCTTTTGAACATATCGTTCATTGTTTGGAACATATTGGTTCTTTATCCCTTCCAACAAATTTCCACTCAACACCAATTTCCGGTTCGGATATAGTGTTGCCCATTTGTCTACAACTTCTCGGCTAATAATAACCTTGGAATAACATGTAGGTGTCACGTGCGGTGCTATCTGAATAAATAAAGTGAAGGAGTGATACGCAAAGTAACCGACATTGATAACAGTTTAACAGTTGACATAGGCATATGTTGACAAGGAAGTGTTGAACTAATGATAGTATTAACATGTGACCATGAAATACATAGATGCGTTTACTTTACACCGTGCATGTAACAGAAACAGAGGAGACTCTGGAATGGGTCTCTTTCTGTATCATGGCACTATCCTCCAACAATCTAAAATGACTAATCTCTTCAGGAGGCGTCTCTCATATGCGTAACCGGTAGCGACGTTAAATAAACATAAAACACACACTGTACACAGCTGAAGATGACTCGTCCAGTTGTCGTTATCATGATCACCATGATGATGATTGTGATGATGATGATGATGGTGGTGGTGGTGGTGGTGATGATGATGATGATGATGATGATGATGATGATGATGATGATGATGATGATGATGATGATGATGATGATGATGATGATGATGATGATGATGATGATGATGATGATGATGATGATGATGATGATGATGATGATGATGATGATGATGATGATGATGATGATGATGATGATGATGATGGTCGTCGCCATCGTCATCATCATTATCATCATTATCATCATTAGTATATAAAAGACGTAAACAGCAGACATAGATACATTAAATAATTATTTACAATGTTCCTGCAGCAGTCAAATAATGCAATGAAGTGATCGCTATGTAATATATACACGACTGTAATGCAATGAAGTGATCGCTATATATAATATATACACGACTGTAATGCAATGAAGTGATCGCTATATATAATATATACACGACTGTAATGCAATGAAGTGATCGCTATATATAATATATACACGACTGTAATGCAATGAAGTGATCGCTATATATAATATATACACGACTGTAATGCAATGAAGTGATCGCTATATATAATATATACACGACTGTAATGCAATGAAGTGATCGCTATATATAATATATACACGACTGTAATGCAATGAAGTGATCGCTATATATAATATATACACGACTGCCTACACGTTAATTATCCATGGAATAATCGCTGTTTCAAATTACATTGAAAATAAACTAGTATTCATATGAATGTACGGACACTGTCGGGGGTCGACACAGTTCATGGGTTTGAAAACTTAGTTTAGATGTTATCAATGACTGGAATTTAAGTAGGCTGTATTAAATGGGGGAAATGAAGCCTATAAGAGGAGTCGGGCTAACACATGGTCGCCTAGTGTATGTAAAGTAGTTGAACACATTTAGTGTAGTCTATGAGAGGAGTCGGGCCAACACATGGTCGCCTAGTTTATGTAGAGTAGTTGAACACACTTAGTGTAGCCTATAAGGGGAGTCGCGCTAACACATGGTCGCATAGTTTATGTAGAGTAGTTGAACACACTTAGTGTAGTCTATGAGAGGAGTCGGGCTAACACATGGTCACCTAGTTTATGTAGAGTAGTTGAACACACTTAGTGTAGTCTATGAGAGGAGTCGGGTCAACACATGGTCACTTAGTTTATGTAGAGTAGTTGAACACACTTAGTGTAGCCTATAAGAGGAGTCGGGCTAACACATGGTCGCCTAGTTTATGTAGAGTAGTTGAACACACTTAGTGTAGTCTATGAGAGGAGTCGGGCCAACACATGATCACCTAGTTTATGTAGAGTAGTTGAACACACTTAGTGTAGTCTATAAGAGGAGTCGGGCTAACACATGGTCGCCTAGTTTATGTAGAGTAGTTGAACACACTTAGCGTAGTCTATGAGAGGAGTCGGGCTAACACATGGTCGCCTAGTTTATGTAGAGTAGTTGAACACACTTAGTGTAGCCTATGAGAGGAGTCGGGTCAACACATGGTCGCCTAGTTTATGTAGAGTAGTTGAACACACTTAATGTAGCCTATGAGAGGAGTCGGGTCAACACATGGTTGCCTAGTTTATGTAGAGTAGTTGAACACACTTAGTTTAGCCTATGAGAGGAGTCGGGCTAACACATGGTCGCCTAGTTGATGTATAGTAGTTGAACATACTTAGTGTAATCTATAAGAGGAGTCTGGCTAACACATGGTCGCCTAGTTGATGTATAGTAGTTGAACATACCTAATGTAGCCTATAAGAGGAGTCGAGCTAACACATGGTAGCCTAGTTTATGTAGAATAGTTGAACCCACTTAGTGTAGTCTATAAGAGGAGTCGGGCTAACACATCGTCGCCTAGTTTATGTAGAGTAGCTCAACACACTTAGTGTAGTCTATAAGAAGAGTCGGGCTAACACATGGTCGCCTAGTGTATTTAGAGTAGCTGAACACAATTAGTGTAGTCTATAAGAGGAGTCGGGCTAAAACATGGTCGCCTAGTTTATGTAGAGTAGCTGAACACACTTAGTGTAGTCTATCGGAGGAGTCGCGCTAACATATGGTCGCCTAGTGTATGTAGAGTAGTTGAACACACTTAGTGTAGTCTATGAGAGGAGTCGGGCTAACACATGGTCGCATAGTTTATGTAGAGTAGTTGAACACACTTAGTGTAGTCTATGAGAGGAGTCGGGCCAACACATGGTCACCTAGTTTATGTAGAGTAGTTGAACACACTTAGTGTAGCCTATAAGAGGAGTCGGGCTAACACATGGTCGCCTAGTTTATGTAGAGTAGTTGAACACACTTATTGTAGCCTATGAGAGGTGTCGGGCTAACACATGGTCACGTAGTTTATGTAGAGTAGCTGAACACACTTAATGTAGCCTATGAGAGGAGTCGGGCCAACACATGGTCAACTAGTTTATGTAGAGTAGTTGAACACACTTACTGTAGCCTATAAGAGGAGTCGCGCTAACACATGGTCGCATAGTTTATGTAGAGTAGTTGAACACACTTAGTGTAGCCTATAAGAGGAGTCGCGCTAACACATGGTCGCCTAGTGTATGTAGAGTAGTTGAACACACTTAGTGCAGTCTAAAAGAGGAGTCGGGCTAACACATGGTCGCCTAGTTTATGTAGAGTAGTTGAACACACTTAGTGTAGTCTATGAGTGGAGTTGGGCCACGCCTAGTTTATGTAGAGTAGTTGAACACACTTAGTGTAGTCTATGAGAGGAGTTGGGCCAACACATGGTCGCCTAGTTTATGTAGAGTAGTTGAACACACTTAGTGTAGTCTATGAGAGGAGTAGAGCTAAAACATGGTCGCCTAGTGTATGTAGAGTAGTTGAACACACTTAGTGTAGTCTATAAGAGGAGTCGGGCTAACACATGGTCGCCTAGTTTATGTAGAGTAGTTGAACACACTTAGTGTAGTCTATGAGTGGAGTTGGGCCACGCCTAGTTTATGTAGAGTAGTTGAACACACTTAGTGTAGTCTATGAGAGGAGTTGGGCCAACACATGGTCGCCTAGTTTATGTAGAGTAGTTGAACACACTTAGTGTAGTCTATGAGAGGAGTCGGGCTAACACATGGTCGCCTAGTTTATGTAGAGTAGTTGAACACACTTAGTGTAGTCTATGAGAGGAGTCGGGCTAACACATGGTCGCCTAGTTTATGTAGAGTAGTTGAACACACTTAGTGTAGTCTATAAGAGGAGTCGGGCTAACACATGGTCGCCTAGTTTATGTAGAGTAGTTGAACACACTTAGTGTAGTCTATGAGAGGAGTCGGGCTAACACATGGTCGCCTAGTTTATGTAGAGTAGTTGAACACACTTAGTGTAGTCTATGAGAGGAGTCGGGCCAACACATGGTCGCCTAGTTTATGTAGAGTAGTTGAACACACTTAGTGTAGCCTATGAGAGGAGTCGGGCCAACACATGGTCGCCTAGTTTATGTAGAGTAGTTGAACACACTTAGTGTAGTCTATGAGAGGAGTCGGGCTAACACATGGTCGCCTAGTTTATGTAGAGTAGTTGAACACACTTAGTGTAGTCTATGAGAGGAGTCGGGCTAACACATGGTCGCCTAGTTTATGTAGAGTAGTTGAACACACTTAGTGTAGTCTATGAGAGGAGTCGGGCTAACACATGGTCGCCTAGTTTATGTAGAGTAGTTGAACACACTTAGTGTAGCCTATGAGAGGAGTCGGGCCAACACATGGTCGCCTAGTTTATGTAGAGTAGTTGAACACACTTAGTGTATTCTATAAGAGGAGTCGGGCTAACACATGGTCGCCTAGTTGATGTAGAGTAGTTGAACACACTTAGTGTAGCCTATGAGAGGAGTCGGGCTAACACATGGTCGACTAGTTTATGTAGAGAAGTTGAACACACTTAGTGTAGTCTATGAGAGGAGTCGGGCTAACACATGGGCGCCTAGTTTATGTAGAGTAGTTGAACACACTTAGTGTAGTCTATGAGTGGAGTTGGGCCAACACATGGTCGCCTAGTTTATGTAGAGTAGTTGAACACACTTAGTGTAGTCTATGAGAGGAGTAGAGCTAACACATGGTCGCCTAGTTTATGTAGAGTAGCTGAACACACTTAGTGTAGTCTATAAGAGGAGTCGGGCTAACACATGGTCGCCTAGTGTATGTAGAGTAGCTGAACACACTTAGCGTAGTCTATAAGAGGAGTCGGGCTAACACATGGTCGCCTAGTTTATGTAGAGTAGCTGAACACACTTAGTGTAGTCTATCGGAGGAGTCGCGCTAACATATGGTCGCCTAGTCTATGTAGAGTAGCTGAACACACTTAGTGTAGCCTATGAGAGGAGTCGGGCCAACACATGGTCACCTAGTTTATGTATGTAGAGTAGTTGAACACACTTAATGTAGCCTATGAGAGGAGTCGGGCCAATACATGGTCGCCTAGTTTAGGTAGAGTAGTTGAACACACTTAGTGTAGTCTATGAGAGGAGTCGGGCTAACACATGGTCGCATAGTTTATGTAGAGTAGTTGAACACACTTAGTGTAGTCTATGAGAGGAGTTGGGCCAACACATGGTCGCCTAGTTTATGTAGAGTAGTTGAACACACTTAGTGTAGTCTATGAGAGGAGTCGGGCTAACACATTGTCGCCTAGTTTATGTAGAGTAGTTGAACACACTTAGTGTAGCCTATGAGAGGAGTCGGGCCAACACATGGTCGCCTAGTTTATGTAGAGTAGTTGAACACACTTAGTGTATTCTATAAGAGGAGTCGGGCTAACACATGGTCGCCTAGTTGATGTAGAGTAGTTGAACACACTTAGTGTAGCCTATGAGAGGAGTCGGGCTAACACATGGTCGACTAGTTTATGTAGAGTAGTTGAACACACTTAGTGTAATCTATGAGAGGAGTCGGGCTAACACATGGTCACCTAGTTTATGTATGTAGAGTAGTTGAACACACTTAGTGTAGTCTATGAGAGGAGTCGGGCTAACACATGGTCGACTAGTTTATGTAGAGTAGTTGAACACACTTAGTGTAATCTATGAGAGGAGTCCAGCCAACAAATGGTCGCCTAGTTGATGTAGAGTAGTTGAACACACTTAGTGTAGTCTATAAGAGGAGTCGGGCTAACACATGGTCGCCTAGTTTATGTAGAGAAGTTGAACACACTTAGTGTAGTCTATGAGAGGAGTCGGGCTAACACATGGGCGCCTAGTTTATGTAGAGTAGTTGAACACACTTAGTGTAGCCTATAAGAGGAGTCGGGCTAACACATGGTCGCCTAGTTTATGTAGAGTAGTTGAACACACTTAGTGTAGCCTATGAGAGGAGTCGGGTCAACACATGGTCGCCTAGTTTATGTAGAATAGCTGAACACACTTAATGTAGCCTATGAGAGGAGTCGGGCCTACATATGGTCACCTAGTTTATGTAGAGTAGTTGAACACACTTAGTGTAGTATATGAGAGGAGTCGGGCTAACACATGGTCGCCTAGTTTATGTAGAGTAGTTGAACACACTTAGTGTAGCCTATAAGAGGAGTCGCGCTAACACATGGTCGCATAGTTTATGTAGAGTAGTTGAACACACTTACTGTAGCCGATAAGAGGAGTCGCGATAACACATGGTCGCATAGTTTATGTAGAGTAGTTGAACACACTTAGTGTAGCCTATAAGAGGAGTCGCGCTAACACATGGTCGCATAGTTTATGTAGAGTAGTTGAACACACTTAATGTAGTCTATGAGAGGAGTCGGGCTAACACATGGTCGCCTAGTTTATGTAGAGTAGTTGAACACACTTAGTGTAGTCTATGAGAGGAGTCGGGCTAACACATGGTCGCCTAGTTTATGTAGAGTAGTTGAACACACTTAGTGTAGCCTATAAGAGGAGTCGGGCTAACACATGGTCGCCTAGTTTATGTAGAGTAGTTGAACACACTTAGTGTAGTCTATAAGAGGAGTCGCGCTAACACATGGTCGCATAGTTTATGTAGAGTAGTTGAACACACTTAGTGTAGCCTATAAGAGGAGTCGCGCTAACACATGGTCGCATAGTTTATGTAGAGTAGTTGAACACACTTAATGTAGTCTATGAGAGGAGTCGGGCTAACACATGGTCGCCTAGTTTATGTAGAGTAGTTGAACACACTTAGTGTAGTCTATAAGAGGAGTCGGGCCAACACATGGTCGCCTAGTTTATGTAGAGTAGCTGAACACACTTAGTGTAGCCTATGAGAGGAGTCGGGCTAACACATGGTCGCCTAGTTTATGTAGAGTAGTTGAACACACTTAGTGTAGCCTATGAGAGGAGTCGGGCTAACACATGGTCGCCTAGTTTATGTAGAGTAGTTGAACACACTTAGTGTAGTCTATGAGAGGAGTCGGGCTAACACATGGTCGCCTAGTTTATGTAGAGTAGTTGAACACACTTAGTGTAGTCTATGAGAGGAGTCGGGCTAACACATGGTCACCTAGTTTATGTAGAGTAGTTGAACACACTTAGTGTAGTCTATGAGAGGAGTCGGGCTAACACATGGTCGCCTAGTTTATGTAGAGTAGTTGAACACACTTAGTGTAGTCTATGAGAGGAGTCGGGCCAACACATGGTCGCCTAGTTTATGTAGAGTAGTTGAACACACTTAGTGTAGTCTATAAGAGGAGTCGGGCTAACACATGGTCGCCTAGTTTATGTAGAGTAGTTGAACACACTTAGTGTAGTCTATGAGAGGAGTCGGGCTAACACATGGTCGCCTAGTTTATGTAGAGTAGTTGAACACACTTAGTGTAGCCTATAAGAGGAGTCGGGCTAACACATGGTCGCCTAGTTTATGTAGAGTAGTTGAACACACTTAATGTAGCCTATGAGAGGAGTCGGGCCAACACATGGTCGCCTAGTTTATGTAGAGTAGTTGAACACACTTAGTGTAGTCTATGAGAGGAGTCGGGCTAACACATGGTCGCCTAGTTTATGTAGAGTAGTTGAACACACTTAGTGTAGCCTATAAGAGGAGTCGGGCTAACACATGGTCGCATAGTTTATGTAGAGTAGCTGAACACACTTAGTGTAGTCTATAAGAGGAGTCGGGCTAACACATGGTCGCCTAGTTTATGTAGAGTAGCTGAACACACTTAGTGTAGTCTATCGGAGGAGTCGCGCTAACATATGGTCGCCTAGTGTATGTAGAGTAGTTGAACACACTTAGTGTAGTCTATGAGAGGAGTCGGGCTAACACATGGTCGCATAGTTTATGTAGAGTAGTTGAACACACTTAGTGTAGTCTATGAGAGGAGTCGGGCCAACACATGGTCGCCTAGTTTATGTAGAGTAGTTGAACACACTTAGTGTAGCCTATAAGAGGAGTCGGGCTAACACATGGTCGCCTAGTTTATGTAGAGTAGTTGAACACACTTATTGTAGCCTATGAGAGGTGTCGGGCTAACACATGGTCACGTAGTTTATGTAGAGTAGCTGGACACACTTAATGTAGCCTATGAGAGGAGTCGGGCCAACACATGGTCAACTAGTTTATGTAGAGTAGTTGAACACACTTAGTGTAGTCTATGAGAGGAGTCGGGCTAACACATGGTCGCCTAGTTTATGTAGAGTAGTTGAACACACTTAGTGTAGCCTATAAGAGGAGTCGCGCTAACACATGGTCGCATAGTTTATGTAGAGTAGTTGAACACACTTAGTGTAGTCTATAAGAGGAGTCGGGCTAACACATGGTCGCCTAGTTTATGTAGAGTAGTTGAACACACTTAGTGTAGTCTATGAGTGGAGTTGGGCTAACACATGGTCGCCTAGTTTATGTAGAGTAGTTGAACACACTTAGTGTAGTCTATGAGAGGAGTAGGGCTAACACATGGTCGCCTAGTTTATGTAGAGTAGTTGAACACACTTAGTGTAGTCTATAAGAGGAGTCGGGCTAACACATGGTCGCCTAGTTTATGTAGAGTAGCTGAACACACTTAGTGTAGTCTATAAGAGGAGTCGGGCTAACACATGGTCGCCTAGTTTATGTAGAGTAGCTGAACACACTTAGTGTAGTCTATCGGAGGAGTCGCGCTAACATATGGTCGCCTAGTTATGTAGAGTAGCTGAACACACTTAGTGTAGCCTATGAGAGGAGTCGGGCCAACACATGGTCACCTAGTTTATGTATTAGAGTAGTTGAACACACTTAATGTAGCCTATGAGAGGAGTCGGGCCAATACATGGTCGCCTAGTTTAGGTAGAGTAGTTGAACACACTTAGTGTAGTCTATGAGAGGAGTCGGGCTAACACATGGTCGCATAGTTTATGTAGAGTAGTTGAACACACTTAGTGTAGTCTATGAGAGGAGTCGGGCCAACACATGGTCGCCTAGTTTATGTAGAGTAGTTGAACACACTTAGTGTAGTCTATGAGAGGAGTCGGGCTAACACATGGTCGCCTAGTTTATGTAGAGTAGTTGAACACACTTAGTGTAGTCTATGAGAGGAGTCGGGCTAACACATGGTCGCCTAGTTTATGTAGAGTAGTTGAACACACTTAGTGTAGTCTATGAGAGGAGTCGGGCTAACACATGGTCGCCTAGTTTATGTAGAGTAGTTGAACACACTTAGTGTAGCCTATGAGAGGAGTCGGGCTAACACATGGTCGCCTAGTTTATGTAGAGTAGTTGAACACACTTAGTGTAGTCTATAAGAGGAGTCGGGCTAACACATGGTCGCCTAGTTTATGTAGAGTAGTTGAACACACTTAGTGTAGCCTCTGAGAGGAGTCGGGCTAACACATGGTCGCCTAGTTTATGTATGTAGAGTAGTTGAACACACTTAGTTTAGTCTATGAGAGGAGTCGGGCTAACACATGGTCGACTAGTTTATGTAGAGTAGTTGAACACACTTAGTGTAATCTATGAGACGAGTCGGGCTAACACATGGTCACCTAGTTTATGTATGTAGAGTAGTTGAACACACTTAGTGTCGTCTATCAGAGGAGTCGGGCTAACACATGGTCGACTAGTATATGTAGAGTAGTTGCACACACTTAGTGTAATCTATGAGAGGAGTCCAGCCAACAAATGGTCGCCTAGTTGATGTAGAGTAGTTGAACACACTTAGTGTAGTCTATAAGAGGAGTCGGGCTAACACATGGTCGCCTAGTTTATGTAGAGAAGTTGAACACACTTAGTGTAGTCTATGAGAGGAGTCGGGCTAACACATGGTCGCCTAGTTTATGTAGAGTAGTTGAACACACTTAGTGTAGCCTATAAGAGGAGTCGGGCTAACACATGGTCGCCTAGTTTATGTAGAGTAGTTGAACACACTTATTGTAGCCTATGAGAGGAGTCGGGCTAACACATGGTCACGTAGTTTATGTAGAGTAGCTGAACACACTTAGTGTAGCCTATGAGAGGAGTCGGGCTAACACATGGTCACATCGTTTATGTATGTAGAGTAGTTGAACACACTTAGTGTAGTCTTTGAGAGGAATCGGGCTAACATATGGTCGCCTAGTATATGTAGAGTAGTTGAACACACTTAGAGTAGTCTATCGGAGGAGTCGGGCTAACATCTGGTCGCCTAGTTTATGTAGAGTAGTTGAACACACTTAGTGTAGTCTATAAGAGGAGTCGGGCCAACACATGGTCGCCTAGTTTATGTAGAGTAGTTGAACACACCTAGTGTAGTCTATTAGAGGAGTCGGGCCAATACATGGTCGCCTAGTTTAGGTAGAGTAGTTGAACACACTTAGTGTAGTCTATAAGAGGAGTCTGGCTAACACATGGTCGCCTAGTTTATGTAGAGTAGCTGAACACACTTAGTGTAGTCTATAAGAGGAGTTGGGCTAACACATGGTCGCCTAGTGTATGTAGAGTAGTTGAACACACTTAGTGTAGTCTATAAGAGGAGTCGGGCTAACACATGGTCGCCTAGTTTATGTAGAGTAGTTGAACACACTTAGTGTAGTCTATGAGTGGGGTTGGACCAACACATAGTCGCCTAGTTTATGTAGAGTAGTTGAACACACTTAGTGTAGTCTATGAGAGGAGTAGGGCTAACACATGGTCGCCTAGTTTATGTAGAGTAGCTGAACACACTTAGTGTAGTCTATTAGAGGAGTCGGGCTATCACATGGTCGCCTAGTGTATGTAGAGTAGCTGAACACACTTAGTGTAGTCTATCGTATCGGAGTAGTCGCGCTAACATATGGTCGCCTAGTGTATGTAGAGTAGCTGAACACACTTAGTGTAGCCTATGAGAGGAGTCGGGCCAACACATGGTCACCTAGTTTATGTATTTAGAGTAGTTGAACACACTTAATGTAGCCTATAAGAGGAGTCGGGCCTATACATGGTCGCCTAGTTTAGGTAGAGTAGTTGAACACACTTAGTGTAGTCTATAAGAGGAGTCGGGCTAACACATGGTCCCCTAGTTCATGTAGAGTAGTTGAACACACTTAGTGTAGTCTATAAGAGGTGTCGGGCTAACACATGGTCGCCTAGTTTATGTAGAGTAGTTGAACACACTTAGTGTAGTCTATGAGAAGAGTCGGGCCAACACATGGTCGCCTAGTTTATGTATGTAGAGTAGTTGAACACACTTAATGTAGCCTATGAGAGGAGTCGGGCTAACACATGGTCGCCTAGTTTATGTAGAGTAGTTGAACACACTTAGTGTAGTCTATAAGAGGAGTCGGGCTAACACATGGTCACCTAGTTTATGTGGAGTAGTTGAACACACTTAGTGTAGTCTATGAGAGGAGTCGGGCCAACACATGGTCGCCTAGTTTATGCAGAGTAGTTGAACACACTTAGTGTAGCCTATAAGAGGAGTCGCGCTAACACATGGTCGCATAGTTTATGTAGAGTAGTTGAACACACTTACTGTAGCCTATAAGAGGAGTCGCGCTAACACATGGTCGCATAGTTTATGTAGAGTAGTTGAACACACTTAATGTAGTCTATGAGAGGAGTCGGGCTAACACATGGTCGCCTAGTTTATGTAGAGTAGTTGAACACACTTAGTGTAGTCTATAAGAGGAGTCGCGCTAACACATGGTCGCATAGTTTATGTAGAGTAGCTGAACACACTTAGTGTAGTCTATCGGAGGAGTCGCGCTAACATATGGTCGCCTAGTGTATGTAGAGTAGTTGAACACACTTAGTGTAGTCTATGAGAGGAGTCGGGCTAACACATGATCGCATAGTTTATGTAGATTAGTTGAACACACTTAGTGTAGTCTATGAGAGGAGTCGGGCCAACACATGGTCACCTAGTTTATGTAGAGTAGTTGAACACACTTAGTGTAGCCTATAAGAGGAGTCGGGCTAACACATGGTCGCCTAGTTTATGTAGAGTAGTTGAACACACTTAGTGTAGCCTATGAGAGGAGTCGGGCTAACACATGGTCACGTAGTTTATGTAGAGTAGCTGGACACACTTAATGTAGCCTATGAGAGGAGTCGGGCCAACACATGGTCAACTAGTTTATGTAGAGTAGTTGAGCACACTTAGTGTAGTCTATGAGAGGAGTCGGGCTAACACATGGTCGCCTAGTTTATGTAGAGTAGTTGAACACACTTAGTGTAGCCTATAAGAGGAGTCGCGCTAACACATGGTCGCATAGTTTATGTAGAGTAGTTGAACACACTTAGTGTAGCCTATAAGATGAGTCGCGCTAACACATGGTCGCCTAGTGTTATGTAGAGTAGTTGAACACACTTAGTGTAGTCTATAAGAGGAGTCGGGCTAACACATGGTCGCCTAGTTTATGTAGAGTAGTTGAACACACTTAGTGTAGTCTATGAGAGGAGTCGGGCTAACACATGGTCGCCTAGTTTATGTAGAGTAGTTGAACACACTTAGTGTAGTCTATGAGAGGAGTCGGGCTAACACATGGTCGCCTAGTTTATGTAGAGTAGTTGAACACACTTAGTGTAGTCTATGAGAGGAGTCGGGCTAACACATGGTCGCCTAGTTTATGTAGAGTAGTTGAACACACTTAGTGTAGTCTATGAGAGGAGTCGGGCTAACACATGGTCGCCTAGTTTATGTAGAGTAGTTGAACACACTTAGTGTAGTCTATGAGAGGAGTCGGGCTAACACATGGTCGCCTAGTTTATGTAGAGTAGTTGAACACACTTAGTGTAGCTATGAGAGGAGTCGGGCTAACACATGGTCGCCTAGTTTATGTAGAGTAGTTGAACACACTTAGTGTAGTCTATAAGAGGAGTCGGGCTAACACATGGTCGCCTAGTTTATGTAGAGTAGTTGAACACACTTAGTGTAGTCTATAAGAGGAGTCGGGCTAACACATGGTCGCCTAGTTTATGTAGAGTAGTTGAACACACTTAGTGTAGCCTATGAGAGGAGTCGGGCTAACACATGGTCGCCTAGTTTATGTAGAGTAGTTGAACACACTTAGTGTAGCCTATAAGAGGAGTCGGGCTAACACATGGTCGCCTAGTTTATGTAGAGTAGTTGAACACACTTAGTGTAGTCTATGAGAGGAGTCGGGCTAACACATGGTCACCTAGTTTATGTAGAGTAGTTGAACACACTTAGTGTAGTCTATGAGAGGAGTCGGGCCAACACATGGTCACTTAGTTTATGTAGAGTAGTTGAACACACTTAGTGTAGTCTATAAGAGGAGTCGGGCTAACACATGGTCGCCTAGTTTATGTAGAGTAGTTGAACACACTTAGTGTAGTCTATGAGAGGAGTCGGGCCAACACATGGTCGCCTAGTTTATGTAGAGTAGTTGAACACACTTAGTGTAGTCTATAAGAGGAGTCGGGCTAACACATGGTCGCCTAGTTTATGTAGAGTAGTTGAACACACTTAGTGTAGTCTATGAGAGGAGTCGGGCTAACACATGGTCGCCTAGTTTATGTAGAGTAGTTGAACACACTTAGTGTAGCCTATGAGAGGAGTCGGGTCAACACATGGTCGCCTAGTTTATGTAGAGTAGTTGAACACACTTAGTGTAGTCTATGAGAGGAGTCGGGCTAACACATGGTCGCCTAGTTTATGTAGAGTAGTTGAACACACTTAGTTTAGCCTATGAGAGGAGTCGGGCTAACACATGGTCGCCTAGTTGATGTATAGTAGTTGAACATACTTAGTGTAATCTATAAGAGGAGTCTGGCTAACACATGGTCGCCTAGT
>CM026387.1:51343047-51405742 GCA_014843695.1 Archivesica marissinica
ACAGATCCCTCATTATCCTTCCACTCTAATTGACAGATCCCTCATTATCCTTCCACTCTAATTGACAGATCCCTCATTATCCTTCCACTCTAATTGACAGATCCCTCATTATCCTTCCACTCTAATTAACAGATCCCTCATTATCCTTCCACTATAATTAACAGATCCCTCATTATCCTTCCACTCTAATTAACAGATCCCTCATTATCCTTCCACTCCAATTAACAAATCCCTCATTATCCTACCACTCTAATTGGCAGATCCCTCATTATCCTTCCACTGTAATTAACAATAATTTAAAAATTCATTAAATCATTTCCAATGTTTTGACGTAATTAACACGAACTGGAAAATGTTAAAACTTTATTATGACTGTGTATTCATTCCAATTATCAATAACATTTCATCAGTGGGCTACAACCCTATACTGTAATGGCAGTGACCGGGAACCGGGACTATTTATATATATGTATCCAACATGAATCACCGTATGTAAAATGCGATATTACCATGTTTACAAAGTTTAACCCATTCAACACCAAGTAACTGACATGGACTGGTCCATGATATTCTTAAACCAATAAATGAATCAGAAAATCACATTTGGACAAGTTCATTTATCAAAATGGGTAATTATGTCTAAAAATAGTCATATCACTGGCAAAAAGTGCAGATCCTGATGAGACGGCTCGTCACGAGCCGGCTCATCTGGATCTACACTTTTTGTAAGCCTATTTAGAGGTCTGTGGTGTTGAAAGGGTTAAACAATATACTACAAAAAGTAGGAAATTAATAAAATAGTGTGTAAGATATATAACATCAAATGGTAACAACTATTTGACACTTCAATTTTAAATTATATTTAACCCATTCAACACCAGGTAACTCACATGGACTGGTCCATGATATATTTAGACCAATAAATTAATCAGAAAATTACAGTTGGGGCAGTTCATTTATCAAAATGGGTAATTTTGTCTTAAAATAGTAATATTACTGGCAAAAAGTGCAGATCCTGATGAGACGGCTCGTCACGAACCGGCTCATCTGGATCTACACATTTTTGTAAGCCTATTTAGAGGTCTGTGGTGTTGAAAGGGTTAAACAATATACTACAAAAAGTAGGAAATTAATAAAATAGTGTGTAAGATATATAACATCAAATGGTAACAACTATTTGACACTTCAATTTTAAATTATATTTAACCCATTCAATACCAGGTAACTCACATGGACTGGTCCATGATATATTTAGACCAATAAATGAATCAGAAAATCACATTTGGACAAGTTCATTTATCAAAATGGGTAATTATGTCTAAAAATAGTCATATCACTGGCAAAAAGTGCAGATCCTGATGAGACGGCTCGTCACGAGCCGGCTCATCTGGATCTACACTTTTTGTAAGCCTATTTAGAGTCTGTGGTGTTGAAGGGTTAAACAATATACTACAAAAATAGGAAATTAATAAAATAGTGTGTAAATATATAACATCAAATGGTAACACTATTTGACACTTCAATTTTAAATTATATTTAACCCATTCAACACCAGGTAACTCACATGGACTGGTCCATGATATATTTAGACCAATAAATTAATCAGAAAATTACATTTGGACCAGTTCATTTATCAAAATGGGTAATTTTGTCTTAAAATAGTAATATTACTGGCAAAAAGTGCAGATCCTGATGAGACGGCTCGTCACGAACCGGCTCATCTGGATCTACACTTTTTGTAAGCCTATTTAGAGGTCTGTGGTGTTGAAAGGGTTAAATGCATTCACACCATGGCTATACATGTATCTGAAAAGGTGAATTCCAAAAATATACTGTTAAAACCTTTCTATGAACATGACAGTGTGGGGGATCAGTGTGGGAGGGTCGTGTGGGGGGGAACGGGGTGGGGGTCGTGTGGGGGTCAGTGTGGGAGGGTTGTGTGGGGGATCGGTGTGTGGGGGGATCAGTGTGGGAGGGTCATGTGGGGGGATCGGTGTGTGGGGTGTAGAGAGGAAGGAGTGGTCTTTGTTCACAAGAAATCTTTGTTGACAGACAGGCTATAATTTATTAATTAGAGACAAATGCAGAAGTCTTTCTTCTTTTTCTCTTCCTATTTAATAATATCATTCTAATCCTCTTCATGTTTAATAATATCATTCTAATCATCTTCCTATTTAATAATATCATTCTAATCCTCTTCATGTTTAATAATATCATTCTAATCATCTTCCTATTTAATAATATCATTCTAATCCTCTTCATGTTTAATAATATCATTCTAATCATCTTCCTATTTAATAATATCATTCTAATCCTCTTCATGTTTAATAATATCATTCTAATCATCTTCCTATTTAATAATATCATTCTAATCCTCTTCATGTTTAATAATATCATTCTAATCATCTTCCTATTTAATAATATCATTCTAATCCTCTTCCTGTTTAATAATATTCTAATCCTCTTCATGTTTAATAATATCATTCTAATTCTCTTCTTGTTTAATAATATCATTTTAATCCTCTTCATGTTTAATAATATCATTCTAATCCGCTTCCTGTTTAATAATATCATTCTAATCCTCTTCCTGTTTAATAATATCATTCTAATCCTCTTCCTGTTTAATAATATCATTCTAATCCGCTTCCTGTTTAATAATATCATTCTAATCCGCTTCTTCATCAATCTAATAATATGGGTAATTCAGTCTTCACTGTAACCCACTAGTACGAAGTCCAGGATAGCATAACCCATTAACAGGAAGTCTCAGGCAAGCGTAACCCACTAGCACAAAGTCCGAGGGGAGTGAAACTCACTAGCACGAAGTCCGAGGGTAGCATAACCCACTAGCACAAAGTCCGAGGATAGAGTAACCCACTTACACAAAGTCCAAGGGTAGCGTAACCCACTAGCACAAAGTCCGAGGATAGAGTAACCCACTAGCACAACGTCCGGGGGTAGCGTAACCCACTTACACAAAGTCCAAGGATAGCGTAACCCACTAGCACGAAGTCCAAGGGTAGCGTAACCCACTAGCACAAAGTTTGTGCAAGCAAACAATTTGCTGTAGGTTTATAGTCTTTAGTCTATAATAAACTCTAGTAGTCACCCATGCTAGTGCTGTGAAAATGTTACAGTAGAAACATAGGGTATATATATATATATATATATATATTATGACTCATGGAACTTGTACTGTACTGTGAAGTTAATCCTGGAAGATAAATTCATTACAAGTGACTTGTAAATATAAATAATGGCATTTAAGACACGGTGGTCTTTAATACATGTTGGTTATCTATACCTAGTACTTCCTGTGTATTGGTTATCTATACTTAGCACTTCCTGTGTATTGGTTATCTATACGTAGTACTTCCTGTGTATTGGTTATCTATACGTAGTACTTCCTGTGTATTGGTTATCTATACTTAGCACTTCCTGTGTATTGGTTATCTATACGTAGTACTTCCTGTGTATTGGTTATCTATACTTAGCACTTCCTGTGTATTGGTTATCTATACTTAGCACTTCCTGTGTATTGGTTATCTATACGTAGTACTTCCTGTGTATTGGTTATCTATACATAGTACTTCCTGTGTATTGGTTATCTATACTTAGCACTTCCTGTGTATTGGTTATCTATACGTAGTACTTCCTGTGTATTGGTTATCTATACTTAGCACTTCCTGTGTATTGGTTATCTATACTTAGCACTTCCTGTGTATTGGTTATCTATACGTAGTACTTCCTGTGTATTGGTTATCTATACATAGTACTTCCTGTGTATTGGTTATCTATACTTAGCACTTCCTGTGTATTGGTTATCTATACGTAGTACTTCCTGTGTATTGGTTATCTATACTTAGCACTTCCTGTGTATTGGTTATCTATACTTAGCACTTCCTGTGTATTGGTTATCTATACTTAGCACTTCCTGTGTATTGGTTATCTATACTTAGTACTTCCTGTGTATTGGTTATCTATACTTAGTACTTCCTGTGTATTGGTTATCTATACTTAGCACTTCCTGTGTATTGGTTATCTATACTTAGTACTTCCTGTGTATTGGTTATCTATACTTAGTATTTCTTGGGTATTGGTTATCTATACTTAGTATTTCCTGTGTATTGGTTATCTATACTTAGCATTACTTCCTGTGTATTGGTTATCTATACTTAGCACTTCCTGTGTATTGGTTATCTATACTTAGTACTTCCTGTGTATTGGTTATCTATACTTAGTACTTCCTGTGTATTGGTTATCTATACATAGTACTTCCTGTGTATTGGTTATCTATACTTAGCACTTCCTGTGTATTGGTTATCTATACGTAGTACTTCCTGTGTATTGGTTATCTATACTTAGCACTTCCTGTGTATTGGTTATCTATACTTAGCACTTCCTGTGTATTGGTTATCTATACTTAGTACTTCCTGTGTATTGGTTATCTATACTTAGTACTTCCTGTGTATTGGTTATCTATACTTAGCACTTCCTGTGTATTGGTTATCTATACTTAGTACTTCCTGTGTATTGGTTATCTATACTTAGTATTTCTTGGGTATTGGTTATCTATACTTAGTATTTCTTGGGTATTGTTTATCTATACTTAGTATTTCCTGTGTATTGGTTATCTATACTTAGCATTTCCTGTGTATTGGTTATCTATACTTAGCACTTCCTGTGTATTGGTTATCTATACTTAGTATTGCCTGGGTGAGGGCTAACTACTGTTTGAACTTTACCCAATAGAAACAACTTGCTAGACTGTCCATGTATCACACTGGCCGTGAAGCTATTAGTTTCTAGAACAAACAAATCTCAGTCTGCATTTATCGATAACTTATAAGCACTACGAATGTAAAGTTCTAGCAATGAATTTATATATTTCACAAAACTGCTGAATAAATTAGCTGTTTGCACGTTAGCAGTGAAATAGCGGTCAAATATGTCCATTAGAATTGTGTCTTATTGTGAGACACAATTCAAATGACATTTCATGACATGTTTCCAGGAGTGTTAGCAACAAATAAGTGAAACACATTAACCCTTTCAACACCACAGACCTCTAAATTGGCTTACAAAAAAGTGTAGATCCAGATGAGCTGGCTCATGACGAGCTGTCTCATCAGGATCTGCACTTTTTTCAAGTAATATAACTATTTTTAGAAAAAAAATTACCCATTTTGATAAATGAACTGATCCAAATGCAATTTTGTTATTAATGTATTGGTCTAAAAATATCATGGACCATATTTGAACGTTTTATAACATCTCTGTAGCGTAGTGGTTAAGGTGTCCGCCTACAGAGCGGGAGGTCGATGTTTCAAACCTCGCCAGCGGTTCGTTCTGATATGACCGGTTTGTTAGCCGCCAGTAGTTTAATACTGGTTACCGATTACCTATCAGCCTGGCCTTCAAGTGTAGGATTCGGGAAGTACTGATGCCCATAAGAGTTATTGTTATATTTCGGATTTTACGCCTGCATCAGCACCATTTTGGGCTATATCGCCGGCGGGCAGTTTACCTAACAACACCTTTCCTGGGCAGGCTCCAGCGGTTAACCAGTACTTGGGTGCACCAACCTCCGTAAGAAACTGCCAACTTTTTCATATAAATGAGACACGGTCTGAGCGGGGATGTCCATAAGAGGTGTCTCATAAGTCAGAAATGGCTGGCCCTTGGGTGACACTATAAATTATATATTATATTATTAATATACAAACACTTTATTTCATAGCCTTTACTTTACCCAGCATGCAGAGAGTTAAAGAATGCTAAAAGACAGACAACTAAACTGAAGGTACTGTGGTAAAACTTCCTAATACATACAGGGAGACAACTTACTAAAACAAAACTTGGTAGTCTCCCTTACACCAACAAGCGGCACTAACAATATAACAAAAATATTTACGTATTAGTTATGTTAGAAACGTCTATTGATAGTTGGTTGGGCTATAACGATTCACTTACTGATTCCATTCTGAATCGCGTTCATGTCCATGATGCAACAGTACCGCAGCGCATGCATGGTCCATGATGCAACAGTACCGCAGCGCATGCATGGCCCGTGATGCAACAGTACCGCAGCGCATGCATGGCCCATGATGCAACAGTACTGTAGCGCATGCATGGCCCATGATGCAACAGTACCGCAGCGCATGTATGGCCCATGATGCAACAGTAGCGCAGCGCATGCATGGCCCATGATGCAACAGTACTGTGTTGATGATGCAATAGTACTGCGCTGCATGGCCCATGATGCAACAGTAGCGCAGCGCATGCATGGCCCATGATGCAACAGTACCGTGTTGATGATGCAATAGTACCGCGCTGCATGGCCAATGATGCAACAGTACCTCAGCGCATGCATGGCCCATGATGCAACAGTACCGCAGCGCATGCATGGCCCATGATGCAACAGTATCGCAGCGCATGCATGGCCCATGATGCAACAGTACCGCAGCGCATGCATGGCCCATGATGCAACAGTACTGCATTGATGATGCAATAGTACCGCGTTGCATGGCCCATGATGCAACAGTACCGCAGCGCATGCATGGCCCATGATGCAACAATACCGCGTTGCATGGCCCATGATGCAACAGTACCTCAGCGCATCACTCGCGATGCAACATGCAACAGTACAGCGATGCAGAGACTTCAGTCTGCATTAAATTTTTCAGATAAATTTGTGACGTAAGAATGTTCGGTTTATTAGGAATATTATGGCACTTTAACTGTTTAAATAGACTGATTGACCTATCTGGTAATTTTCCACTGTTTGAATTCAATTATAAACTAGACATGCAATGTGCATATTAAGCATTGATTAAAACATTGATTAAAACAATCCAGAATTTGCTAGGAATTTCAGACGGATCTGTAGTCCACACTGTTCTGGTAATCCAAGGATCGCAGGTTCGATCCCCTGTCTGACACTAATAAAATTAACAGTCATCAGATGGGACTTTAAACCGAGGTCTCGTGTCGGTGCTTTACACTGTGCACGTAAAAGAACCAGAGGAGATTCTGGAATGGGTCTCTGTCTGTATCATTGCACTATCCTCCAAAAATCTAAAATGACTAATCTCTTCAGGAGGCATCGCTCATATGGGCAACCGGTAGCGACGATAAATAAACGTAAAACACAAAAATAGGAATTTCAATATTTAGAGCATCACATTGCACAGATCTTCGTTTGGTTTAAACATATTTATTGATCATGAAAAACATGTAATATACATTGAGAAATAGACAGAAACATACATTTATATCATGATATGTGGATTGAAGCTAAAAGCTTAAAGCAGCCCTATATCGTATGAAATAAAAGATATTTGAAAAATTCAAATTTTACTTATGGGTAGCAATGCTGCTACACATTCTTAAATTATAATTTGTATAATTATGTTCAATTAGTAAACAGTGTTTTTTGCGATAAAACACACTCAAACCGAAAGTAGGACTTTCCGAGTCGGTCGGTCACGCGCACTTGTTTACAATCGGAACCTGATTTACATTCGGAATGCATCGTCCTCCTTAGGCAATGATGAAAACAAACATGGCATATCTGCTGCTGTTTCACGCATGCGTGCTGTGCGTGTTTACATTTCGTTTGTTGATAAACAAATTCGCGTATACGACGGTTTATATTTATTTGAATTTTATCGTTTCTGAGCGACAATTTCGATTTTTGTAAACACACACACACATTAGTATTTATATTTTACCAAAAACATCCTTTATTACGATGTAATGCTGCTTTAAGGTATCTTCAAGATCCTTGTGACTTGGATCACATGGACTGAAATTTCGGTGAATCGCTGAAGCCCTACATGTACTAGAAAAGGAACAAAATCTACGGTGTAAATATCCTCACAACACACATTTTTGTTTTCAGGACTTTGGGGAAGACACCCTTATAGGGAATCATGCACAATTTCACACTTTCCGAGTGGCAAGTCGTGCGTGATCTTCACTGAAAGTCACTCTCAAACTGTAACTGCAACAAACATCAAACTACACAATAAGCATTGTTACTATACATACAAAATTACTAAAAATGAATGAATATTTGTACGCATCGTGAAATTCTTTTTGAATTTTCGGAGAAATATCTACATGTAGTAAAACGGGAAGAAATAGAAATATCTGTCGTAGACAAAAATGAATGCAACACAACATGCTTCAACACACAACGAGTTTCATAAGATTGTATTTAAGCCTTTGCATGCTGGGTAAAATAAATGCTATAAATAGTTCAGATAATTGTAGCAGACGACAATTCATTAATATATTTTTCTTATTTATAGCTGAAAACTCTGGAAATATGTCGTGGAATGCACCGGCACAATTCTAATGAAATTCCGCGACATATTTCACTGTTATGTTTACCGCTAGCGAAAGATTTAAGGAGAATATCTATTAGAACGGAGGTACAATTATTGGCAACATCTTCCCGAAATACATACAAGGCTCATTCTAGGTCTTGGGCGAAATAATCACCAAAAGGACGCGGTCATGACTTCGATCCCTGAGGGCCCACTTCTCCTTAAAAAAATAGTTTTTTTTAAAAAATACAAAGTGTTGTCCAGTAAGATATGTACACTGGCCCATTATAAAGCACTGCTTCTATTAATATGTTCTATGTAATGGTCATACTTATATTGTGTATTTTAACCCTATTTTGATGAAATATATTAAATAACACCATTTAAAGACGCAATCGCGCACTTTCTCACTTCTCCCAACATTTCTGGCCTAGAATGAGCCCCGACATACGACGGTAGATAGGTAGGACCACTGACATGTCAAACAAACAATTGTTTGGTCAATCACACTAACTTACAATTTTATGTGTACTTTAATCACAGGGCTGTGAATTCACGGAAAAATGGGAAGAAAGAGGAAATACTGAAAAAAGTGGATTGCCCACATCTAAAATGTGAAAATGATCTATCAACTTAGAGACCAAATCTGACAATATTTATTTTCTAGATTTTGACCAAAATTGAGGAAATATTCTAAAAAGCGGAAAAGATTCGCAGCCCTGTAATAATTTCTCTGACCAGTGTCAGTCAGACAAACACGGGTGAAGTTTCGTGAAAGATTGCATTTAAGAATCTTGTGTATAAGATTACATATGTTGTGAGGACGTTTAGAAAACACACACTCAGTAGCAGTGCAGTATTACCGAGCGACGTCCCCCCGACCCCGAGGACAGCCGTCGCTTAGCCATCTTCAGCATGGTTCCATTCCACAGCCCGCTCCTAGTGGACATACTGCGAAGCAACACACATGCATTAACTACATGTACAGGTATACATGCATTAACTACATGTACAGGTATACATGCATTAACTACATGTACAGGTACACATGCATTAACTACATGTACAGGTACACATGCATTAACTACATGTACAGGTACACATGCATTAACTACATGTACAGGTACACATGCATTAACTACATGTACAGGTATACATGCATTAACTACATGTACAGGTATACATGCATTAACTACATGTACAGGTATACATGCATTAACTACATGTACAGGTATACATGCATTAACTACATGTACAGGTATACATGCATTAACTACATGTACAGGTATACATGCATTAACTACATGTACAGGTATACAAACATTAACTACATGTACAGGTATACATGCATTAACTACATGTACAGGTATACATGCATTAACTACGTGTACAGGTATACATGCATTAACTACATGTACAGGTATACATGCATTAACTACATGTACAGGTACACATGCATTAACTACATGTACAGGTATACATGCATTAACTACATGTACAGGTATACATGCATTAACTACATGTACAGGTATACATGCATTAACTACATGTACAGGTATACAAACATTAACTACATGTACAGGTACACATGCATTAACTACATGTACAGGTATACAAACATTAACTACATGTACAGGTATACAAACATTAACTACATGTACAGGTATACATGCATTAACTACATGTACAGGTATACAAACATTAACTACATGTACAGGTATACATGCATTAACTACATGTACAGGTATACAAACATTAACTACATGTACAGGTATACATGCATTAACTACAAGTACAGGTATACATGCATTAACTACATGTACAGGTATACAAACATTAACTACATGTACAGGTATACAAACATTAACTACATGTACAGGTATACAAACATTAACTACATGTACAGGTATACAAACATTAACTACATGTACAGGTATACATGCATTAACTACAAGTACAGGTATACATGCATTAACTACATGTACAGGTACACATGCATTAACTACATGTACAGGTATACAAACATTAACTACAGGTATACAAACATTAACTACAGGTATACAAACATTAACTACCAGTATACAAACATTAACTACAGGTATACAAACATTAACTACAGGTATACAAACATTAACTACAGGTATACAAACATTAACTACAGGTATACAAACATTAACTACAGGTATACAAACATTAACTACCGGTATACAAACATTAACTACAGGTATACAAACATTAACTACAGGTATACAAACATTAACTACAGGTATACAAACATTAACTACCGGTATACAAACATTAACTACAGGTATACAAACATTAACTACAGGTATACAAACATTAACTACAGGTATACAAACATTAACTACCGGTATACAAACATTAACTACAGGTATACAAACATTAACTACAGGTATACAAACATATTCTATAACACAAGCAATATACGGCATTTTAAGAGCTTTAGTTTATACAAAATTTATATTAGCGAAACAAGTTCTTACAACTTGTATTAATCACTCTCGAGACCTCATTCCTGATGGAATACATCGCCATGAGGGCGAGAGAAGAGGCAATGAGGAATTTAAATGCTTTGTCTAAGGGCACAATCGTAACAACTCCAGCGGGGCTCGAACTCCGGGCCTTTCGCACCTGAAGCTAACGCGCTACCACTGCATTATCATCACTTGCCTGCAGTACTTATGCAAGACTGTATAAAATTTACATGCCTGGTTTGCTCGTGGAATATTTTGAGGAGCACAAACGGAAGGCAACATAGTCCGACACCATCCCAATGGTGAACCAAAACAAGGCTAGAACGGAAATCACTTGTTTCACTTTGACCCCATACCAATAGTGAACCTGTGCAGTATAAAGTTACATGTAAAGGGTGATTATGGAGAAGCACACGTAGTCTCCCTGAACTATTTCACTTCTCCCTATTTTGAGTTCAGGGATGTCATATAGCATCGTTATCGCTTCAAACATATAGCCACCGTTCTGCGCAGTTATTTATTCCCATAGATATTGATTATTGAGTACACATATGCCGTCTTCTCCCTACATTACCTTAGTTTTTACAAATTTATTTTAGCTTGATAGCGAAACAAGTTCTTACAATCACTCTCGAGACCTCATTCCTGATTGAATCCATCTTGTATATTTGAGGTCAATAAGCAGTGGGGTGGTCTAATTAACATCGTGTCGAGGATTTAGGGATTTGCTGGCAGGTGTGAAACCTAACTTAACTTGGAGACATAAGGTTGGAATTATTGGATATAATTATAACAACGCTTTTCGTTGTAACAAGTAAGCGTCTCTCGTAATGACTAAGTGCTCAGTGATCCAGTACATTTTATCCAGGCAGAGAGAATGCTGGACATAATGGACCATGGACATAATGGACCATGGATAAAACGTACCAGATTTGGGACAAAACGGACCAGATTTGTGGACATAACAGACCATATCTGATAATTATATTTATATATGTACCATTTTCAAGACTACATAACAGACCAGATTTGTGGACATAACGGACCATATTCGTGGACAAAATGGACCATGTCTAATAATTATATTTATACAAGATTGACACACATTACATGATAAGGTGGATACAGAAAATATGACAATCTTGTATAGTTTCCGTTGCATCTCTTTTCCAGCCTTCCTCTGTATGTGGCGTAGTTTTTTTTCTTTGATTAACTTGCATTGGATGTCTTTTGATTCCTCATACAATAGCGTGACGAGTAGATAGAATGTGAAGACAGATATTCCGTTTATGATATTTATAGCTGTACATACCATACATATGACAATATTATCTCAAATACTGTTAATAATAGAGTGGTGGAACCTATGCTCGGCGTAAATCCCACATATAATGACCAGTATAAAATGTTAATTGCACTTGCCGTAGAACTTTCAAAACACTCTTGTTGACAGTTTTAGCTTCATCACATGACCTTGCTGCTCAATACAGCTATCGCAACGGTGTTGGTCGGCACCCGTTTATATAGGGAACTGAATACTTCAACTTGTTGACTATCTTATTTTGATATAGTACATCATTGAGTAAAAACATTTATTGGTCTTAACTCTTTCAACACCAAGTAACTGACATGGACTGGTCCATGATATTCTTAGACCAATAAATGAATAAGAAAATTACATTCGGACCAGTTCATTTATCAAGATGGGTAATTTTGTCTAAAATTAGTAATACTACTTGCAAAAAGTGCAGATCCTGATGAGACGACTCGTCACGAACCGGCTCATCTGGATTTACACTTTTTGTAAGCCTATATAGAGGTCTGTGGTGTTGAAAGGGTTAATCAGAAATGGTATAGAAGCTATTTTTCGGGTTAGGTGTAGATTTTTTTAAATTCGGATAGCTACCCGAATTGCTAATACACAGTAACAGTTTCGGAGGAAATACTCTCCCAATAATTTGCTTGTTTATAAATTATATTCGTCTGCTGGACCAGTCAAGTGACAGTGGCATCAGCCGACCGATACACTCAACAGAATGCTATTGAGCCCTGCTTCAGCTCTGTCGGTGAAATGAGCCTAGAACTATATAAATATTTTAAATACGGATGAAAATGGAAAATATGCCGAGCATAGGTTCCACCACTCTAATAATTACTTAGTAATTAATGGATAATTGAGTGAACATAAATTCACGATAAAAGACATCTTTAATTGCAATTCGTCTGCTAATCAGTAATTACATTAATTGAGTGATCATTTGTAAATTGAAATTATGGTTCCCGGCTATTATTTAGTTATTTTTATTCATGGTCCATTTGGTCCATAAATATGGTCCGTTTTGTCCATAGCTGTGGTCCATTATGTCCATATACCGACAGAGAGCCCCAGCTTAACCATTTTTGTATGTATGTATGTTCCATTAATGTCAAACCCCTTACGGGGACGTAGACATGTTTTCCTGGGCAAGCTTAGCCGACCTAAGTAGTTAACCAGTACTAAGCAATGTGTGTGAGGTGCCTTGCTCAATGACACTACATACGTGTCCTGACCGAGTATCGAACCCGGAACGATTGATTCCAAATCCGACGCTCTACTACTGGACCACGGATGCCACACTTTTGCCGAGCGGTTGGCCACGGTACCAATAATGTAACACGATGTCTGTTTTTAACCTTAGTATGTAGTTCTTTTAACACTCTCTGTCGCACTAATTGAGATTTTTAACCACTGTCCCTGACAAGTGCCTCCCTGTCATACTCGCGTCCGAGTGTTGGAGGTACCATGCAGATGTAGAGATCCATAAAACAACCTGCTGTCAAATTACAGCTGGGTCACGGAATATACATTCAATGCACCACTGACAATTTCATTGCATCAAAATAGCAAGTAACGCACTCTGGAGAAAATACTGCCATGATATTGCCTGAATGAGCAACTATCTCGTCCGAGTCTACCATGGTCCGAATGAGCCGTAATTCAATGATAATTTGCTAGCTGCTTTGAATGTTTTGACAGGCAACGTGCATTCGACACGTTTAGGTGATTTCAGCAAGAATACAACGTAATCTATATGTTAGAAATAAAGCAATCGCTAGAGAACAAATCGTCGCCTCACCTGAAAATAGGAGGTGCCTACATCGGCCGCCATGTTTGATCACTTTCTCCGATTTTCTACTTGATATTTTTGGCAGTTTTGGGGTTGGTATGATTTAATTATTGGGCCTATTGGCAATGCACTGGAATTGTTTAAACCAGTCACCCATTGGTTATGAAACGAAACTGGATAAACCTTCCCTTTGCTAAATATTCAACTAAAAACACTACGAAACACAGAAAAAAATCGCTTTGCTGACATTCAGTGAGTCACGTGAACAATTTTAAGCCAATCAGAGACACATTTACATTTGCAAAAATGAAATCTGTTTCATTGCTTTTGATTAGTCTACTTACATAAACCATTTCCAGGATAAGGTAATTTATTGCGGATCCTCGTATGCATTTCGATCCAAAATCCTTTGGGGCCTAAACATCACGCTCACCTCAACATCTATGTATGTATGTATGTTCCTTTAATGTCAAACCCCTAGCGGGGACTTAGACATATTTTCCTGGGCAGGCTTAGACGACCTAAGCGATTAACCAGTACTAAGCAATGTATGTGAGGTGCCTTGCTCAATGACACTACATACGTGGCCTGACCGAGTATCGAACCCGGGACCGTTCGATTCCAAATCCGACGCTATACCACTGGACCACGGACGCCACACATCTATACTCATACTATGAAAAAGTTGACAATTTCTTACGGAGGTTGGTGTACTGGTTAACCACTGGACCCTGCCCATGAAAGGTACAAGATACAAGATACAAGAAGTTTTATTTAACGTCGGATTACATTTACAAATAACATTAGCTAATAAGCTATTTTTCCGACAAACATATATTATAATCAAAGCATAAGAAAAAACAGCTAAGAAATTAAAGTTGGTTTAAACATGAATACAACACAGGACATAGCATAATTAAAACATGTTAAAGCGAGCACCTAAAAGACAAAAATAAAATTAATACATTGTGTTAATAGTTTTAACAATTTAAGGATAACATACAGCTTACGATACAAGCAACTATATAATATAGATAAATCTTAAGAATTCAAATAGAAATACACTATTGATTGATACACTGTGTTGTAGTTGCTGATCTTGGCATGTGGCCTAAAAACTGCAAAGAACAAAAAATGTTAAGACACTGACAGGCAAAAAGGTACACTACTGTGAAATTAAGATATGTTTTTAAAAAAAACAGTTATCCCCCAAATCAGATTTGGAAAGGAACTGATCAGCAATTACCTCACAGGTATCTTAAAACAAAATACACAAAAAGCAGTTAAAGCAACTATTTGTGGCATGCAAATTTATAGAACACTAAAACTAAGTTACAACAATCAAATTAGAACATCAAGCTAGCACAAATCATAAATTATAAACATAAAAACACAAATAAAACACATAGCACACATTTATAAGCACATTAAGCACATTAAGCATGAGGAAATAAGCGGACACGACTAGGTAGAGCACATTGAGCACTTACAGGACGGGCCCGTCCAGGCACGGACCAGCCTCACAAACTCCTTGTGGTTTTCAATTTTTCTAATGTCATTTGGCAGGCTGTTCCATACCTGAGCGGCCTCGTATCTGAAAGATCTCTTACCGTTCAAGGTGGTGCGTACAGTTGGTACTTCAACAGTGTTTGAATGTCTGAAAGAATATTTTATATTTCGAAATTTAACCAGGTCATGTAAATATGGAGGTGATTCATGGTACAGGCATTTGAATGTTTCTATTTCAACAGTTCTTATTCTACTAAGATGTAATGTAGGCATGCTTACTTGTTTCAAAAGGTCTTCGTAGCTAGAGGTGAAATCATTTAAAGTAATTTTTAGAGCTCTATGTTGTAGTTTCTCCAATTTTTCTGTATTAGTTTTGTTACAAAAGTGCCATATGAGCGGACAGTAGTTGAAAGTTGATCTTATAAAGGATTTATAAATTAACAATTTGAGGTCAGGTGTTAAAAACTTGCTTAGTCTGAGAAGTACATTTAGTTGTCTAGCAGCCTTCTTACACATTTTTGTAACCTGTTCATCAAAATTTAACATAAAATCTATATCTACACCTAGGAGTTTCAGAGTCTTCACATTTAATATCAGCATTTGCAATGGTAAAAGATCTTAATTGTTTGTGGGTTTTCTTACCTAGGGCTATGGTCTGAAACTTATCAGGGTTGGCCTGCATTTGGTTACAATCAAACCATTTTAATAAGATGTCACTTTCTGTTTCAAGAGTTGATTTGAGAGATGACAGATCCTTATCCCAGTATGACAAAGTATTGTCGTCTGCATAATCGTAAAGCTTAGATTGTGTAATAAAATAAAAGATGTCATTTATAAAAATATTAAAAATTAGAGGTCCTAATATGGAGCCTTGGGGGACCCCCTTGATAGTTTCTTGCCATAGGCTGAGTGCATCACCAATCTTGACACGTTGTTTCCTAAAAGACAGATAATTATGTACAAGTGAGCATGCACTGTCAGACAGCCCATATGCCCCCAATTTCAGGACAACAAGGTCATGTGGCAAGCAATCAAATGCCTTTGATAGGTCCATAAGTATTCCCGCCACATGATCATTCCGGTCCAGTGCCATTTTCCAGTCCTCAATTAAGCGCAAGAGGGTTGTCTGACAGCCATACTTTGGTCTAAAAGCTGCTAAGTAATTATTAAATACATGTTCAAAGTAATCTGCCAGCTGATTGTTTATGACTGTTTCAAATATCTTGGACATAGTTGGTAAAATACTAACAGGTCTGTAGTTTTTCTTGATAAATGGGTCATCTTTTTTAAAGACGGGTGTTACTTGGGCCATTTTAAGTACAGCTGGGAAACTACTTTGTTTTATCATACAATTTACAATATTTGATACAGGTAAAGCTATAGATTCTGATGCACATCTTAAAATTTTTGGCGGTAGGGCGTCAACACCAGTTGCTTTTTTGGGATTTAGAGATTTTAAGTGTTTACTTATTTCTACTGGATCTATGGGTTTGAAGTTAAAATTTAAATTTTCCGATTTATGCTCAAGGATTTTGGCAACACTAGGATGTTGTTTATTTACCTCTGTGTCATTTCTAATACCAATGTTTTGGGCAATGTTTACATAAAAATCATTTAAGCTTTCACATACTTTTGTTTGATCAGAAATAAATTTTTCTTCTTCTTTTAAAATTATTTCACTGGAATTTTTAGCAAGGGATTTCTGGCTAAGAAAAGGCTTAATATTAATAGTTGGCCAAAAATCCTTAGACTTGGGTCCTCCACCACATCTTTCAAAGAAGTAAGTTCTAATAGTTGTAAGGTGTTGTTAGGTAGGCCTAAACTACCCGTTGCTCAAATGAGCAACCGATAGCGACGTTAAATAAACTTAATTACATATTATAACCCCCAAAACGCATCATACTCCTAACACTTACCGATTGAGTATGACTGTTATCAGCGACACTGTGACCGTCACGGTGGTTAACATCTCATTAATTGAGACAGAGAGTGTTAAAACTACATCTATGCTATGGTCAAACACAGGGTGTGCGGACAGGTCGGACCATGGACGGGGTCGGACCATCCCAGACAAAATGGTTACGTTGAGGCTGGACTGTACATAATAGTTGAGGAACTTCCAAAGACGTATTGTTCGTGGGGGGGGGGGGAAGGTTAATATTGTCATTGGTTCGGGACTGCGGAATTAAGTAGTTTAGGTTCCGTGTATATACATGTTAGTTAGTTGTCGTCGACGCATACCAGTTTATTTCTGATTTTGTATATGCTGTATATGACTGATGATTGTATGAGTCGATATTCAAGTGTTTGCCAGTTCAGGCAATTCATCTTTTTTGCTTGCATAGTTATAATCATTGCAGATATAGCGCGCAGCTGATCTTTGCTCTTTTTCTGCTAGATAGGTGTGAGACTTAAGTTTTGCCAGGGGTGCCATATTTTGAGCAATACTCGAGTTTGGGACGAACATTTGTATTATAACCTATATAAACTGTTTCTTTGACGTTCTTATTTCTGGTTTTCACATTCCTTTTAATGAATCTGCGAGTTAGTAGCTTCAGGGTGTCTAATATTTACTAATACTGTCAACTACTGTTCATAATCCATGCATACAACTTGTAGTTTATGTAGATGCGTTCTTACTTTTATTAGTTCTAATACCACATGTCTTTTAGTTCAGTTGTTTTGTATGTCATGTGTGTATACATATGTTTTATGTTTAAGAGGGCCCCGTGGAAGATTAGCCTTGCTAAATGGGTTACCCTCTCTAAATAAAGAATTTACTTACTTACTTACTTACTAGGGGAGATGTTGTTTATATATAGGGGTAGACCACTTCAAATCTTAACTAATTGTAACACCTAGGTATAGCGGCATCGGTCGTGTTTAGTATCATGTTGTGGAGTATATAATGGGAAATGAAATGCTGTTTTGCGAGTAATTATCATCACCTCACATTTATTTGGAGTGAACTCCATGGACAAGTCTCGTTCCCACTGCTTTTATCATTTTGACTCTAATACATCATTTTTGGCGGGAAAATCGGCGCTGTCTAAAACGCGGACCATCGTGCCATCACCGACCATCGCAACCACACCACAGCAACAGCAATATAAAGTTAGGCTAATTGAAACAGAAAGACAATTTCTTCTAAGTTCTGATGTTAAGCTACTTGGTGGTGGCAATGCTACTCCAATCTTTACAACAACTGACCGAATTATAACCCATCACGAGGCTGGTGATATTCTCATACAAAACCTACCAGATAGTATTACGTGTGAACCACCGTATCGACCAGATGCTGGTTCTGTATACCTATTTACTGATTCAGATGACCCAACAAGAAAGGAAGACTGGCGTGCCGACGGTTATACATGGAGGCAAAACGGTATCAGAAAATACAAAAATGAGGGGAAATCGATAAAACGAACATTTTTCAAAATTAACAATCAAGGGGAAGTGAGTGACACATTTCAAAAGCACGTATTTCAATTTATTGACGGTGACTATAATGGAAGAACTTTAATAGTGTACTTCGGTGATAACGAAGCATACAAAGCCATGCCCCATGGAAATCGCAAACGAAATACCCGCCAATTCAAAAGAACAATGCCGTCAGTACTAAACAACATTAAAACACACGGCTTAGTAGACAATCCCAATAAGTTGAATGATAAAATTAAATCAGAGGCATCTCCAGATAGTAAATTGAAAGGTATTAAAGTGCCTAGAAATGACAAACAGATTAGAAATATACAAGCAACAAATTAGAAAAGAGGGTAAATTATCGCATGATGCACTATATGGACTACATCTTTTAGTCGAACAATTGGATGGTTTTATCATGAGTATTAAAACTACGCCGGATATGGAAGTACTTGTCGGTAATAAAGAAATAATGGACGAACTAAATAGACTATTGCAACTAAAGGACGTTACTATTGGACTTTACTATGACACTACATTTAACATGGGAGATTTTTACGTATCAACGCTTGTCTGTAGGCACCCTATGTTTAAAGGTGATCCAATAATTCCGATAGCTTTCATGATACATGAAAGAAAATTTCAAAAATGCCATGAACAATTCATCGAAATGTTAAAATTAAAAATACCTAAACTTAGTGAAAAAGAACTATGTGTTATAACCGATAGAGAAATTGGAATAATTAATGCATTTGAAGAACGTTTATCAAATTGTAAGATACTTATTTGTTGGAATCATATTCAACAGGACATACAATTTTGGCTAAGCAAACACGGTGGACAAAGCGCAGATAAACGTGTTTACATTACACAAATTCAAAAATTAATGCACTGTGAAACCCGCGATATGTTTGAAAAACTGTATAATGAAATGAAACTGGAATGGAGTTCGCATTTATATCATACTTTGAAGACAATCTATATCATACAATTGTGGAACGATCAGGACGATGGGTACTTGAATCAATAGACATGTACAATTCTTACTCTGGAATAACAAATAACGTCGCCGAAAGTCTTAATGCAAAATTGAAAAGACTAATTGAGTACAAAGAAAAAGCTATAGATGATGTTGTTCTATATCTTTGTTATTTACAAGGAAATTATCTAGCAGACTTAATGAAGGCATTCTGTGGTGAAAGCGAATGGACGTTGCGAGAAGACTTCAAATTTGCATTTCTAGATCCTGATAATATAATTCTACCAACAAACGTGTGCCATCCTGACAAAATAATAGATCTCGTAAAAGGACAACTGACAGAAATACTTAATAAAAATAAACCCAAGCAGAAACAAATAACATCAACAGAAGAAAATGTTAACAATGACGCTGATAACAACCCCAAACCCCATACATTCAATAAAGGGCCACAATCTCAGCGTTCATTAGCAGTAAAAACAATTGCAGAAAACGGCATCGTTCTTGTTCCACAAATGGGGGCATTCATGGTGAATGGCAGCAGTCATAACACATATTCTGTAACGTTATTTCCAAATGAAAAATGTTCATGTCAAGCTACGTCTAGATGCTATCACATAATTGCCGCCATGTTATCAATTGGGATGGACATACCAAATGAAAGGAAAATGTTCAATTTGAGTCAATTAAGAAAAAACTGTCGCCCGAAGCATGCTAAAAAATGTGGAACTAAAAAGGGTAGAATCGGCGATACCGAGTTTGACGTTAATCCAGCGCCGGACTCGGTGATTAAAACTTTAAATGTAAATATGCATGAAACACCCAAAACAAAGTCATGGTTTAGCAGAGGAAAGTCAAACGAAAAGGCGAAGAAAACATTACAATTCGAACATTCAACCCCAAACGTCAATTCATCACCACGCACACTAACTCCATGCTCATCTGACAGAAAAAGAAAGATCCAAGAAAAAGAAGATAAAGAACAATATAAATTCCCAAAACTAGAAACTGAACTTTCAATAATAACTGAAGAAAACGAATTAACAACTTTTGAAATAAGCAACAGAATTAACAGCACTGATGTTAATACTAAAACATGTGAAATATGGAATGAAGAATTGGGACTAACGCTAGATGATATTTGTGACTTAAATACTAACAAAAAATTAAACTCCAATCACATGGAAGCGGTGAATATATTATTAAGAAGGAATGTTGGGAAGGATATCGATGGTTTACAATTAACAGAAATGGTGCCAGTGTTCTGCAAAGATGGGAAAAGGTGGAAAACAAAACTTCCAATGCAACCTACAGATTATCCAGCATGCCAGATCCACCACAACCATAACGATCACTGGGTTGCCTCAATATACCACAACAATAACATTTATTTACTTGACAGTTTGGGTACTGACAGACCGGATGATACAATTATACCAAATGTACTTAAGATTCAAATTATCACAAGTATATGGACGTAACAAATCTAGTATTACTGTTAAAATTCCAACTATAATGAAACAAAATAACGGCGTTGATTGTGGACTTTACGCCATTGCATTTATAACAACTTACTGCCTCCGAAAACGGTTATGTTTTGATTTAATTTTTAATTCTAAGACGCTTCGCTCACACTTGTTAAAATGTTTTGAATAGCACACAATGTCAGAATTTCCATTGACTAATAAAACATTAAGCATCAGAAGAAAAACCTCGACAACTGAAATTATAATTGATAACTACTGTATATGTAATTTACCAGAATGTGTTGATACCGTGATGGTGCAGTGTGACAGATGCAAAACATGGTATCACAAATCTTGCATAAACGCTCCGGTAGACATATCAACAATTGACCAAGAATTTATATGTGGTCTATGCTAGCTTTCTGTGTAGTATGTGAACCATCTGTTAGAATAATAGTAAGAATATATAAAGTGTGGAACAGAATGTCGTCGGGTTAAAGTCTACCAGATCTTCAGTGTCGTCGATGTATTGTATACAATATCATCAGTGTCGTCGGGATAATACCTACAATATCTTCAGTGTCGTCGGGGTAATTAATTTATACCAATCATCAGTGTCGTCGGGATAATACCTACAATATCTTCAGTGTCGTCGGGGTAATTAATTTATACCAATCTTCAGTGTCGCCGGGGTAATACCTACAATATCTTCAGTGTCGTCGGGGTAATTAATTTATACCAGATCTTCAGTGTCGCCGGGGTAATACCTACAATATCTTCAGTGTCGTCGGAGTAATTAATTTATAATCAGATCGTCAGTGTCGTCGGGGTAATTGGTTTATAACCAGATCTTCAGTGTCGTCGGGGTAATTAATTTATACAAGATATTCAGTGTCGCAGGGGTAATATCTACACTAGCTTCAGTGTCGTCGGGGTAATTGATTTATACCAATCTTCAGTGTCATCGGAGTAATCTCTACAATAGCTTCAGTGTCGTCGGGGTAATTGCTTTATAATCAGATCTTCAGTGTCGTCGGGGTAATTTATAACAGGTCTATGTTGTTATGTATTATTGTATTTAAAAATAAACAATAGATGTACCGGACATTTTAAATTGCTAAATAAATCAATAACGAAAATAATAACAGAAATGGACAAAGAAACGCATACTATTTTTAAAAAAAATGCAGAAGTTTCATAATGTAAAACTTTTTCTATAAATTGAAATAAGCAGAATCGTGAAACAATATGTCGTGTAACGAAAATTAATTTCCTAGCAACCTGAATTTTAATTCATACTATCAACTTGAAGTGAAGCATTTGTCATGTATATACTTTAGCTTTATTCCATTTTTCAATAGTTACCTCACCCCTGTTAGTGTCAGTAAGCAGGATTACGCAAAAAGTTACCGACGGATTTTGATGAAATGTTGGGGGTAATCCAGGAATTTTGTTAAGGAATCTTCACCATTGCGAGATAGGGCAAAAGTGGACATTTAGCAGCATTACACAAAAAGTTACTGACATTGAAATGTACTCGTATTGGGGGGGGGGGCATTGTTATGAAGGGGGGAGAGGGGGTGAATGTATAACAAATCCGTGTTAAGGGTTATGGGGGGGGTGAATGGGTGAAAAAGTGACATTAATGGGGGGCATTTGTTATGAAGGGGAGGGGGTGAATGGATAACAAATTCGTGTTAAGGGTTATGGGGGGTGAAAAAGTGGCATTAATGGGGTTATAAACGGGTAAAAATATTTACCTTTGAATTTTGTTTAAAATGCATACACAATTTTGCTTTTCAATTTTACCTGTAAAAATGGGGTAAATCCGTGGTGGAATTATCTTGGCAATGGGGTTAATTTGGATGTGACAAAAACCCTTTGTAAATGGGGTTTATTGTGACATCATTTTCGCAGATGGGGATTACTTTCCCCCGGGTTGTCGCCATATTCTACGCGCGCACATTACCCACTTGTTGCCGTTATGCGCGCGCGCAAATTAACCATTTTTGGGCGTAATGCGCGCGAGCAAATTAACCAATTTTGGGCGTAATGCGCGCGCGCAAATTAACCACTTTTGGGCGTAATGCGTGCGCGCAGATTAACCAGTTCTGGGTGTATTGCGCGCGCGCAGATTAACCAGTTCTGGGCATATTGCGCGCGCGCAGGTCGACCAATTATGGTCTCGATTCATAGCTCGAGTTTAGGCTTGATTGTTATTTTTATATACAGCAATAAAATATTACCAATCGTATTACAAATAAAGTTTGCACTATCCTCCAACAATCTAAAATGACTAATCTCTTCAGGAGGCGTCGCTCATATGGCCAACCGGGTAGCGACGATAAATATATGTAAAACACACACACACATATTTACAAATAAATAATTAGCAAATGGGTTGGGCCACAAGTTCTGACAACATTAGTGAGTGGCCCTCTCCATAGAAACGATTTGAACATGTCAAGATTGTATTCTTTGTTTCAATCCCTTCAATGTACAGCAAATAACAAATACAAACTATAGCATATGCCAAGTTTCTGACGACATATCCACGAGGGTGGACTACCCATGTCCGGGTTGCCCCACACCGGTGTATATGATGGGTACCTTTTCTCGCACTCCTACTGGCCAGGACACACGTTTTATTGCCAACTCGGTCAATCTTTATATCTGAGGTGAAAATTTCAACTTCTTCCAGCTGAACCAATCTGTGTTTCATTGATTTCGTTGAATCGGCAGTGCTCACAAAATGTGTGCAAACGAAAACTAAACTGTCTGCATGTGTAATTACGTATTTATGGACCATTTTTATTACACCTGTGTTACAATGAAATCAGCTACAAGATAAATGTTGAAAACAGATCACTATGTTCTCGATTCAAGTTTGTTTAGATTTACATATTAATTAAATTTCTGCTTTGGTTTTTAGCAAAACGAATAATTCCGAGACGCTATCATTATTAAAAACACCAATATCACTACACAGTGTGGTGGTCACGTGGAACTATTAACAAGTGGCGTCCGTGGTGAGCGTCGGATTTGGAATCGAACGGTTCCGGGTTCGATACCCGGTCAGGCTACGTATGTAGTGTCATTGAGCAAGGCACCTCACACACACACATACTGCTTAGTACTGGTTAACCGCTTAGGTCGACTAAGCATGCACATGAAAGCATATCTAGGTCTCCACAAGGGGTTTGACATTAATGGAACATAGTGTGTGTGTTTACGTTTATTTATCGTCGCTACCGGTTGCCCATATGAGCGACGCCTCCTGAAGAGATTAGTTATTTTAGATTTTGGAGGATAGTGCATGATACAGACAGAGACCCATTCCAGAATCTCCTCTGGTTCTTTTACGTGCACGGTTTAAAGCACCGACACGAGACCTCGGTTTAACGTCCCATCTGAAAGACTGTTAATTTTATTAGGGTCAGATCGAACCTGCGATCCTTGGATTACCAGTCCAACGTGTTACCACTGGACTACAGATCAGTCTGTTTATTTTACACTCAATAATTACACAAACATAGCCTATAGCGCATTTCCCCACCAAACTCCCTCTATCGGAGACTACGTCACTTGGAGGGGAAATAATTAACTATTAATTATTATATTCAAACGTAGGTTTACCAGTCCAGCGTGTTACCACTGGACTACATATCCGTCTGTAAAATGGAACATACATACATACGTGAGAGGTAAAGACAACTGTCACGTGGAGCTAAAGATAAACACATTCCACATGAGGGAGGACTAGCTGGAAACACGGGACTTGGCCAGAAGGTGTGACAAACATGCTATTCTATACGAAATTACTAGAAAAGTGAAAATAATGACCGGAAATAATTGTTACATGAATTTGACAAGACTATGTAGAATATACAATTTGAAAAGGTAATTTAATTTTCAGTTCAGCTTAAATAACGACAATGATAGACAAGCATAACGGACAGTGTAAATTGTGGAGAAAACAATAACAATTTAATCAGTGTTAGTATGAAATAACTAAAATGAAATAACTTCTTCTTCTTTTCTTTGTTTAAACAGCACTCCTTCACTTATGAAGATTAGGTGCTGGCGCCGTAATAAAAAGTGTTAGTTAAGTGCTTGATCAGAAAGTGCTCATTAGAAAGGATACAGTGAATAGACATATTTTTAGATATAATTTTAAGTGTGTTTTATAAAACTATGTACATAATTGTGGCATTTTATGCAAAGTATATTGGGGTGAGGGCAGACACAGGGATCAGGGCCTTGAAGGCGTCCACTGTGTCTGCGGCATATATGGTGGGCGGTAGCATGTTCCACTGAGTGACGGCTCTAGGATAGAAAGAGTATTTGTACGAGTCTTTAGCTGGGTGAATATGTGTGTAGGTATAGGTGTTACTGTGCCTGGTTCTGGGGTCTGAAGGAATAATTAGATTACAGGGTGGTTGGATGGCAACTACGTGGTGTATGATCTTATAAAACATGATGAGTCTGGTACGGATTCTTCGAATTTCCAAGGTGGGCCAGTTGAGGGTAGTGAGCATGTCAGTTACAGAACTTGTATTGTGGTAGCGGTTGGGTGTATAGCGGGCTGCACGGCGTTGTACTTTTTCAATTTGACTAATTTGGCTTTTGGTATGTGGGTCCCAAACAGAAGAGGAGTATTCTAGTTTGGGTCTGACGAGGGCTTTATAAGCATGGTCTTTTACTTTGGTAGAGTTGATTTTTAAATTTCTGCGGAGGAATCCTAGTGACTGATTAGCTTTGCTTGTTATAGAATTTATATGCTTATCCCATTTTAAGTTATTCTGTAAAGTGAGGCCTAAATATTTTGCATGTTCGACAATTTCAAGGGGGTGGTTGTGAAGTTTGTATGTAAATTTAACTTGGTTTCTTTTTTGTATGACATTTAGAACATTACATTTATCAGGATGAAAATTCATGAGCCAATCCTGCTCCCATCTACCAGCAGCTTCTATGTCAGATTGTAAGAGATTTGCATCAGAAGTGTTGTTAATTTCTTTATATATAATGCTGTCATCTGCGAATAGTCTAAGGGTACTGTGATTGAGGTATTCAGGGAAGTCATTTATATAGATAAGAAAGAGGATAGGCCCCATGACAGTGCCCTGGGGTACTCCGGATGTGACTGGTACAGTGTTTGATGTTTCCCCTTCCAGGACAACTGTCTGGGTCCTATCTCTCAAGAAGTCAGATATCCAATGAAGAGCATTACAATTGATACCGTAGAATTGTAGTTTGTAGAGGAGGTGACGGTGAGAAACTTTGTCAAATGCTTTCGCAAAATCCATAATGATGACGTCTGTTTGAATATGTGTGTTGTTAGATTTCGTTAGGTTTTGGAGAAATGAAATTAGCTGTGATTCGCAGGAGCGGGAAGATCGAAAGCCATGTTGTAGATCATAGAGGATATTATTGTTTTCTAGGTGTGACATTACATTACTTGAGATAATATGTTCGAGGAGCTTGCAACAAATACATGTGAGTGAAATTGGTCTGTAATTGATCGCATCATGCTTGTCGCCTTTTTTAAATACAGGACATACATGTGCGTGCTTCCAGTCTGTAGGGATTTCGCCAAGTGAGAGAGATTTATGAAAAATATTGGTAAGAATTGGTGATATGGAGGCGCTACATTCTTTTAAGATTTTACTTTGTATTTTGTCCGGTCCAGCGGCTTTATGTGGTTTGATATTTTTCAGTAACTTTTAACTCCATTTTCAGTGATTGAGATGTCTTTCATTTGTGGATGAGGGCTTGGGCCTTTGTCAGGTATATCGTCATTTGTGACAGGGGTAAAAGCTTTTTGGAATTGTTTATTGAGTATGTTGGATTTATCGCTTGCGGTTGATTTGAGAATGCCGTTCTCTCGGAGGGGGGGTATAATTTGACTTTCAGTTTTTGGGGTTTTTATGTACGAGAATAAGTTTTTTGGAGTTTTTGTGAAGGCTGGGCTATCTTGTTCCGGAATCGGTATGTCGAATATCATGTTTTCAATATATTTCCAATATGCCTGCCTTTGTTCTTTTTGAATTTCGCTTTTTAGGTGCTTCAGTTGATTATGGTTGTGGTTTTGTTTGCTTCTTGAGAATTTACGTCTATAGTTTTTCATTTTCTTTCTGAGTTCATTTGTTATCCAGGGAAGTTTGTTGTCAGGTTTTATTAATTTAGTTGGAATATTTTTCGAGATGGAAGCTTGAAGATCATTTTTAAATGTGTTCCAAATATAGTTGATATCTTGTGTGTTTTGAGTTTCTTGAATGTTCTGATATGTTTCTTCTAAGTCTAGATTGATTTTGTCCCAGTCTGCTTTAGAATACTTTAGTACTTCCCGTGGAGGGGATTTACAGCGACGTAGGGAGGTATTACTTTCAAGACATAGAATATCATGATCAGCTTCACCGATTGGGGGAATGGTTTCTAAATTATCTATAATGGACGGGTAGTTTGTGAGAATCAGGTCTAATGTTTTGTCGTTTCGAGTTGGTTTGTCTACAATTTGGTTCAGCGAGTGGTCTGCAATTATGTCTAAGAGTTCTTGATGATGTTTGATGTTAGTTTTGCCAGGGATTATGCTAGTAGTTTTCCAATCAATATTTCCGAGGTTGAAATCGCCACCAACTAAGATTACAGATCTTGAGTTAGGGGTTATCCTGCTAAGTGATAGGTTTAGTTGTTCAAGTGAAACGTCGTCATTTGGTTGCGGTCTGTAGAAAGAGGAGATTAATAATTTTCTTGAGTTTTGGATAGTCAGCTCCACCCATACTATTTCGCAATTGGTCTGTAATTCTTTAACCTCAGAGCTTTGGAATTCATTTCTAACAGCGATAAGGACACCCCCCTGGCTTTAGCCTTTTTTATTGGGTTGGCGATCCTTCCTGTAGACTGTGAAGTGATTTGCTGGAAAGAATTCATACGAAGAGACAGATGGGTCAAGCCAAGTTTCTGTTACAATAACAATATCAGGGTTTATCGAGTCTATAAGGAAGTCAAGTTCAGGTTTTTTGTTTTTTAGTGATTGAAAATTTAGGCTTATGATTTTTAAGGGTCGTTTGACGCTTTTTGTCTTTTGTTTGGGTTTGTTAGTATTCTGATTTCTTGGGCTCCTATGGGTATGGTTGTCTGACGTTGTTTTGTTTGCATCTGGTTTAGGGGATGAACAGGCAGTAGGTTTTCCGGGACTATCACAACTTAGAATTGAGAAGTTATTTGAAGATGTAATTGGATCATTTTGGAAGTATGAGCTTGTGAAATTTGGTAAACCACACTTGAGACAATGCCATGATAGGTTACTGTTATCCATTAGAGCATACATTGTATTAGTCATCTGTCCTTGACAATTGATATGGTACCAGGTTCTGCAAGAGTCACATTCCAATGCTTTGGATTTCCAGGTGACTGCTTTGCCACATGTACCACAGGGCCATCTTGGCGTTCTAGGGCCCGGGTTGAGTTCGACTTGGTTTCCAAGTAACAGTTTGATGAGTAAGTGGTAGTTTTTGTCCGAAGGCGGTAGTATGTGTTTTGTGCAGAAGAATGGTTTTCTGAGATGGGATAGCCAGTGGAAGATACTGAGGCATTTGTCTTTTTGAAGAATGGGCGGGTCCGGGTCTGGGAGTGTGATTTGGTAGTCAAATAGTGGGGAGCAGCTACTTGTTGGACGGTCATATGTTTCCTTGTTGTGATACAATTTCCGTGTTTTTGTAACGCAGAATATGAGGATCAAACCTAACAGTTTGTACATTTCCGGGTCTGGTACAGGTGGTGCTCGAGTACAGGAAATGTGAGAAGAATTACATACACAAAACACACACACAAATGTTGCACACAGATGGTGGTTATCTTCAGCCCGAGTGCTACCCACGGGCGCAGATGATGGACAAACAAATGAGCATGTTAGTACATGAATAGAACAGGCTAGAAGTTGGTATGGTGCAATTTACCTGTACCAAATTTGTTTGTTTATATTTGGCGGTCGCAACGGTGTGCTACCGGAAGTTGGCAAAATGGCAAAGGAGAGAAAACGAAAAACAGCCAAAAGTATGGGACTGTGTAACAATCGGTACAGCTTATCCACTAATATTACGAACAAATGTAGTAAATTGATGATTTAATTAGTAAGGATGATACTAGATATGATATAATAATAATAAAAGTCAAACGTTTTGGAGAGCAGATCGAAAGTAGAATGACGCCGGCGCATGCGCATCCCACTAAATTGAGTCTGGCTGTAGGAAAACAAACATGATGGACATGAACAGTTGAACACGCGTAACGGGTGAACGTCTAATGATAGAATATAGTGCTATCAAATTTACGATATCTCCATGTTTCAAATAACACATCCGATGTACTTAACTTGAATAAATTATACATTTGCATAAATAAAACTTCCTTAATTGGCATTGTCCACTATGTTTGTTTTATCTAGACATGGCATTCGACTGACTTACATATCTGCTGAAGTGTAAAGAAGTGTATTGTTTATTTTGCACAAAAGAAAATTAAGTTCAGGCCAATAATCAAATCTTTACGGTTCCCCAAATTGCATACGGCTATATGACATGTTTGACTCCCCAGGCACAAGACACAAATATTTTGTTTGCCCTATGGTAACAGGGCAAAAAAGAGTGTGTCTTGTGCCTGTGTTTGAATCTAAGCGACATGCAGCATGTTCAAACCGATGTACAACATCGTTCTGAAGCGTTACATACGCCGTTCTGAAGCGTTACATACGCCGTTCTTTAGCGTTACATACGCCGTTCTGAAGCGTTACATACGCCGTTCTGAAGCGTTACATACGCCGTTCTGAAGCGTTACATACGCCGTTCTGAACAAATATAACAAATGAGATATAATTATATTAACTACATGTACTAAGATGATAATTATTTGTTTGTTTCAGTGAATGTCGGGTTATATTTCACTGAAGTGTGTGCATTGGCGCTAGCCACGAGTGATAATAATATGAAATAGGCACTACCTATCAACGAGAATTACTGAACTAGACACCATAGGAGGATTGTGACTACATCCTTGCCATGTGAGGGGGCCAGTTGGATAGAATGATGAAAACGAATGTGCTTTTCTTGTAGACGTGTTAATGTATTTGCAGAAATCACGGATACATGAGCCAGGTGCGATTATAAAATCTTCCAGAATTATTTCTAAATCTAGTAGCGTTGAATCATATTCCAGAATTACTTCTAAATCCAGTAGCGTTGAATCATATTCCAGAATTATTTCTAAATCTAGTAGCGTTGAATCATATTCCAGAATTATTTCTAAATCCAGTAGCGTTGAATCATATTCCAGAATTATTTCTAAATCCAGTAGCGTTGAATCATATTCCAGAATTATTTCTAAATCTAGTAGCGTTGAATCCTATTCCAGAATTATTTCTAAATCCAGTAGCGTTGAATCATATTCCAGAATTATTTCTAAATCTAGTAGCGTTGAATCCTATTCCAGAATTATTTCTAAATCTAGTAGCGTTGAATCATATTCCAGAATTATTTCTAAATCTAGTAGCGTTGAATCCTATTCCAGAATGATTATTTCTAAATCCAATAGCATTGAATCATATTCCAGAATGATTACTTCTAAATCTAGTAGCGTTGTCTCTTCACAAAGGACGAAATTAGAACACATGTGCTTTAATAGCACCGTCTACAGATGGGAATCATTTTCTTGTAGTATCAATGAACACATTTTTAGTATATATTCTTCAATGCCAAATATAGTTCCAGGAATTCTTGAAAATCTGGTATCATTACATGAATGTGTACAGTATGACTTTGTTGTTTTGGAAGACAATTACACCACATCATATTTAAATTTCATTAGCAAAAAAGTCATCTAGTGAGATATGTGTTGGAGATGGATTCAATTCCAATCTTATCATTAGCCTACACGTGGAATTGTCTGTTTGTGTGCTGGATTTTGCAACAAAGTTCATGTTTGTTTTTGGTGTTTAAAGCAACATTACATCGTAATAAAGGATGTTTTGGGTAAAATATAAATACTAATGTGTGCGTGTTTACAAACATCGAAATAGTCGCTCAGAAACGATAAAATTCCAATAAATTTAAACCGTCGTATACGCGAATTTGTTTATCAACACACGAAATAAACACGCACAGTGCGCATGCGTGAAACAACAAAGGATGTAGAAAACGTATATATTTTGAACATGAACTACTATCTATCTATCTATCTATCTTCCTCTAATGTCGAACCCCTCGCGGGGATGTAGAAATGTCCCTAAAAGACTTAGCTAACAGAGGTATGAATCAACATATCAAGTAATTTAATTAAAAAAGGCAACGTGGGACAAATGGGGTCGATGCATTCTGAATGTAAACAAGTGCGGACGATGGGTTCCGGTTGTAAACAAGTGCGTGATCGATCGACTCGGAAAGTCCTACTTTCGGTTTCGAGTTTGTTTTATCGCAAAACAAACACTGTTTACCAAATGAACATAAGCATACAAAGTATAATGTTAGAATGTGTAGCAGCATTGCTACCCATACGTAAAAATTGAATTTTTCAAATATCTTTTATTTCATACGATGTAATGCTGCTTTAACGTTCGCTATTACTGGTGAAGGAAGACACCAGGTGCCACTCCGAGCAATATTTGATCACCCGTAAGAGCCACCGACCTTCCACAAGCTGCCGCTGGATAGCTTCCTCACATTCCGCATCCCCCTTGACGAGGGACAAGTGATTTGAAGCCAACGGCATTTGTATTGTAAGTGTTATGTTGGTTTTCATGTATATATTCGACGTACATGTTATCTATAGACAGTACAACCCTGTCCGGATGTCCCCTTATTATTCGATAATTCACAAATATTCTTTTATTTTAGGGTGAAAAAAGTTTTTATGATAGAAAACGATGCACTCGTGCACACTATGGTGCTAGAACGTCGTGTTTAGACGAACACATATAATGACGTCATAAATGACGTCACTGGCAGTTTGAATCCTAAAACGTTCACGTTTACAACATTTTAACATGCAACGGCTAGGTACCGCACGTGCAAAGCAGTGAAAAATAAAATGTTATTCCAACACATTTTATTCCACTAATAAATTCAATACACGTACTAGTAAATATAAACTTTAAATGTATACGTTGCATGTAAATACATATAATATGTTAGCGCTGGTAAAAACAACAATATGCATGCAGATACTATAAAAGAAAGTGATTATCTTGTTTACCTGCCATGATTGCCGCTAACGGTAGTCCCTCACACAACCCTACGATAGCCTCTATTAGTAGTTTATTCTCTGGTTTGAATATCTTGAACTCTGGAGAGTATGTCACGCTATGATGTGTGTTTCCTGCATCGTCACTATTGTCACTATTGTCACTATTGTCACTATTGGAGTCGTCTCTCATTTCTGTCGTCGTAAACAATAACTCGGTAATTTCCATGTCACATAAAGGTTTCAGTTCAAAGCTTGCATAGCTTTTAGCGAGTAGTTTGGGCCTGTTGCTTGAAGCTACGACTGTTTTAAACCCTGGGCAACTGTTGGATTGACGAAAGTAATGTAAAAAACTATCTTTTAGTGGTCCTTCCATTAACTTGTCTGTGTTATCCACGAATAACGTTATGTTACGCCCACATTTCTTTACGTGTAACATCAAAGTATTGATTGCTGTTTTTATAGAGGCTTTCTGTGTAATACAGTCCGCTTTGCAATTTTCACAAGAAGTGCATACAAATTTCTTACTTGGGAATTTTTCTTCGAAACGTTTCTTTTCAGTAATATCGCCAATGTAATCAAATAATTCTATAAACCAATCGTACACAGCTGCTGACGAGCTGATGTCATCCAGTTCAAAATCCTTCCAGATGCACTCGATTCCACTTTCACTTTTATCTAATTGTCTATATAATTCTTTAATAAAGATTGACTTTCCAATTTTCTTCATACCGAAGATAACCACTGATTTCTTCTCGGATGTCAATGCTTTTACATGGCTTATTTCTGCTTCCCGTCCTACAAATCTCCAGTCTGCATCATTGTGAAGGGTTGGTGAAATATTACCCATTTTGTTATGGTTATAAATGCACAATCTAATAAGGATACGTATTTAATCCGATAATTCACACCATCGTCCCTTAAACACGTTATCTCTCGTTCCTGCCATTATGCTGTTCTACGTACATTATATCTGTAATAAGTAAACATACACTCAATCAAATACCTAATCGCTCACCGGTGTTTTCTAATATTTGAAGCCAACTAATAAGATGTCCCATTAGCGCGTTCGTTTCTCACCAATGCAAACCGAGTTCGATTCTCGTACCAGGAAGCATCTGAGATGGCACGGTGATCGCCATATCGGACAGACAAGTGGGTTTCCGGTTTCCTCACGCACGAATGATCACATTTACGCTTTCATCTGCGCCTTTGGTGGCTTATGGATAAAAGTGCACGTTACCTCTAGATGAGGTGTCCTAGGATAGAGGTACAAGACCTTTGGTGGCTTATGTATAAAATTTCAAGTTCCTGTGGTTATACCAATGTGAAGGTCGATCTTGCGTTTTCGTCTGTTATAGTACCTGGAAACAGAACGAGTTACTTTCAAATTGATTTGTTGATAGTAAATTGTCTACGTTAACAGTTGTACAATGTATTCGATCGTGTACCCAGTGGATTCTACCCCCGTCGATCCTCCTCATAAGTCTTTGAGATGGAACTTTTTAAATCGGGGTATTATCGAGTCGGTGCTTTACAATCATGCGCGTAAAAGAACCAGAGGATACTCTTGAATGGGTCTCTGTCTGTATCATTGCACTATCCTCCAAAATCTAAAATGACTAATCTCTTCAGGAAGCGTCGTTGATATGAGCAACCGGTAGCGACGATAAACACAACGTAAACACGCACGCACCCTCAAACGCACGCACGTACGTACGTACGCACGCACGCACGCAAACACAAACCCACCCACCCACAATTGTATACAGTACATACCACTGTATTATACTCCACAGTTCCAATGTGTAGATTTTTAAAAAAATTGTATTGCAATATGATAACATAGTGTTATTTATAATATACAGTATGTCAAACCACAGGAACTTGAAATGTTATCAAGTTCCTGTGGTCAAACGGATTGAGAAGAAAAGTACATACTGACACCATAAAGAAACTGCACACTTGCCTTTGAGGTAAAATTTATATTCTTTTAGAATAAATATATAGGCAAATTGGGTATAAACATGTGAGAAAAATTATGTAAATTAGTGCAATGTGTGAAGGATTATTTTCTTCACTCGTGATAGTAAAATCCATAATCCTAAAATGTGTAACTAAAAAGTAACGCTCAATATAAAAGTGCACATTTTTTTATGGTGTCGCTATGTATATATTGTGTTTTGTTGCGTCTCCTGACCTTCTCCGTGTTAGAAATAAAGAACTGTTTTTGCTTTAATTATAAGACACATATCAGATACATATTACATGTGTATACACATAAAAATAAATATGCATGGCTATTTTGGGAGCTCACATTGATTTGTATATAATGTATGAGTTATGTTTGTACTGTTATAATAATAATAATAATTAATAATAACAATAATAATAAAGAGAGAATGCGAGAACTCATTTGAACAATTAAGTCAATCTACCATGAGGCCCTCAACAAATTAAAACATGAAATAGCACAATGAAACATGTAAACAGTAACCAGTAAAACTTGCATAGGAAATAAGATATAAGCTGCAAGAACTAATACTTATATTCATGTATAATTGTATATTATCAGTTTATTAGGTTATTGATCTGTTCTTTGCAGTACCATATATATATAAAGCCTTAAAGTGTGGAACAGAATGTGCTGTTTTGGTGTGATAAGGGAGAGAATGTGACCCTGAATATAAGAAAGATTTCTAAAAACTTCAGTAGTTGGCTTAGGAGGGTAACGTTGGAGATTGGCGGATGATCGCAAGTTTTATGTTTGAACATCGGAAGTAAATCTGAATGACTCTTGTACATAGACAGGTGCTAGGCCATCTAGTGTTTTAAACAGTATGGCTGCTCTTTGAAAGCTAACCCTTTCTAGGGAAGTCATCCAATTGAGAGTTGAGAAAAGTTGGGAAGAAGGAGTGTAAACATCTTTGTCAAGAATTAGTCTTGCAGTTAGTTTTTGGAAACTAACAATTCGCTAACTGTATATAATAATTATGTATGCATGTATGTCTCCATGGGCTTGAAAGCCTAACTGGAATTTAATAAACTAGACAGACAGACAGACAGACAGACAGACAGACAGACAGACAGACAGACAGACAGACAGACAGACAGACAGACAGACAGACAGACAGACAGACAGACAGACAGACAGACAGACAGACAGACAGACAGACAGACAGACAGACAGACAGACAGACAGACAGACAGACAGACAGACAGACAGACAGACAGACAGACAGACAGACAGACAGACAGACAGACAGACAGACAGACAGACAGACAGACAGACAGACAGACAGACAGACAGACAGACAGACAGACAGACAGACAGACAGACAGACAGACAGACAGACAGACAGACAGACAGACAGACAGACAGACAGACAGACAGACAGGACAGACAGACAGACAGACAGACAGACAGACAGACAGACAGACAGACAGACAGACAGACAGACAGACAGACAGCAGACGACAGACAGACAGACAGACAGACAGACAGACAGACAGACAGACAGACAGACAGACAGACAGAACAGACAGACAGACAGACAGACAGACAGACAGACAGACAGACAGACAGACAGACAGACAGACAGACAGACAGACAGACAGACAGACAGACAGACAGACAGACAGACAGACAGACAGACAGACAGACAGACAGACAGACAGACAGACAGACAGACAGACAGACAGACAGACAGACAGACAGACAGACAGACAGACAGACAGACAGACAGACAGACAGACAGACAGACAGACAGACAGACAGACAGACAGACAGACAGACAGACAGACAGACAGACAGACAGACAGACAGACAGACAGACAGACAGACAGACAGACAGACAGACAGACAGACAGACAGACAGACAGACAGACAGACAGACAGACAGACAGACAGACAGACAGACAGACAGACAGACAGACAGACAGACAGACAGACAGACAGACAGACAGACAGACAGACAGACAGACAGACAGACAGACAGACAGACAGACAGACAGACAGACAGACAGACAGACAGACAGACAGACAGACAGACAGACAGACAGACAGACAGACAGACAGACAGACAGACAGACAGACAGACAGACAGACAGACAGACAGACAGACAGACAGACGACAGACAGACAGACAGACAGACAGACAGACAGACAGACAGACAGACAGACAGACAGACAGAAGACAGACAGACAGACAGACAGACAGACAGACAGACAGACAGACAGACAGACAGACAGACAGACAGACAGACAGACAGACAGACAGACAGACAGACAGACAGACAGACAGACAGACAGACAGACAGACAGACAGACAGACAGACAGACAGACAGACAGACAGACAGACAGACAGACAGACAGACAGACAGACATTTTATTCAAAACCATTAGGCTAAGAAGCCCATGAGGTCAAAACATATGCATGATAGAGATAGCGAACAGTGAAACTACATTTTGTAGTGACAATCTACACAACACACATAATCAAACAGATCGTACAAAACAAAGAGAAGGCCCTGTAATGTTATACCCCAAAATCATTTGAGCTTTATGCGATTTTATTTATTTCATTTTATACGAAAATAGAAATATTTAGTGCAATAGTCTTTCCAATATGATTTAATTATCTGCGTGTATAATACAATGTACATGCCTATATACATTACCCAATAGTTTATACAAATTTATTTTAGCTCGATTGCGAAACAAGTTATTTCAACTTATATAAATCACTCTCGAGACCTCATTCCTGATGGAATCCATCGCCACGAGGGAGAGAGAAGAGGCAATGTGGAATTTAAATGCCTTGCCTAAGGGCACAATCGTAACGGCTCCAGTGGGGCTCGAACTCCGGACCTTTCGCACCTGAAGCGAACGCTTATCCACTGCGCTATCACGACTTCCACCCGATAGTATATATGCCATACATGCATGGTAAGTAAATGTATGAACGAAATATTATCCTTAGGTTTTTTATTAATTATGTAAATAAATAAATGTTTTAATTTAGTGCCTTTGCCAAACAGTTTGTACAGACGTCAACTTATAATACAATAAATTTACATTATATACATTGATCTATAACACACAATCAACTGTATCTATATAACCATCAGTTCATATATGGTTTAAAAATGAACAAAATGACATACGAAACACTGTGCTTACTTTCAAAAGTGCATCACAGAGTGTAGCCGGTCCGTTGATGGGGTCTATCCCTACCTACGTGGCTCCCGCTGCACATGTGACCCCCTCCCCGGAATAAGCACAGTGTTGTATCATGTCTATATAGAATACTTAAGATATATGTTGTAGACAGTAATCTGACAAGATCTTAAAACCAGGAATACTACTCCCTAAAATAATTACATACCATCATATCGAACAATGGGGTACCACACCTTTATCTCATGTCTATGTCTATATATAATAAGAAATGAGTAATAAAGAAGACGTTTTAATACATCAATTTATTCCAGCTGATGTTGACAATCGGGTGTAGTCCTATTGTTCCCACTTATATAAAATTAGGTAAAAACGGGTGTGGGAATAAGAGGATTTGTGTTGCAGTGTTTAGGAGTGTTTAAGATCAAATACAATCAAACGGACGGACATACACGCAGACAGACAGCAACTATATATATATATATACATACCATGAACCTGTAACCACCAACAACAAGACTTTGTCCACCGCGTTTGTTGCGGACAAACTCAATTTGAACTTGGGCATTCGCCAAAAATTTGGAATGGTCTCTTACCTATGAAGTGGGAAAACTACTGGACAACAGCAAGTGGGAATAAAAGGATTAAACCATATAACCTGACAATCGTCACTACATTTCTGGGCAGAGGGGGTACTTTCTGTATAAATTGTATATACCTCATCCAATCAAAGGTGGGGATTTCCCCGACAGCATAAATAAAAAATGGAATCCCTCCATGACAAAGCCATATGTTGATGAAATCAAAATCAATAGAATGATAAATGGGAATCCCGCAAGCCATTTTTAAATCAGGGACGAGGTTCTTAAATACAATAGAACAACAACAAAAATAATAGTCTAAAATGTAGTCGTGTGTGTTTTACGTTTATTAATCGTCGCTACCGATTACCCATATGAGCGACGCCTCCTGAAGAGATTAGTCATTTTAGATGTTGGAGGATAGTGCAATGATACAGACAGAGACCCATTCCAGAGTCTCCTCTGGTTCTTTTACGTGCACGGTGTAAAGCACCGACACGAGACCTCGGTTTAACGTCTCATCTGAAAGACTGTTAATTTTATTAGGGTCAGACGGGGGATCGAACCTGAGATCCCTGGATTATCAGTCCAGCGTGTTAACCACTGGACTACAGATCCGTCTGTAGGGTCAGACGGGGGATCGGACCTGCGATCCCTGGATTATCAGTCCAGCGTGTTAACCACTGGACTACAGATCCGTCTGTAGGGTCAGACGGGGGATCGGACCTGCGATCCCTGGATTATCAGTCCAGCGTGTTAACCACTGGACTACAGATCCGTCTGTAGGGTCAGACGGGGGATCGGACCTGCGATCCCTGGATTATCAGTCCAGCGTGTTAACCACTGGACTACAGATCCGTCTGTAGGGTCAGACGGGGGATCGGACCTGCGATCCCTGGATTATCAGTCCAGCGTGTTAACCACTGGACTACAGATCCGTATGTAGGGTCAGACGGGGGATCGGACCTGCGATCCCTGGATTATCAGTCCAGCGTGTTAACCACTGGACTACAGATCCGTCTGTTAAAATGTAGATAACGAACCCGTGACCGACCATAATAAATATATATATTTGTGTTATTACATGGGATGTTATTATCTTCCATACATATCTAAATATGCTAAATATATACAATGTTTCAATATCTCATTTCCTTACTTCTGATTCATGAATGAATACATTCAGGAATAGTGTCAATCAAACGGATCCTATATCGATATAAAAAAACAGGCATTCGAGTATGACGTGAACTATTAATAAGACATGTCTTTCAGTTTAGTATGTGGCGCTATATATATATATAATACGTACCCACTGGGTATACTATCGAATACATTGTACAACTGTTAACGTAGACAATTTACTATCAACAACTAGATATACGTTTGAATATAAGAATTAATAGAGAATTATTTCCCCTCCGTTGTATAATCCTTTTATTACCTCCATATACATGAAGAGCACAAGTGAACATACATAATATACAATTACACGTTTTACATGGACACATATAAACATACATATATACAAAGTAGTACAAGTGTACAATAATGGTCATAAGAACTGGCATAACCATGCAGCAATTAATTAGTGTATACCGATCATCATAACTTGCCGAAACGAAATGCAAGGGAAAGAGATGATGGTAGCGCACACAAAAGCTGATACAGTGTTTATAACCGGACCACCATTCTTCAGTAGAGAAAACGGTTCAGGTACCTAAAAGCAACACAATAGTATGTAAAAAGAAGCAAGCATGTTTAGATTACTGATTTACCACAACCTTAAGTTTGGAGCATTTGCCAGAATGCCCTAAAACATATTATCGCTTGCGGTGTCTGGAAGTTCATGTGTCTCCAGTCCTGCAGGCTTATCATATATCTGTGTCTCGGGTGGTTGTGTGATAAAATCAATGTATGTCTTAATACCAGTCACACAACTTATGTTCTGCCATAAGCATTTTATTAATTTATCCTGAGATGTACATAATAACAGCTTATGAACAACTAAGTTCACAACACAGTTATCGCATTGTGTGCATAACTCAGGACGTGAGAAAGAAAGTAATCTACACAGTACATATATAGCTGTGGAACAGTACATTTTTACGCTTGGGAATTTACGACTTAATTGCCAGATAGTACAAGGTTCCTGTTTTTGGAATATAGTTTTACCAATACCTGTAGGCAAGGAGCTACATGCTGATATAGTACCTTTTTCGGAATCAATTCCATATACATTCCGTTTAAGAATATATTTCCATTGATATTTCGATGGAAAGTATGCAGTTTCAAGAAAGATATCTACGTAATGCATGAGATCATACTTCCTAAGTAATCCAAGCACATCAGGAATAAACCCAAGGCTTTGTCTTTCAATGCAAGATTTATAGCGTACCAACCTGTTTATAAAGATACGTTTCGAGAGATAATGGCAGGATTGTCGGACCTAGTTGACCCAGAAACTGGAGTTTCTTGTAATTAATTTCTGTTTCAATCGGAACAAGGCCCAGACAGCTGAGTGATGCCTGATTATTAGTGAACAACGGTAGGCGTTGAATATATTTTATGCAAAATCTATGGGCTCGTTCGATTTCAGATACCCATTCCAGAATCTACTATGGTTCTTTTATGTACACGATGTAATGCACCGTCACGAAACCTCGGTCTTAAAGTCCCGTCTGAAAGACTGTTAATCGTATGAGGAGGATCGACGGGGGTAGAACCCACTGGGTACACGATCGAATACATTGTACAACTGTTAACGTAGACAATTTACTATCAACAACTATCTACGTTTGAATATAATAATTAATAGTTAATTATTTCCCCTCCAAGTGACGTAGTCTCCGATAGAGGGAGTTTGGTGGGGAAATGCGCTATAGGCTATGTATGTGTAATTATTGAGTGTAAAATAAACAGACTGATCTGTAGTCCAGTGGTAACACGTTGGACTGGTAATCCAAGGATCGCAGGTTCGATCTGACCCTAATAAAATTAACAGTCTTTCAGATGGGACGTTAAACCGAGGTCTCGTGTCGGTGCTTTACATCGTGCACGTAAAATAACCAGAGGAGACTCTGTAATGGGTCTCTGTCTGTATCATGCACTATCCTCCAACATCTAAAATGACTAATTTCTTCAGGAGGCCTCGCTTATATGGGCAACCGGTAGCGATGATAAATAAACGTAAAACACACGCATAGCCTTAGGTAAAATACACGTGTAAAATAATTCAGCGCTGAGAGAGCATTCTGTTCAGTTGAAAGGAGATTATTGAAATAAAAAAGTTTGCTTAGGCCATAATAAAATATTTCCTAGATTTTCATCCCCGCCCGCCCCCGTTTTTAGGGCCCGCCCCGATTTGTTTTATTACTATTTGAAAAAAAAAAAAAAATCTTGTCAAGTTGAATCTTGTCAAAACACCATTTTATCAGCATAAATATCGATATCCTGAAAATATAAAATAAAAAATAAAATTTCACCCCCCGCCCCCATTTTCAAAAAAATTTGGATGAAAATCTAGGATTTATTTTATTATGGCCTTAATTTTAAGCATTAAAATGTTTGAAATTAGTTACACATTGACAAGATAATAATATTCATAATATTCATAATATTCAGTATAACTGATGTGGTGGCGACGTTAACCCTTTCCCTCATAGAAGCACCTCTTGACGCCATTACCAATACCACAGGAACTTGAAATGTTATCCATACGCCACCAAAGGTCTCGTACCTCTATCCTATGACACCCCCTCTATTAAAAAAAAGAATAGAGGGAGTGTCCTAGGATAGAGGTACGAGACTTTTGGTGGCGTATGGATAACATTTCAAGTTCCTGTGCCAATACGACATACATTGACAAGGTAGTAGTAGCCAAAGCAATGCTCATAATAAAGGTCAGAATATCATGTAGTCCCAGTAATATCTATGAATGTGGGATATATATGGCGACTACTTATCCACTGCATGATAGCTAAATGGCTGTAGTTTGTATGCAGATATCATAGTATATTAACCTAAATCTCTTTGAAGGAAATGGTTAAATAAACGCCTGGGCAGGTCAGTGAGAGACGAGTATAACACGATTGTACAGGTTTATAACGCCAACATTTTGTTTTCAGGGCGTTATACACTTAGGGCCACTTGTAACCCGACACTTATATAATTCGGTATTATTGCATTATTTGTGAAAGGATTTTGTTCACGTTTGGACCAAGAATAAATCAACATGTCATACGTACATACTAGAAATTTCTTTTTAATTCATCAACAATAATGTATAAAACTTAACAAATAACAAACATCACTGTATTATCAAAATTCACAAAATAATGACACAACGCAAAATCCGAACAATGTGAAAAGTCACCCAAATACAATCTGTATGCCGAGAAACTAATATCTAGTGTGTCCTCCCATGTCTCTTACGACGTGCACACACCTCCGTCTCACAGGTGAACGATATGATCATTTTTGTTCAGATAATGTAGCTGAATAACATAATCTATAATTTCAAATTAATATATTGAACCATGATTTGAAGTGTCTGGTCTTGCGCTGTGATATTTTGTGAATTTTGATTTTACAGTGATGTTTGTTATTTGTTAAATTTTGTACCTTTTTGTTCATCAATTCAAAAGAAATTTCTTGTATGTACGTATGATGTGTTGATTTATACATAGTCCTAATTAGAACGAAATCCTTTCACAAATAATCCAATTATACCGATTTATTTAAGTGTCGGGTTACAAGCGGCCCTAAGTGTAGTAGCTACGTGTGCCTGTTACACGTCGCGTAATTACCGGTGTCTATATTACTCTCCGGTGCCTATATTACTCTATCAGCACATATTCCATCATACTTTCTAATGTTGTCAGAACTTGTGGCCCAACCCATTTGCTAATTATGTATCGATTATACGATTGTTATATACATGTATATAGAGCAATACAATATTATCAAATCATACTTTCATGTTCGGAATGCACACGATATAAATGAACTAATGTGGTGGTACGCCGTAAAATCCAGTTCTACCAATACTTAAAGCAGCATTACATCGTAATAAAGGATGTTTTGGGTAAAATATAAATACTAATGTGTGTGTGTTTACAAAAATCGAAATAGTCGCTCAGAAACGATAAAATTCCAATAAATTTAAACCGTCGTATACGCGAATTTGTTTGTCAACACATGCATTGTCAACACGCACTGCCTGAAACAACAGAGGATGTAGAAAACAACGTATATATTTTGAACATGAAAGACTATATATCTGTCTTCCTCTAATGTCGAACGCCTCGCGGGGATGTAGAAATGTCCCTAAAAGACTAAGCTAACAGAGGTATGAATCAACATATCAAGTAATTTAATTAAAAAAGACAACGTGGGACAAATGGGGACGATGCATTCCGAATTTAAACAAGTGCGGACAATGCGTTCCGGTTGTAAACAAGTGCGTGACCGATCGACTCGGAAAGTCCTACTTTCGGTTTCGGGTTTGTTTTATCGCAATAAAACACTGTTTACCAAATGAACATACGCATACAAAGTATAATGTTAGAATGTGTAGCAGCATTGCTACCCATACGTAAACATTGAATTTTTCAAATATCTTTTATTTCATACGATGTAATGCTGCTTTAAGGAATGAATCACGGGTTAACAGTTTCCACCGGGGGTATGAGCTACATTTTGGCATGGTTAAAGTGTGTGGAGGCTGAAGGCATCCACGTTAACTTTAACCACGTCCAATGTAGTTCACACCCCGATGGAAACTATTAACAAGGCCTACACACACTTTAACCACGCCCAATGTAGTTCATACCTCGATGAAAATTATTAACCCGCGATTCATTACTTATATTTACATTAATTATTCTTTCCAATGACACTAAGAAAATATAGCACACTTTGCATTTTATATGTGTGTTTTTTGTCCAGATTTTGCGACTTATCGTATGCCGGAACAGGTAAATAGATCATCCTTGGAACAGCGTAAACTGTAAACTTTTCTCGCGACGAATACTGCCTAACACTGCATGCCCGTAACTCAAGTACGCATGACAGTGCGAAAATGTATACAATCAGGGCACATACGTTAGTTGAAGGAAATGCAATAGTGACGGTTGGATTCATTTAGTCTGTAATGTGGACTGGTGCTGTCAAACTCAATACTATCGTCACTACTACCACAACCAGTCCATCGATTCGTCACACATATAATTTAACGTGTTTTAATTAAATTAATGAATGATAATTAAATTAATGAATAATGAGGTATCGAGAGTGATTAATATAAGTTGTAATAACTTGTTTCGCAATCGAGCTCAAATAAATTTGTTTAAGCTAAATTAATGAATTAATAAATAATCAATCTTTAATAATTACTGCAGACAAAACATATACCCTCGAGTGTCCGGTTTCCGTTATGATAAGAAATGATTGGCATTCAACAAAACGAATCTTAAAACTACATAGTTTCTAAATGTATGATGTAAATAAAGTAACGTTCCTCTTTTATTCCAAAGAATTAGAAATGAATATGACTACGTAAATAACAACGGGCGCTGTCATTTTTACCATGACCCGAAACAGACATCTGTGGTGACTGGTACCGGAGTTATCGTGACCTTTCAGCAAATCAATTTTGCGTAACATCGAATGGGTGTAAATATAAAATGAACACGTTTCATAAAGCATAATGATCATTTCTATTATTTTGATGAATATTTCTTTTCACAGTGAACACTTTCACAGTTTAACAAGCATTTAAACATGTGGACACCTGATTTCATCACCTAATCTTGTAAACCTGACTTTTGAACAGTAAATGAGGTGGGTCCAATGGTCACACTGTGCCCATTTGTAAGGGCTGTTGATGAATATTGCCTGTACTTTCGCTTTGTAGGTGGTGGACTGCCATAAACCTAAAACAAAATTAAAAACTATTCCTTTAAGTACACTACACTACAGGACACATCACTTAGTTAACGATGACAGTAACACTGTATGGAACTCAAAACAATATAAGAGATGTCTCCAAAACGAACTCCCCTTACACTAATTAAACTTGTAACCCAGTCTATATTGACCTTCACATTAAATGACAGGTAGGTAAACAAATCAGACGACGCAAAACAAAACTGGAAATGGTCAATATTTTGCAGTAAATCAAATGGACAAATGTGATGCAATATTGCATTATGAAAGATAGCATGTTTTATACCAATACAAGGAAAATAACCGATTACTTACGCCTCCAAGGATTATACGGAGCATTTTCTTGCTAAAGATAGAAAGTGACAGTTGCCAATCTCGCTTCCTGGTTAGTGACGTCAGAAAATACCGATAGCGCCCAGAATTGTAAATACTTCCGGGGTAACGAAAACGAAGGTATCACGATTTGACACTAGAGGATATAATATCTAATAACTCGGTTCACGCTTGCCACGTTTAACTTTATAATGGTGATATAAATATTATAAATAAAGCGGTAAATATTAAAGTTACTTACCTTGTCCAGTAAACAATAACAACCTGCCACATCTGTGATTAATATAAATATGCGACACCCACATTTACAAAATGGTTGAATTCTTGGAAAAACCAATTGTTCTATTTATAATACACATGCATACGTGCTTAGCATAATTCACGAGACGTTGGTGGAGGTGTATAAAGGGAGACTAGCTTGAACAAAACATAACACTAGCGACATTATTCAACCCCCGAAACGGTCTGAACTTAAAACACTATCGTGACGTCATACCTTTAGTTTATACAAATGTATTTTAGCTCGATTGCGAAACAAGTTCTTACAGCTTATATTAATCACTCTCGAGACCTCATTCCTGATAGAATCCATCGCCACGAGGGAGAGAGAAGAGGCAACGTGGAATTTAAATGTCTTGCCTACGGACACAATCGTAACGGCTACAGCGGGGCTCGAACTCCGGACCTTTAGGCTATCACCTGAAGCGAACGCGCATCCACTGTGCTATCACGACTTCCACTATCCACGACGTCATACCTTTGTACTTGCAGTCCAATATTTTACATATTGGATCGTTTTCAACTTATATCCTATACATAAGTTATGGAGGTATGTCCGCCCGAAGGCACAGTTTAAATGTGAGAAAATGTTTGGCCCATATTTTTAAGTTCCAAAGAGATACAATTTGATAAAACAATGTGTATTGGGTCTGTGTATGCTCTATTGAATTCCTAAATTTGCTATACTTCATGTATCTCAAAACATAACGGTTGCCCAGAGTGTTGACGTGGAACGTGTGTTTGGACAGGATTAGCCTAATGTTCTCTACAGTCCCAGGCCGGTTCACGCTTGCCACGTTTATATGTATGTTCATGTGTGCTTGTTTGTTTGTGTGTCTGTCCGAACACACGTTCCTAGCTTTTATCACAGGCAGCCGATTACATAGATCTATATGCCCCATGTAGTCCAACACGTGAGCGTTATTATTACGTCATGTAACATTCCATATATACACAATCGACGTTTTAGCATTTTTAAAACAAGGTATTAATTGTAATGTGTGTTGATATTTGAACACAGTGTGAAGTGCGTGTCATTCTTGTGTGTAAAATACGTTTATTTATCGTCGTTACCGTTGCCCATATGAGCGACGCCTCCAAATGGCATTAGTCATGTTAGAGGATAGTGCAATGATACTAGTTTGGGTTCCAGTCTGTTGATTTTTCATTTTTTTAACTTCTGGCAAAATAATATTATCAGAAACTCAATACGGCCCAATTATAATGCTCTCGGTGTTAAAATATATTTATTTGACTGACCAGGAAAAATATATATCGACGACTGTTCCCAGGCTACAATGAAACAGGCATAGACCCATTCCAGCGTCTCCTGTGGTACTTTTACGTGCACGGTGTAAAGCACCGACACGAGACTTCGGCTTTACGTCCCATCTGAAAGACTGTTAATTTTATTAGGGTCAGGCGGGGGATCACCAGTCCAACGTGTTAACCACTGGACTGCAGAAGTTAAAACGTGAACAATTGACAGACTGGCACCGAGGCTATGCAGATCCGTGTGTGTCATTCATTAAAATCGAAAATCATATAGTGTCAGAGTTGCATGGGGAGAGAGAGAGAGAGAGAGAGAGAGAGAGAGAGAGAGAGAGAGAGAGAGAGAGAGAGAGAGAGAGAGAGAGAGAGAGAGAGAGAGAGAGAGAGAGAGAGAGAGAGAGAGAGAGAGAGAGAGAGAGAGAGAGAGAGAGAGAGAGAGAGAGAGAGAGAGAGAGAGAGAGAGAGGAGAGAGAGAGAGGAGAGAGAGAGAGAGAGAGAGAGAGAGAGAGAGAGAGAGAGAGAGAGAGAGAGAGAGAGAGAGAGAGAGAGAGAGAGAGAGAGAGAGAGAGAGAGAGAGAGAGAGGAGAGCGAGAGAGAGAGAGAGAGAGAGAGAGAGAGAGAGAGAGAGAGAGAGAGGAGAGAGAGAGGGAGAGAGGAGGGAGGGAGGGGGGGGGGGGGGGGGGAGGGGGGAGGGAGGGAGGGAGGAGAGAAGATAAAGAAAAGATAAACCTATAAAATGAAGACAAGTAAAACGAGAGAGAGAGGGGATAAAGAATGAAGACAAGTAAAACGTTGCTTAGATTGATACATGTAAGATACTCATACAGTCCTTCACTGTCGACCTTCTGCCAGTTAACGTCCTGGCACTCCAATGATTATGTGATGGGAGGTATTCACTCATACCACCACATTATAATTTTGAAGGTTTATTTTGCATCGGTATTGAACAATGACATTAATTATAAAATCCATTCATGGTCCTCTTATTCACCGCAACCTTAACTCAATTAACTAACGTGGGATTTCAAGGCAACTACATTTATTTTGCTATTTACAATGGCGATTAGGTAACGATTTGTTAACCATTGATGCGCACGTACAATGGGAGTCTTGGTTATGTTTTCTATCATTTCATTCAGCCAAACATAAATTATTTATAATCTAACTTATATAATTATAAATCACCACAATAAATAATTTACCAATTATTTCCCAATGTAAAATAACAAACACTTGGTCGCACAGGCTACGTATCAAACGTATCGTTTTATTACATTACACAAACATAATAAATTCATACACATGATGGTTCCTCCAAACATCTTGCTACAGAATGTAGCTGGGTGTCTATGCACTTATAACAACACTGGGAATAGAAATTGATGCGACACTGCCGTTATTGAGTGTCACACTTATTGTCCAGAACCATCATTTCACTCTCTCCAGCATCACTCGCACGTCGTGAAACACAATGTTACATCATTATGATCGATAGGTATAGTACGACAATCTGCAACAGAGAAAATATGATAACAACATATCACAACATAAAAGGGCGGGCGGGTCGGGAAACGTCGATACGCTTTACGCAGTCCTGCTTAACCTCGAATGAGAACGCATTACAATACACGTACTTACCTGTACATGTAAGTACTTCTGATTGGCTACTACATGATGGTCAGATAAACTGACCATAAACAAACCGCTCAAGTATAGCTTATACTGATCGAATATAAATATATTTATATATATATAGTCAATTGGAATGAAACGCCGTGGTCGAGATGTTACGGTCGCTGACTTGTATACCACTGTAACCTATCATCATTGATGGTCACGCTTTCGAGCTCCGCTCAGACCGTGTATCTTTATATGAAAAAGTTTAACAGCTTCTTACGGAGGTTGTTGCACCGAGTACACTGGCCCCGAGGTTATAAAACAGGTCAACCGCTGGAGCCTTCCCAGGAAAGTTGTTGCTAGGTAAAGTGCCCGTCGCTCAAATGGACAACCAGTAACGACGTTAAATAAACTTAAATTCTAATAAAAATAAAAACATAACTAAGGGAGATTGATGAAATTTCATTCCAAAATTAATGTAGATCGATAGGCCCCTACCGCGATGTGTCAACACCCACGGAATGACGATTATGCCAAGAACCATTTGTATCTATATCGTCGTCGTTTGAATTGCATGCATGTACTTTACTTGAACACCGACTTTAAGGCGCCTTTGATGCTTTGCATAAATTATATTCTAGTATTGACTCTAATTTACTTCCATTGGGTTCGTCTAAACCGGGACAGGGAGGTTACTCTAAGATAAAAATGGAATCGCCACAAAAATAAATAACAAAATGGACTACGAATTCAAGCAGAAAACAGCACTAGAAAGAAAGAAGGTAGAGGATCTGTTTGATTATGAAGGTTGCAAAGTTGGAAGAGGAACTTACGGAAGTGTTTACAAAGCCAAGAGCAAGGATAGGTTTGTTTCCATAATTTTATTTGGACCATTATGATTAAAAAAAAGGCATTATGTCAAATTTTATGAATATCATTATGAAACAAGTTTATTGTCATAAACAATTACAATGTTTGTGTGTTTTGATCCTTTACTGTCTCCTGGTTGGCTGTGTTTTGATCCTTTACTGTCTCCTGGTTGGCTGTGTTTTGATCCTTTACTGTCTCCTGGTTGGCTGTGTTTTGATCCTTTACTGTCTCCTGGTTGGCTGTGTTTTGATCCTTTACTGTATCCTGGTTGGCTGTGTTTTGATCCTTTACTGTCTACTGGTTGGCTGTGTTTTGATCCTTTACTGTATCCTGGTTGGCTGTGTTTTGATCCTTTACTGTATCCTGGTTGGCTGTGTTTTGATCCTTTACTGTATCCTGGTTGGCTATGTTTTGATCCTTTACTGTATCCTGGTTGGCTGTGTTTTGATCCTTTACTGTATCCTGGTTGGCTGTGTTTTGATCCTTTACTGTATCCTGGTTGGCTGTGTTTTGATCGTGTTCTGTCTCGTAGTAGTCGACCCTTTGAACGGGGCTACCCATTTTCCCATCCACCCTCAGAAATGTTTCATATTGCAGAACTTTGCACGTGTACGCGATTTTTGTTCTCGATTGATTTATTCTAGTGTATGTTTACAATTGTTGAATTGACACACATGAAGATTTTCAACACAGGCGAATTAAACATATTAAATTTGATTGTTTATAAAGACGTTTGTTTGACTCTCGCTATCTTACATACATGTACATTATAAATGAAATTGTTCTGATTCGTCCCTATTTAATGGCCATAATGTATATTTTAACACTATTTTGTTGAAATTTATTTAAATATTAAATACAGTCTACATTCGTTATGTCGAATTCTGTCAAACCGAACAAATTTTAATACTTCAACATAACCGAAGTTTCACTTAACGAAATTCTATATAAACAGATCCAGTTATATGTATAATGATAGTGTCTGAAACGGGACTTTGGTCCGATTTCAAGATAAACCGGACTATTCGACATAACCGCCTTGGACATAACGGATGTAGACTGTAGTACAATGTAAGGACGTCGCAATCGCGTGCTTACTCACGTATCCTAGGATGAGCCCAGTTACATGTATTGTTTTATATTTTCAGTTCTGATGGAAAAGAGTACGCTCTGAAACAAATTGAAGGAACGGGCATCTCCATGTCAGCATGTAGGGAAATAGCTGTAAGATCTATCATTCACAATTATCATACAAAATTTACAAATGTACAATGTAATGTTATATTCAGCTTTAAACAGCTTCAGCTGTCCGATTAGCGCAGTGGTTAGTGTGCTTGCTTCTCACCAATGCAACCCTGGTTCAATTCTCGGACTGGGAAGTATATGAGATGGTACGTCGTCGCCAGATAGGACAGGTGGGTTTTCTGACTTTTCTCCAGGTACTCCGGTTTCCTCCCACACAAATGACCACATTTACGCTTTCATCCGCGACAATGAGAGTGATTAATATAAGTTGTTAAAACTTGCTTCGCAATCGTTGTAAAATAAATAAAGTTTAAACATTAAAATATGGCATTTGTGTCAAGTTAAAGCATGATGACCCCTGAAATGAGGATGATACAGTCGATGTACACTATTTCACTAATAAAGTGGTTCTGGCAGGGTTCAAACTCACAACCTCTCAATTACAAGATGGACACCATACCCATTTCATCAGAGTGGCTCCGAAAACAACTATTCATTTCAAAATCCATCCAATGTTTGCCAAATCTCCTATTTGCTTGTTTTCGGTATGCTATACCCACTTACCCACTATCATAGATTAGAGTTATGTGTCATGTCATTTTATTATATTGTCTGTTCATTGACTGAAGAAATAAATATCAGCTCACACTGTTACATCAGGGATCAGTTTAGAGGGCGATGTGGACGGAATTGTCGCCCTAGGGACCCTGACTTCGCCCTTAAAAAAAACGATTTTCAAACAAAATTTGTCTGGCCCATTATAAAGCACTCGTATTCAAATGTTGTATTTAATGGTTGTACTGTATACCCTATAGTTGTACTGTGCATTTTAACCCTATTTTGCAGAAGTATATTAAAGAACACCATTTAAGGAAGCGATCACGCGCTTTCTCACTTCTCCCAAAAATTCTGACCTAGAATGAACCCTGTTACATATGTCAATTTCTTGTCAGTTGTTGCGGGAATTGAAGCATCCAAATGTGATAAGCTTGCAGAAGGTGTTCCTGTCTCACACAGATAGAAAAGTATGGCTGCTGTTTGACTACGCAGAACATGATCTATGGGTACGTATAAGTGCATATATCTATCTAATCACCACACATACGTTTGTGGCATATAAACAATGCCTGCATGGCAATTGTGCACATTAAGACATTGTTTCAGTGATTTGTTTCATCTGCAATGTATTTAACCCATTTGATTCTGGATACCGTTCAAACAGTATTTGCATAGAACATAGAGCCAGATCAGCCGCCACGGAACGTGCTGTCTGATTCTATGTGTGTTTTGCGTTTATTTATTGTCGCTACCGGTTGCCCATATGAGAGATGCCTCCTGAAGAGATTACTGTAATTTGCTATGTATAACGCGCACCCACTTTTTGGCACGAAAATCGGGGGGAAAACGTAGTTCTGGTGTATACCGCGCACCGTAAAATATCATTTTTCACAAGCCAAAATTTCTCAAGATATGATATATTTCGATAAAAAAAAAGATGAAATTGTGGGGCCTTGCATGCAGAAGTAAGTGCATGGTTCTGAAATATAATTATACTCTATGATTTTTATATTCCCGTACAAAAAGAAGAAACTGTGCGGCCTATGTCCGGAAGTGCATGGTTTTGATAAATCCCTGACGCCATACTGTGTTCGTGCCTTCCGATTGCCATGAGCCTCTGCATACTTGATAATGGAGAGCTTATCTCTAGCAGTGTGATGATGATTCCGTTTATTTACCCTTGCCACCGGTAAACCATATGGGCGAGCTAACGTGCTTTCGCACCGTCGATTATTCGATGAGGTGAAGTGTTGAGTCGTCGGTGTCTTGTAGAGTGGTGTAGATTGAAGTTTGTAGTTGTAGAGTCCCATGAAGATTTCGGTCTAAGATGATTAGGTTTCTCGATGATTATTCTTTGTTGGTTATGTCCAAGTTGTTTAAATCCAAGATGATTGTGGTACTGGTAGTTAAAGTCAAGGTGGTTGAAGGTCTGGTCGCTGACTGGATGAAGAAATGAGGTCATCCAGTCGCTGTGAAGGCGCTTCTTCATCGTTGACCCAGTTATGGAGCGATACCAAACGACAGGGTGACGTTCCCTGCGCCTGGCATCATCTCCCCGACAACAGGGTGACAAGCCCTGTGCCGGTTTCCTGGGTCGGCTCACAGCAGCAGAATGGTTCAGTTGTTCCGTCGTTGTCCACCCCGTTGACGCATCCGGGGTCGAGGTCGCATCCCTCCGTCCCCAATGGACTTCATTGGTAGACGGATAAAAGAGTTCGAGGGTGTGCCTCTTCAGCGCCCCAGTGTTAGCTGTCGCCGATCTAGGTAAGTGTTGACACTCCGAAGAGTCGATGCGGGTCCTCGTCTGTATGCGTCAGCGGCGTGGATTGGTCACTTCGAAACGGTGACACAATCTCCCGATGTGAGCTCAGGATGACATCCTCAGGAGGTTCCTTCATTCCGTGGCAGGGTGACAATGCCTGGTTTTTCTGTACTCGGTCCCTTGTAGGGCCACCCTCCTCACTGTTCGTCACCCCGCAGCAGCATTAAACGTCTGGTCGTCGATTGTCGCAAACGCATTGCACACGCATCAACTCATCCGCAAGATCGACGCTCACAAGATCCAGAATCTGCTGCTGCTGCGGAATGTGCCCCGGTCACGACGTGCACGTCGTGAGGAGATCGACCGGGGTCTAGCAGTGTAGGGGTTTCTGAATTTTAAGTACTGTGACAATTCTGAGTTGTATTTTGAGTGATAGATATCAATCAACAGAGTGTACTGCTTGTCTAATGACAGCTTCTATGACATTGAATTAAATATGCATCAAACAATAATTATTTTCTCAAAATTCTCTACACCTGCTTATATTTCTTAACACCTCAAATATGTCCATGCAAACTTCAAAACGTGTCAAACTAATTAACAGGGGCCCCATTGTATTGGGTTCAGATAATTACAGTAATTCATGCAGTGTGTTAAGAATTATGATGATTTATATTGCACCACGTTCATGATGCCTATGTGTGATCATAGACAAATCATTCAGTAATTATTAACATGACGAGCCAGATGTGTGAATTAATTGACCGGAGCTGTTGTTTACTAGACAATGTTGTTCGGATGTGTCGAACCCGGATGCACTCGGTGAGCATTGTGCATTGTAAGAGGAATAATGTTTAAGCTGCATTAAATACCATGAGCTATCTACCATAAGCAGGGCTCATTCTAGATGGCGACCGGAACGAGGTAGTCAACCTAGGGTTTAGGGGTCGGATTACATCCCCTAATAAACAATTTTGTCCAGTGAGATACACTTGCTCATTATAAAGCATACTTTTCTATTCAAATACTGTATTTTAATGGTAATTATCATACTGTGTATTTTAACGCTATTTTGTTGAAATTATTGCACAAGTGCACGCTTTCTCATTTCTCCCAAACATTATGACCTAGAATGGACCTGGTAAGTCATATACTGAGTTTCATTTCTTTGTTCGATCCCCCATCTGACCATAATAAAATTAACAGTATTTCAGATGGGACTTTAAACGGAGGTCTCGTGTCGGTGCTTTACATCGTGCACGTAAAATAACCAGAGGAGACTCTGGAATGGGTCTGTATCATGCACTATCCGCCAAAATCTAAAATGACTAATCTCTTCAGGAGGCGTCGCTTATATGGGCAACCGGTAGCGACGATAAATAAACGTAAAACCACATACATAATTTGTTTGTTGTTATTTGTTTCAGCACATCATTAAGCATCATAGATCTGCCAAGGCAACCAAGAAACCACTTAATGTTCCAGTCAATGTGCCAAAAAATACAGTGAACTTGAAGTCCTTGTTGTATCAAATACTCGATGGTATACACTATCTACATGCTAACTGGGTGCTACACAGAGATCTGGTGAGTATACACTATCTACACACTAACTGGGTGCTACATAGAGATCTGGTGAGTATACACTATCTACATGCTAACTGGGTGCTACACAGAGATCTGGTGAGTATACACTATCTACACACTAACTGGGTGCTACACAGAGATCTGGTGAGCATACACTATCTACACGCTAACTGGGTGCTACACAGAGATCTGGTGAGTATACACTATCTACATGCTAACTGGGTGCTACACAGAGATCTGGTGAGTATACACTATCTACACGCTAACTGGGTGCTACACAGAGATCTGGTGAGTATACACTATCTACATGCTAACTGGGTGCTACACATAGATCTGGTGAGTATACACTATCTACACGCTAACTGGGTGCTACACAGAGATCTGGTGAGTATACACTATCTACACACTAACTGGGTGCTACACAGAGATCTGGTGAGTATACACTATATACATGCTAACTGGGTGCTCCACAGAGATCTGGTGAGTATACACTATCTACACGCTAACTGGGTGCTACACAGAGATCTGGTGAGTATACACTATCTACACGCTAACTGGGTGCTACACAGAGATCTGGTGAGTATACACTATCTACACGCTAACTGGGTGCTCCACAGAGATCTGGTGAGTATACACTATCTACATGCTAACTGGGTGCTACACAGAGATCGGGTGAGTATACACTATCTACACGCTAACTGGGTGCTACACAGAGATCTGGTGAGTATACACTACCTACATGCTAACTGGGTGCTACACAGAGATCTGGTGAGTATACACTATCTACATGCAAACTGGGTGCTACACAGAGATCGGGTGATTATACACTGTCTACATGCTAAATGGGTGCTACAGAGAGATCTAGTGAGTATACACTATCTACACGCTAACTGGGTGCTACACAGAGATCTGGTGAGTATACACTATCTACATGCTAACTGGGTGCTACACAGAGATCTGGTGAGTATTCACTATCTACACGCTAACTGGGTGTTACACAGAGATCTGGTGAGTATAAACTATCTACACGCTAACTGGGTGCTACACAGAGATCTGGTGAGTATACACTATCTACATACTAACTGGGTGCTACACAGAGATCTGGTGAGTATACACTATCTACATACTAACTGGGTGCTACACAGAGATCTAGTGAGTATACACTATCTACATGCTAGCTGGGTGCTACACAGAGATCTGGTGAGTATACACTATCTACACGCTAACTGGGTGCTACACAGAGATCTAGTGAGTATACACTATCTACACGCTAACTGGGTGCTCCACAGAGATCTGGTGAGTATACACTATCTACATGCTAACTAGGTGCTACACAGAGATCTGGTGAGTATGCACTATCTGCACGCTAACTGGGTGCTACACAGAGATCTGGTGAGTATACACTATCTACATGCTAACTGGGTGCTACACAGAGATCTGGTGAGTATACACTATCTACACGCTAACTGGGTGCTACACAGAGATCTGGTGAGTATTCACTATCTACACACTAACTGGGTGCTACACAGAGATCTGGTGAGTATACACTATCTACATGCAAACTGGATGCTACACAGCGATCGGGTGAGTATACACTATCTACACGCTAACTGGGTGCTACACAGAGATCTGATGAGTATACACTATCTACATGCTAACTGGGTGCTACACAGAGATCTGGTGAGTATACACTATCTACATGCTAAATGGGTGCTACACAGAGATCTGGTGAGTATACACTATCTACACACTAACTGGGTGCTACACAGAGATCTGGTGAGTATACACTATCTACATGCTAACTGGGTGCTCCACAGAGATCTGGTGAGTATACACTATCTACACGCTAACTGGGTGCTACACAGAGATCTGGTGAGTATACACTATCTACATGCTAACTGGGTGCTACACAGAGATCGGGTGAGTATACACTATCTACATGCTAAATGAGTGCTACACAGAGATCTGGTGAGTATACACTATCTACACACTAACTGGGTGCTACACAGAGATCTGGTGAGTATACACTATCTACATGCTAACTGGGTGCTACACAGATATCGGGTGAGTATACACTATCTACATGCTAAATGGGTGCTACGCAGAGATCTGGTGAGTATACACTATCTACACGCTAACTGGGTGCTACACAGAGATCTGGTGAGTATACACTATCTACATGCTAACTGGGTGCTACACAGAGATCTGGTGAGTATTCACTATCTACACACTAACTGGGTGCTACACAGAGATCTGGTGAGTATACACTATCTACACGCTAACTGGGTGCTACACAGAGATCTGGTGAGTATACACTATCTACACGCTAACTGGGTGCTACACAGAGATCTGGTGAGTATACACTATCTACATACTAACTGGGTGCTACACAGAGATCTGGTGAGTATACACTATCTACATACTAACTGGGCGCTACACAGAGATCTGGTGAGTATACACTATCTGCACGCTAAATGGGTGCTACACAGAGATCTGGTGAGTATACACTATCTACACACTAACTGGGTGCTACACAGAGATCTGGTGAGTATACACTATCTACATGCTAACTGGGTGCTACACAGAGATCGGGTGAGTATACACTATCTACATGCTAAATGAGTGCTACACAGAGATCTGGTGAGTATACACTATCTACACACTAACTGGGTGCTACACAGAGATCTGGTGAGTATACACTATCTATAAGGCTAAACGGGTGCTATACAGAGATCTGGTGAGTATGCACTATCTACACGCTAACTGGGTGCTACACAGAGATCTGGTGAGTATACACTATCTACATGCTAACTGGGTGCTACACAGATCTGGTGAGTATTCACTATCTACACGCTAACTGGGTGCTACACAGAGATCTGGTGAGTATACACTATCTACACGCTAACTGGGTGCTACACAGAGATCTGGTGAGTATACACTATCTACATGCTAAATGGGTGCTACACAGAGATCTGGTGAGTATACACTATCTACACGCTAACTGGGTGCTACACAGAGATCTGGTGAGTATACACTATCTACATGCTAACTGGGTGCTACACAGAGATCTGGTGAGTATACACTATCTACATGCTAATGGGTGCTACACAGAGATCTGGTGAGTATACACTATCTACACGCTAACTGGGTGCTACACAGAGATCTGGTGAGTATACACTATCTACATGCTAACTGGGTGCTACACAGAGATTGGGTGAGTATACACTATCTACACGCTAACTGGGTGCTACACAGAGATCTGGTGAGTATGCACTATCTACATGCTAACTGGGTGCTACACAGAGATCTGGTGAGTATACACTATCTACATGCTAAATGGGTGCTACACAGAGATCTGGTGAGTATACACTATCTACACGCTAACTGGGTGCTCCACAGAGATCTGGTGAGTATACACTATCTACATGCTAACTGGGTGCTACACAGAGATCGGGTGAGTATACACTATCTACATGCTAAATGAGTGCTACACAGAGATCTGGTGAGTATACACTATCTACACACTAACTGGGTGCTACACAGAGATCTGGTGAGTATACACTATCTACATACTAACTGGGTGCTACACAGAGATCGGGTGAGTATACACTATCTACATGCTAAATGGGTGCTACACAGAGATCTGGTGAGTATACACTATCTACACGCTAATGGGTGCTACACAGAGATCTGGTGAGTATACACTATCTACATGCTAACTGGGTGCTACACAGAGATCTGGTGAGTATACACTATCTACACGCTAACTGGGTGCTACACAGAGATCTGGTGAGTATACACTATCTACACGCTAACTGGGTGCTACACAGAGATCTGGTGAGTATACACTATCTACATACTAACTGGGTGCTACACAGAGATCTGGTGAGTATACACTATCTACACACTAACTGGGTGCTACACAGAGATCTGGTGAGTATACACTATCTACATGCTAACTGGGTTCTACACAGAGATCTGGTGAGTATACACTATCTACACGCTAACTGGGTGCTACACAGAGATCTGGTGAGTATACACTATCTACATACTAACTGGGTGCTACACAGAGATCTGGTGAGTATACACTATCTACATACTAACTGGGTGCTACACAGAGATCTGGTGGGTATACACTATCTGCACGCTAACTGGGTGCTACACAGAGATCTGGTGAGTATGCACTATCTACACGCTAACTGGGTGCTACACAGAGATCTGGTGAGTATACACTATCTACATGCTAACTGGGTGCTACACAGAGATTTGGTGAGTATACACTATCTGCACACTAACTGGGTGCTACACAGAGATCTGGTGAGTATACACTATCTACATGCTAACTGGGTGCTACACAGAGATCTGGTGAGTATACACTATCTGCACGCTAACTGGGTGCTACACAGAGATCTGGTGAGTATACACTATCTACACGCTAACTGGGTTCTACACAGAGATCTGGTGAGTATACACTATCTACATGCTAACTGGGTGCTACACAGAGATCTGGTGAGTATACACTATCTACACGCTAACTGGGTGCTACACAGAGATCTGGTGAGTATACACTATCTACACTAACTGTGCTACACAGAGATCTGGTGAGTATACACTATCTACATGCTAACTGGGTGCTACACAGAGATCTGGTGAGTATACACTATCTACACGCTAACTGGGTGCTACACAGAGATCTGGTGAGTATACACTATCTACACGCTAACTGGGTGCTACACAGAGATCTGGTGAGTATACACTATCTACATGCTAACTGGGTGCTACACAGAGATCTGGTGAGTATACACTATCTACACTACAGTATCACTATCTACACGCTAACTGGGTGCTACACAGAGATCTGGTGAGTATACACTATCTACATGCTAACTGGGTGCTACACAGAGATCTGGTGAGTATTCACTATCTACACGCTAACTGGGTGCTACACAGAGATCTGGTGAGTATACACTATCTACATGCTAACTGGGTGCTACACAGAGATCTGGTGAGTATACACTATCTACATACTAACTGGGTGCTACACAGAGATCTGGTGAGTATACACTATCTGCACGCTAACTGGGTGCTACACAGAGATCTGGTGAGTATACACTATCTACATGCTAACTGGGTGCTACACAGAGATCTGGTGAGTATACACTATCTACATGCTAACTGGGTGCTACACAGAGATTTGGTGAGTATACACTATCTGCACACTAACTGGGTGCTACACAGAGATCTGGTAAGTATACACTATCTACATGCTAACTGGGTGCTACACAGAGATCTCGTGAGTATTCACTATCTACACACTAACTGGGTGCTACACAGAGATCTGGTGAGTATACACTATCTACATGCTAACTGGGTGCTACACAGAGATCGGGTGAGTATACACTATCTACACGCTAACTGGGTGCTACACAGAGATCTGGTGAGTATACACTATCTACATGCTAACTGGGTGCTACACAGAGATCTGGTGAGTATACACTATCTACATGCTAACTGGGTGCTACACAGAGATCTGGTGAGTATACACTATCTACAAGCTAACTGGGTGCTACACAGAGATCTGGTGAGTATACACTATCTACATACTAACTGGGTGCTACACAGAGATCAGGTGAGTATACACTATCTACATGCTAACTGGGTGCTACACAGAGATCGGGTGAGTATACACTATCTACATGCTAAATGGGTGCTACACAGAGATCTGGTGAGTATACACTATCTACACGCTAACTGGGTGCTACACAGAGATCTGGTGAGTATTCACTATCTACACACTAACTGGGTGCTACACAGAGATCTGGTGAGTATACACTATCTACATGCTAACTGGGTGCTACACAGAGATCTGGTGAGTATACACTATCTACACGCTAACTGGGTGCTACACAGAGATGGTGAGTATACACTATCTACATGCTAACTGGGTGCTACACAGAGATCTGGTGAGTATACACTATCTACATGCTAACTGGGTGCTACACAGAGATCTGGTGAGTATACACTATCTACATGCTAAATGGGTGCTACACAGAGATCTGGTGAGTATACACTATCTACACGCTAACTGGGTGCTACACAGAGATCTGGTGAGTATACACTATCTACATGCTAACTGGGTGCTACACAGAGATCTGGTGAGTATCACTATCTACACGCTAACTGGGTGCTACACAGAGATCTGGTGAGTATACACTATCTACACGCTAACTGGGTGCTACACAGAGATCTGGTGAGTATACACTATCTACCTACTAACTGGGTGCTACACAGAGATCTGGTGAGTATACACTATCTACATACTAACTGGGTGCTACACAGAGATCTGGTGAGTATACACTATCTACACGCTAACTGGGTGCTACACAGAGATCTGGTGAGTATACACTATCTACACGCTAACTGGGTGCTACACAGAGATCTGGTGAGTATACACTATCTACATGCTAACTGGGTGCTACACAGAGATCTGGTGAGTATACACTATCTACATGCTAAATGGGTGCTACACAGAGATCTGGTGAGTATACACTATCTACACACTAACTGGGTGCTACACAGTGATCTGGTGAGTATACACTATCTACATGCTAAATGGGTGCTACACAGAGATCTGGTGAGTATACACTATCTACACGCTAACTGGGTGCTACACAGAGATCTGGTGAGTATACACTATCTACATGCTAACTGGGTGCTACACAGAGATCTGGTGAGTATACACTATCTACACGCTAACTGGGTGCTACACAGAGATCTGGTGAGTATACACTATCTACATGTTAACTAGGTGCTACACAGAGATTTGGTGAGTATACACTATCTGCACACTAACTGGGTGCTACACAGAGATCTGGTAAGTATACACTATCTACATGCTAACTGGGTGCTACACAGAGATCTGGTGAGTATACACTATCTGCACGCTAACTGGGTGCTACACAGAGATCTGGTGAGTATACACTATCTACATGCCAACTGGGTGCTACACAGAGATCTGGTGAGTATACACTATCTACATGCTAACTGGGTGCTACACAGAGATCTCGTGAGTATACACTATCTACACGCTAACTGGGTGCTACACAGAGATCTCGTGAGTATTCACTATCTACACACTAACTGGGTGCTACACAGAGATCTGGTGAGTATACACTATCTACATGCTAACTGGGTGCTACACAGAGATCGGGTGAGTATACACTATCTACACGCTAACTGGGTGCTACACAGAGATCTGGTGAGTATACACTATCTACATGCTAACTGGGTGCTACACAGAGATCTGGTGAGTATACACTATCTACATGCTAACTGGGTGCTACACAGAGATCTGGTGAGTATACACTATCTACATGCTAAATGGGTGCTACACAGAGATCTGGTGAGTATACACTATCTACACGCTAACTGGGTGCTACACAGAGATCTGGTGAGTATACACTATTTACATGCTAACTGGGTGCTACACAGAGATCTGGTGAGTATTCACTATCTACACGCTAACTGGGTGCTACACAGAGATCTGGTGAGTATACACTATCTACACGCTAACTGGGTGCTACACAGAGATCTGGTGAGTATACACTATCTACATACTAACTGGGTGCTACACAGAGATCTGGTGAGTATACAATATCTACATACTAACTGGGTGCTACACAGAGATCTGGTGAGTATACACTATCTGCACGCTAACTGGGTGCTACACAGAGATCTGGTGAGTATACACTATCTACACGCTAACTGGGTGCTACACAGAGATCTGGTGAGTATACACTATCTACATGCTAACTGGGTGCTACACAGAGATCTGGTGAGTATACACTATCTACACGCTAACTGGGTGCTACACAGAGATCTGGTGAGTATACACTATCTACATGCTAACTGGGTGCTACA
>CM026387.1:51406742-51464242 GCA_014843695.1 Archivesica marissinica
TGCAAAGATACTCTTAACACAGTAAAAGACAGACGGATCTGTAGTCCAGTGGTAACACGCTGGACTGGTAATCCGGGGATCGCAGGTACATTTTCCGCCATCTGACCCTTATAATATTAACAGTCTTTCAGATGGGACTTTATACCAAGGTCTTTTGTCGGTGCTGTACACCGTATACATAAAAAGAACCAGAGGAGACTCTGGAATGGGTCTCTCTCTGTATCATTGCACTAACCTCCAAAAATCTAAAATGACTAATCTCTTCAGGAGGCGTCGCTCATATGGGCAACCGGTAGCGACGATAAATAAATGTAAAAAACACGCTATACTTGTAACTTCTCACTAATTTGATGGTATGTAGTGTATATTGCAGTTTTGTGTCAGGTACTTTGATAATGAAGGTTGTTCTCCTGCCATGTTAGTAATCTACGTTAGAAATACGTTAAGACAGATTAACCAGATTTTGTGTTCTACGCTTTAGATACAGTTATCAATGCAGACAATACAGTCGCGAATTGAAGTGACCCGTGATAATTTCGTGACGAGTTGTAGACACAGTCTGAAATAATCGATTTATTCAAAGACTGACCATTTTGAACTTATTGTGGATATGTCCTAAAATAAAATGAATCTCCTTGTTCTGTTTACAGAAGCCTGCCAACATACTGGTGATGGGGGACGGGCCAGAACGAGGCAGGGTCAAAATTGGTAAGTAGGTATATCTATATTAGGATGTGCCAGAGAGTTAAGATGAACCTTGATAAGTTTTGACTGGGTGAATTTATGATTGTTGTAAGTCGGGGAGTCTGCCTCCATGGTCGAGTGGTTAAGGTCGCTGACTTGTATACCACTGTAACCTATCATCACTGATGGTCACTGGTTCGAGCCCCGCTCAGACCGGGTCTCATTTATATGAAAAAGTTGGCAGTTTCTTACGGAGGTTGGTGCACCCAAGTACTGGTTAACCGTTGGAGCCTGCCCAGGAAAGGTGTTGTTAGGTAAACTGCCCGCCGGCGATATAGCCCAAAATGGTGCTGATGCAGGCGTAAAACCCGAAATATAACATAAGTCGGGGACGAGACTGAGTGAGGCAAATTCAGGCATTGTCAAAATCGATAAGATCTGATTTGGTCAAAAGATGTCTGAGAGGCCATACTGAGGGAGATACTGGCATTGGTGTTGAGCATAGGGAAGAACAATCACACGAGGCCAGTAGAAGAGGTAACTTTCAGTGAGTGGTCGTTGGGTGTGGAGTGGCAAGAAGAACATTCAGAAGAGGCCAGTAGAAGAGGTAACTTTCAGTGAGTGGTCGTTGGGTGGGGAGTGGCAAGAAGAACATTCAGAAGAGGCCAGTAGAAGAGGTAACTTTCAGTGAGTGGTCGTTGGGTGGGGAGTGGCAAGAAGAACATTCAGAAGAGGCCAGTAGAAGAGGTAACTTTCAGTGAGTGGTTGTTGGGTATGGAGTGGCAAGAAGAACATTCAGAAGAGGCCAGTAGAAGAGGTAACTTTCAGTGAGTGGTCGTTGGATGGGGAGTGGCAAGAAGAACATTCAGAAGAGGCCAGTAGAAGAGGTAACTTTCAGTGAGTGGTCGTTGGGTGTGGAGTGGCAAGAAGAACATTCAGAAGAGGCCAGTAGAAGAGGTAACTTTCAGTGAGTGGTCGTTGGGTGTGGAGTGGCAAGAAGAACATTCAGAAGAGGCCAGTAGAAGAGGTAACTTTCAGTGAGTGGTCGTTGGGTGGGGAGTGGCAAGAAGAACATTCAGAAGAGGCCAGTAGAAGAGGTAACTTTCAGTGAGTGGTCGTTGGGTGTGGAGTGGCAAGAAGAACATTCAGAAGAGGCCAGTAGAAGAGGTGAGTGGTCATTGGGTGTGGAGTGGCAAGAAGAACATTCAGAAGAGGCCAGTAGAAGAGGTGAGTGGTCATTGGGTGGGGAGTGGCAATGTTTATGTTGATTTCTAATAAAATTGAATGCATTGAAAATCTGGCAAGAAATAAATTTGAAGAATAATGATATTATTTGAGGAATTCAAAGTCAGTGAAAGTGTATTGTTTTATAATAACTTGCTGAATATTTCATCTTGCAGCTGACATGGGTTTTGCACGATTGTTTAATGCCCCATTGAAACCCCTGGCAGATCTAGACCCTGTTGTCGTCACATTCTGGTACAGGGCCCCAGAATTATTACTTGGTGCTAGACATTATACAAAGGCTATTGGTAAGTATTCAAATGCACCTTACTGTCCTAGTTAAACACAGTTAATTATATTGGTTTATTTACTTTATACAACTTTAGTTTAGCTCGATTGCGAAACAAGTTCTTACAACTTATATTAATCACTCTCGAGACCTCATTCCTGATGGAATCCCTCGCTACGAGGGAGAGAGAATCTCTTTTTTTTGACGTCATGAGTATTGGTTTATTTGGAGAGTTTACGTGCAAGTTCCTTCATTTACAGGGGCTCACTGCCACATTACAAGATGAACAAATTCTTCTAGCATTATTTAATTTTGAAATTGATTGATATGCGGCAGAAACAACATTATTATCTTTATAGTTAAGATGCAATATGCTGTACAAATTGTGAAGACTACTATGCATCTATACCAAATCGAAAAGCAGTACATTTTTTTTATCTTTTTTTTCTTTTATTTAGATTATAACAACATTTACATAACAACATTTATCAACATATTTACAGTGTGACAATTTCAATAAAACAACGAATCTCTTATAAGCAATCTCTTAAGCATTTAAACAAAAGTATACATTGAATCAGATGAGCATGTAGTTTTCTTTATAAGCTAATTGTATTAAAATAAGCTCAGAACTTTGAATGGTAAGAATACTAAATCTTTGAATGGTAAGAATACTAAAACTTTGAATGGTAAGAATACTAAAACTTTGAATGGTAAGAATACTAAATCTTTGAATGGTAAGAATACTAAAACTTTGAATGGTAAGAATACTAAAACTTTGAATGGTAAGAATACTAAATCTTTGAATGGTAAGAATACTAAATCTTTGAATGGTAAGAATACTAAAACTTTGAATGGTAAGAATACTAAATCTTTGAATGGTAAGAATACTAAATCTTTGAATGGTAAGAATACTAAAACTTCTCTATGAATGTGTCTATCAATGCAAACGATTTTCGTTTGTATTTTAGATGGTCTTTAAATGTACTCATTTCATGAAGAAATGTATAAACAATGTTCAATTCATTTGAACGTTGATTACTTAGGAAGAATGACTATGCATCTATACCAAATCAAAAAGCAGTACATAGCACTCAAATGATATAGAATAGCATATCTATAATGTGGAAAATATAATATAAGTGTAATGAAGAATTGATCATCATTGCATACTTGTTCATCAGAGCCCATATCTCACTGTCTATTTAAGATGTATGAGCTAACCTTTGTTGATGTTGGAACCCATATTTCACCTTCTCTGTTATAGATATATGGGCTATGCAGTGTGTCTTTGAAGAGTTGTTGATGTTGGAATACAGAATTTTCTAGTTTTAGATATAATATTTGGCCCCTCACCGGGACTTCCAATTCTAACAGCTTCAACATTTTCCCCCAAGCCGTGAGAATTGAGTCTCATCCGAAAATGCATAATCCGGTGTATCTTTGCAGAGGTATTGATGTTGGAATCCATAATGTTCTAGTTTTAGATATAATATATGGACTATCCGGTATATATTTGCAGAGTTGTAAACGTTGAAACCCATTTTTCACTGTCTCTGTTTTAGATATATGGGCTATAGGGTGTATTTTTGCGGAGTTGTTGACATCAGAACCCATATTTCACTGCCGGCAGGAAGATATCAAAACGAGTAATCCGTATCACCATGACCAACTTGACAGAATATTTAATGTCATGGGATTTCCACAAGGTAGCTCTCACATTTATATAATTACATAGGCATTAGCCGAGTCTCAAACCTGCATCGCCATAGCGATGTCACCTAGCAACAACAAATCTCAACTCTTAATCATAAAATGGTCGCCCATCTAACGCTGATAGTCTTCATTGCATGACAACGATGACAGGTTTTGAATGGTAACAACTGTGACTATTAGCATGGGGAGACGTTTTATGGCCGACACTCATAAATAGCATTGTAGCGTATGTTAATTATATACAGTACACAGCCAACGGAAACTGCAACATTCAAGTACCGCCTGAGTTTGGTCATTATTCGGTCACGAAATTCTGCTAAATATAGAATACAATAAAAATGAACCAAAGACGGTTGAAGACGGATTGATTATTTGCATGAGGCAATTTCCCTCCGACAGTTGGAAAACAGATCACTGTGTCAATTTGTGACATTTCAATCAAGCTAAGCTATATACCTGGATCATTGGTTTGGGTTTTTGGGTTTTTGTTGTTTATATGGTTGGTGTTAATATACAATCAAGCCTGTGTTTAGCAGCCAGTCAAGGGAATCATAGAAAGTGGCTGCTTAGAACAGGTGGCTGCTTAATAGATGGCAAATATATAATAAAACAACATATTGGGAATCTGGAAAATGCCTGCTTAATACAGGTTGGCTGCTTAATGGAGGTGACCACTAACACAGGTTTGCCTGTATATCTCAATCAATATATCCCCGGTATTTAACCATGTTGATATGTGGCCGGTATTTAACCATGTTGATATGTGGTCGGTATTTAACCATGTGTTGGTATGTGGCTGGTATTTAACCATGTGTTGGTATGTGGCTGGTATTTAACCATGTGTTGGTATGTGGCTGGTATTTAACCATGTGTTGGTGTGTGGCTGGTATTTAACCATGTGTTGGTATGTGGTGGTATTTAACCATGTGTTGGTATGTGGCCGGTATTTAACCATGTGTTGGTGTATGGCTAGTATTTAACCATGTGTTGGTATGTGGCTGGTATTTAATTATGTGTTGGTGTGTGGCTGGTATTTAACCATGTGTTGGTATGTGGCTGGTATTTAATTATGTGTTGGTGTGTGGCTGGTATTTAACCATGTGTTGGTATGTGGCCGGTATTTAATTATGTGTTGGTATGTGGCCGGTATTTTACCATGTGTTGGTGTATGGCTAGTATTTAACCATGTGTTGGTATGTGGCTGGTATTTAATTATGTGTTGGTATGTGACTTATGTTTAACAATGTGTGGCCAAAGTTGTTATTGTTTGAACAAATGATCTTTTCATGTAAATTAATTAATACAATGCTTGTTTTCTTACTTTCAGAAAAAGACTGGGAAGACATTAGAAAAATGCCAGAACACGGAACCTTGATGAAAGATTTTAAAAGATCTAAGTAAGACAAATATTGTTAATCACATACTGACCAGAGGGTATGAGGTATTACCCCTGTGTATCTGTCTGTCTGTATGTGCGTACCACATACTGACCAGAGGGTATGAGGTATTACCCCTGTGTGTATGGCTGTCTGTCTGTATGTGCGTACCACAAACTGACCAGAGAGTATGAGGTATTACCCCTGTGTGTATGTCTGTCTGTATATGCCTACCACAAACTGACAATGGGGCATGAGGTATTACCCCTATATGTTGTATGTCTCTGTATTCTAACCACAAACTGACAATGGGGCATGGGGTATTACCCCTATATGTTGTATGTCTCTGTATTCTAACCACAAACTGACAATGGGGCATGGGGTATTACCCCTATATGTTGTATGTCTCTGTATTCTAACCACAAACTGACAATGGGGCATGGGGTATTACCCCTATATGTTGTATGTCTCTGTATTCTAACCACAAACTGACAATGGGGCATGGGGTATTACCCCTATATGTTGTATGTCTCTGTATTCTAACCACAAACTGACAATGGGGCATGGGGTATTACCCCTATATGTTGTATGTCTCTGTATTCTAACCACAAACTGACAATGGGGCATGGGGTATTACCCCTATATGTTGTATGTCTCTGTATTCTAACCACAAACTGACAATGGGGCATGGGGTATTACCCCTATATGTTGTATGTCTCTGTATTCTAACCACAAACTGACAATGGGGCATGGGGTATTACCCCTATATGTTGTATGTCTCTGTATTCTAACCAAAACTGACAATGGGGCATGGGGTATTACCCCTTAGTTGTATGTCTCTGTATTCTAACCAAAACTGACAATGGGGCATGGGGTATTACCCCTATATGTTGTCTGTCTCTTTATTCTATCCACAGACTGACAATGGGGCATGAGGTATTACCTTCATGCGTAATAACGGTCCAAAACGGCCTGCCTAATAAACTTTGCTTTATTAGTCAGTGCCTAATAAAACTTGTAAGATGTCATAACTAGGGATGGCAACGAATAGCGATTTCGGTATTCGAATATTCGGTCGGAATGATATTCGAATATTTGGTATAATTTGTACATTTAGCGACAGCTCAATCAGTTATTGTTATCGTCCACTGTACACGCTACCATCCACGCTATCAGACCACTATCAGCACTATCAATACTCAGGCAGTCATTCAGAAGCCCATGCACTATTGGAAATATTTCCGAACAACACACACATCCATTTCGGAACACATGTATGTGGTGACGTCTGTCAGCACACAAAGAACGTCCGATAAATCACTGACAATCTCCCATTCATGATCCTTTAACAACAACACACTGTCGGATTTCTTAGTGATTCTGGTATCAAACATTATATCCGTGATTACACGACGTTGTTCCACTAGTCGTTCGAGCATGAGTTGTGTCGAATTCCAACGAGTTGGGACATCCTGAATCAGTGAATGCTCAGGCTCTTCGAGAAGCTTTTGACGTTTTCTCATATCAGCTGTCACGGTTGTAGAGTGTTTGAAATGTCCGATTAGTTTCCTGCACTTGGCTACGACGGTCTTTGTCACTGTTTGTAATTCTAATGCTGGTTTGATGCATAGTTTTTGACGATATATCATAAATTAAGCATTAACATTGAATGAGGACACCATAAAAAAAATCATACTTTAAATAGTACTTTTGGGTATTATTGAGCAGTTAATTAAATAATTTAAATACATATGGGCGTGAATGTTGCTGCAAACTTTCAGTAATATTTCAAAGGTATTTTCTCAGCAAAACAATTTTAAAATCATATCAAAGACCCCCGATATTTACCCAGCAGCAACAATTTGCAAACAAATTAGTTTGCAATATTGAATTGGTTCAATCAGTAATATAGATTAACATGTTTATAAATTAAACAATAAAATTCAAACAATACCTACCTTAGAACCTACTGTAATTATCCAATTTCATGGCAAGTGTCAATTAACACCTGCCGTAGTTGCGATCACAACATGGTTTATTCACACCTCCTCGGGCGATTTCTTTTGTATTGTAACTTTGTAAGGTTTTATGATATATTGAAAAAAAACAACAACGACGTATATATTCGAGCGAATATTCGGATATTTCAATGTTTTACGTTGTTTTCAATGAAACTGGATGTGAAAGTTGTATTGCTAATGTGTATCTCATTTATATGAAAAAGTTGGCAGTTTCTTACGGAGGTTTGTGCACCCAAGTACTGGTTAACTGCTGGAGCCTGCCCAGGAAAGGTGTTGTTAGGTAAACTGCCCATCGACGATACAGCCCAAAATGGTGCTGATGCAGGCGTAAAACCCGAAACATAACATAACTAATGTGTATCTATTACAATGATTTACCAAATCGTGTATTGTATGACATGTTAATGACTGCTTGATGTTATTGTGTGCTGTATATTTCATGTATTGTATGACATGTTAATGACTGCTTGATGTTATTGTGTGCTGTATATTTCATGTATTGTATGACATGTTAATGACTGCTTGATGTTATTGTGTGCTGTATATTTCATGTATTGTATGACACGTTAATGACTGCTTGATGTTATTGTGTGCTGTATATTTCATGTATTGTATGACACGTTAATGACTGCTTGATGTTATTGTGTGCTGTATATTTCATGTATTGTATGACACGTTAATGACTGCTTGATGTTATTGTGTGCTGTATATTTCATGTATTGTATGACACGTTAATGACTGCTTGATGTTATTGTGTGCTGTATATTTCATGTATTGTATGACACGTTAATGACTGCTTGATGTTATTGTGTGCTGTATATTTCATGTATTGTATGACACGTTAATGACTGCTTGATGTTATTGTGTGCTGTATATTTCATGTATTGTATGACACGTTAATGACTGCTTGATGTTATTGTGTGCTGTATATTTCATGTATTGTATGACACGTTAATGACTGCTTGATGTTATTGTGTGCTGTATATTTCATGTATTGTATGACACGTTAATGACTGCTTGATGTTATTGTGTGCTGTATATTTCATGTATTGTATGACACGTTAATGACTGCTTGATGTTATTGTGTGCTGTATATTTCATGTATTGTATGACACGTTAATGACTGCTTGATGTTATTGTGTGCTGTATATTTCATGTATTGTATGACACGTTAATGACTGCTTGATGTTATTGTGTGCTGTATATTTCATGTATTGTATGACACGTTAATGACTGCTTGATGTTATTGTGTGCTGTATATTTCATGTATTGTATGACATGTTAATGACTGCTTGATGTTATTGTGTGCTGTATATTTCATGTATTGTATGACATGTTAATGACTGCTTGATGCTATTGTGTGCTGTATATTTCATTTATTGTATGACATGTTAATGACTGCTTGATGCTATTGTGTGCTGTATATTTCATGTATTGTATGACATGTTAATGACTGCTTGATGTTATTGTGTGCTGTATATTTCAGTTATGGAAATTGTAACTTAACAAAGTATATGGAGAAACACAAGATAAAACCAGACAGTAAAGCATTCCATTTGGTAGGTATTGAAGTACGCAGCATATTTCCCAGTACTCTAACTTGTTTATACACATTTTTTTTAGCTCGATTGCGAAACAAGTTCTTACAGCTTATATTAATCACTCTCGAGACCTCATTCCTGATGGAATCCATCGGTATGAAGGAGAGAGAAGAGACAATGTGGAATTTAAATGTCTTGCCTAAGGGCACAATCGTAACGGCTCCAGCAGGGCTCGAACTCCGGACCTTTCGCACCTGAAGCGAACGCGCTACCACTGAGCTATCACGACTCACATGGTTAAATACCTGCCACATACCAACACATGGTTAAATACCAGCAACACACCAACACATGGTTAAATACCAGCAACACACCAACACATGGTTAAATACCAGCAACACACCAACACATGGTTAAATACCAGCAACACACCAATACATGGTTAAATACCAGCAACACACCAACACATGGTTAAATACCAGCAACACACCAACACATGGTTAAATACAAGCAACACAGGTTAAATACCAGCAACACACCAACACATGGTTAAATACAAGCAACACACCAACACATGGTTAAATACAAGCAACACACCAACACATGGTTAAATACAAGCAACACACCAACACATGGTTAAATACAAGCAACACACCAACACATGGTTAAATACAAGCAACACACCAACACATGGTTAAATACAAGCAACACACCAACACATGGTTAAATACCAGCAACACACCAACACATGGTTAAATACAAGCAACACATGGTTAAATACCAGCAACACACCAACACATGGTTAAATACAAGCAACACACCAACACATGGTTAAATACAAGCAACACACCAACACATGGTTAAATACAAGCAACACACCAACACATGGTTAAATACAAGCAACACACCAACACATGGTTAAATACAAGCCACATACCAACACATGGTTAAATACAAGCCACACACCAACACATGGTTAAATACAAGCAACACACCAACACATGGTTAAATACAAGCAACACACCAACACATGGTTAAATACAAGCAACACATGGTTAAATACCAGCCACATACCAACACATGGTTAAATACAAGCAACACACCAACACATGGTTAAATACAAGCAACACACCAACACATGGTTAAATACAAGCAACACACAAACACATGGTTAAATACCGGCCACATACCAACACATGGTTAAATACCAGCCACATACCAACACATGGTTAAATACCTGCCACATACCAACACATGGTTAAATACCAGCCACATACCAACACATGGTTAAATACCAGCCACATACCAACACATGGTTAAATACCATCCACATACCAACACATGGTTAAATACCAGCCACACACCAACACATGGTTAAATACCATCCACATACCAACACATGGTTAAATACTTGCCACATATCAACATGGTTAAATACCAGCCACATACAAACACATGGTTAAATACCGGCCACATATCAACATGGTTAAATACCAGCCACATACAAACACATGGTTAAATACCACCCACATACCAACACATGGTTAAATACCGGCCACAGACGGATCTGTAGTCCAGTGCTTAACACGTTGGACTGGTAATCCAGGGATCGCAGGTTCGATCCCCCGTCTGAACCTAAAACAATTAATTGACCTGTAGTAAACTATATCGATCTACCTTCAAAACCTGTCTAAAGCAGCCGAGGGAATCACAGAAAGTGGCTGTTAAGCACAGATGGCTGCTTAATAGAGGGCAAATGTATAATAAAACAACATAATGGGAATGTGGCTGCTTAATACCGGTTGGCTGCTTAAAGAGGGCAAATGTATAATAAAACAACATATAGGGAATATGGCTGCTTAATACAGGTTGGCTGATTAATAGAGGTGACCACTAACACAGGTTTGACTGTATACATAAATTGCAACAACAATACACACATCCCGTTTTCAACATTTGTGTCTAGTGTGATTCATTAACAGTTTAACACTGATAAGATTTCTACACATTTGACCCACAATACCGCGGTGGCATTTGGTCATGTGACTGCAATCTATGCATAAATTTAAAAAAAAATGCATAAATTACTACTTTGGTCAATTCAAAGAAAATACAATATGAAAGTAGTTTTGCAATTATTGACTGAGTTTAGAAACTAGAGCAAAGTAAATACCATTTATTGTATGTTTATAGTTAGTTTAAACATATTTTATTTCCCAATATAATACATATTGAACAATCACACATAATCAGAATACAGAAACAGGATTAGAATGGAAGACATAGTCTTATATAATTCTTCTCTTGTTTATAGTTGCAGAAGTTACTAACAATGGACCCTACAAAGAGGATCACCTCGGAACAAGCAATGATGGACCCGTATTTTCTTGAAGAACCAAAACCTGTACATGAGTATGTCTCCTGTGAAACTTGTGGGCTTTGTTTTATTCTTATTTAAAATGTCTCCATTGAAAAAGCATACAATGTCATATTAAATAACAATAGACATAGTGTGTTATATACTGGTATGCTATATACTGGTGTGTTATATAATGGTGTGCTATATACTGCTATGCTATATACTGGTGTGTTATATACTGGTGGTATGTTATATACTGCTATGCTATATACTGGTGTGTTATATACTGGTATGCTATATACTGGTGTGCTATATACTGGTGGTGTGCTATATACTGGTGGTGTGCTATATACTGGTGGTGTGCTATATACTGGTGGTGTGCTATATACTGGTGTGCTATATACTGGTGTGCTATATACTGGTGTGTTATATAATGGTGTGCTATATACTGCTATGCTATATACTGGTGTGTTATATACTGGTGTGTTATATACTGGTGGTATGTTATATACTGCTATGCTATATACTGGTGTGTTATATAATGGTGTGCTATATACTGCTATGCTATATACTGGTGTGTTATATACTGGTGTGTTATATACTGGTGTGTTATATACTGGTGTGTTATATACTGGTATGCTATATACTGGTGTGTTATATACTGGTATGCTATATACTGGTGTGTTATATACTGGTGTGCTATATACTGGTGTGCTATATACTGGTGTGCTATATACTGGTGGTGTGTTATATACTGGTGGTATGTTATATACTGGTGGTGTGCTATATACTGGTATGTTATATACTGGTATGCTATATACTGGTGGTGTGCTATATACTGGTGGTGTGCTATATACTGGTGTGCTATATACTGGTGGTGTGCTATATACTGGTGGTGTGCTATATACTGGTGGTGTGCTATATACTGGTGTGCTATATACAGGTATGCTATATACTGGTATGCTATATACTGGTATGCTATATACTGGTATGCTGTATACTGGTGTGCTATATACTGGTGTGTTATATACTGGTGTGTTATATACTGGTGTGTTATATACTGGTGTGTTATATACTGGTGTGTTATATACTGGTATGCTATATACTGGTGTGTTATATACTGGTATGCTATATACTGGTGTGCTATATACTGGTGTGTTATATACTGGTGGTGTGTTATATACTGGTGGTGTGTTATATACTGGTGTGTTATATACTGGTGGTATGTTATATACTGGTGGTATGTTATATACTGGTGGTGTGCTATATACTGGTATGTTATATACTGGTATGCTATATACTGGTGGTGTGCTATATACTGGTGGTGTGCTATATACTGGTGTGCTATATACTGGTGGTGTGCTATATACTGGTGGTGTGCTATATACTGGTGGTGTGCTATATACTGGTGGTGTGCTATATACTGGTGTGCTATATACTGGTGTGCTATATACTGGTGTGCTATATACAGGTATGCTATATACTGGTGTGCTATATACTGGTGTGCTATATACTGGTGTGTTATATACTGGTGGTATGTTATATACTGGTATGTTATATACTGGTGTGCTATATACTGGTGTGCTATATACTGGTGTGTTATATACTGGTGGTGTGTTATATACTGGTGTGTTATATACTGGTGTGTTATATACTGGTGTGTTATATACTGGTGTGTTATATACTGGTGGTGTGCTATATACTGGTGGTGTGTTATATACTGCTATGTTATATACTGGTGGTATGTTATATACTGGTGGTGTGTTATATACTGGTGGTATGTTATATACTGGTGTGTTATATACTGGTGTGTTATATACTGGTGTGTTATATACTGGTGTGTTATATACTGGTGTGTTATATACTGGTGGTATGTTATATACTGGTGTGCTATATACTGGTGTGCTATATACTGGTGTGCTATATACTGGTATGCTATATACAGGTATGCTATATACTGGTGTGCTATATACTGGTGTGCTATATACTGGTATGCTATATACAGGTATGCTATATACTGGTGTGCTATATACTGGTGTGCTATATACTGGTGGTATGTTATATACTGGTGGTGTGTTATATACTGGTATGTTATATACTGGTGAGTTATATACTGGTGGTATGTTATATACTGGTATGTTATATACTGGTGTGCTATATACTGGTGTGCTATATACTGGTATGCTATATACTGGTATGCTATATACTGGTATGTTATATACTGGTGGTATGTTATATACTGGTATGTTATATACTGGTGTGCTATATACTGGTATGCTATATACTGGTATGCTATATACTGGTATGCTATATACTGGTGTGTTATATACTGGTGTGCTATATACTGGTGTGTTATATACTGGTATGTTATATACTGGTGTGTTATATACTGGTATGCTATATACTGGTATGCTATATACTGGTATGCTATATACAGGTATGCTATATACTGGTGTGCTATATACTGGTGTGCTATATACTGGTGGTATGTTATATACTGGTGGTATGTTATATACTGGTGGTATGTTATATACTGGTGTGCTATATACTGGTATGCTATATACTGGTGTGCTATATACTGGTATGCTATATACAGGTATGCTATATACTGGTGTGCTATATACTGGTGTGCTATATACTGGTGTGTTATATACTGGTGGTATGTTATATACTGGTATGTTATATACTGGTGGTGTGTTATATACTGGTATGTTATATACTGGTGTGTTATATACTGGTGGTATGTTATATACTGGTATGTTATATACTGGTGTGCTATATACTGGTGTGTTATATACTGGTGGTGTGTTATATACTGGTATGCTATATACTGGTGTGTTATATACTGGTATGCTATATACTGGTGGTATGTTATATACTGGTGTGCTATATACTGGTATGCTATATACTGGTGTGTTATATACTGGTATGCTATATACTGGTGGTATGTTATATACTGGTATGGTATATACTGGTGTGCTATATACTGGTGTGCTATATACTGGTATGCTATATACTGGTATGTTATATACTGGTATGCTATATACTGGTGGTATGCTATATACTGGTGGTGTGTTATATACTGGTATGCTATATACTGGTGGTATGTTATATACTGGTGTGCTATATACTGGTATGCTATATACTGGTATGCTATATACTGGTATGCTATATACTGGTTTTATATACTGGTGTGTTATATACTGGTAGTGTGCTATATACTGGTGTGTTATATACTGGTGCGTTATATACTGGTGTGTTATATACTGGTGTGTTATATACTGGTATGCTATATACTGGTGTGTTATATACTGGTATGTTATATACTGGTATGTTATATACTGGTGTGCTATATACTGGTATGTTATATACTGGTGTGTTATATACTGGTGTGTTATATACTGGTATGCTATTTACTGCTATGCTATATACTGGTGTGTTATATACTGGTGTGTTATATACTGGTGTGTTATATACTGGTGTGTTATATACTGCTATGTTATATACTGCTATGTTATATACTGCTATGCTATATACTGGTTTGTTATATACTGGTATGTTATATACTGGTGTGCTATATACTGGTGTGCTATATACTGGTATGCTATATACTGGTATGCTATATACTGGTATGTTATATACTGGTGGTATGTTATATACTGGTATGTTATATACTGGTGTGCTATATACTGGTGTGCTATATACTGGTATGCTATATACTGGTATGTTATATACTGGTGTGCTATATACTGGTGTGCTATATACTGGTATGCTATATACTGGTATGTTATATACTGGTGTGCTATATACTGGTGTGCTATATACTGGTATGTTATATACTGGTGTGCTATATACTGGTGTGCTATATACTGCTATGCTATATACTGGTATGCTATATACTGGTATGCTATATACTGGTGTGTTATATACTGGTGTGCTATATACTGGTGTGTTATATACTGGTGTGTTATATACTGGTATGCTATATACTGGTATGCTATATACTGGTATGCTATATACAGGTATGCTATATACTGGTATGCTATATACTGGTGTGCTATATACTGGTGGTATGTTATATACTGGTGGTATGTTATATACTGGTGGTATGTTATATACTGGTGTGCTATATACTGGTATGCTATATACTGGTATGCTATATACTGGTGTGCTATATACTGGTATGCTATATACAGGTATGCTATATACTGGTGTGCTATATACTGGTGTGCTATATACTGGTGTGTTATATACTGGTGGTATGTTATATACTGGTGGTGTGTTATATACTGGTATGTTATATACTGGTGTGTTATATACTGGTGGTATGTTATATACTGGTATGTTATATACTGGTGTGCTATATACTGGTGTGCTATATACTGGTGTGTTATATACTGGTGGTGTGTTATATACTGGTATGCTATATACTGGTGTGTTATATACTGGTATGCTATATACTGGTGGTATGTTATATACTGGTGTGCTATATACTGGTATGCTATATACTGGTGTGTTATATACTGGTATGCTATATACTGGTGGTATGTTATATACTGGTATGTTATATACTGGTGTGCTATATACTGGTGTGCTATATACTGGTATGCTATATACTGGTATGTTATATACTGGTATGCTATATACTGGTGGTGTGTTATATACTGGTGGTGTGTTATATACTGGTATGCTATATACTGGTGGTATGTTATATACTGGTGTGCTATATACTGGTATGCTATATACTGGTATGCTATATACTGGTATGTTATATACTGGTGGTATGTTATATACTGGTAGTGTGCTATATACTGGTGTGTTATATACTGGTGTGTTATATACTGGTGTGTTATATACTGGTATGCTATATACTTGTGTGTTATATACTGGTATGTTATATACTGGTATGTTATATACTGGTGTGCTATATACTGGTATGTTATATACTGGTGTGTTATATACTGGTGTGTTATATACTGGTATGCTATTTACTGCTATGCTATATACTGGTGTGTTATATACTGGTGTGTTATATACTGGTGTGTTATATACTGGTGTGTTATATACTGGTGTGTTATATACTGCTATGTTATATACTGCTATGTTATATACTGCTATGCTATATACTGGTTTGTTATATACTGGTGTGTTATATACGGGTGTTTTATATACTGGTGTGTTATATACTGGTGTGTTATATACTGCTATGCTATATACTGGTGTGTTATATACTGGTTTGTTATATACTGCTATTCTATATACTGGTGTGTTATATACTGGTGTGTTATATACTGCTATGTTATATACTGGTGTGTTATATACTGGTGGTGTGTTATATACTGGTGTGTTATATACTGGTGTGTTATATACTGCTATGCTATATACTGGTGTGTTACATACTGGTGTGTTATATACTGGTGTGTTATATACTGGTGTGTTATATACTGGTATGGTATATACTGGTGTGTTATATACTGCTATGCTATATACTGGTGTGTTATATACTGGTGGTATGTTATATACTGGTGTGTTATATACTGGTGGTATGTTATATACTGGTGCTATGTTATATACTGGTGTGTTATATACTGGTGTGTTATATACTGCTATGCTATATACTGGTGTGTTATATACTGCTATGCTATATACTGGTGGTATGTTATATACTGGTGGTGTGTTATATACTGCTATGTTATATACTGGTGGTGTGTTATATACTGCTATGCTATATACTGGTGTGTTATATACTGGTGGTATGTTATATACTGGTGGTGTGTTATATACTGGTGGTGTGTTATATACTGGTGTGTTATATACTGCTATGCTATATACTGGTGTGTTATATACTGCTATGCTATATACTGGTGTGTTATATACTGCTATGCTATATACTGGTGGTATGTTATATACTGGTGGTGTGTTATATACTGCTATGCTATCTACTGGTGTGTTATATACTGGTGTGTTATATACTGGTGTGTTATATACTGGTGGTGTGTTATATACTGGTGTGTTATATACTGCTATGCTATATACTGGTGTGTTATATACTGGTGTGTTATATACTGCTATGCTATATACTGGTGTGTTATATACTGCTATGCTATATACTGGTGGTATGTTATATACTGGTGGTATGTTATATACTGGTGGTATGTTATATACTGCTATGCTATATACTGGTGGTATGCTATATACTGGTGGTATGTTATATACTGCTATGCTATATACTGGTGTGTTATATACTGCTATGCTATATACTGGTGTGTTATATACTGGTGTGTTATATACTGCTATGCTATATACTGGTGTGTTATATACTGGTGTGTTATATACTGGTGGTGTGCTATATACTGGTGGTGTGCTATATACTGGTGTGCTATATACTGGTGTGCTATATACTGGTGTGCTATATACAGGTATGCTATATACTGGTGTGCTATATACTGGTGTGCTATATACTGGTGTGTTATATACTGGTGGTATGTTATATACTGGTATGTTATATACTGGTGTGCTATATACTGGTGTGCTATATACTGGTGTGTTATATACTGGTGGTGTGTTATATACTGGTGTGTTATATACTGGTGTGTTATATACTGGTATGTTATATACTGGTGTGTTATATACTGGTGTGTTATATACTGGTGGTGTGCTATATACTGGTGGTGTGTTATATACTGCTATGTTATATACTGGTGGTATGTTATATACTGGTGGTGTGTTATATACTGGTGTGTTATATACTGGTGGTTGTTATATACTGGTGTGTTATATACTGGTGTGTTATATACTGGTGTGTTATATACTGGTGTGTTATATACTGGTGTATGTTATATACTGGTGTGTTATATACTGTATGTATATACTGTGTGTTATATACTGGTGTTATATACTGGTTGTATATACTGGTATGTTATATACTGGTGTGTTATATACTGGTATGTTATATACTGGTGTGTTATATACTGGTATGCTATATACTGGTGTGCTATATACTGGTATGCTATATACTGGTGTGTTATATACTGGTATGTTATATACTGGTGTGTTATATACTGGTATGTTATATACTGGTGTGTTATACTGTATGTATATACTGGTATGCTATATACTGGTGTGTTATTACTGGTATGCTATATACTGGTGTGTATATACTGGTGTGTTTGTATATATTGGTGTGTTATATACTGGTATGTTATATACTGGTGTGTTATATACTGCTATGTTATATACTGGTGGTTGTTATATACTGGTGGTATGTTATATACTGGTGTGTTATATACTGGTATGTTATATACTGGTGTGTTATATACTGGTATGTTATATACTGGTGGTTGTTATATACTGGTATGTTATATACTGGTGTGTTATATACTGGTGATGCTATATACTGGTATGTTATATACTGGTGTGTTATATACTGGTATGCTATATACTGGTGTGTTATATACTGGTATGCTATATACTGGTGTGTTATATACTGGTGTGTTATATACTGGTATGTTATATACTGGTGGTGTGTTATATACTGGTATGTTATATACTGGTGGTTGTTATATACTGGTGGTATGTTATATACTGGTATGTTATATACTGGTGGTGTGTTATATACTGGTATGCTATATACTGGTATGTTATATACTGGTGTTGCTATATACTGGTGTGTTATATACTGGTATGCTATATACTGGTGTGCTATATACTGGTGTGTTATATACTGGTGTGTTATATACTGGTATGTTATATACTGGTGGTGTGTTATATACTGGTATGTTATATACTGGTGGTGTGTTATATACTGCTATGTTATATACTGGTGGTGTGTATATACTGTATGTTATATACTGGTGTTGCTATATACTGGTGTGTTATATACTGGTATGCTATATACTGGTGTGCTATATACTGGTGGTGTGTTATATACTGGTATGTTATATACTGGTATGTTATATACTGGTGTGTTATATACTGGTGGTGTGTTATATACTGGTGGTGTGTTATATACTGGTGGTATGTTATATACTGGTATGCTATATACTGGTGTGTTATATACTGGTGTGTTATATACTGGTGTGTTATATACTGGTGTGTTATATACTGGTATGCTATATACTGGTATGCTATATACTGGTGTGCTATATACTGGTATGCTATATACTGGTATGTTATATACTGGTGTGCTATATACTGGTATGCTATATACTGGTGTGTTATATACTGGTATGCTATATACTGGTATGCTATATACTGGTATGCTATATACTGGTATGCTATATACTGGTGTGTTATATACTGGTATGCTATATACTGGTATGTTATATACTGGTGTGCTATATACTGGTGTGTTATATACTGGTGTGTTATATACTGGTGTGCTATATACTGGTGTGTTATATACTGGTATGTTATATACTGGTGTGTTATATACTGGTATGTTATATACTGGTGTGCTATATACTGGTGTGTTATATACTGGTGTGTTATATACTGGTATGCTATATACTGGTATGCTATATACTGGTGTGCTATATACTGGTATGTTATATACTGGTGTGTTATATACTTGTATGCTATATACTGGTATGTTATATACTGGTGTGCTATATACTGGTATGCTATATACTGGTGTGTTATATACTGGTATGCTATATACTGGTATGCTATATACTGGTATGCTATATACTGGTATGCTATATACTGGTATGCTATATACTGGTGTGTTATATACTGGTGTGCTATATACTGGTGTGTTATATACTGGTATGTTATATACTGGTGTGTTATATACTGGTATGCTATATACTGGTATGCTATATACTGGTATGCTATATACTGGTATGCTATATACTGGTGTGCTATATACTGGTGTGCTATATACTGGTGGTATGTTATATACTGGTGTGTTATATACTGGTGGTATGTTATATACTGGTGTGCTATATACTGGTATGCTATATACTGGTGTGCTATATACTGGTATGCTATATACTGGTATGCTATATACTGGTGTGCTATATACTGGTGTGCTATATACTGGTGTGTTATATACTGGTGTGTTATATACTGGTATGCTATATACTGGTGTGTTATATACTGGTATGTTATATACTGGTATGTTATATACTGGTGTGCTATATACTGGTATGTTATATACTGGTGTGTTATATACTGGTGTGTTATATACTGGTATGCTATTTACTGCTATGCTATATACTGGTGTGTTATATACTGGTGTGTTATATACTGGTGTGTTATATACTGGTGTGTTATATACTGGTATGCTATATACTGGTGTGTTATATACTGGTATGTTATATACTGGTATGTTATATACTGGTGGTATGTTATATACTGGTATGTTATATACTGGTATGCTATATACTGGTGTGTTATATACTGGTGGTGTGTTATATACTGGTGTGTTATATACTGGTGGTATGTTATATACTGGTGGTATGCTATATACTGGTGGTATGTTATATACTGGTATGCTATATACTGGTGTGTTATATACTGGTGTGTTATATACTGGTGGTATGCTATATACTGGTATGCTATATACTGGTGTGTTATATACTGGTATGTTATATACTGGTATGTTATATACTGGTATGCTATATACTGGTATGCTATATACTGGTATGTTATATACTGGTATGTTATATACTGGTGGTGTGTTATATACTGGTGGTGTGTTATATACTGGTGGTATGTTATATACTGGTGTGTTATATACTGGTGTGCTATATACTGGTGTGTTATATACTGGTGTGTTATATACTGGTGTGTTATATACTGGTTCATGACCATCAATGAATATAACTCTGGTTCATTACTGTCAAATAATATAACTCTGGTTCATGACCGTCAAATAATATAACTCTGGTTCATGACTGTCAAATGATATAACTTCGGTTCATGACCATCAAATAATATAACTGGTTCTTGACCATCAAATTATATAACTCTGGTTCATGACCGTCAAATAATATAACTCTGGTTTATGACCGTCAAATAATATAACTCTGGTTCATGACCGTCAAATAATATAACTCCGGTTCATGACCGTCAAATAATATAACTCCGGTTCATGACCGTTAAATAATATAACTCAGGTTCATGACCGTCAAATAATATAACTCCGGTTCATGACCGTCAAATAATATATCTCTGGTTCATGACCGTCAAATAATATAACTCTTGTTCATGACCGTCAAATAATATAACTCCGGTTCATGACGTCAAATAATATAACTCCGGTTCATGACCGTCAAATAATATAACTCTGGTTCATGACCGTCAAATAATATAACTCTGGTTCATGACCGTCAAATAATATAACTCTGATTCATGACCGTCAAATAATATAACTCTGGTTCATGACCGTCAAATAATATAACTCAGGTTCATGACCGTCAAATAATATAACTCCGGTTCATGACCGTCAAATAATATAACTCCGGTTCATGACCGTCAAATAATATAACTCCGGTTCATGACCGTCAAATAATATAACTCTGGTTCATGACCGTCAAATAATAAAACTCTGGTTCATGACCGTCAAATAATATAACTCTGGTTCATGACTGTCAAATAATATAACTCTGGTTCACGACCATCAAATAATATAACTCTTGTTCATGACCATCAAATAATATAACTCTGGTTCATGACCGTCAAATAATATAACAATATAACTCTGGTTCATACACGTTGAAAGTATTCGTTGATTTGTTGTATATTACAGTGTATTTGAAGGGTCACCAATTCCGTACCCAAAACGAGAGTTCCTTGCCGACGATGAGGAGGACAAAGGGGCTTCAGGGGCTGCTAGTAAGGTAAGGTGCTTCAGGGACTGCTAGTAAGGTAAGGTGCTATCTCGGCTTCAGGGGCTGCTAGTAAGGTAAGGTGCTACGTCGTTTCGTCCACAGCAGATGGGTGCATTATGTGTTGTCAGTTCATAGGCACGGAAGCTAAGTTAAAATTTAATGAATGTGAATGGTGACGATGCTTTAGTTTCTTATTTAAAATCACACTGGAGATGTAGAATTCGTTCATGTGAGGAAACTATCCAGCTGGCTTGCAGAAGGTCAGTGGTTCTACTGGGTGCCAGTCTGTGTCTGAAATATTGCTTGGAGAGGCACACATGATTACCGTCTGCCAATAGTAGCTGGATATCGCCATATGACCTGAGCTGTTGTTTCGACTTTAAACCCCAACACAAACAAATAAACTGTTAGATCATTGTGAAGCTTGACTTGACAGTGCATACAGTGCATACAATGGATATACAGTTCATTCCGGTAGAAAATCTGTTAAATTTATGGGAACTTAATAAATACTATCTTGTTTCCATAGCAATTGTTTCCATGGCAATTGTTTCCATGGCAATTGTTTCCATAGCAATTGTTTTCATGGCAATTGTTTCCATGGCAATTGAATAACATGCTTACTCTGCTTAGTTTATACAAATTTATTATCGCTCTATTGCGAAACAAGTTCTTTCAACTTATATTAATCACTCTCGAGACCTCATTCCTGATGGAATCCATCGCCACGAGGGAGAGAGAAGAGGCAACATGGAATTTAAATGCCTTGCCTAAGGGCACAATCGTACCAGCGGGGCGCCTTAGCTTTTAGATACAAAACTTCTCCTGAAAGAGCCTCCGGAGTATTTATTTAAATTGCTCTTCCCACGCTTGTAAACATCAGCAGATTGTTTGAAATATGTACTTTCATTTTGATATCACATTTTATATATATCCCTAGCAACAGACCGGCAATGATGGTTCATCGACGCACGGACAGCAACCTCCAGCAAAGCGTCCTCGAGTACCTCCCACCACCTCATCTACCTCTAGCTCTATGGTAACCACTGAGTATCAGGTACAGTGTCGCCTCAGTAAAATCAGACCACTTGTTGCCATAGTAACCATGTTGTAACGTGATGCCTTTGATCCATTTATTCATGAATGACACAATATTGAATGACCCAAACACCATATTCCATGTAGATAATGGAATGTTTTATTATATGTTGAACTTTCCGGACCTGTGAGATTTTAAGGAATGTTGACCTTTACCCATGTGACCCTCGGGATGTTTGGCATGATCCATATGTATATTTGCGGAATGACAATGAATGTTGTAAATGTGTATTGTATGTTTGATGTTATAACCTCTATTGTACGAATGAACGTTGTTAGTAACCTTGTATTTCCAGACCATATCTTTCTTCTGTTACTGTTTCTTCTGTTTCTGTTTCTTCTGTAACTGTTTCTTCTGTTACTGTTTCTTCTGTTACTGTTTCTTCTGTTACTGTTTCTTCTGTAACTGTTTCTTCTGTTACTGTTTTCTGTTACTGTTTCTTCTGTTACTGTTTCTTCTGTAACTGTTTCTTCTGTTACTGTTTTCTGTTACTGTTTCTTCTGTTACTGTTTCTTCTGTTACTGTTTCTTCTGTAACTGTTTCTTCTGTAACTGTTTCTTCTGTTACTGTTTTCTGTAACTGTTTCTTCTGTTACTGTTTTCTGTAACTGTTTCTTCTGTTACTGTTTTCTGTTACTGTTTCTTCAGTTACTGTTTCTTCTGGTAGCTTGTTCTCATCCTCGTTTTAACTCGCTGGGGACAAGGGTTTGGGATACAGTCAAACCTGTCTTAAGCAGCCAGCTAATGGAATCACAAAGTGGCTGCTTAGCACAGGTGGCTGCTTAATAGATGTTAAATGTATAATAAAACAATGCATAGGGAATCGGGAAACTGGCTGCTTAATACATGTTGGCTGCTTAATGAAGGTGACCACTAAGGCAGGTTTGACTGTAGTTCTAGTTGAATTGTGTAGCTTCCATCAGCTCCAATGTTTGCTTCAAACAACACAATCTTTAGGATATACAAATTTATTTTTAGCTCGATTGCAAAACAAGTTCTTACAACTTATATTAATCACTCTCGAGACCTCATTCCTGATGGAATCCATCGGCACGAGGGAGAGAGAAGAGGCAACGTGGAAATTAAATGCCTTGCCTAAGGGCACAAAAACAATACAACCTTTAATCTACAAGGCAGAATTTTCCGAAAAGTCCGGTATCCTAGAAATTACCACTGTAAATTTGTTTATCAAATTAGGTGAAGTCAAACAATACTTTTGTTAAACGAATTAAGATATAGGGAGATTTGGGAGAATTTGTCTCCCTGAGCTTCCTCATTTCTCCCTATTTGGATATTCAGAGTTATTATATTTAACAGCATCTCCTCTGAAATCAGGGTTAGAATTTGATCAAACTTGACCTGATATTTGTTCAAATTGGGTCAATCGGTCATGTTTAAGAAAGTCTAATATATTATCTGGTCTCAATTTGACCTCCAGAGACATACACGCTCGCTTCTCGCCAATGTAACCCAGGTTCGATCCTTGTACTGGGAAGTGTATATAAGATGGTACTGTGGTCGCCAGATGGGACAGGTTGGTTATGTCTTGGTACATGTACTCCAGTTTCCTCCCACACAAATGACCACATAAATCCGCGCCAACGATATTAATATAAGTTGTTCGCAATCATTGTAAATTAAATCAAGTTTAAACTTTGAGACATATAAATGCAAAAAAATTGAAACTGTGACATTATTTATAAAAATGTTAAATTGATCAAGCATCAGTTCAATGATTGGTAAGTAATTCATAGAATATTTATAAAATTGAATATTTATAAAACTGAATATTTATTTTAAAAATGAATATTTATAGAACTGAATAGTTATAAAACTGAATATTTATAAAACTGAATATTTATTAAACTGAATATTTATTAAACTGAATATTTATTAAACTGAATATTTATAAAAACAATTCTTAAGTTGAAATATTGAATTTTTTCTTCATGGAAAATGGTAATTTTATAATAAGTTTTCTTTTGGCCCAGTTGAGAGTAATAATTTAAAGTATCTTAGGCTGGAAAACTATTACTAGATAATATTGTAAAACTAGTATTTTCCACAATTCATGTCCTAAACAATTGAAATTTTTTATTTTGTTATAACTACTGTTAGCCATGGCATGACATTAGTTTGAACAACTGCTTGTTAATGTTAAAGGAGATTATTGGAAACCAAATTGTGCCATGATTGTCAATTTGTGAGACATTTCCAAATGTCCCTTGTATATGTCTCTTATATATGTCCCTCTGTCTGAGTGTATTTGTATCTAAAATCACTCAGCGCAAAGAAACCATTCAAATAGCACTCAACTACGGTGAGGAACCCATAGTCAAGGGGACAATCTTAATTACTGTATGCTGATCAATGCTAGAAATAGCACTCAACTACGGTGAGGAACCCATAGTCAAGGGGACAGTCTTAATTACTGTATGCTGATCAATGCTAGAAATAGCACTCAACTATGGTGAGGAACCCATAGTCAAGGGGACAGTCTTAATTACTGTATGCTGATCAATGCTAGAAATAGCACTCAACTACAGTGAGGAACCCATAGTCAAGGGGGCAGTCTTAATTACTGTATGCTGATCAATGCTAGAAATAGCACTCAACTACGGTGAGGAACCCATAGTCAAGGGGGCAGTCTTAATTACTGTATGCTGATCAATGCTAGAAATAGCACTCAACTACGGTGAGGAACCCATAGTCAAGGGGACAGTCTTAATTACTGTATGCTGATCAATGCTAGAAATAGCACTCAACTACGGTGAGGAACCCATAGTCAAGGGGGCAGTCTTAATTACTGTATGCTGATCAATGCTAGAAATAGCACTCAACTACGGTGAGGAACCCATAGTCAAGGGGACAGTCTTAATTACTGTATGCTGATCAATGCTAGAAATAGCACTCAACTACGGTGAGGAACCCATAGTCAAGGGGACAGTCTTAATTACTGTATGCTGATCAATGCTAGAAATAGCACTCAACTACGGTGAGGAACCCATAGTCAAGGGGACAGTCTTAATTACTGTATGCTGATCAATGCTAGAAATAGCACTCAACTACGGTGAGGAACCCATAGTCAAGGGGACAGTCTTAATTACTGTATGCTGATCAATGCTAGAAATAGCACTCAACTACGGTGAGGAACCCATAGTCAAGGGGACAGTCTTAATTACTGTATGCTGATCAATGCTAGAAATAGCACTCAACTACGGTGAGGAACCCATAGTCAAGGGGACAGTCTTAATTACTGTATGCTGATCAATGCTAGAAATAGCACTCAACTACGGTGAGGAACCCATAGTCAAGGGGACAGTCTTAATTACTGTATGCTGATCAATGCTAGAAATAGCACTCAACTATGGTGAGGAACCCATAGCCAAGGGGACAGTCTTAATTACTGTATGCTGATCAATGCTAGAAATAGTCAAAATGGTATTAACCCTTTCCTTCATAGAGATTTAGGTTAATATACTATTATATCTCCATACAAACGACAGACATATAGCTATCATGCAGTGGATATTTAGTCGCCATATCTATCCCACCTCCATAGATATTACTGGGACTACATAGAGATTTAGGTTAATATACTATTATATCTCCATACAAACGACAGACATTTAGCTATCATGCAGTGGATATTTAGTCGCCATATCTATCCCACCTCCATAGATATTACTGGGACTACATAGAGATTTAGGTTAATATACTATTATATCTCCATACAAACGACAGACATTTAGCTATCATGCAGTGGATATTTAGTCGCCATATCTATCCCACCTCCATAGATATTACTGGGACTACATAGAGATTTAGGTTAATATACTATTATATCTCCATACAAACGACAGACATTTAGCTATCATGCAGTGGATAAGTAGTCGCCATATCTATCCCACCTCCATAGATATTACTGGGACTACATAGAGATTTAGGTTAATATACTATTATATCTCCATACAAACGACAGACATTTAGCTATCATGCAGTGGATAAGTAGTCGCCATATCTATCCCACCTCCATAGATATTACTGGGACTACATAGAGATATAGGTTAATATACTATTATATCTCCATACAAACGACAGACATTTAGCTATCGTGCAGTGGATAAGTAGCCGCCATATCTATCCCACCTCCATAGATATTACTGGGACTACATAGAGATTTAGGTTAATATACTATTATATCTCCATACAAACGACAGACATTTAGCTATCATGCAGTGGATAAGTAGTCACCATATCTATCCCACTTCCATAGATATTACTGGGACTACATAGAGATTTAGGTTAATATACTATTATATCTCCATACAAACGACAGACATTTAGCTATCATGCAGTGGATAAGTAGCCGCCATATCTATCCCACCTCCATAGATATTACTGGGACTACATAGAGATTTAGGTTAATATACTATTATATCTCCATACAAACGACAGCCATTTAGCTATCATGCAGTGGATAAGTAGCCGCCATATCTATCCCACCTCCATAGATATTACTGGGACTACATAGAGATTTAGGTTAATATACTATTATATCTCCATACAAACGACAGACATTTAGCTATCGTGCAGTGGATAAGTAGCCGCCATATCTATCCCACCTCCATAGATATTACTGGGACTACATAGAGATTTAGGTTAATATACTATTATATCTCCATACAAACGACAGACATTTAGCTATCGTGCAGTGGATAAGTAGCCGCCATATCTATCCCACCTCCATAGATATTACTGGGACTACATAGAGATTTAGGTTAATATACTATTATATCTCCATACAAACGACAGACATTTAGCTATCATGCAGTGGATAAGTAGCCGCCATATCTATCCCACCTCCATAGATATTACTGGGACTACATAGAGATTTAGGTTAATATACTATTATATCTCCATACAAACGACAGACATTTAGCTATCATGCAGTGGATAAGTAGCCGCCATATCTATCCCACCTCCATAGATATTACTGGGACTACATAGAGATATAGGTTAATATACTATTATATCTCCATACAAACGACAGACATTTAGCTATCGTGCAGTGGATAAGTAGCCGCCATATCTATCCCACCTCCATAGATATTACTGGGACTACATAGAGATTTAGGTTAATATACTATTATATCTCCATACAAACGACAGCCATTTAGCTATCGTGCAGTGGATAAGTAGCCGCCATATCTATCCCACCTCCATAGATATTACTGGGACTACATAGAGATTTAGGTTAATATACTATTATATCTCCATACAAACGACAGACATTTAGCTATCATGCAGTGGATAAGTAGCCGCCATATCTATCCCACCTCCATAGATATTACTGGGACTACATAGAGATTTAGGTTAATATACTATTATATCTCCATACAAATGACAGACATTTAGCTATCGTGCAGTGGATAAGTAGTCGCCATATCTATCCCACCTCCATAGATATTACTGGGACTACATAGAGATTTAGGTTAATATACTATTATATCTCCATACAAACGACAGACATTTAGCTATCATGCAGTGGATAAGTAGTCGCCATATCTATCCCACCTCCATAGATATTACTGGGACTACATAGAGATTTAGGTTAATATACTATTATATCTCCATACAAACGACAGACATTTAGCTATCATGCAGTGGATAAGTAGCCGCCATATCTATCCCACCTCCATAGATATTACTGGGACTACATAGAGATTTAGGTTAATATACTATTATATCTCCATACAAACGACAGACATTTAGCTATCGTGCAGTGGATAAGTAGTCGCCATATCTATCCCACCTCCATAGATATTACTGGGACTACATAGAGATTTAGGTTAATATACTATTATATCTCCATACAAACGACAGACATTTAGCTATCATGCAGTGGATAAGTAGTCGCCATATCTATCCCACCTCCATAGATATTACTGGGACTACATAGAGATTTAGGTTAATATACTATTATATCTCCATACAAACGACAGCCATTTAGCTATCGTGCAGTGGATAAGTAGTCGCCATATCTATCCCACCTCCATAGATATTACTGGGACTACATAGAGATTTAGGTTAATATACTATTATATCTCCATACAAACGACAGACATTTAACTATCATGCAGTGGATAAGTAGTCGCCATATCTATCCCACCTCCATAGATATTACTGGGACTACATAGAGAATTACAGATTTAGGTTAATATACTATTATATCTCCATACAAACGACAGATATTTAGCTATCATGCAGTGGATAAGTAGTCGCCATATCTATCCCACCTCCATAGATATTACTGGGACTACATAGAGATTTAGGTTAATATACTATTATATCTCCATACAAACGACAGCCATTTAGCTATCATGCAGTGGATAAGTAGTCGCCATATCTATCCCACCTCCATAGATATTACTGGGACTACATAGAGATTTAGGTTAATATACTATTATATCTCCATACAAATGACAGATGTTTAGCTATCATGCAGTGGATAAGTAGTCGCCATATCTATCCCACCTCCATAGATATTATTGGAACTACATGAGATTCTGGCCTTAATTATGAACATTGGTTTGGCTACTACATTGTCAATGTATGGCGTATTTATAATGGCGTGAAGAGGTGCTTCTATGAGGGAAAGGGTTAAGAATCCACCAAAGGGAAAAGCAAAAGCTGTCTCTAAGCAGGAATGGTCCCTTAATACAGGCTAATTTGTTCCTTAACCCTTTCAACACCACAGACCTCTATTTATAGGCTTACAAAAAGTGTATATCCAGATGAGCCGGCTCGTGACGAGCCGTCTCATCAGGATCTGCACTTTTTGCAAGTAGTATTACTAATTTTAGACAAAATTACCCATCTTGATAAATGAACTGGTCCGAATGTAATTTTCTTAATTCATTTATTGGTCTAAGAATATCATGGACCAGTCCATGTCAGTTACTTGGTGTTGAAAGAGTTAACAACACAAACAGGAACTGAAAAGGTTGTCTCTTAATGGAAATGATCTCTTAATAGAGGTTGTATTTCTAGCAAGGTTGACATGTATAATGAATTGTTGGTGTGCTTGATAGAAGGATCATTGGTCAGACAAGAGGTGTTCGTATCCTTGCTTTCAAAGAACAACTTACGACACTATCATTGGACAGACAAGAGGTGTTCGTATCCTTGCTTTCAAAGAACAACTTACGACACTATCATTGGACAGACAAGAGGTGTTCGTATCCTTGCTTTCAAAGAACAACTTACGACACTATCATTGGACAGACAAGAGGTGTTCGTATCCTTGCTTTCAAAGAACAACTTACGACACTATCATTGGACAGACAAGAGGTGTTCGTATCCTTGCTTTCAAAGAACAACTTACGACACTATCATTGGACAGACAAGAGGTGTTCGTATCCTTGCTTTCAAAGAACAACTTACGACACTATCATTGGACAGACAAGAGGTGTTCGTATCCTTGCTTTCAAAGAACAACTTACGACACTATCATTGGACAGACAAGAGGTGTTCGTATCCTTGCTTTCAAAGAACAACTTACGACACTATCATTGGACAGACAAGAGGTGTTCGTATCCTTGCTTTCAAAGAACAACTTACGACACTATCATTGGACAGACAAGAGGTGTTCGTATCCTTGCTTTCAAAGAACAACTTACGACACTATCATTGGACAGACAAGAGGTGTTCGTATCCTTGCTTTCACAGAACAACTTACGACACTATCGGTATTACAGAGAATAATCATGAACCTGTGTAGAATGTAAGTAGATTAGTATACGTAGATTGCACACTATCGCCACCTCTGCTTGGTGGACGTTCACTGAGATTGTTACATTATGTTGTCCGATAGTAGCGAGATATATAAAAAAGTAAAGTGCTTGTTTATTATAGTGTCACCCCTATTTAAAGGGCCAGCCATTTCTTATGAGACACTTTTTTTTATGAACATCAGTACTTCCCGATTCCTATGCTTGTATGCCAGGTGCCATGCTGGTAGGCAATCGGTAACCATTATTTAACTAGCTGGTGGCTAACCAACCGGCCATATCAGAACGAACCCCTGACACGGTTCGAACCTTCGACCTCCCGTTCCGTAGACGGACGCCTTCCACGGAGTCGGTATATGTATATATTTATGTATGCCAAGAGGTTGCATCAATTTGTAAAATAGTACTTTGTATGGGAAGCCAGGATGCTTCTTGTGTCAGAAATTTATGTATGCCAAGAGGTTGCATCAATTTGTAAAATAGTACTTTGTATGGGAAGCCAGGATGCTTCTTGTGTCAGAAATTTATGTATGCCAAGAGGTTGCATCAATTTGTAAAATAGTACTTTGTATGGGAAGCCAGGATGCTTCTTGTGTCAGAAATTTATGTATACCAAGAGGTTGCATCAATTTGTAAAATAGTACTTTGTATGGGAAGCCAGGATGCTTCTTGTGTCAGAAATTTATGTATGCCAAGAGGTTGCATCAATTTGTAAAATAGTACTTTGTATGGGAAGCCAGGATGCTCATGTTCAGTTGATTTGTGTGGTCCATCACTTTTGACAGGTCTTGTGTGGTCCGGAGTTTGAAACTCAGTCATGTCTTTGAGCAAGACACCGAATACACTTTGCTTTATGCGTGTTAACTCCCTGCCCAGGAAAATGGGTCTCGCGACGGGTTTGATGCGGGAAATCGTATTATGTCAAATTGTCATGAATTACAATTACATTGTGTGCATGGTCGACTTCTCTATTTGCAAATGTATCGGCATCTTCAGACAATGCAATTTTCTGTGTTTTACAAATTCATTGCGACAATATATGAAACTGTGTCCAACATGCATCATACACTGATATGAATGTGGTCTTATTTTCCTGTGTAATGCTGTACCTGCATGACTTTTCTTTCTTATTTCGTACTAGCTCTACTTTTATGACAAGTAAATTTTGTATAAATGTGCATGAATTTTGTATATACACTGTATTTACTCGCATTAAGTTTCCTGCCATTTTCTTGTGAACGGCCGGAAATCATCTTAAAAGTTAGTCTATAGACAAACAACAAGACTCATGGGTAACTCTGGCAAGCTCTTATGGATGGCTACATGTGAAAACCAGCTGGCTTGTGGAAGGTGAGTGATTCTATCTGTGTTCCCTCCCGTGTCTGAAGTACTGTTTGTAGAGGCACCCAGAGTCTTCCTGCACCAACAGCCTGAACTGTGATGAAGCGCCGTTAAACCAAATACTCACTCCTCCACCAATAATAGCTGGAAAGTCGCTATATGACCTAAGTTGTTTGACGAGACTTTAAACTCCAAAAAACAAACAAAACCAGTCTATATGAGTTTTATTGCACAAATAGCAGACCAATCAAAGAGATATTTAATGGCAGAATTAGCCGACCGATCTAAGATATTTAATGGCAGAATTAGCCGACCGATCTAAGATATTTAATGGCAGAATTAGCCGACCGATCTAAGATATTTAATGGCAGAATTGGCCGACCGATCTAAGATATTTAATGGCATAATTGGCCGACCGATCTACGAGATATTTAAAAGGCAGAATTAGCCGACCGATCTACGAGATATTTAAAGGCAGAATTAGCCTCCCGTTCTAAGAGATATTTAATGGCAGAATTAGCCGACCGATCTAAGAGATATTTAAAAGGCAGAATTAGCCTCCCGATCTACGAGATATTTAAAAGGCAGAATTAGCCTACCAATCTAAGAGATATTTAAAGGCAGAATTAGCCTCCCGATCTAAGAGATATTTAAAAGGCAGAATTAGCCTCCCGATCTACGAGATATTTAAAAGAGATATTTAAAAGGCAGAATTAGCCTCCCGAACTACGAGATATTTAAAGGCAGAATTAGCCTACCAATCTAAGATATATTTAAAGGCAGAAATAGCCTACCGATCAAAGATATATTTAAAGGCAGAATTAGCCGACCGATCTAAGATATATTTAAAGGCAGAATTAGCCTACCAATCTAAGAGATATTTAAAGGCAGAATTAGCCTCCCGATCTAAGAGATATTTAAAGGCAGAATTAGCCTACCAATCTAAGATATATTTAAAGGCAGAAATAGCCTACCGATCAAAGATATATTTAAAGGCAGAATTAGCCGACCGATCTAAGAGATATTTAAAAGCAGAATTAGCCTACCAATCCAAGATATATTTAAAGGCAGAAATAGCCTACCGATCAAAGATATATTTAAAGGCAGAATTAGCCGACCGATCTTAGCGAGTAAATACAGTATGTGTATAGTACAGATAGATATCCTAAATCGGTATGACCTTACTCTTCTTTATTTAGTAATATACCAAGTCTGATAGAGACTTGAATAAGGCGCTGGGTGGCGATGTTGTTCCACTCAGTTACAAATGTCGCTGCTCACTGTCCAACTGGAAATATATGCACCATTTGGCCGTGTATTGAATATTTATAAAATTATGAAAGAATTTAATCCGATTTATTAATTGCTATTAGCACGTGCAGAAGGGAATTGCTTCAGCAGTCCTGTCGTTCAAAGTAATTAAATGCACTACAGGCCCTAAGGTTATAAAACTGTTCTCCCATCTCAAGTTATTTGATTGGTTGAGTCGGAGATAAACTTTTGGCTGAGCCAATCAGAAGCTTGAAACTCAGTTTTGAGATTGAACAAAAGTTTTGTTTCCTCCGTGCCAAATGTGTACATGTAGCATCAAATGATGAACATCAAAAATAACTTGCCAATTTTATTACACATATAATATTTTGTCATCTGCAGCATCTGCACAATGTTCAACAAGGCAGTCAACAGATGTCTTTCAACTCAAACAATCTCACACAAACATCGTCGTCATCATCAGCATTTCAACAAAGATTTTGATGTATGGTATGCACATAGTTGGTATGGACAGCGAATATGATCTACATCAATATCGTAGTATCTATACCTCCTCCTTATCGTCATCATCATCATCATTATAATCATCCTGGGCATTGTAACCAACATTTTGATATTTGGTATATAATTGGCGAGCAATTACGATCAGGTGAACCGAGCTACTTGGCATCGTCATCATCATCATCAGCACCATCAGGCAGAGGCATGAACGTGATCTACAGAGCATCATAGTTTCGGCAACCATTACACTATGAGCGAGTGCATTATGGTAAATGAAGATGTTGGAAGGATGGAAATCATTGGATTTCTGTTAAATTGTAGCATGTTGTTTAGAGTTGAATGTGAGACTAGATGATTGAGATTTGAGTTCCTCCTTCCTCAGTGCACCGCATGTTTGACGTCTATGTAAGTTTCTGTAAACATCACAACCAGAAGAACATCAGAGATGCCACTTTTTTTAAAGATTTTAAGTGTAACTGTGGAATTTTGTTATATATTAGGCTACATAGATCGTAATCCAAAGTGATGTTAATTTGCATTACCTTCGAAACTAAAATAAATGGGATTTTGACATTGCATCATTTTAACATTGCATCAGTTTAACATTGCATCATTTTGACATTGCATCAGTTTAACATTGCATCATTTTGACATTGCATCATTTTGACATTGCATCATTTTAACATTGCATCATTTTGACATTGCATCATTTTAGCATTGCATCATTTTGACATTGCATCATTTTGACATTGCATCATTTTAACATTGCATCATTTTGACATTGCATCATTTTGCCGTACATGTATCGAAAATAACAAAATAGCAAATTTGGACTTCAATCAAAAAAGTAAATGGTTAACATGACTGGTGACATGACTGGTAACATGACTGGAACATGATTTGTAACATCTCTTGTGAAATGACGTACCATGACTGGTAACATGACTGGTAACATAACTGGTAACATGACTGGTGACATGACGGGTGACATGACTGGTGACATGACTGGTAGCATGACTGGTGACATGACTGGTAGCATGACTGGTAACATAACTGGTAGCATGACTGGTAACATGACTGGTGACATGGCTGGTAACATGACTGGTGACATGACTGGTAACATGACTAGTGACATGACTGGTAGCATGACTGGTAGCATGACTGGTAACATGACTGGTAGCATGACTGGTAGCATGACTGGTAACATGACTGGTAGCATGACTGGTGACATGACTGGTGACATAACTGGTAGCATGACTGGTAACATGACTGGTGACATAACTGGTAGCATGACTGGTAGCATGACTGGTAACATGACTGGTAGCATGACTGGTAACATAACTGGTAACATGACTGGTGACATGACTGGTAACATGACTAGTGACATGACTGGTAGCATGACTGGTAGCATGACTGGTAGCATGACTGGTGACATGACTGGTAGCATGACTGGTAGCATGACTGGTGACATGACTGGTAACATGACTGGTGACATGACTGGTAGCATGACTGGTAACATGACTGGTAGCATGACTGGTAACCTGGCTGGTGACATGACTAGTGACATAACTGGTAGCATGACTGGTAGCATGACTGGTAACATGACTGGTAGCATGACTGGTAACCTGGCTGGTGACATGACTGGTAACATGACTAGTGACATAACTGGTAGCATGACTGGTAACATGACTGCTTTTCTTCCAGTTATGATGACATAGTTTTACATATATTTAATTACATATATAAATATGGACCTCAACGATGAGGTGGCTGGTTAAGTGGCACATACATTAGTGGAAATTGTAGACATGCGGAGACAGGCTCTCCAAGATGTCATGCTTGATCGGTTCTCGGCTTAATTAAAGGTTGTGCTTAAATTCGGGTGCGGATGTCTTTCAGTTGGAAGCAACCTATTACGGACACCATTAACAGCATCTACACATGTAGATCAGCATTGTATCTTATAGTGGAATTTTATTTACTGAAAGATTAATCAGTAAATTGTATTAAAGTCATATTCCTAATTACACTGTATGCGAGTGTCCCGTACACTGTATGTGAGTGTCCCATACACTGTGTGTGAGTGTCCCGTACACTGTATATGAGTGTCCTGTACACTGTATGCGAGTATCCCCTACACTGTATATGAGTGTCCTGTACACTGTATGTGAGTGTCCTGTACACTGTATGTGAGTGCCCTGTACACTGTATGCGAGTATCCCCTACACTGTATGTGAGTATCCCCTACACTGTATATGAGTGCCCTGTACACTGTATGCGAGTATCCCCTACACTGTATGTGAGTATCCCCTACACTGTATATGAGTGCCCTGTACACTGTATATGAGTGTCCTGTACACTGTATATGAGTGTCCTGTACACTGTATATGAGTGTCCTGTACACTGTATATGAGTGCCCTGTACACTGTATGTGAGTGTCCTGTACACTGTATATGAGTGTCCTGTACACTGTATGTGAGTATCCCCTACATTGTATATGAGTGCCCTGTACACTGTATGTGAGTGTCCTGTACACTGTATGCGAGTATCCCCTACACTGTATGTGAGTGTCCTGTACACTGTATATGAGTGTCCTGTACACTGTATATGAGTGTCCTGTACACTGTATATGAGTGTCCTGTACACTGTATGTGAGTATCCCCTACACTGTATATGAGTGCCCTGTACACTGTATGTGAGTGTCCTGTACACTGTATGCGAGTATCCCCTACACTGTATGTGAGTATCCCCTACACTGTATATGAGTGTCCTGTACACTGTATATGAGTGTCCTGTACACTGTATGCGAGTATCCCTTACACTGTATGTGAGTGTCCTGTACACTGTATGTGAGTGTCCTGTACACTGTATGGGAGTATCCCCTACACTGTATGTGAGTGTCCTGTACACTGTATGTGAGTGTCCTGTACACTGTATGTGAGTATCCCCTACACTGTATGTGAGTATCCCCTACACTGTATATGAGTGCCCTGTACACTGTATGTGAGTGTCCTGTACACTGTATGTGAGTGCCCTGTACACTGTATGTGAGTATCCCCTACACTGTATGTGAGTGTCCTGTACCCTGTATATGAGTGCCCTGTACACTGTATGCGAGTATCCCCTACACTGTATATGAGTGCCCTGTACACTGTATATGAGTGCCCTGTACACTGTATATGAGTGCCCTGTACACTGTATGTGAGTATCCCCTACACTGTATATGAGTGCCCTGTACACTGTATGTGAGTGTCCCCTACACTGTATGTGAATGTCCTGTACACTGTATGTGAGTGCCCTGTACACTGTATGCGAGTATCCCCTACACTGTATATGAGTGCCCTGTACACTGTATATGAGTGCCCTGTACACTATGTGAGTGCCCTGTACACTGTATGTGAGTGTCCTGTACACTGTATGCGAGTATCCCCTACACTGTATATGAGTGCCCTGTACACTGTATGTGAGTGCCCTGTACACTGTATGCGAGTATCCCCTACACTGTATATGAGTGTCCTGTACACTGTATATGAGTGCCCTGTACACTGTATATGAGTGCCCTGTACACTGTATATGAGTGCCCTGTACACTGTATGCGAGTATCCCCTACACTGTATATGAGTGTCCTGTACACTGTATATGAGTGCCCTGTACACTATATGTGAGTGTCCCATGTTGCATATCTTATAACCATGTGCAATCTGATACAGCTAATTGACTTTGCTTTGAATTTTGATATCATAGAACACAGTATTAAACAACACCACCAACTCTGTTATATTGGGGAAACTTTATCACTGAAATATTGTTGCAACTATTACAATCAAAATAGCTACCATTCATTCTGATTTAAAAATTATCATGGCGGCCATCTTGAACATCATTTTCCCCCTGTTTCTCGTGGGCCATGCAGGTGATTTAACCCCATATGCACACTATTGCTGTGGACAGAATGCTGATCTCCCGCACAAAATAGGATTGATGGGGTAAAATATTTAATGTCAGATATTTGCATCTTATTTTTGATGGAGAATACCTGCCTCTTATTTTGATAATCATTTTAGCACCGACTGGATAGCTTCTAGTTATGCTTCGTCATGGTTGTAATGTGATACATATTGCTTCATGTATTATTTCCGTATCATGTACCGGCAGTCAGGACGTATCATCTTACATATTCCCAAGTTATGTCAGTTATTTCAATATACAGGGTGTTCCAAATGTTCTAGCAACTTTTTGTTTGGTCCTCTGGCAACGTTATGCACATTAACCCTTTCAACACTACAGACCTCTATATAGACTTATAAAAAGTGTAAATCCAAATGAGCCGGCTCATAATGAGCCGTCTCATCAGGATCTGCACTTTTTGCCAGTAATGTTACTATTTTTTTAAGACAAAATTACCCATTTTGATAAATGAACTAGGCCAAATGTAATTTTCTTATTAATTTATTGGTCTAATAATATCATGGACCAGTCCATGTCAGTAACTTGGTGTTGAATGGGTTGATATGCTTGCCACCTTAACCCTTTCCTTCATAGAAATTTAGGTTACTATACTATTATATCTCCATACAAACGACAACTATTTAGCTATCATGCAGTGGATAAGTAGACAACATATCTATCCCACCTCCATAGATATTACTGGGACTACATAAGATTCTGGCCTTTATTATGAACATTGGTTTGGCTACTACCTTGTCAATGTATGTCGTATTGGTAATGGCTTCAAGAGGTGCTTCTATGAGGGAAAGGATTAATGTATTGGTAATGGCATCAAGATGTGCTTCTATGAGGGAAAGGGTTAATGTATGTCGTATTGGTAATGGCTTCAAGAGGTGCTTCTATGAGGGAAAGGGTTAATGTATGTCGTATTGGTAATGGCTTCAAGAGGTGCTTCTATGAGGGAAAGTGTTAATGTATGTCGTATTGGTAATGGCTTCAAGAGGTGCTTCTATGAGGGAAATGGTTAATGTAAGTCGTATTAGTAATGGCTTCAAAATGTGCTTCTATGAGGGAAAGGGTAAATGTATGTCGTATTGGTAATGGCTTCAAGAGGTGCTTCTATGAGGGAAAGGGTTAATGTAAGTCGTATTAGTAATGGCTTCAAAATGTGCTTCTATGAGGGAAAGGGTTAATGTATGTCGTATTGGTAATGGCTTCAAGATGTGCTTCTATGAGGGAAAGGGTTAATGTATGTCGTATTGGTAATGGCGTCAAGATGTGCTTCTATGAGGGAAAGGGTTAATGTATGTCGTATTGGTAATGGCATCAAGAGGTGCTTCTATGAGGGAAAGGGTTAATGTATGTCATATTGGTAATGGCTTCAAGAGGTGCTTCTATGAGGGAAAGGGTTAATGTATGTCGTATTGGTAATGGCTTCAAGAGGTGCTTCTATGAGGGAAAGGGTTAATGTATGTCGTATTGGTAATGGCATCAAGCGGTGCTTCTATGAGGGAAAGTGTTAATGTATGTCGTATTGGTAATGGCTTCAAGAGGTGCTTCTATGAGGGAAAGGGTTAATGTAAGTTGTATTAGTAATGGCTTCAAAATGTGCTTCTATGAGGGAAAGGGTTAATGTATGTCGTATTGGTAATGGCTTCAAGATGTGCTTCTATGAGGGAAAGGGTTAATGTATGTCGTATTGGTAATGGCTTCAAGAGGTGCTTCTATGAGGGAAAGGGTTAATGTATGTCGTATTGGTAATGGCTTCAAGAGGTGCTTCTATGAGGGAAATGGTTAATGTAAGTCGTATTAGTAATGGCTTCAAAATGTGCTTCTATGAGGGAAAGGGTAAATGTATGTCGTATTGGTAATGGCTTCAAGAGGTGCTTCTATGAGGGAAAGGGTTAATGTAAGTCGTATTAGTAAGGTGCTTCTATGAGGGAAAGGGTTAAAGTGCTATTCCGGGTTGTAACGATGAAGGTCATTTTGAACTGGAATATGACTATATATTTATAAACAGTCAATTTGAACTGGAATATGACCATATATTTATAAACAGTCAATTTGAACTGGAATATGACTATATATTTATAAACAATCATTTTGAACTGGAATATGACTATATAATTATAATCAGTCAATTTGAACTGCAATATGACTATATATTTATAAACAGTCAATTTGAACTACAATATGACTATATATTTATAAACAGTCAATTTGAACGGGAATATGACTATATAATTATAAACAGTCATTTTGAACTGCAATATGACTATATATTTATAAACAGTCATTTTGAACTGGAATATGACTATATATTTATAAACAGTCATTTTGAACTGCAATATGACTATATATTTATAAACAGTCATTTTGAACTGCAATATGACTATATATTTATAAACAGTCATTTTGAACTGCAATATGACTATAAATGTAACGTAACATCAGTCAATTGTTCATAATATTTTCATGAACGAATACACATGAGTATTTATGAAACATGACCCATGTGTTTCTAGTTCCGCCGTGGTTTTTAATATTAGACTGCCAACATTTTTAACTACTATCTACATTATATTCCTTGTTAACGGAAGATCCCGTTTATTTTATTATCCTTCTAGGACAAAGTGCTATGACATAATTTATGAAGTACTTAATGTATCTGTCCAGAATGTGTTCATTTTATTACATTGAAGAGTGTTTCACAGAATTCTTGGAACATTCAGTTCGTATATAATTGGCAATTATAACTTTACATATAAAACTTTATTTTTCAATCTTGTGTGTTTGTGTTGTTTGTTTTGGAACACCGTGTGGTTTTCTGAAGCATCCAGGAAAGGGCTGGGTGCGTGTTGTACCAATTTTGGCCTAAATAGTTCTTAGCACTTTGATTATTGATAGAAAATGTATAACTTGTGTTAAATACGTTCTTACCGGTACATTATCGAATAGTTAGATTACATAATGCAGACTTGTGCTAATTACGTGTGCGGACACAGTGTGTTATTAAAATAGCGTCAAAGTTTCACTGTGTGAAATATGAACCGAGCAGAACATGAAAACGATATGCATAACCTTACTCATCTTTCAAATTGGAGACCAGAGATTTGTTCATAAAATACCAACAAAACTGTATAAAATGAACAAATATAATATTGTATGTTTCAGTAAAATCTGCAAAGAAGTTTGTTCTATACAAATTACGTTTTCTCATAAAACAAAGTGGATATTCTTGTTACTATTGTTATCATGTGGAGAGGCCCAGAGAGGGGGAGACATATTGATATTGTACTTTCTGTCTGTCCGTGTGCACGAGGGGATATTCTTGTTATTATTGTTATGATGTGGAGAGGCCCAGAGAGGGGGAGACATATTGATATTGTACTTTCTGTCTGTCCGTGTGCACGAGGGGATATTCTTGTTATTATTGTTATGATGTGGAGAGGCCCAGAGAGGGGGAGACATATTGATATTGTACTTTCTGTCCGTCCGTGTGCACGAGGGGATATTCTTGTTATTATTGTTATGATGTGGAGAGGCCCAGAGAGGGGGAGACATATTGATATTGTACTTTCTGTCCGTCCGTGTGCACGAGGGGATATTCTTGTTACTATTGTTATCATGTGGAGAGGCCCAGAGAGGGGGAGACATATTGATATTGTACTTTCTGTCCGTCCGTGTGCACGAGGGGATATTCTTGTTACTATTGTTATCATGTGGAGAGGCCCAGAGAGGGGGAGACATATTGATATTGTACTTTCTGTCCGTCCGTGTGCACGAGGGGATATTCTTGTTACTATTGTTATCATGTGGAGAGGCCCAGAGAGGGGGAGACATATTGATATTGTACTTTCTGTCTGTCCGTGTGCACGAGGGGATATTCTTGTTACTATTGTTATCATGTCTCCAGGGAGAGGCCCAGAGAGGGGGAGACATATTGATATTGTACTTTCTGTCTGTCCGCGTGCACGAGGGGATATTCTTGTTACTATTGTTATCATGTCTCCAGGGAGAGGCCCAGAAAGGGGGATACATATTGATATTGTACTTTCTGTCCATCCGTGTGCACGAGGGGATATTCTTGCTACTATTGTTATCATGTCTCCAGGGAGAGGCCCAGAGAGGGGGATACATATTGACATTGTACTTTCTGTCCGTCCATGCACACGAGAGGGTACTTACGTGGCTATGAGAACACTAGATCTATTATCTAATGGTGTAGGGTTAGCTCTAATGTGGTTATTGATGCTCTTGCATGGCTAATAGAACAAAAAATAGAACAATGGGTAGCACCCATTTGTGAGTACATGTATATCCATCTGTCCGTCCGTCTGTCTGTCACAATGATTGTCCGGATAAGTTCATCTAAGCCGTTGGTTGGATGTTCACGAAACATCACAGGACTGGTCAATACCAAACCTAGTTGTGCATATCATCTTCATGTTCTTGGTACACAGTTATGGCCCTTTGAAGATTTATTAAATAATACACTTTGACCAGACATGATGTTTTAAGCTCCTATTCTGATATTCACGAAATTCACAGGAATGATCAATACCAAACTTAGTTCTGCATATCATCTTCGCGTTTTCGCAGGATTAATGTTTCAGAGTTATGGCCCTTTGGATGTTTATTTCATTTACTGAATCACATGGTGCCATTAAAGCCGAGTTCAATAAACAAAATTGAATGTTTCGTTGCCTCAGTTGTACTTAATTTATTTCACTTCCATGAGTTTATTTCTGCTGGGGACACGAAGACATATATTATTACAGTGACTTTTTGAACCCCTCAAAACCCCTCCAAACTGGAATTCCCTCCAAACCAAACAAATTAATTGGTCCCAAACTTTTCCCTGTTTTGGCCCTTGTAGAAAACCCATGTAAGCCAAAACCCCTCATTTCCGAATACCGAACAGATCTTTAAATGAATATGTATATTTTCAACTGTAATATGCCCCGCCCCTAGCGAACAGCAACTTGTCTTGATCAAATATGAAACATACAACTTTCAGCTATTATGTTCAGCATATTGTATTGTACACATATAATGAATCAGTTCTTTACTAACTGCTAAACTATAAACATGTCTTGGCCTCCTTCTTTCCATTGCACAGTTGGATTGTTGATTTAGGAGAAATCTACCCCACCATGAAAACCCCTCCAAATCAAACTTTACATCTGGTCCACTGACTGTTCGGTTTAGAGGGGTTTCACTGTATTATGATTATTAATAGACTTTATAAAGTTCAATTTACTGAAACAACAACAATTTTGTCATATGTAAAATCCACTATCTTTCTAATGAATTTGTTTTGAACATTTTTTTTTTTTAAACTTTATTTATTTTACAGCGATTGCGAAACAAGCTGTAACAACTTATATTAATCATTCTTTGGCGCTGATGAAAGCGTAAATGTGGTCATTTATATGGGAGGAAACCGGAGTACCCGGAGAAAACCCACGTGTCCGATCTGGCGACCACTGTACCATATCAATTACTTCCCGGTCCGAGGATCGAACCCAGGTTGCATTGGTGTGAAAGGAGCATGTTAACCACTGCGCTAATCGGACAGCCAATTTTATTATTTATCTACGAGATGAACTGTCCGCAGTGAATTGTATGACTGATGTGAATATTGGATATCAAGTTACATGATAAAGCAGGAAGAGATTGTATCATTAAATATTCCACACAAACAACAGCTGACTGTGTCTTCTATATCCAGTGATAATCATCCTCTGCATCCCCATACAAGAAACTATATTTATTGTGCAAAATCAATGGAATGAAACAGAAACTCTCATTCATTTTATGGCAATTGATTTTTGTGTTCCGTTTTTATCAACTTTTCAACCTGAATGCATGTTGTACAGGGTGGATAGAATTGCAGTTATTAAAATGACATCAGACCAGTGTGAAGTCATGCCATTCTAAGCAAGATATATTATACCTCGCTCCAACAGTGATATTCTAACAACCTGCTGCGATGGAGGCTGTACATAGCAGTGATCCTGACACCCCTCTCTGATGGAGGCTGTATATAACAGTGATCCTGACACCCCTCTCTGATGGAGGCTGTATATAACAGTGATCCTGACACCCCTCTGATGGAGGCTGTATATAACAGTGATCCTGACATCCCTCTCTGATGGAGGCTGTATATAACAGTGATCCTGACATCCCTCTCTGACGGAGGCTGTATATAACAGTGATCCTGACACCCCTCTCTGATGGAGGCTGTATATAACAGTGATCCTGACACCCCTCTCTGATGGAGGCTGTATATAACAGTGATCCTGACACCCCTCTCTGTGATGGAGGCTGTGCATAACAGTGATCCTGACATCCCTCTCTGATGGAGGCTGTATCCCTCTCTGACGGAAGCTGTATATAACAGTGATCCTGACACCCCTCTCTGATGGAGGCTGTATATAACAGTGATCCTGACACCCCTCTGATGGAGGCTGTGCATAACAGTGATCCTGACATCCCTCTCTGATGGAGGCTGTATATAACAGTGATCCTGACACCCCTCTCTGATGGAGGCTGTATATAACAGTGATCCTGACACCCCTCTCTGATGGAGGCTGTATATAACAGTGATCCTGACACCCCTCTCTGATGGAGGCTGTATATAACAGTGATCCTGACATCCCTCTCTGATGGAGGCTGTATATAGCAGTGATCCTGACACCCCTCTCTGATGGAGGCTGTGCATAACAGTGATCCTGACACCCCTCTCTGATGGAGGCTGTACATAGCAGTGATCCTGACACCCCTCTCTGATGGAGGCTGTATATAACAGTGGTCCTGACACCCCTCTCTGATGGAGGCTGTATATAACAGTGATCCTGACACCCCTCTCTGATGGAGGCTGTATATAACAGTGATCCTGACACCTCTCTCTGATGGAGGCTGTATATAACAGTGATCCTGACACCCCTCTCTGATGGAGGCTGTATATAACAGTGATCCTGACACCCCTCTCTGATGGAGGCTGTATATAACAGTGATCCTGACACCCCTCTCTGATGGAGGCTGTATATAACAGTGATCCTGACACCTCTCTCTGATGGAGGCTGTATATAACAGTGATCCTGACACCCCTCTCTGATGGAGGCTGTATATAACAGTGATCATGACACCCCTCTCTGATGGAGGCTGTATATAACAGTGATCCTGACACCCCTCTCTGATGGAGGCTGTATATAACAGTGATCCTGACACCCCTCTCTGTGATGGAGGCTGTGCATAACAGTGATCCTGACATCCCTCTCTGATGGAGGCTGTATCCCTCTCTGACGGAAGCTGTATATAACAGTGATCCTGACACCCCTCTCTGATGGAGGCTGTATATAACAGTGATCCTGACACCCCTCTCTGATGGAGGCTGTGCATAACAGTGATCCTGACATCCCTCTCTGATGGAGGCTGTATATAACAGTGATCCTGACACCCCTCTCTGATGGAGGCTGTATATAACAGTGATCCTGACACCCCTCTCTGATGGAGGCTGTATATAACAGTGATCCTGACACCCCTCTCTGATGGAGGCTGTATATAACAGTGATCCTGACATCCCTCTCTGACGGAGGCTGTACATAACAGTGATCCTGACACCCCTCTCTGATGGAGGTTGTGCATAACAGTGATCCTGACACCCCTCTCTGATGGAGGCTGTACATAGCAGTGATCCTGACACCCCTCTCTGATGGAGGCTGTATATAACAGTGATCCTGACACCCCTCTCTGATGGAGGCTGTATATAACAGTGATCCTGACACCCCTCTCTGACGGAGGCTGTACCCCTCTCTGATGGAGGCTGTATATAACAGTGATCCTGACACCCCTCTCTGATGGAGGCTCTATATAACAGTTTACTTTCACAGATGATACTGAGTAAATGCCAGGAATTCCGTTGCGTTGGTTACATTGCAGAGATAGGACGCCTGTTCTCTGATACCAATGGTACTGTGTACTGTATACGGTAGATAATTATGGTAAATCTCGGTGCTATGGCTGCTTTATATGTCAATCCCCTGTCGCATATGACTGTGTAATCGGAGTAATTTCAATTACCATAGTTACATTTGGACGTCCAGTTTCCGTCACCGATGACACTGGGTAATTTAAGTGATTCAATTGATATTCAGACGTCAACATAGGACAAAACGTAATTGGATTCACAATAGTTACAATTACATGGCAATATTATATTGCCATGTCCCGCAATACTCTATTGCCAGGTCTTGCAATGCAATACTATATTGCCATGTCCTGCAATGCAATACTCTATTGCCATGTCCCGCAATACTCTATTGCCAGGTCCTGCAATGCAATACTATATTGCCATGTCCCGCAATACTCTATTGCCATGTCCTGTAATGCAATACTATACTGCCATGTCCTGCAATGCAATACTATATTGCCATGTTCTGCAATGCAATACTCTATTGCCATGTCCTGCAATGCAATACTATATTGCCATGTCCCGCAATGCAATACTCTATTGCCATGTCCCGCAATGCAATACTATACTGCCATGTCCCGCAATGCAATACTATACTGCCATGTCCTGCAATGCAATACTCTATTGCCATGTCCTGCAATGCAATACTCTATTGCCATGTCCGCAATGTTTTTGTGTTGCAATGCAATACTATATTGCCATGTCCCGCAATGCAATACTCTATTGCCATGTCCCGCAATGCAAAACTATATTGCCATGTCCTGCAATGCAATACTATATTGCCATGTCCTGCAATGCAATACTCTATTGCCATGTCCTGCAATGCAATACTCTATTGCCATGTCCTGCAATGCAATATTATATTGCCATGTCCTGCAATGCAATACTCTATTGTCATGTCCTGCAATGCAATACTCTATTGCCATGTCCCGCAATACTATATTGCCATGTCCTGCAATGCAATACTATATTGCCATGTCCTGTAATGCAATACTCTATTGCCATGTCCCGCAATACTCTATTGCCATGTCCTGCAATGCAATACTCTATTGCCATGTCCCGCAATGCAATACTCTATTGCCATGTCCCGCAATACTATATTGCCATGTCCCGCAATGCAATACTCTATTGCCATGTCCTGCAATGCAATACTCTATTGCCATGTCCTGCAATGCAATACTATATTGCCATGTCCTGCAATGCAATACTCTATTGCCATGTCCTGCAATGCAATACTATACTGCCATGTCCTGCAATGCAATACTATATTGCCATGTCCTGCAATGCAATACTCTATTGCCATGTCCCGCAATGCAATACTCTATTGCCATGTCCCGCAATACTCTATTGCCATGTCCCGCAATGCAATACTCTATTGCCATGTCCCGCAATGCAATACTCTATTGCCATGTCCCACAATGCAATACTCTATTGCCATGTCCCGCAATACTCTATTGCCAGGTCTTGCAATGCAATACTATATTGCCATGTCCCGCAATGCAATACTCTATTGCCATGTCCCGCAATACTCTATTGCCAGGTCCTGCAATGCAATACTATATTGCCATGTCCCGCAATACTCTATTGCCATGTCCTGTAATGCAATACTATACTGCCATGTCCTGCAATGCAATACTATATTGCCATGTTCTGCAATGCAATACTCTATTGCCATGTCCTGCAATGCAATACTATATTGCCATGTCCCGCAATGCAATACTCTTGCCATGTCCCGCAATGCAATACTATACTGCCATGTCCCGCAATGCAATACTATACTGCCATGTCCTGCAATGCAATACTCTATTGCCATGTCCTGCAATGCAATACTCTATTGCCATGTCCCGCAATGCAATACTCTATTGCCATGTCCTGCAATGCAATACTATATTGCCATGTCCCGCAATGCAATACTCTATTGCCATGTCCCGCAATGCAAAACTATATTGCCATGTCCTGCAATGCAATACTATATTGCCATGTCCTGCAATGCAATACTCTATTGCCATGTCCTGCAATGCAATACTCTATTGCCATGTCCTGCAATGCAATATTATATTGCCATGTCCTGCAATGCAATACTCTATTGTCATGTCCTGCAATGCAATACTCTATTGCCATGTCCCGCAATACTATATTGCCATGTCCTGCAATGCAATACTATATTGCCATGTCCTGCAATGCAATACTCTATTGCCATGTCCCGCAATACTCTATTGCCATGTCCTGCAATGCAATACTCTATTGCCATGTCCCGCAATGCAATACTCTATTGCCATGTCCCGCAATACTATATTGCCATGTCCCGCAATGCAATACTCTATTGCCATGTCCTGCAATGCAATACTCTATTGCCATGTCCTGCAATGCAATACTATATTGCCATGTCCTGCAATGCAATACTCTATTGCCATGTCCTGCAATGCAATACTATACTGCCATGTCCTGCAATGCAATACTATATTGCCATGTCCTGCAATGCAATACTCTATTGCCATGTCCCGCAATGCAATACTCTATTGCCATGTCCCGCAATACTCTATTGCCATGTCCCGCAATGCAATACTCTATTGCCATGTCCCGCAATGCAATACTCTATTGCCATGTCCCGCAATGCAATACTATATTGCCATGTCCCGCAATACTCTATTGCCATGTCCCGCAATACTCTATTGCCATGTCCCGCAATACTCTATTGCCATGTCCCGCAATGCAATACTCTATTGCCATGTCCAGCAATGCAATACTCTATTGCCATGTCCCACAATGCAATACTCTATTGCCATGTCCCGCAATGCAATACTCTATTGCCATGTCCCGCAATGCAATACTATATTGCCATGTCCCGCAATACTCTATTGCCATGTCCCGCAATACTCTATTGCCATGTCCCGCAATACTCTATTGCCATGTCCCGCAATGCAATACTCTATTGCCATGTCCAGCAATGCAATACTCTATTGCCATGTCCCACAATGCAATACTATATTGCCATGTCCCGCAATGCAATACTCTATTGCCATGTCCCGCAATACTCTATTGCCATGTCCCGCAATACTCTATTGCCATGTCCCGCAATACTCTATTGCCATGTCCCGCAATACTCTATTGCCATGTCCCGCAATGCAATACTCTATTGCCATGTCCCGCAATGCAATACTCTATTGCCATGTCCCGCAATACTCTATTGCCATGTCCCGCAATGCAATACTCTATTGCCATGTCCCGCAATGCAATACTCTATTGCCATGTCCCGCAATGCAATACTCTATTGCCATGTCCTGCAATGCAATACTCTATTGCCATGTCCCGCAATGCAATACTCTATTGCCATGTCCCGCAATACTCTATTGCCATGTCCCGCAATACTCTATTGCCATGTCCCGCAATACTCTATTGCCATGTCCCGCAATGCAATACTCTATTGCCATGTCCCGCAATACTCTATTGCCATGTCCCGCAATACTCTATTGCCATGTCCCGCAATGCAATACTCTATTGCCATGTCCCGCAATGCAATACTCTATTGCCATGTCCCGCAATGCAATACTCTATTGCCATGTCCCGCAATGCAATACTCTATTGCCATGTCCTGCAATGCAATACTCTATTGCCATGTCCCGCAATGCAATACTCTATTGCCATGTCCCGCAATACTCTATTGCCATGTCCCGCAATACTATATTGCCATGTCCTGCAATGCAATACTATATTGCCATGTCCTGCAATGCAATACTCTATTGCCATGTCCCGCAATACTCTATTGCCATGTCCCGCAATGCAATACTCTATTGCCATGTCCCGCAATGCAATACTCTATTGCCATGTCCCGCAATGCAATACTCTATTGCCAGGTCCTGCAATGCAATACTCTATTGCCATGTCCTGCAATGCAATACATTACTGCCATGTCCCGCAATGCAATACTATATTGCCATGTCCCGCAATGCAATACTCTATTGCCATGTCCTGCAATGCAATACTCTATTGCCATGTCCCGCAATACTCTATTGCCATGTCCCGCAATACTCTATTGCCAGGTCCTGCAATGCAATACTATATTGCCATGTCCCGCAATGCAATACTATATTGCCATGTCCCGCAATGCAATACTATATTGCCATGTCCCGCAATGCAATACTCTATTGCCATGTCCCGCAATACTCTATTGCCATGTCCCACAATGCAATACTATATTGCCATGTCCCGCAATACTCTATTGCCATGTCCCGCAATGCAATACTCTATTGCCATGTCCCACAATACTCTATTGCCATGTCCTGCAATGCAATACTATACTGCCATGTCCTGCAATGCAATACTCTATTGCCATGTCCCGCAATACTCTATTGCCATGTCCTGCAATACTATATTGCCATGTCCTGCAATGCAATACTCTATTGCCATGTCCCGCAATGCAATACTATATTGCCATGTCCCGCAATGCAATACTATATTGCCATGTCCTGCAATGCAATACTATATTGCCATGTCCTGCAATGCAATACTATATTGCCATGTCCCGCAATGCAATACTATACTGCCATGTCCTGCAATGCAATACTATATTGCCAAGTCCCACAATACTATATTACTAGGTCATGCAATGCAGTACTATATTGCCAAGTCCTGCAATGGAATAATATATTACCATGTCCTGCAATGCAATACTATATTGCCAAGTCCTGCAATGGAATAATATATTACCATGTCTTGCAATACAATACTATATTGACAAGTCCTGCAATAAAATACTATATTGCTATGTCCTGCAATGCAATACTATATTGCCATGTCCTGCAATGCAATACTATATTGCCATGTCGCGCAATACTCTTTTGCCAAGTCCCGCAATACTATATTGCCATGTCCCACAATGCAATACTATATTGCCAGGTCCAGCAATGCAATACTATATTGCCAGGTCCTGCAATGCAATACTATATTGCCAAGTCCTGCAATGGAATAATATATTGACAAGTCCTGCAATACAATAGTATATTGCCAAGTGAATCAATGCAATACTATATTGCCAGGTCCTGCAATGCAATACTATATTGCCAAGTCCTGCAATGCAATACTATATTGCCAATCCTGCAATGCAATACTATATTGCCAAGTGCATCAATGCAATACTATATTGCCAGGTCCTGCAATGCAATACTATATTGCCAAGTCCTGCAATGCAATACTATATTGCCAAGTGAATCAATGCAATACTAAATGTCCATGTCCCTCAATACTCTTTTGCCAAGTCCTGCAATACTATATTGCCAAATCCTGCAATACTATATTGCCATTTCCTGCAATACAATACTATATTGCCATGTCCTGCAATGCAATACTATATTGCCATGTCCTACAATGCAATACTATATTGCCATGTCCTGCAATGCAATACTATATTGCCATGTCCTGCAATGCAATACTATAATACCATGTCCCACAATACTATATTGCCAAGTCCTACAACGCAATACTATATTGCCATGTCCTACAATGCAATACTATATTGCCATGTCCTGCAATGCAATACTATATTGACATGTCCTGCAATGCAATACTATATTGCCATGTCCTGCAATGCAATACTATATTGCCATGTCCTACAATGCAATACTATATTGCCATGTCCTACAATGCAATACTATATTGCCATGTCCTACAATGCAATACTATATTGCCATGTCCTACAATGCAATACTATATTACCATGTCCTGCAATGCAATACTATATTGCCATGTCCTGCAATGCAATACTACATTGCCATGTCCTGCAATGCAATACTATATTGCCATGTCCTACAATGCAATACTATATTGTCATGTCCTACAATGCAATACTATATTGCCATGTCCTACAATGCAATACTATATTGCCATGTCCTGCAATGCAATACTATATTGCCATGTCCTGCAATGCAATACTATATTGCCATGTCCTACAATGCAATACTATATTGCCATTTCCTGCAATACAATACTATATTGCCATGTCCTGCAATGCAATACTATATTGCCATGTCCTCCAATGCAATACTATATTGCCATGTCCTACAATGCAATACTATATTGCCATGTCCTGCAATGCAATACTATATTGCCATGTCCTGCAATGCAATACTATATTGCCATGTCCTACAACGCAATACTATATTGCCATGTCCTGCAATGCAATGCAATACTATATTGTCATGTCCTGCAATGCAATGCAATACTGTATTGCAATGTCCTGCAATGCAATACTATATTGCCATGTCCTGCATAGCAATACTATATTGCCATGTCCTGCAATGCAATACTATATTGCCATGTTCTGCAATGCAATACTATATTGCCATGTCCTGCAATGCAGTACTATATTGCCAAGTCCTGCAATACTATATTGCCAGGTCCTGCAATGCAATACTATATTGCCATGTCCTGCAATGCAATACTATATTGCCATGTCCTGCAATGCAATACTATATTGCCATGTCCTGCAATGCAATACTATATTGCCATGTCCTGCAATGCAATACTATATTGCCATGTCCTGCAATGCAATACTATATTGCCATGTTCTGCAATGCAATACTATATTGCCATATTCTGCAATGCAATACTATATTGCCATGTCCTGCAATGCAATACTATATTGCCATGTTCTGCAATGCAATACTATATTGCCAAGTCCCGCAATACTATATTGCTATGCCCCACAATACTATATTGCCATGTCCCGCAATACGGTATTGCCATGTCCTGCAATGCAATACTATAGTACCATGTCCCGACTCCAAGTGCCACTCATAGTTATGTTTACTTTTGTTAAATAAGTTCTCTTTTTAAAAAAAACGTATTTATGCTATATTATACAAGGGAGATCATTCGTGCAAGCTTAGTGATCAAGCACAAGGTGGGGGTCAGAAACTCATGAAGCACCAATTGTTCGTAACCAGGGCTCGCATGAAGTTACCTTCCATATCAGATATTGACCTCGTCCTATAAGACCTCTACATCAGTTTTGTTCTGTTATTTGAAAAATGCCTTGATAGTAAATTGTCACATTTTTCAAGTCTAAATATTTGGACTAATATTGACCATGGCCACTTCGTGTAGGGCCTCCACAACTAACATGATAATACAAATGTGACAAACACGTGGGGGGAGATGGGCTTATTAAACTGAATCGTCCAATTGCCGTTTCCCTACCGGAAGCACACTCATGACATATACCATGGTAACGTGACAAGCAACGTACTCTCATTGGTCTTGTTAAAATTATGTACATGTAAGCTTTTCAAATACTCAAAATTCGTCGGTCTTGTCATTTAATTTCAATTAAATAACAGTTTCAATATAGGTTCTACTATCAAATTGTTCAGTCTCACAGGAGCTGCGACCCAACCCAACTGTCAACTGCGCCCCCAACCCAACTGTCAACTGCGACCCAACCCAACTGCGACTGTCAACCCGATCCAGAACCAGCAAATATAGGTCCTACTATCAAATTGTTCAGTCTCACAGGAGCTGCGACCCAACCCAACTGTCAACTGCGACCAACCCAACTGTCAACTGCGACTGTCAACCCGATCCAGAACCAGCAAACAAACTGGTTTTGTATGTTTGAACTGCCTGTCAATCAATTGTTAATAAACGTCCTGGATTTTACAGAAATGTTAGACACTGAACAACCGGGCTTAGTATTTGGAACAGAGTCTTGTGCTTGACACCAAACAATCCCGGTAGTCAAATATTCGCTGAAGATAGATACACCGGTAAGCAAGGAGGGGGCGTAATAACTATTACAGCAACAGCAAAGATATGTCCAATTTAAAACAGATCGTGAAATTATTTCGTTAAAACTAAAGATGTTTACCAGCAAGCTTGTACAGACCACACGAGAACTACGAGACAGGTCTACTTGAGCTAAACACATATCATTTGAGGTGGGGGAAATACTGAAAGGTTATATGTGGGTTTTAGTTGACATGATTGTCCAAAACCTACCAGGGACATACATGGTATACCGTGTGTGTTTTACGTTTATTTATCGTCGCTACCGGTTGCCCATATGAGCGGTTGCCCATATGAGCGACGCCTCCTGAAGAGATTAGTCAGTTTAGAGGATAGTGCAATGATACAGACAGAGACCCATTCCAGAATCTCCTCTGGTTTTTTTACGTGCACGGTGTAAAGCACCGACACGAGACCTCGGTTTAACATCCCATCTGAAATACTGTTAATTTTATTAGGGTCAGACGGGGGATCAAACCTGCGATCCCTGGATTACCAGTCCAGCGTGTTACCACTGGACTACAGATCCGTCTGTACATGGTATACCAACAACGAAAGGTGAGTGTAAACTAAACAACATACATGTATGACGAGTTATCCAATGATCCACTTACCAACAATATATAGTAATACGCTGAACTTATTTCTTACAAGAAATCCTACATTTGTGAAAGGTGTTTGGGCTATCAGATCCCTAGTTGGTGCGTTGTTGTATATGTCATGTCAACCCGAATATATGCAAACAAGCCGCCCCAAGAAAATGACTATTGTTAGAAAACCTGACTGGAGAAAATTCCAGACAGTCATGGAAATTGAAACGGAATGTATATCGAAATATCACGAATCCAAAAACATTTAAGTCCTCCGTTCAGGAAGGAATTGATAAATACGCATACATACATAACACATTTGGCACCTGTAGATCTTTATCACGGATAACACAACGCCTGAAACGGGGCTAGCCATTAGCAATATTGAACCGCAAAATAGGAAACTGCAGCTGTAAGAATTAAGGCTAAAGGTGATACTAACAAATCTTACCGTAAATACCAACTCACCAGAAGACTACAACAAAGGGAATAAAAATGGAATCGCAAAGAATAAACAGCTCATTAATTATAGTCGTAAACAAAACTCTCGGGGTATTGCATCGCTGTCCAAAAAGGGTGAAATACACAAAGAATATGTGGAAAACAGCTTTCTTTCTTTATGTACGAGCATGCCACCTCTTAATATATGTTCACTTTGTACATCAAAAACCAGGATCAAAGCGTACAATATGATGAAAGCACAAGCACTGTCAACCTCAAATACCCAACGATACCCGAGATCAGCATATTCCACGATGCCCGATATCAGCATATACCACGATGAACGATGCCCGATATCAGCATATTCCACGATGCCCGATATAGCATATTCCACGATGCCCGATATCAGCATATTCCACGATGCCCGATATCAGCATATTCCACGATGCCCGATATCAGCATATACCACGATGCCCGATATCAGCATATTCCACGATGCCCGATATCAGCATATACCACGATGCACGATGCCCGATATCAGCATATTCCACGATGCCCGATATCAGCATATACCACGATGCACGATGCCCGATATCAGCATATTCCACGATGCCCGATATCAGCATATTCCACGATGCCCGATATCAGCATATACCACGATGCACGATGCCCGATATCAGCATGTTCCACGATGCCCGAGATCAGCATATTCCACGATGCCCGATATCAGCATATACCACGATGCACGATGCCCGATATCAGCATGTTCCACGATGCCCGATATCAGCATATTCCACGATGCCCGATATCAGCATATTCCACGATGCCCGATATCAGCATATTCCACGATGCCCGATATCAGCATATTCCACGATGCCCGATATCAGCATATACCACGATGCCCGATATCAGCATATTCCACGATGCCCGATATCAGCATATACCACGATGCCCGATATCAGCATATACCACGATGCCCGATATCAGCATATACCACGATGCCCGATATCAGCATATACCACGATGCCCGAGATCAGCATATTCCACGATGCCCGATGTCAGCATATTCCACGATGCCCGAGATCAGCATATACCACGATGCCCGAGATCAGCATATTCCACGATGCACGATGCCCGATATCAGCATATACCACGATGCCCGATATCAGCATATTCCACGATGCCCGAGATCAGCATATACCACGATGCCCGATATCAGTATATTCCACGATGCCCGAGATCAGCATATTCCACGATGCCCGAGATCAGCATATACCACGATGCCCGATATCAGCATATTCCACGATGCCCGATATCAGTATATTCCACGATGCCCGATATCAGCATATTCCACGATGCCCGATATCAGCATATTCCACTTCTTGGAAACTTTAATATTGAACATAAACATGTGGTCCAGACAAGATAATGATAATTGTACTGAAGAACTTTAAAGACCAACTAGCACATGCCCATGCGCTACAAATATCCGACCGAATACCAACATATTGGGTGACAGCCAATGTCAGCCCACTAGATAAGAATGATAGTAAGAGCAATCTTGCGAATGATAGACCAATTTGCCAGGCATGTATTGTATGTAATGTGATGGAGCACGCACATAGTTGCATCAAATCTCTACAGGCAGTTCACTAACAATAATATAAATTATGTCTGAACTGCAGCATGGATTCCGCGAAAAGCGAGCCTGTAAATCGTGTGTACAAGAGGCCGAAACCTCAACCGAAGTACCAGTAACATATGGTGTGCGTCAAGGGTCAGTATTTGGCCCACTACTTTTATTACTCTATATGAATGATATATACTAGAGGACATAGAAAACGCACATCTACATTATATGATTAGTATTACATGAAAACGAAATACGAAGGATTCCATCAAAGATAGATCACATCATTATTACAAAACACAAACTGAACGACTAAAAATATCCCAAAATGTTTTAAACTATGTATTTATATAGTTATTATTTTTCATGTAAAAACAACCTAATCCGAAGTGTGCGTTTTCTATGACCTCTTGTTTTACAAGACATAATAAATTCCCATGTTTGACTATTCACGAACGCAGCTGTTTATATCACTGAACAACAGCTTACAATCCAGTACAGAATAATCTAGATACACTTATGCAATGTGAAAATAAATGGGATATGGAATTTAAATGATTTAATCCGTCAACAATACACTGTAGTTCACATCACAAGATATAAGAGCACATTTAACTCCATCTACATATTGCATGGACAAACATTAGAAACTGTTCCCGGTGCTAAATAAATAGTTTATACAAATTTATTTTAGCTCGATTGCGAAACAAGTTCTTATAACTTATACTAATCACTCTCGAGACCTCATTCCTGGTGGAATCCATCGCCACGACGGAGAGAGAAGAGGCATGTGAAATTTAAATGCCTTGCCTAAGGACACAATCGTAACGGCTCCAGATAGGCGTGTATCTAAGCTGGAACAGACTTGTATTCATAAAATAAATAGGCGTTTATCTAAGCTGGAACAGACTTGTATTCATAAAATAAATAGGCGTGTATCTAAGCTGGAACAGACTTGTATTCATAAAATAAATAGGCGTTTATCTAAGCTGGAACAGACTTGTATTCATCAAATAAATAGGCGTTTATCTAAGCTGGAACAGACTTGTATAAATAAATAGGCGTGTATCTAAGCTGGAACAGA
>CM026387.1:51469242-51535218 GCA_014843695.1 Archivesica marissinica
TTTGTCTATGTGAAGTACAATTGGCTTAATAAGAATTTTCGGTATGTTTCTGAGTGATTTTCGATTGTTTTCTTGGAATTAAGTTTCGGAATAATATAAGATGTGTCGTCTGTTTGTATGCCGACCGGTTTGTAAGCAACCAGTGGTTTAAACGCATGAAAAACTAGATCACCGTAAACAACATGGCGGATATTAACGTTCGAGATTGATGAATAGTTCACAGCGATATTACTGTGTATTTTGTTGGATAATTGTGTTGAATAAGATAGTTTACACATTTATCTCTATACATCGTGTGTTTTTCTAATGGATCAGTTCGTACAACTGCTATTGAAGCCTGGTAAGATGGGTACACTGGGTGAAATTGGCGTGATACCTAGACAGGTGCCCGCAATTGTTGTACCTGTGTGCTAATTGGAACGTGTGAATGTGACTTTATTATGCATGTGTCCCTGGTCTGAACGAATATGTGTAGTGACAGGGTGTGTTGGTAATAAGCTGGAGATCCGTGTCTGATTATTATTTGTGAAATATGATATCAGCAAAATGCCTTACTAAGAGAAATAATTAGTAAATTAGTTTGTCTTTTGTTATATAGTGCTGACTCATGTGAATGCGCTTTATTTAATAACAGTATCTGTTTCGGGGGAGGGGGGTCTTGCAAATCTTCCAATAACTGGTGGTGATAATGAATCACATTTGATGTGTTATACTTATAGCATTTCAGATAAAGAATATATTGATGCGAGAATTTTCAAAATTTTAGAGGTGCATTACTGTATTTTGGGGGCAGAATTAGCCTCACATGGGGTAAATTGCAAGCCTGATTGGAATACCGTGTTTTCAACCAGCGAGCAATCGATACATATTGCAGTGATCAATGTCCCATTGTATTCTGTTCTTACCGAAATGCATGTTCTTTCCTCCAAACCCTCGTCCATTAGTGTCCCAGGAATACCAAGGAGCCATGCTACACCACTCTTGTGAGTGGTGAGAGCACTGAGTGATGCAATACAGCAACTGTCATTTGGAATCCCTTCACTGTAACAAATGTCAGGAAGTTTGATATGGTGCAGCATAGATCGGCAAGGATGATCTTCTTGGACTACTACAGAACTAGCAGCGTCTCATCCATGCTACCGCATCTCCTGTGGCCAATGCTCCAGGAAAGTAGAAAACAGGCGACAATCATGTACAGACTAGTACATGTCCCCATCACATCCCTCATACCGATCAGTTATGTTAGAGGCCATGAATTCATCTATCAGGTGTCCCAGGAATCTTGTTACCGGAGGTCCTTCAACCCAGACACCATCTGACTCGGGAACAGTGTTTCCCAGTCAGTAGTAAGCTGTACAACCGTTGATTACTTGAAGGGAGAAGTGGTACCAGTCGCCCTCAGATACCGATTTTTTTTAACTGCAATGTAATAATTAACTGTAATAATAAATCTTTTAGCCAACACTCTACATGTACATAGATTTACCTTGTACCAGGCTGCAGAATCGACACTTGTGACCTACATGTATCTAAATGTATTGACACAAATGACCCAGCAAACAATTTTAAGTGATTTGTTAGCCAAATCACAGACATTAAAATAATTGTTACTAGTGCAATATCTCTAGATGAGCTGGCTTTTATAGGAACACAATGTCAAGTATCCTTCATTGATACACGGAAGTTGATGAGCATACACACTCCAGGTTGATTTCAATTGATTCAATTTGAACAGTCTACTTAATGGTTTAATCCACCAAGTATGTAGCATCCACAGTCTACTTAATGGTTTAATCCACCGAGTATGTAGCATCCACAGTCTACTTAATGGTTTAATCCACTGAGTATATAGCATACACAGTCTACTTAATGGTTTAATCCACCGAGTATATAGCATATACAGTCTACTTAATGGTTTAATCCACTGAATATATAGCATCCACAGTCTACTTAATGGTTTAATCCACTGAGTATATAGCATCCACAGTCTACTTAATGGTTTAATCCACTGAGTATGTAGCATACACAGTCTACTTAATGGTTTAATCCACCGAGTATGTAGCATCCACAGTCTACTTAATGGTTTAATCCACCGAGTATGTAGCATCCACAGTCTACTTACTGGTTTAATCCACCGAGTATGTAGCATCCACAGTCTACTTAATGGTTTAATCCACCGAGTATGTAGCATACACAGTCTACTTAATGGTTTAATCCACCGAGTATGTAGCATCCACAGTCTACTTAATGGTTTAATCCACCGAGTATGTAGCATCCACAGTCTACTTAATGGTTTAATCCACTGGGTATGTAGCATCCACAGTCTACTTAATGGTTTAATCCACCGAGTATATAGCATCCACAGTCTACTTAATGGTTTAATCCACTGAGTATATAGCATCCACAGTCTACTTAATGGTTTAATCCTAGGTCAGAATTTTTGGGAGAAGGGAAAAAGTTAGGGATTGCATCCTTAAATGGTATTATTTAATAAATTTCAACAAAATAGGGTTCAAATACACATTATGACAATAAAATACAACATTTGAATACGAGTGCTTTACAATTAAATGGCCAGACCAAATTTTGTATGAAAATTGTAAAATAATATTTATTTTTTTGGTCCCTACCGCTGGACTACTGACCCATCTTATAAAACATGGTGTCCTTCAGCAAGACAGATATTAGCTTGACCCAGAAATGATGTCTAAAGCCACACAACCTCCACTAAGGAAAAATATAACCAATAAATATACCATGAAAAATGTGTGCATAGCTTGCAGTTTTCAAATGTGTCTAATAAATTTAGAAATAAGATATATCTATTTAGCTGTTGATTTCATTCAATAATAATCATTAAAATGCTGATTAAATTGGAATGTGCACACAACATAGATCCAGATCAGCCACTTTGTAGCACTGCATCTGATCAGGATGTATGTTATTTGCTATTCAACCACATGTTTTAACTTCACTGAATAGCAAACAGCATAGAGCCTGATCAGATGGTATGCTCTGTACCATACATTCTGTTCCGTCTGATCTGGCTCTATACTGTTTGCAAAAGCGACTTTAGTTGTGATTAGCAGGTTATGGGTTAAGGTGTGTGTAAAAGTGTATTAATTGTACAGGTAGCATACTTTTGTCATCAATAATTGATGACCCCTCATTGCCAAAAATGTAAAAGAATGACATGATGACATCTATAGGGAAGAATAGTAATATAATTGTTATAAACCACACACTATTGCTTTAGGCAAATACGGTAATATAGTAAAAATTCAAGTTTAGAATGTATACCTTACATTTCCCATTATTGTAAAATATTTTGAGGCTATTTTGTGTAAATTTGCATGTGTAATGTTTTTTGTGTGGAAAAGTCAGTTTTATTTCCAGAGCAGAGCATAATTATGGCCAAGCCAAAAACTATGTCCATTTCCTATTGCATGAACTATAGAATAGGTTACAATGTAGGTAGGTCAGATTTTTTTATATTAGTGAACATTTCATTTTCTGTGTTCAATTGTTCATGCACAATAATGTTTAAATTAGGGCATTATAATTTGTTTTGTTTTTTGAAAACATTTGTGTTTACAAAGCTTCTTTGTACATGTAGGTCTGTCTGTAAAGTGTGTTTTATGTTTATTTATCGTCGCTACCGGTTGCCCATATGAGCGATGCCTCCTGAAGAGATTAGTCATTTTAGATATTTGGAGGATAGTGCAATGATACAGACAGATACCCATTCCAGAGTCTCTCTGGTTCTTTTATGTGTAAAGCACCAACACAAGACCTCGCTTTAATGTCTCATCTAGAAGACTGTTAATTTTATTAGGGTCAGACGGGGGATCAAACCTGCGATCCCTGGATTACCAGTCCAGCGTGTTAACCACTGGACAGTCCGGCTACAGATCCGTCTGTAAAGTATTGATTTTAAACAATGTTGACTTGTCTGTTGTTTAATATTATTCCTTGTTTATGTATAAATGCTTTCCTGGTGCATTTAGAATTAAAACATAATATTATGTTGTTTTATTGTGGGTTTTATATTGTTTAATATAGAAGTGATGCCAACTTCCTGCAAATTTACAAACAGTAGTTTACAATCAGAAAATATACATATTAATTACCAATGAAGTATTAATACAAATAGGAATAGCAGGGCACTAAATATATATACCTGACAATATGATCTAGTGAATATATACCTGACAACATGATCTAGTGAATATATATACCTGACAACATGATCTAGTGAATATATATACCTAGCAACATGATCTAGTGAATATATTATATATATACCTGACAACATGATCTAGTGAATATATATACCTAACAACATGATCTAGTGAATATATATACCTGACAACATGATCTAGTGAATATATATACCTGACAACATGATCTAGTGAATATATATACCTGACAACATGATCTAGTGAATATATATACATGACAACATGATCTAGTGAATATATATACATGACAACATGATCTAGTGAAGAGATATACATGACAACATGATCTAGTGAATATATATACCTGACAACATGATCTAGTGAATATATATACATGACAACATGATCTAGTGATCAGAGATATACCTGACAACATGATCTAGTGAATATATATACCTGACAACATGATCTAGTGAATATATATACCTGACAACATGATCTAGTGAATATATATACCTGACAACATGATCTAGTGAATATATATACCTGACAACATGATCTAGTGAATATATATACCTGACAACATGATCTAGTGAATATATATATATATATACCTGACAACATGATCTAGTGAATATATATACCTGACAACATGATCTAGTGAATATATATACCTGACAACATGATCTAGTGAATATATATACCTGACAACATGATCTAGTGAATATATATATATACCTGACAACATGATCTAGTGAATATATATACCTAACAACATGATCTAGTGAATATATATATACCTGACAACATGATCTAGTGAATATATATACCTAACAACATGATCTAGTGAATATATATATATCCTGACAACATGATCTAGTGAATATATATATACCTGACAACATGATCTAGTGAATATATATACCTGACAACATGATCTAGTGAATATATATACCTGACAACATGATCTAGTGAATATATATACCTGACAACATGATCTAGTGAATATATATACCTGACAACATGATCTAGTGAATATATATACCTGACAACATGATCTAGTGAATATATATACCTGACAACATGATCTAGTGAATATATATACCTGACAACATGATCTAGTGAATATATATACCTGACAACATGATCTAGTGAATATATATATATACCTGACAACATGATCTAGTGAATATATATACCTAACAACATGATCTAGTGAATATATATATACCTGACAACATGATCTAGTGAATATATATATACTTGACAACATGATCTAGTGAATATATATATATATACCTGACAACATGATCTAGTGAATATATATATACTTGACAACATGATCTAGTGAATATATATATACCTGACAACATGATCTAGTGAATATATATACCTAACAACATGATCTAGTGAATATATATACCTAGCAACATGATCTAGTGAATATATATACCTGACAACATGATCTAGTGAATATATATACCTGACAACATGATCTAGTGAATATATATACCTAACAACATGATCTAGTGAATATATATACCTGACAACATGATCTAGTGAATATATATACCTAACAACATGATCTAGTGAATATATATACCTAACAACATGATCTAGTGAATATATATACCTGACAACATGATCTAGTGAATATATATATATATACCTAACAACATGATCTAGTGAATATATATACCTAACAACATGATCTAGTGAATATATATATACCTGACAACATGATCTAGTGAATATATATACCTGACAACATGATCTAGTGAATATATATACCTGACAACATGATCTAGTGAATATATATACCTGACAACATGATCTAGTGAATATATATACCTGACAACATGAGCTAGTAAATATATACCTAACAACATGATCTAGTGAATATATATACCTGACAACATGATCTAGTGAATATATATACCTGACAACATGATCTAGTGAATATATATACCTAACAACATGATCTAGTGAATATATATACCTGACAACATGATCTAGTGAATATATATACCTAACAACATGATCTAGTGAATATATATACCTAACAACATGATCTAGTGAATATATATATATACCTGACAACATGATCTAGTGAATATAATTATATATATACCTAACAACATGATCTAGTGAATATATATACCTGACAACATGATCTAGTGAATATATATACCTGACAACATGATCTAGTGAATATATATACCTAACAACATGATCTAGTGAATATATACCTGACAACATGATCTAGTGAATATATATACCTGACAACATGATCTAGTGAATATATTATACCTGACAACATGATCTAGTGAATATATATATACTTGACAACATGATCTAGTGAATATATATATATACCTGACAACATGATCTAGTGATATATATATACTTGACAACATGATCTAGTGAATATATATACCTGACAACATGATCTAGTGAATATATATACCTAACAACATGATCTAGTGAATATATATACCTAGCAACATGATCTAGTGAATATATATACCTGACAACATGATCTAGTGAATATATATATATATACCTGACAACATGATCTAGTGAATATATATACCTGACAACATGATCTAGTGAATATATATACCTGACAACATGATCTAGTGAATATATATACCTGACAACATGATCTAGTGAATATATATACCTGACAACATGATCTAGTGAATATATATACCTGACAACATGATCTAGTGAATATATATACCTGACAACATGATCTAGTGAATATATATACCTGACAACATGATCTAGTGAATATATACCTAACAACATGATCTACTGACAACATGATCTAGTGAATATATATACCTAACAACATGATCTAGTGAATATATATACCTGACAACATGATCTAGTGAATATATATACCTAGCAACATGATCTAGTGAATATATATACCTGACAACATGAGCTAGTAAATATATATACCTAACAACATGATCTAGTGAATATATATACCTGACAACATGATCTAATGAATATATATACCTGACAACATGAGCTAGTAAATATATATACCTAACAACATGATCTAGTGAATATATATACCTGACAACATGATCTAATGAATATATATATATATACCTGACAACATGATCTAGTGAATATATATACCTGACAACATGATCTAGTGAATATATATATACCTGACAACATGATCTAGTGAATATATATATACCTGACAACATGATCTAGTGAATATATACCTAACAACATGATCTAGTGAATATATATACCTAGCAACATGATCTAGTGAATATATATACCTGACAACATGATCTAGTGAATATATATACCTGACAACATGATCTAGTGAATATATACCTAACAACATGATCTAGTGAATATATATACCTAACAACATGATCTAGTGAATATATATACCTGACAACATGATCTACTGAATATATATACCTGACAACATGATCTAGTGAATATATATACCTAACAACATGATCTAGTGAATATATATATATATACCTAACAACATGATCTAGTGAATATATATATATATATATACCTAACAACATGATCTAGTGAATATATATATATATACCTAACAACATGATCTAGTGAATATATATATATATACCTGACAACATGATCTAGTGAATATATATACCTGACAACATGATCTAGTGAATATATATACCTGACAACATGATCTAGTGAATATATATACCTGACAACATGATCTAGTGAATATATATACCTGACAACATGATCTAGTGAATATATATATACCTGACAACATGATCTAGTGAATATATATACCTGACAACATGATCTATTGAATATATATACCTAACAACATGATCTAGTGAATATATATACCTGACAACATGATCTAGTGAATATATATACCTGACAACATGATCTAGTGAATATATACCTGACAACATGATCTAGTGAATATATATACCTGACAACATGATCTAGTGAATATATATACCTGACAACATGATCTAGTGAATATATATACCTGACAACATGATCTAGTGAATATATATATATACCTGACAACATGATCTAGTGAATATATATACCTAACAACATGATCTAGTGAATATATATATATATACCTAACAACATGATCTAGTGAATATATATACCTGACAACATGATCTAGTGAATATATATACCTGACAACATGATCTAGTGAATATATATACCTAACAACATGATCTAGTGAATATATATACCTGACAACATGATCTAGTGAATATATATACCTGACAACATGATCTAGTGATCAGAGACCTGAACTGGTAATCTTAAGATCATAGGACGGTGAGATTGAGGCTGTGGGGACTGTATGATAGAATATATGTTTTATAGTCAAATATAAAGCTATTAACCTAGCCATCCTAATGTCCTTTCCCAGTTCCTAATGTAAGTCAGAAAGCAATTCATATGCCAATCAGCGATGGTTTGTGAACAGGTGAACCTACCTGAAATTCCTCTCTTTCTAGCCAACTGTTTGTTGATGCAGTGAACGTACACATCTTGTTCCTCAAACATCTCAAGGACAGTTGCTCACATATCTTGTGCCTCAAACATCTCAAGGACAGTTGCTCACATATCTTGTTCCTCAAACATCTCAAGGACAGTTGCTCATACATCTTGTGCCTCAAACATATCAAGGACAGTTGCTCACATATCTTGTTCCACAAACATCTCAAGGACAGTTGCTCATACATCTTGTGCCTCAAACATCTCAAGGATAGCTGCTCACACATCTTGTTCCTCAAACATCTCAAGGACGGTTGCTCACATATCTTGTTCCTCAAACATCTCAAGGATAGTTGCTCACACATCTTGTGCCTCAAACATCTCAAGGACAGTTGCTCACATATCTTGTTCCTCAAACATCTCAAGGACAGTTGCTCATACATCTTGTTCCTCGAACATCTCAAGGACAGTTGCTCATACATCTTGTTCCTCAAACATCTCGAGGACAGTTGCTCACATATCTTGTTCCTCAAACATCTCAAGGACAGTTGCTCATACATCTTGTTCCTCAAACATCTCAAGGACAGTTGCTCATACATCTTGTTCCTCAAACATCTCAAGGACAGTTGCTCATACATCTTGTTCCTCAAACATCTCAAGGACAGTTGCTCACATATCTTGTTCCTCAAACATCTCAAGGACAGTTGCTCATACATCTTGTTCCTCAAACATCTCAAGGACAGTTGCTCACATATCTTGTTCCTCAAACATCTCAAGGACAGTTGCTCATACATCTTGTTCCTCAAACATCTCAAGGACAGTTGCTCACATATCTTGTTCCTCAAACATCTCAAGGACAGTTGCTCATACATCTTGTTCCTCAAACATCTCAAGGACAGTTGCTCACATATCTTGTTCCTCAAACATCTCAAGGACAGTTGCTCATACATCTTGTTCCTCAAACATCTCAAGGACAGTTGCTCACATATCTTGTTCCTCAAACATCTCAAGGACAGTTGCTCATACATCTTGTTCCTCAAACATCTCAAGGACAGTTGCTCACATATCTTGTTCCTCAAACATCTCAAGGACAGTTGCTCATACATCTTGTTCCTCAAACATCTCAAGGACAGTTGCTCACATATCTTGTTCCTCAAACATCTCAAGGACAGTTGCTCATACATCTTGTTCCTCAAACATCTCAAGGACAGCTGCTCACATATCTTGTTCCTCAAACATCTCAAGGACAGCTGCTCACATATATTGTTCCTCAAACATCTCAAGGACAGCTGCTCACATATCTTGTTCCTCAAACATATCAAGGACAGCTGCTCACATATCTTGTTCCTCAAACATCTCAAGGACAGCTGCTCATTGTTTTGAACTTTTATGACACTTGTGTCCTTGTGATAATATTGTTGGAATTACCTCCTACTGGTGCTGTCAAATAGGAAAACTATTAATGTCTGAAGCTATCCGTATTACAGGATGGTTTAGCTAATCACCATAACCAAATACATGTATGATATCAGATCGGAGGTTCAGAACTTTTTTAATTTATAAATTAATATATGGCCAAATTTTTTTCTAGGATCTCAAGTTAAAATTGGGACCGTAAACAGATACATTTTTGTTTGAACTAAGCTAGAGGGCGAGGTGGGAGAATTATTCTCCTCCTTATTTTGAGTTCAGGGAGAATTTTATTTCATATAAAGGACATCTTTCGGAGTAGAGACAATATCTTCCTAGCATACCTTAAGGCTTAGACATTGTAAATAGTGTATATGTAGCTAAAGCACAGATTTCTAACTATACATATTTATTTTTCATTTGCTGGCAAATCAAGTCGTACATCAGTAATCGGTCTCAAACCCTCATTCCTGATAGAATTAAATGCCATGTGTGAGAGAGAGAAAAGACAGTGAGGATTTATGTGTGTTGCCTACGGGCACTGTGCACCACAGTGGTTCTGGTGGTCACTGTGCACCACCGTGGTTCTGGTGGTCACTGTGCACCACCGTGGTTCTGGTGGTCATGGTTCTGGTGGGCACTGCACCACCGTGGTTCTGGTGGTCAGTGTGCACCACCATGGTTCTGGTGGTCACTGTGCACCACCGTGGTTCTGGTGGTCACTGTGCACCACCGTGGTTCTGGTGGTCTCTGTGCACCACCATGGTTCTGGTGGGCACTGCACCACCATGGTTCTGGTGGTCAGTGTGCACCACCATGGTTCTGGTGGGCACTGCACCACCGTGGTTCTGGTGGTCACTGTGCACCACTGTGGTTCTGGTTGGCACTGTGCACCACCGTGGTTCTGGTGGTCACTGTGCACCACCGTGGTTCTGGTGAGCACTGTGGTTCTGGTGGGCACTGTGGTTCTGGTGGTCACTGTGCACCACCGTGGTTCTGGTTGGCACTGTGCACCACCGTGGTTCTGGTGGTCACTGTGCACCACCGTGGTTCTGGTGGTCACTGTGCACCACTGTGGTTCTGGTGGTCACTGTACACCACCGTGGTTCTGGTGGTCACTGTACACCACCGTGGTTCTGGTGGTCTCTGTGCACCACCATGGTTCTGGTGGTCACTGTGCACCACTGTGGTTCTGGTGAGCACTGTGGTTCTGGTGGTCACTGTGCACCACCGTGGTTCTGGTTGGCACTGTGCACTACCGTGGTTCTGGTGGGCACTGTGCACCACCGTGGTTCTGGTGGTCACTGTTCACCACTGTGGTTCTGGTGGTCACTGTTCACCACTGTGGTTCTGGTGGGCACTGTGCACCACCGTGGTTCTGGTGGTCACTGTGCACCACTGTTGTTCTGGTGGTCACTGTGCACCACTGTTGTTCTGGTGGGCACTGTGCACCACCGTGGTTCTGGTGGTCACTGTTCACCACTGTGGTTCTGGTGGGCACTGTGCACCACTGTGGGTCTGGTGGTCACTGTGCACCACTGTGGTTCTGGTGGTCACTGTTCACCACTGTGGTTCTGGTGGGCACTGTGCACCACTGTGGTTCTGGTGGGCACTGTGCACCACCGTGGTTCTGGTGGTCACTGATCACCACTGGTTCTGGTGGGCACTGTGCACCACCGTGGTTCTGGTGGTCACTGTGCACCACTGTTGTTCTGGTGGTCTCTGTGCACCACCATGGTTCTGGTGGTCACTGTGCACCACTGTGGTTCTGGTGAGCACTGTGGTTCTTGTGGTCACTGTGCACCACCGTGGTTCTGGTTGGCACTGTGCACTACCGTGGTTCTGGTGGGCACTGTGCACCACCGTGGTTCTGGTGGTCACTGTGCACCACTGTGGTTCTGGTGGTCACTGTGCACCACTGTGGTTCTGGTGGTCACTGTGCACCACTGTGGTTCTGGTGGTCACTGTGCACCACTGTTGTTCTGGTGGTCACTGTGCACCACTGTTGTTCTGGTGGTCACTGTGCACCACCGTGGTTCTGGTGGTCACTGTTCACCACTGTGGTTCTGGTGGGCACTGTGCACCACTGTGGTTCTGGTGGTCACTGTGCACCACTGTTGTTCTGGTGGTCACTGTTCACCACTGTGGTTCTGGTGGGCACTGTGCACCACTGTGGTTCTGGTGGGCACTGTGCACCACCGTGGTTCTGGTGGTCACTGTTCACCACTGTGGTTCTGGTGGGCACTGTGCACCACCGTGGTTCTGGTGGTCACTGTTCACCACTGTGGTTCTGGTGGTCACTGTTCACCACTGTGGTTCTGGTGGGCACTGTGCACCACCGTGGTTCTGGTGGTCACTGTGCACCACCGTTGTTCTGGTGGTCACTGTGCACCACTGTTGTTCTGGTGGGCACTGTGCACCACCGTGGTTCTGGTGGTCACTGTTCACCACTGTGGTTCTGGTGGGCACTGTGCACCACTGTGGGTCTGGTGGTCACTGTGCACCACTGTGGTTCTGGTGGTCACTGTTCACCACTGTGGTTCTGGTGGGCACTGTGCACCACTGTGGTTCTGGTGGGCACTGTGCACCACCGTGGTTCTGGTGGTCACTGATCACCACTGGTTCTGGTGGGCACTGTGCACCACCGTGGTTCTGGTGGTCACTGTGCACCACTGTGGTTCTGGTGGTCACTGTGCACCACCGTGGTTCTGGTTGGCACTGTGCACTACCGTGGTTCTGGTGGGCACTGTGCACCACCATGGTTCTGGTGGTCACTGTGCACCACTGTGGTTCTGGTGGTCACTGTGCACCACTGTGGTTCTGGTGGTCACTGTGCACCACTGTGGTTCTGGTGGTCACTGTGCACCACTGTGGTTCTGGTGGTCACTGTGCACCACCATGGTTCTGGTTGGCACTGTGCACTACCGTGGTTCTGGTGGTCACTGTACACCACCGTGGTTCTGGTGGTCACTGTGCACCACCGTTGTTCTTGTGGTCACTGTGTACCACCGTTGTTCTGGTGGACACTGTGCACCACTGTGGTTCTGGTGGTCACTGTGCACCACTGTTGTTCTGGTGGTCACTGTGCACCACCGTTGTTCTGGTGGTCACTGTGCACCACCGTTGTTCTGGTGGTCACTGTTCACCACTGTGGTTCTGGTGGGCACTGTGCACCACCATGGTTCTGGTGGTCTCTGTGCACCACTGTTGTTCTGGTGGTCACTGTGGTTCTGGTAGTTACTGTGCACCACCGTTGTTCTGGTGGTCACTGTGCACCACTGTTGTTCTGGTGGTCACTGTGCACCACTGTTGTTCTGGTGGTCACTGTGCACCACTGTTGTTCTGGTGGTCACTGTGCACCACCGTGGTTCTGGTGGTCACTGTGCACCACTGTTGTTCTGGTGGTCACTGTGCACCACTGTTGTTCTGGTGGTCACTGTGCACCACTGTTGTTCTGGTGGTCACTGTGCACCACCGTGGTTCTGGTGGAAACTGTGCACCACTGTTGTTCTGGTGGTCTCTGTGCACCACCATGGTTCTGGTGGTCACTGTGCACCACTGTGGTTCTGGTGGTCACTGTGCACCACCGTTGTTCTGGTGGTCACTGTGCACCACTGTTGTTCTGGTGGTCACTGTGCACCACTGTTGTTCTGGTGGTGGTCACTGTGCACCACCGTTGTTCTGGTGGTCACTGTGCACCACCGTTGTTCTGGTGGTCACTGTGCACCACTGTGGTTCTGGTGGTCACTGTGCACCACTGTTGTTCTGGTGGTCACTGTGCACCACTGTTGTTCTGGTGGTCACTGTGCACCACTGTTGTTCTGGTGGTCACTGTGCACCACTGTGGTTCTGGTGGTTACTGTGCACCACCGTTGTTCTGGTGGTCACTGTGCACCACTGTTGTTCTGGTGGTCACTGTGAACCACTGTTGTTCTGGTGGTCACTGTGCACCACCGTTGTTCTGGTGGTCACTGTGCACCACTATTGTTCTGGTGGTCACTGTGCACCACTGTGGTTCTGATGGTCACTGTGCACCACCGTTGTTCTGGTGGTCACTGTGCACCACTGTGGTTCTGGTGAGCACTGTGCACCAACATGGTTCTGGTCCCACTGTGCACCACCATGGTTCTGGTGGTCACTGTGCACCACTGTGGTTCTGGTCCCACTGTGCACCAACATGGTTCTGGTCCCACTGTGCACCACCGTGGTTCTGGTCCCACTGTGCACCACCGTGATTCTGGTGGTTACTGTGCACCACCGTTGTTCTGGTGGTCACTGTGCACCAACATGGTTCTGGTCCCACTGTGCACCACCGTGGTTCTGGTCCCACTGTGCACCACCATGGTTCTGGTGGTCACTGTGCACCACCATGGTTCTGGTGGTCACTGTGCACCACTGTGGTTCTGGTGGTCACTGTACACCACCGTGGTTCTGGTGGTCAAGATGCAAGTGCTGTATCCATTGCACCATGACAGCTCTGTTATGTCAAAATTCCCTACTTTATATTTTTTTATGTCAAAATTCCCTACTTTATATTTTTTATGTCAAAATTCCCTACTTTATATTTTTTTATGTCAAAATTCCCTACTTTATATTTTTTATGATCTGTTTCAGTTATACGCTACAAATTCGTTATCAAACTAATTAATTCTGACCATCCCATTATGCGTTTTCTTAGAATGTGCTGCACACAAAGATATTATAAGCTGCACACAAAGATATTCCGAGAAGCAGATATTCTCAGTAGTGGATAGCATGCTTACCATCTTATGTTTCCATTTTTCAAATATTATTTATTTTAAGAGTTTACAATTCTATGATATTCAGCGCAGTTACTATTTTATGTGCTACTTGTATGTATGCAATATATATTTATAAACAGATTTTAACTGTTTGGTTTGTCATTTCAGATTTTGAGGACAATGTGCTGTGCAAGACAAACAGACCAAAAATTTATCACAATAATGGCAGATAGTCGGAGCATTTTCCTGCCGTGTGTTACACTTGGAAAAGAAAAATAAGCTGTTTTGGTTTCAATATTTTATATAAATTTTGTGAAAATGTAGATCTGATATTAAAATCAGTTATTATCGTGTGTCAAATATAATGTGGATGTGGTTTTAGTAGGCAAACATTTCTATGAATATTCTGATTATTTGTCCGACAAACACACATGTTAAACGGACGAAAAAGACAAGAGTCTCGAAGGCCTCTTGTCTTGCCAGATGAAAAACGAGAGATTCTAAAGTCTCTATGTGACAGTCTTTCCAGGACGACAGGTACTGGTCAACAAAATAATCATTTCTCCAAGAAACGTGAATCGCCTGATAATTATGGAATACAGACTCGCCATGATAGCATATCATCCGGAGGGAGCGCAACTCCAAGCTTGACAAAGCCAAGCTCGACTGTGCAAACGAAGAAACAGAACAACTACAAGACCAAGGCACTGCATGAGATACGTGAAACGTTGAAGCCGTATAAAACAGACTCGGGTAACTCGAGTCTCGAGTCGTCACAAGATGGCTCGACAACGACAGAAGTCAACAAGGTGATGCTTCATCAACTGGTAGCTTTGGGGCATAATGAGGTAAATATGAAAGGGGTAGTACATTGTATATATAATGTTTGGTCTCGTCCACTTTAACAGAAAGCGAGACTAAGCAGTCAGCATTCCGACAGCAGCAGCCGTGTCGTCAACAATTACATATTTGCATAAAAAATTATAGCAATTCCATTTTGAAAAGAAACAATATTATACTAAAGAAATTTCCAAATGTTTTAACCAATAATTCATAGTCATAATAATGGCCATTGTATGGCATTTACATTTACTAATGAAAACAAAAACAGTTTTAAACCAATTCTATTAGGGTGAACACATTTATGGTGTCAACACAAACTCGCATTTTAAAGGCGCATACACATGTACCCTTGCATGCCACAAGTTATAGGAATTGTCACTAAATACAATTTTTCATATTGTCAATTATTTTGGAAATATAATAAATTGTACAGACATTAATTACACTGTCAGTCATGTAGGTTGCAGGAACAGAGTTGTGTCATGGTTCATTTTGAACGCACTTTTGTTACTAGGCTAGCTTGATGGAAAATGCCCATTATATAATTACATGTATATGCATGCATTATATTCTATATTTTAGTTTCATTTATTTTTTGGATAAAGTACATGTAGCTGATGGTTCGGGCTTGAATAGCCGGGTAAAATACCTGGGTCCCCCCCGGCCCTTAGAGACGGGCCTGTGTACATGTATATTGCTTTGACACTTCATACACATCCAAGTACTAATTCTCAACACCAATAGAAGTCTCCACCCTACTACTTTACCTTCTACTTGAAATTTTCCAATTAGTTGGATAGCATAAAAGAAATGTTGTTGAACCAGTACATTAATACAGTTAATCACTAGTGGCATTGGACACCCTTGAGGTTGTGGTCTTGTTTATGTGTGTACAATTTATATAAATGTTGTCATAATGAGGTAAATATGAAACGCGTGGTACAAGTTTATCAGGCCCATAGCCACACTGAGGCACACCGAGGCAGCTTCTTCGGTTAAAATTTCCAAAGCAAAATAAAATAAATAAAATGCAAAAAATATCCATTTGCTATATAAAATGTTGACTGCTAGAGAGCTCACAGAAAGGTCAGTACATAATTATACGTCTAAACTCATTAAATCAGAAAATGCAGAAAATCGCTTCTATACCCCAACAATTTTATGGGGGAACATGCCCCAGGACCCCCTAGATTACCCCGGTTGAAATTTGCCTCTGGCTACGGTACTGAGTACATGTATGTACAACTTGTAGATTTGGGGCATAAATGAGATACATAAGAAATTCACACCTTGTAGCCAGAGAACACACACCTGGTCGTTCTGGCTTCAACCGTACATGTACCATCTCACTCTTCCCAGACCAGGGATCGGGCTTGGGTGGCATTTGTGAGACTGCATTACTGATCTAATCAGCAGGTGTTTAGTGAGTCAGTCATACACGTAGCCCATATTGACTGTGAATAAAGCAAACATGCTCATGATTGCTAGTGAAACGTTTCCGTAGCTATTTATTGAACATGTATTATTGAACTGGATTGTTAAACTAATTACTCTATATTCTCTACGTTAATAGCAACCATTATTTATATATTGGACATATTTTTGTGCGATCATAATTTCTAAATTTATTCAAAGAGTCATTTGGGATATGTAGAATGTACACAGTATTGTTTAAAAATAGTGAACCCAAAAATTGCCAAAAGGACCCTTTCAGACCAAGCCTTTGTTATTGTTGAGTGACATTTAAGGAATGGTTCTATTGAATTGTATGTTTGAATGGTACAGTGATAAGAAACTGTTGATGTTTAGAGATGTGCATTAAGATTGTTGGAGGGATGGTTGGATGTATGATGGTTGGATGTATGTATGTTGCCACTCACTGTCCTGTTATAACACGGTTACTTGTTTCGGTAATGCTATGTTCAATTTGTTGTCTCCACCTTTTTAAGTCTAGGGTGTCCTGGGTGGTGAAAAATGTATAAATACAGTAAGATGGGGTGCAACACCTACATGGACTCCCTGGTAAACATACATATAGTACAGTGAAACTCCTCTAATTATTAAATCTTGATCCCTTTGTTCACTGTACAAACATCTTTGGAATCCCTCGTTTCCGAACCAAACACATTTTCGTGGTTTCGATCACTTTCTTCATTGCACAAAAATCTCTGTAAACTGGAACCCCCAATTTCTGAACCAAACACATAATATTCTGACTAATGTTTTCATATTATCCTCTTTAATGCAAACAGTCATTCATGGTCTCGATACTGACGTATAACATATGAAACGGACAAAACTGTTCAACCGATTCTCATATACATGTAGACTAAAACATGTGTGTATGCTAGAACATGCACTACTTGTATGCTAGAACATGCACTGTGTGTATGCTAGAACATGCACTGTGTGTATGCTAGAACATGAACTGTGTGTATGCTAGAACATGCACTGTGTGTATGCTAGAACATGAACTATGTGTGTATGCTAGAACATGAACTACTTGTATGCTAGAACATGCACTGTGTGTATGCTAGAACATGCACTGTGTGTATGCTAGAACATGAATTGTGTGTATGCTAGAACATGCACTATGTGTGTATGCTAGAACATGCACTACTTGTATGCTAGAACATGCACTGTGTGTGTATGCTAGAACATGCACTATGTGTGTATGCTAGAACATGCACTCTGTGTGTATGCTAGAACATGCACTCTGTGTGTATGCTAGAACATGCACTACTTGTATGCTAGAACATGTACTGTGTGTATGCTAGAACATGCACTGTTTGTATGCTTGTGTTAAACAGACAATTTGTACATGTAGCTTACCGTAGATATCAAACATTATCCGAAACAAGGACAACACCAAATAAAATGACATTCGGATTCAACATATACACATGTATACCATTGGTGGCACATGTTACATTTTGCTGCTCTCATGTTCAACATATGCCTGTACAGTAAGCAAGATGTTACATGTAACCGTTTATACTGATGCCCGACTGAACCTACATATATTATACCTGGAGGACCACACACAGTTCTATCCATAATTAATGATATTTTGACATAGTGCTGCTAGAAAATTGTTTCCAAACACCAAGGACAAATTCCAATGGTTGCAGTATGGGATATATTTTGGACATCGTTGTACATATTCTTGTAAGACCTTAACAAAATGATTATTTTCCAATTTCCTTTGTGGAAACAATTGGGTAGGTATAGGAAGGCAAATGTTTTATTTTACTTTCGTTTTTTTACAAAGCTTCTTTGTAGGTCTGTAAACTTGTAAAGTATTGATTTTAAACAATGTTGACTTGTCTTTTGTTTAATATTATTCCTTGTTTATGTATAAATGCTTTCCTTGCGCATTTAGAATTAAAACATAATATTATGTTGTTTTATTGTGGGTTTTATATTGTTTAATATAGAAGTGATGCCAACTTCCTGCAAATTTACAAACAGTAGTTTACAATCAGAAAATATACATATTAATTACCAATGAAGTATTAATACAAATAGGAATAGCAGGGCACTAAATATATATACCTGACAATATGATTAGTAAATATATATACCTGACAACATGATCTAGTGAATATATATACCTAACAACATGATCTAGTGAATATATATACCTAACAACATGATCTAGTGAATATAGATATATATATATACCTAACAACATGATCTAGTGAATATATATACCTAACAACATGATCTAGTGAATATATATACCTGACAACATGATCTAGTGAATATATATACATGACAACATGATCTAGTGATCAGAGATATACATGACAACATGATCTAGTGAATATATATACATGACAACATGATCTAGTGAATATATATACATGACAACATGATCTAGTGATCAGAGATATACATGACAACATGATCTAGTGAATATATATACCTGACAACATGATCTAGTGAATATATATACATGACAACATGATCTAGTGATCAGAGATATACATGACAACATGATCTAGTGAATATATATACCTGACAACATGATCTAGTGAATATATATACCTAACAACATGATCTAGTGAATATATATACCTAACAACATGATCTAGTGAATATATATACCTGACAACATGATATAGTGAATATATATACCTGACAACATGATCTAGTGAATATATATACCTGACAACATGATCTAGTGAATATATATACCTAACAACATGATCTAGTGAATATATATACCTAACAACATGATCTAGTGAATATATATATACCTGACAACATGATCTAGTGAATATATATACCTGACAACATGATCTAGTGAATATATATACCTGACAACATGATCTAGTGAATATATATACCTGACAACATGATCTAGTGAATATATATACCTGACAACATGATCTAGTGAATATATATACCTAACAACATGATCTAGTGAATATATATATATATACCTGACAACATGATCTAGTGAATATATATACCTAACAACATGATCTAGTAAATATATATACCTGACAAGTGACAACATGATCTAGTGAATATATATACCTGACAACATGATCTAGTGAATATATATACCTAACAACATGATCTAGTGAATATATATACCTAACAACATGATCTAGTAAATATATATACCTGACAACATGATCTAGTGAATATATATACCTAACAACATGATCTAGTGAATATATATACCTAACAACATGATCTAGTAAATATATATACCTGACAACATGATCTAGTGAATATATATACCTGACAACATGATCTAGTGATCAGAGATATACCTGACAACATGATCTAGTGAATATATATACCTGACAACATGATCTACTGACAACATGATCTAGTGAATATATATACCTGACAACATGATCTAGTGAATATATATATATATACCTAACAACATGATCTAGTGAATATATATACCTAACAACATGATCTAGTGAATATATATACCTGACAACATGATCTAGTGAATATATATATACCTGACAACATGATCTAGTAAATATATATACCTAGCAACATGATCTAGTGAATATATATACCTGACAACATGATCTAGTGAATATATATACCTAACAACATGATCTAGTGAATATATATACCTAACAACATGATCTAGTGAATATATATACCTGACAACATGATCTAGTGAATATATATACCTGACAACATGATCTAGTGAATATATATACCTGACAACATGATCTAGTAAATATATATACCTGACAACATGATCTAGTGAATATATATACCTAACAACATGATCTAGTGAATATATATACCTAACAACATGATCTAGTGAATATATATACCTAGCAACATGATCTAGTGAATATATATACCTAACAACATGATCTAGTGAATATATATATATATACCTGACAACATGATCTAGTGAATATATATACCTAACAACATGATCTAGTGAATATATATACCTGACAACATGATCTAGTGAATATATATACCTGACAACATGATCTAGTGAATATATATATACCTGACAACATGATCTAGTGAATATATATACCTGACAACATGATCTAGTGAATATATATACCTGACAACATGATCTAGTGAATATATATACCTGACAACATGATCTAGTGAATATATATACCTAACAACATGATCTAGTGAATATATATATACCTAACAACATGATCTAGTGAATATATATACCTGACAACATGATCTAGTGAATATATATACCTGACAACATGATCTAGTGAATATATATACCTGACAACATGATCTATTGAATATATATATACCTGACAACATGATCTAGTAAATATATATACCTGACAACATGATCTAGTGAATATATATACCTGACAACATGATCTAGTGAATATATATACCTGACAACATGATCTAGTGAATATATATACCTAACAACATGATCTAGTGAATATATATACCTGACAACATGATCTAGTGAATATATATATACCTGACAACATGATCTAGTAAATATATATACCTAGCAACATGATCTAGTGAATATATATACCTGACAACATGATCTAGTGAATATATATATACCTGACAACATGATCTAGTGAATATATATACCTGACAACATGATCTAGTAATATATATATATATACCTGACAACATGATCTAGTAAATATATATATATATACCTGACAACATGATCTAGTGAATATATATACCTGACAACATGATCTAGTGAATATATATAATATACCTGACAACATGATCTAGTAAATATATATATATATACCTGACAACATGATCTAGTGAATATATATACCTAACAACATGATCTAGTGAATATATATACCTGACAACATCATCTAGTGAATATATATACCTAACAACATGATCTAGTGATCAGAGATCTGAACTGGTAATCTTAAGATCATGGGACCGTGAGATTGAGGTTGTGAGGTATGTCGATTAATTTAGCCATGAACAAGAATTGATTCCACATTACTTTGTGCCTGTGGAATGGACTCCAGAGGGGTTCTATACGCTATAAGCTTTCATCACAGTCAAGCACAGATTATAGTTTGTGTTCTATCATCACAATGTATGTTTGTGTAATTTCAATGAATATTGCTTTTATTACATAATATTTGCATTCGCAGTACCGGCATTGTACAACATTGCCGTAACACATTTTGGTCATAAAGTTACTTACTAAGACAATAATATTAATTTATACCGACTAAATTTTCCAAATTAACATTTTATAATTCACAAGTTAGTTCATCACCATAACCATGCATTGTTTTTGTAAATTTCATAGAGTATGTACAAAGCCAACTTGAGGTAAATTTGTCGGTCTTATAATGAATGCATGTCAGATCAGTTGTAGCAAAATGCACTTTGATTGGATAACATTATTTCAGAAATGAATTTAGTACCAAAATAAAGATTAGAACTTTCCGATGATACGTGTAATCATTTGGTGCATGTTTGAGAAATTCTCGTAGTTTTTGGGGAATATCTAAACAATTCATGTTTTTACATTGAAAATCATCATCTAGGCGGTGCAGGTGCAGGTGCAGGTGCAGGTGCTTGGTCTGTCTTACACTTGTTGTATACACATTTTAATAAGCGCTTCATTTTAATAACCGAAAAGACAAGAAAGTAGCCCAAGATATGATGAAAAAATTAGAAAAATGTTTAGGATCAGGGCTAAAATAATAGGTTCAGTTGGGAAATTGGAAACAAACACATCTTTTATGCCTAATCTGCAATCTGAAATAGAACATGTGCCAACATCAGATGACAACTTCTATGTTTAATTGCACTTGCCACTATGGGATGGATGGCTTTCAGACATCATAGTACAACTTCCAGTAGATCCATATCATCCAGCGATAGATGACTGTCAGAAACTGCATGACAAATTCTATTTACTTGCACTATTGGATGGATGGCTTTCAGAAATCATAGAACAAAGATTCTAGCAATCGGAAATAGAATACTGACATCTTAGGACAGATTCTATTTACAGTCTGAAATTCCCCCCCCAACATCATCCCAACATCATAGGACAAATTCCACACGCAGTAGAGATCGTTTCCCAGACGTGTGTGTCAGATTCGTGCCAAACTGAGCTCTTTTCTGCATTGTTGCTGTATTTTTGTACTTGTAGAAATTCCAATGTTTGGGTGTGTTTATCTGTGTGCTGTATTTTTGTACTTGTAGAAATTCCAATGTTTGGGTGTGTTTATCTGTGTGCTGTATTTTTGTACTTGTAGAAATTCCAATGTTTGGGTGTGTTTATCTGTGTGCTGTATTTTTGTACTTGTAGAAATTCCAATGTTTGGGTGTGTTTATCTGTGTGCTGTATTTTTGCTATCATATATTGGCAGTCTGCTAATTCTGGTATGCATTGTTAGACTAAAAGAAATAACAAGTTGGTTCTATGTCAGTTACAGTCAAACCTGTCTTAAGCAGCCAGCCAAGGGAGTCAGAGAAAGTGGCTGCTTAGCACAGGTGGCTGCTTAATAGAGGTCAAATATATAATAAAATAACCAATTGGGAATCTGGAAACTGGCTGCTTAATACAGGTTGGCTGCTTAATGGAGGTGACCACTAACACAGGTTTGACTGTATATCTTAGTACCAGTACATGCTTCCAGTGCTGGTAGATGTTGTTATGTAGAGATGGTTATTTTTTCCACTTGAAATGAGACAGAGAGTTTTCTGTTGTCAACTAATCTATTACAATTTTGCAGAAACAAAGGGAATAGTAGTGCATACATTGTACATGTACATAGACATGCTTACAACATTTCACAATTCTACATTGTTATATTTCCTGATTTGTCTGGGTTTTGGATATCTACCTGGGTGTATATCTACATGGGTTTTGTATGTCTACCTGGGTTTTGTATATCTACCTGGGTTTTGTATGTCTACCTGGGTTTTGTATATCTACATGGGTTTTGTATATCTACCTGGGTTTTGTATATCTACCTGGGTTTTGTATATCTACCTGGGTTTTGTATGTCTACCTGGGTTTTGTATATCTACCTGGGTTTTGTATGTCTACCTGGGTTTTGTATATCTACCTGGGTGTTGTATGTCTACCTGGGTTTTGTATATCTACCTGGGTTTTGTATATCTACCTGGGTTTTGTATGTCTACCTGGGTTTTGTATATCTACCTGGGTTTTGTATGTCTACCTGGGTTTTGTATATCTACCTGGGTGTTGTATGTCTACCTGGGTTTTGTATATCTACCTGGGTTTTGTATATCTACCTGGGTTTTGTATGTCTACCTGGGTTTTGTATATCTACCTGGGTTTTGTATGTCTACCTGGGTTTTGTATGTCTACCTGGGTTTTGTATGTCTACCTGGGTTTTGTATATTTACCTGGGTTTTGTATGTCTACCTGGGTTTTGTATGTCTACCTGGGTTTTGTATATCTACCTGGGTTTTGTATGTCTGTTGTGGCGCTCCCTGCAGTGGAGGAAATAAAGTTATCTATCTATCTACCTGGGATTTGTATATCTACCTGGCATTTATATATCTACCTGGGTTTGGTATGTCTACCTGGGTTTTGTATGTCTAGCTGAGTATTACCTGAGTTTGCATACAATGTATCTACCTGGGTTTTGTATGTCTACCTGGGTTTTGTATATCTACCTGGGTTTTGTATGTCTACCTGGGTTTTGTATATCTACCTGGGTTTTGTATATCTACCTGGGTTTTGTATGTCTACCTGGGTTTTGTATGTCTACCTGGGTTTTGTATATTTACCTGGGTTTTGTATATCTACCTGGGTTTTGTATGTCTACCTGGGTTTTGTATATCTACCTGGGTTTTGTATGTCTGTTGTGGCTCTCCCTGCAGTGGAGGAAATAAAGTTATCTATCTATCTACCTGGGATTTGTATATCTACCTGGCATTTATATATCTACCTGGGTTTGGTATGTCTACCTGGGTTTTGTATGTCTAGCTGAGTATTACCTGAGTTTGCATACAACGTATCTACCTGGGATTTGTATATATCTACTACTGGGGAATCGAGTAAATCCAAAGATCAATGTGTTCCTTTGGATCAATCCACAACTGATCATGTATCCAAACTGGGATCTGGAATGCCACAAATGAAATTCAGTAATTGTTGCCTAAATGATATCCATTGTTTTGTAACAATTTAATGGTAACATTGTGCAGGAATGTGCCAGATTGCTGTTTGTTAATGTAGCATGCAGTTCAGGACTTATATTGAAAGCCCTGTGCTTTATTTTGATGGATATATTACCATCATTCCAATAGTTCATTAAGAGTTCTCCCTAAAATATATTCTCAGGGCAGCTAGCTGCTGCAGGGTTTTTATCATTAATAGTAGGTTTATATATATATATATATATATATATATATATATATATATATATATAATGTTGGCATTAATATTTGCAATTGGCAGTTTAACTGTGTATAGTCTAATCTGTGTCAGTGGTTGCCTCCATTAAGCAGCCAACCTGTATTAAGCAGTCAGTTTCCAGATTCACAATAGGTTGTTTTATTATACATTTGACCTCTATTAAGCAGCCACCTGTGCTGAACAACCATGTTCTGTGATTCCCTTGTCTGGCTGCTTAAGTTTGACTGTATAATTATATGTAATTTAATTAACTTGGTTTACTTTTTGACTATTCCTGTCCTGTAAATCGAAGATATAGTGGTAGAGGTGTGAGTTGTGTGAGGGTATTCTGAGATAATTCTCATTCCCATTGTATTTATGAATATGCAATTTTTCAGGGTCTATTTGTTTGTGCCATTTCTAATATCGCCCATTTACAGAATGATGAAATTTGTTGTTTTTGCAGTTCGGTAAATTGTTGTCATTACATTACAGTGAGAAAATGTTGCCAAATTCCAAATTAATAAATATAAGCTCTGAGAAAATATTCCATATTGAACATACATTGTGTGCTGAAGAATTTTAGGGGGGATGCACACCATGTCTGCACACTGATAGGAATCCCCCCCCCCCAATTACAGGCCAAAACCTGAAAATTCTATCCTCACCCTGGAAATTCTATCCCAATCAGCCTGTTGGGAAATACTAGAATTTCCAGGGTCTGTATACTTAGAAATACTCCTCACCCCCACTCTATATATATGCACATGCACTGGGGTGGGGGGGGGGGTAGCCTGCTAAAATACACTGTGGGTGGGGGTGATTTCCAGGCTGTGGAATATTTCCTGTTACCAAGTTTGCCGCTGCTCAGAAATGACACAAATTGATTAAACACTTGCAATAATTACCCACTGATTTTGGAGGATAAATGCTGTTTTACATTCTGGTACATTCCATTTCATACGCTAATTCAATACTAATTCAATACTGAATGGTGACAGTACAATAGACAACGTAATTGTAAAAGAGTATGCCACCAATTTTTGTAATCACTTTAGATATGATAGCAATACAGCTTTGAGATTGCTATCAGACCTGTTATAAGGTGTAATATCAAATCAGAGCAGCAACAATTAACGCATTCTGTTTATATGTGATCCTTTGTGCTACAAGGCTCAACTACATTTTGCGGAATGTACACAGGACTGTGGCAAATTCCTCTTTGTGATCAAAATTCTTTACAACAAATGATAATTTGATTCTTCTTGACTTGGGGTCACCAAATTATTATCTGGGAGCATCGAAACAGAAGTAGTCTGGTTTTCTTTATAGACACAAAATCTTGACTGAAGTCCCGAAAATCATAATTGTACTGGTAGACTGCATCTAGATAAATGATCACAAATAGATCTTTATCTAGTGTAGGACCAGCACCCAACAAAAGATGACATTTTTATACCTCATTAAATGGTACAGGAAAAATGTATAAAAGTTGACTTTTGATAACTAACTTTTATGGATTGTATAATTTGGAGTATCAAATACCTTTCAATGTGTTTGTATATGGTATCAAAGAATCATTAACGCTGCGTTTGATCAGGATCTATGTTGTTTGCTATTCAACTAAGTGTTTTAGCTCCACTATATAGCCTAATAGCAAACAGGATAGAGCCTTATTAGAGTGCACATTCTCAAAAATTGTCACTGTGCACCTAACCTTGTCACTGTGCACCTAACCTTGTCACTGCAGCCAACCTTGTCACTGTGCACCTAACCTTGTCACTGTGCAGCCAACCTTGTCACTGTGCACCTTTCAATGTGTTTGTATATGGTATCAAAGAATCATTAACACCGCGTTTGATCAGGATCTATGTTGTTTGCTATTCAACTAAGTGTTTTAGCTCCACTATATAGCCGAATAGCAAACAGGATAGAGCCTTATTAGAGTGCACATTCTCAAAAATTGTCACTGTGCACCTAACCTTGTCACTGTGCACCTAACCTTGTCACTGTGCACCTAACCTTGTCACTGTGCAGCCAACCTTGTCACTGTGCACCTAACCTTGTCACTGTGCAGCCAACCTTGTCACTGTGCACCTAACCTTGTCACTGTACACCAACCTTGTCACTGTGCACCTAACCTTGTCACTGTGCACCTAACCTTTCCACTGTGCACCTAACCTTGTCACTGTGCACCTATCCTTTCCACAGTGCAGCCAACCTTTCCACTGTGCACCTAACCTTGTCACTGTGCACCTAACCTTGTCACTGTGCAGCCAACCTTTCCACTGTGCACCTAACCATGTCACTGTGCACTAACCGTGTCAAGAGATGACATACATAAGTTTTCGTATAATTCCATCACTCTTATGTGCTACCATTGAAGAATTGGTCAATGTGATGTACCGAAACATTGCTTGTGGATGTATACCTAGCTTGTGGATGTATACCTAGCTTGTGGATGTATACCTAGCCTGTGGATGTATACCTAGCTTGTGGATGTATACCTAGCTTGTGGACGTATACCTAGCTTGTGGATGTATACCTAGCTTGTGGACGTATACCTAGCTTGTGGATGTATACCTAGCTTGTGGACGTATACCTAGCTTGTGGATGTATACCTAGCTTGTGGATGTATACCTAGCTTGTGGATGTATACCTAGCTTGTGGATGTATACCTAGCTTGTGGATGTATACCTAGCTTGTGGATGTATACCTAGCTTGTGGACGTATACCTAGCTTGTGGACGTATACCTAGCTTGTGGATGTAAAACCTAGCTTGTGGATGTATACATAGCTTGTGGACATATATACCTAGCTTGTGGACATATACTTAGCTTGTGGACGTATACCTAGCTTGTGGATGTATACTTAGCTTGTGGATGTATACCTAGCTTGTGGATGTATACCTAGCTTGTGAATGTATACCTAGCCTGTGGACGTATACCTAGCTTATAGACGCCTAGCTTGTGGACGTATACCTAGCTTGTGGATGTATACCTAGCTTGTGGACGTATACCTAGCTTGTGGATGTAAAACCTAGCTTGTGGACGTATACCTAGCTTATAGACGCCTAGCTTGTGGACGTATACCTAGCTTGTGGACGTATACCTAGCTTGTGGACGTATACCTAGCTTATAGACGCCTGCCTAGCTTGTGGACGTATACCTAGCTTGTGGACGTATACCTAGCTTGTGGACGTATACCTAGCTTATAGACGCCTATCTTGTGGACGTATACCTAGCTTATAGACGCCTGCCTAGCTTGTGGACGTATACCTAGCTTGTGGACATATACCTAGCTTGTGGACATATACCTAGCTTATAGACGCCTAGCTTGTGGACGTATACCTAGCTTATAGACGCCTGCCTAGCTTGTGGACGTATACCTAGCTTATAGACATATGAGTCACATTCCATCATATTTAAATGATTTCTACATTATTTATAATGCCATCTATGAATTTCAAGGCCAACTGCTGTGCAGTAATATAGCTGAATATTTACTGCATAGTGATATCATTTGAAACATGGAATGCTTTTCATTGTACTGTTGTTTGTCTTGGGGTAGATGATGTCACTCAGCATTGATGTGGTAAATCTTATTCAACAGCTTCTAAAATCTATTCACTTCATCACATTTCAATTTCTACAATCCTTTCATGCTTTATTTTCATGTTCAACATTACATTTATAAGCTTCTATAGCACTCTGATGAATCATCTTAGCATGTTCACCTGCCTCATTATCACATAGATGCTTGACACATCATTATGTTTGCACCATGTCCACTGGACTGAAAATGACTGGGATTTTCACCTGTCAGGTGTTCACTCCAAATTGTCAGCTTTTCACTTGGGCTTTCCTATTTACATGTATTTACATACCAGTTATTACTTCATTGAGGATTTCTATCCAAATTAATGAAGGTGTATATAGAGTCCTTGGGAGTGTATGATAGTTTAATGTTCTTACTCCCTGTTATCGGTGAATGTATAATGTGTCACCATAGATGTACATGAGCTGTGTTTGGCTGTTTTAGAGTTGGGTTTTTCGGTAGCCATATTAAATTAAGTCATATATTGCATTCCTTTGGAAATAAAGGACATACTGGTGCATATTGGATAATTATGACGTTTATGAGTTTGTGAGTAGACGATCATATTTGGTTTTTATCCTACCTACATGGGTAATAATGGTGAAACACGGCCTGCCTAATAATAAACTTTGCTTTATTAGTCAGCGCCTAATAAACCTCTCATGACGTCATAACTCTGTGTGTCATGACGTCTTAATGCTATATTCACAGTCAGCGCCTAATAAACCTCTCATGACATCATAACACTGTGTGTCATGACGTCTTAATGCTATGTTCACAGATTGTATGATAAACTTCAGGACATGAATATTCAGTAATCTTTCCTCTCTAAAGCTTCTATTTTTAATCAGAATATAAAATAGAATAATAGGCTACTGTCTTATAAATTTTAAATTATTAGCTCGCCTAGTAAATTTACTCCAACTCACGTAATAAAAAAACTACTTTTAGCTTCCTACTCGATCCTTTGCATTATGTATTATATATGTTATTGTATATGTGATTTAGGTTTCGCAATAATATAGTTTACGCCAAAGCACCCAGTTGAATGCGCTCGTACAGTACCATCCTATCTAGTATAATGCTACGCCACACAACAAATTCTCTTTGACATGCAGTAAAAGTTTAAACTTTATTTATTTTACAACGATTGCAAAGCAAGTTCTAACAACTTATATTAATCACTCTCGTTGGCGCGGATGAAAGCATACATGTGGTCATTTGTGTGGGAGGAAACCAGAGTACCCGGAGAAAACCCACCTGTCCGATCTGGTGACCACCATACCATCTCACATCCTTCGCGGTCCGAGGATTGAACCCGGGTTACATTGGTGAGAAGCGAGCATGCAGTACTGCTAGCACCCAGATGAATGCGCTCGTACAATGACATCCTGTGCAACCTCACACAACTGTCATGCAGTACAGTACCATCCTATCTAGTATAATGCTACGTCACACAACAAATTCTCTTTCACATGTCGTGCAGTACAGTACCATCCTATCTAGTATAATGCTACGTCACACAACAAATTCTCTTTACTATGAAAGATTGATGCAATACATCAATCAATTAAAACAACTGCAACTAACTTTTACAGAAGTTTTACAGCTTGATCAATTTTGTTACAATTGACCTTTCGTCATTACAATTTTACTACATACATGTATGTTATCTACATAAAAAATTTCAACTATCTAGTATACAATATACTTAATCCGGCACGATATAGCCTGAACTGTGTGTGTGTTTTACATTTATTATATCGTTGTTACCGATTACCCATATGAGCGACGCCTCCTGAAGAGATTATTCATTTTAGATTTTTGGAGGATAGGGCAATGATACAGACAGAGACCCATTCGAGAGTCTCCTCTGGTTCTTTTACGTGCACCGTGTACTGAGCACCTGCACGAGACCTGGGTTTAAAGTCCCATCTGAAAGACTGTTTATTTTATTAGTGTCAGATGGGGGATCGAACCTGCGATCCCTGGATAAGCAGTCCAGTCTACAGATCCGTCTGTAAACCTGATCATAGGCAACATGTACCATTAAACATCAAATTGAATCTAAATAACAATATATTTACACAAAAGAGCAAGGAAGCCCTTATTCAAAAAATAACAAGAACAACTATTACATATAAATATGTAATAGAAGGACTATTGAAAACTCATTCTGCATAATACACACTCGGATAGTGTATTGAGTGAACGTATATAATGCATATTTTAGTAATTAAATGCAAACATGTTGACAATACCATTGAAACCCTGTCCAACATAATAGTATATACTCCACATCCCTGCTGGAACATCCATGAACAATATGGGAACAAATTATTGTTGCAGAATTTCAACTGTGTAAATAGATTGACCTGGCCATTTCTGGGATTTCAGCTCAAGCCTGTATTTCTATGCGCACACCAGTGAAAGCTTGGAACTAGTTCCTTGAAAACAATTGGACAATTTTAATACCTATAATATGAATACATAGCAATAATTCTTATCACATAAATTCCCATTCGTCCAGATAATGCTTCTACAAATATCTTTTACATAAGGCCCCCCCCCCCGTATGCTAACATCTACTGTTGCCACTCCGCTGTTTCTCTTTTGTACATCACTCTCTAACAACACACTACCTCACTCTCTAACAACACACTACCTCACTCTCTAACAACACACTACCTCTTATACACATGTGAATATGCAAGCTGTATATAGAAACTTGTAAACAAAACTGTAAAAATAGTTAAAATACCCCTGTTTCAAACCTGTGTAATGTAGTAATGTATTATTGTCTATGAAAATCGTAATCTACTGTAATCCCTTGTATATAGGTCTCTAGGGAGTAAAAGATAAGAGCAATTCCAGGGAATAAAGCTTAATTGCTGTATAAAACGCATTTGATCTTAGAGCGAAGAAAATGGGGAAAAAACAAAAGTAAACAGGACATTTTGCTTTCTGTGAATCGAAAGTGGTCTCTTGGTATATAGAGCACTAAATCTGCTGCTCTGTTCCCATATGCTTCGGAGTAGGTGACGGCGGCTAACTTATTACGGGCTGTGTACGAAGCTATGTATATTGTGTACCATCATTAATTGTTTTTTAAAAAAAAATTGATTACTTTTATTTTGGAATGGTTTTCCAAAATTATGTAATTATCCAAGACTGAACAAAACCCGGAAACGGTGTGGCACATTCGGAATTTGGAAAGCTTTGTTGCAATATGCCATTTGTTGTTTTGAGTTCTGGAAGAAATTAAGTTGAGTTCTAAGCTGAAATATAACACGCATCAGACTTTTGGATACGATTTTGGATGAAAAAACCTGCGTATGATACATAAACAGTTACGGTATTACTAACAATGGGAATTGTATGTTGATCATTTGCAATTATTAACTGGAAATCAAGGAGCCGTAAAATATAAAAACAAATTTCTTGAATTATTTCAATTGATTTTCTCTTTATTTTCTCTCAACCTTTCTCGGTAAAGACAATTAATGTTGTATCCGATTGTACAGGGTGTATACCAAGTAATAAAAATAATGAGAATACTTGTTGTATGGATGTGTCAAATGATCCCAGCGATCTGCAGCAACAATTTGTACTGTCAGTTGGCAATTGGCAGATTAATCGACATCGGCTTATTACCCGATAATGCTTCCATTATCACCAAATGAAATTCCAAATATGGAGGAAATCATTATTTGACACATTCTTCAAACCCCCTGAGAGAGTAGAGTCGCATCGTTAATGACAGGTTTATGTCAATAAAGTATTGATCACTTTGCAATTATTTTGTTACAATATCTTTACTAAACTTTCATGAACACAGCCGTGCTCAATATAAGAGTAGAGGCATATTGCACTGCCACAATTTTACTTTAAGTTCTATTGAAATAAATGAAGAGGCAATAAATAGTGGGCGATAATTCAGGTGCATTCCAGGGTTCCCTCTATTCGAATCTTTGTCTGCGCCACTTCTGTCGCCAATTGAGGAGAAAAACTAGAGCCAATTTGAAAAAACTTGGGAGTCAACTAAGAGCCATATAGTTCACAGATAAATATATTAAGACATGTATTTGACAAAACATGTTGTGCCTAAAATAATAATTCATTCTCTGGCTAGCCTGATCCATGATGAATCATAGAAGATGACCTAATCCAGCTTTCCTCTAACAGGCCTATTGACTGTCATGCAGTGATACTAATAATTATGTCGGATCCCTAACAGGGAGTCCACACCACACCCGATTCAAAAATAAAACGTAAGACTAGAGCTCACGCTAGAGGGCGATTCGGGCAAAATGGTCGCTCTATTTTCCGTGACTTCGCTGATAATAGACATCAGGGTGACATCCATTTCACCATATTCTGGACCATCCTTTACTTTCGGAATATCCATCGCAATCAATGAAGAACAACATGAGTTGACCAATATATATCATAGTCTCATATCTACACCATTCTTATTAACCTTTGCATGCTAGCGGCATATAAAATTACTTTAACACACAGCATAGAACCTGATGATCAGACGACACAGAAAGTTCCGTCTAATCAGGCTCTATGCTGAATAGCACTTGGCTGAATAGCAAAAAACATAAATCCTGATCAGACACTGCATTACGGCCCGGCTGATCTGGATTTATGTTGTTTGCAAATGTGATTTTATTTACTCCAGCAGGCAAAGGGTAATATACAACTATAGTAATCAGGTTAACTGTTGTAAGTATACACCCTATACCCTACTATCCATGTGTGCCGATTTAGATTCTATACAAAACTAAACTAAACTAAAACTGGCTTTTGTTTGTTGCAGGAGAAATCTAGACAAGCCTTGTCAATAACTGGCAGCAAAGACTTGGACGCAGCCATTGAAACAATACACAGATTGCAACTTGATGGCAGAAATGGCATTTCTAAAACAGGTAGGTAATTCAGTCCTGGCTTAACCCTTTCAACACCACAGACCTCTATTTATAGGCTTACAAAAAGTGTAGATCCAGATGAGCCGGCTCGTGACGAGCCGTCTCATCAGGATCTGCACTTTTTGCAAGTAGTATTACTAATTTTAGACAAAATTACCCATCTTGATAAATGAACTGGTCCGAATGTAATTTTCTTATTCATTTATTGGTCTAAGAATATCATGGACCAGTCCATGTCAGTTACTTGGTGTCGAATGGGTTAAAGTTGTATACCTGTTCAACCGGATTATCACAATTTCAAAATAAGTTGCTATCATATAATTGTATTCATTTAAGGAATGAATCGCGGGTTAATAGTTTCCATCGGGGTATGAACCACATTGGGCTTGGTTAAAGTGTTGTGGAGGCTGTATGTATGTAAATGCAACATGTAGTTGCTTTTAAACAAAATCTTTCGAATGGCTTCATCAATTTTGATGAAACTTTACATGAATGGTCCAAAGACACTCACGGTGGCCTGCACAGTCTAGGTCGCAGGTTGAATGTAGATGAAAACGAACATCATGGTTTTTCGACTCGGTTGTGACTTGGGCTCTATGGCTTAATGATTCTGAAAAGTGACATAAAAACTGGTCTGGACTAGTTGCTTGCTTCTCCTTTTATCTGTAAAAAGGTGATGTGAGTTGTGCAGGCCTGTTACAGTTTTATCTGTATAAAGGTGATGTGAGTTGTGCTAACCTGTTATAGTTTTATCTGTATAAAGGTGATGTGAGTTGTGCTAGCCTGTTACAGTTTTATCTGTATAAAGGTGATGTGAGTTGTGCTAGCCTGTTACAGTTTTATCTGTATAAAGGTGATGTGAGTTGTGCAAGTCTGTTACAGTTTTATCTGTATAAAGGTGATGAGAGTTGTGCTAGCCTGTTACAGTTTTATCTGTATAAAGGTGATGTGAGTTGTGCAGGCCTGTTACAGTTTTATCTGTATAAAGGTGATGTGAGTTGTGCTAGAATGTTACAGTTTTATCTGTATAAAGGTGATGTGAGTTGTGCTAGAATGTTACAGTTTTATCTGTATAAAGGTGATGTGAGTTGTGCAAGCCTGTTACAGTTTTATCTGTATAAAGGTGATGTGAGTTGTGCTAGAATGTTACAGTTTTATCTGTATAAAGGTGATGTGAGTTGTGCTAGCCTGTTACAGTTTTATCTGTATAAAGGTGATGTGAGTTGTGCTGGCCTGTTACAGTTTTATCTGTATAAAGGTGATGTGAGTTGTGCTAGTGTTGTTTATCGTATAAAGGTGATGTGAGTTGTGAAGCCTGTTACAGTTTTATCTGTATAAAGGTGATGTGAGTTGTGCTAGCCTGTTATAGTTTTATCTGTATAAAGGTGATGTGAGTTGTGCTAGCCTGTTACAGTTTTATCTGTATAAAGGTGATGTGAGTTGTGCTAGCCTGTTATAGTTTTATCTGTATAAAGGTGATGTGAGTTGTGCTAGCCTGTTACAGTTTTATCTGTATAAAGGTGATGCGAGTTGTGCTAGCCTGTTATAGTTTTATCTGTATAAAGGTGATGTGAGTTGTGCTAGCCTGTTACAGTTTTATCTGTATAAAGGTGATGTGAGTTGTGCTAGCCTGTTACAGTTTTATCTGTATAAAGGTGATGTGAGTTGTGCTAGCCTGTTACAGTTTTATCTGTATAAAGGTGATGTGAGTTGTGCAGGCCTGTTACAGTTTTATCTGTATAAAGGTGATGTGAGTTGTGCTAGCCTGTTACAGTTGTATCTGTATAAAGGTGATGTGAGTTGTGCAGGCCTGTTACAGTTTTATCTGTATAAAGGTGATGTGAGTTGTGCTAGCCTGTTATAGTTTTATCTGTATAAAGGTGATGTGAGTTGTGCTAGCCTGTTACAGTTTTATCTGTATAAAGGTGATGTGAGTTGTGCTAGCCTGTTACAGTTTTATCTGTATAAAGGTGATGTGAGTTGTGCAGGCCTGTTACAGTTTTATCTGTATAAAGGTGATTTGAGTTGTGCTAGAATGTTACAGTTTTATCTGTATAAAGGTGATGTGAATTGTGAAAGCCTGTTACAGTTTTATCTGTATAAAGGTGATGTGAGTTGTGCTAGCCTGTTACAGTTTTATCTGTATAAAGGTGATGTGAGTTGTGCTAGCCTGTTACAGTTTTATCTGTATAAAGGTGATGTGAGTTGTGCAAGCCTGTTACAGTTTTATCTGTATAAAGGTGATGTGAGTTGTGCTAGCCTGTTATAGTTTTATCTGTATAAAGGTGATGTGAGTTGTGCTAGCCTGTTACAGTTTTATCTGTATAAAGGTGATGTGAGTTGTGCAAGCCTGTTACAGTTTTATCTGTATAAAGGTGATTTGAGTTGTGCTAGAATGTTACAGTTTTATCTGTATAAAGGTGATGTGAGTTGTGAAAGCCTGTTACAGTTTTATCTGTATAAAGGTGATGTGAGTTGTGGAAGTCTGTTACAGTTTTATCTGTATAAAGGTGATGTGAGTTGTGCTAGAATGTTACAGTTTTATCTGTATAAAGGTGATGTGAGTTGTGGAAGCCTGTTACAGTTTTATCTGTATAAAGGTGATGTGAGTTGTGCTAGCCTGTTACAGTTTTATCTGTATAAAGGTGATGTGAGTTGTGCCGGCCTGTTACAGTTTTATCTGTATAAAGGTGATGTGAGTTGTGCTAGCCTGTTACAGTTTTATCTGTATAAAGGTGATGTGAGTTGTGGAAGTCTGTTACAGTTTTATCTGTATAAAGGTGATGTGAGTTGTGCAGCCTGTTACAGTTTTATCTGTATAAAGGTGATGTGAGTGGTGAAAGCCTGTTACATTTTATCTGTATAAAGGTGATGTGAGTTGTGCTAGACTGTTACAGTTTTATCTGTATAAAGGTGATGTGAGTTGTGCAAGCCTGTTACAGTTTTATCTGTATAAAGGTGGTGGTGAGTTGTGCTAGCCTGTTACAGTTTTATCTGTATAAAGGTGATGTGAGTTGGGCAGGCTGTTACAGTTTTATCTGTATAAAGGTGATGTGAGTTGTGCTAGCCTGTTACAGTTTTATCTGTATAAAGGTGATGTGAGTTGTGCCGGCCTGTTACAGTTTTATCTGTATAAAGGTGATGTGAGTTGTGCTAGCCTGTTACAGTTTTATCTGTATAAAGGTGATGTGAGTTGTGGAAGTCTGTTACAGTTTTATCTGTATAAAGGTGATGTGAGTTGTGCTAGCCTGTTACAGTTTTATCTGTATAAAGGTGATGTGAGTTGTGCCGGCCTGTTACAGTTTTATCTGTATAAAGGTGATGTGAGTTGTGCTAGCCTGTTACAGTTTTATCTGTATAAAGGTGATGTGAGTTGTGGAAGTCTGTTACAGTTTTATCTGTATAAAGGTGATGTGAGTTGTGCAGGCCTGTTACAGTTTTATCTGTATAAAGGTGATGTGAGTGGTGAAAGCCTGTTACATTTTTATCTGTATAAAGGTGATGTGAGTTGTGCAAGCCTGTTATAGTTTTATCTGTATAAAGGTGATGTGAGTTGGGCAGGCCTGTTACAGTTTTATCTGTATAAAGGTGATGTGAGTTGTGAAAGCCTGTTACAGTTTTATCTGTATAAAGGTGATGTGAGTTGTGCTAGCCTGTTACAGTTTTATCTGTATAAAGGTGATGTGAGTTGTGCTAGCCTGTTACAGTTTTATCTGTATAAAGGTGATATGAGTTGTGCTAGCCTGTTACAGTTTTATCTGTATAAAGGTGATGTGAGTTGGGCAGGCCTGTTACAGTTTTATCTGTATAAAGGTGATGTGAGTTGTGCTAGCCTGTTACAGTTTTATCTGTATAAAGATGATGTGAGTTGTGCTGGCCTGTTACAGTTTTATCTGTATAAAGGTGATTTGAGTTGTGCAAGCCGGAGCTACAGTTTTATCTGTATAAAGGTGATGTGAGTTGTGGAAGCCTGTTACAGTTTTATCTGTATAAAGGTGATGTGAGTTGTGCTAGCCTGTTACAGTTTTATCTGTATAAAGGTGATGTGAGTTGTGCTAGCCTGTTACAGTTTTATCTGTATAAAGGTGATGTGAGTTGTGCTAGCCTGTTACAGTTTTATCTGTATAAAGGTGATGTGAGTTGTGGAAGTCTGTTACAGTTTTATCTGTATAAAGGTGATGTGAGTTGTGCTAGCCTGCTACAGTTTTCTAACCATGATCTATCTGATTGGTTTACTTCAACAAGTACACTATTTCAAATAGCTGTAAGATAATACATATAAATTATGATTTATGACCATGTATTAAATCTATTAAAGTTTTGCCAATAAATATTGCTTAAAAAATTGAACAGCTCATGCTTGCATGCAAGAGTGAGTCATTCTTGTGAGATACTATGCATTAAAAATGTATGCTTTAAATAAGATTTGTTAAATTATTATATACACTGTATATAGAGTGGGTAGAAGTAGTCCACGAGTATGGCGTCCATTTATGTTCATTTTATGGAACGGTGCAGTCCATTATCACTGCATGGTGCATAATTTTATAGTATGCTTTGCAAGAAAGACAGTTTTGGTCATGCCCGTAGATTCCCGTCTTCACTTACGATTAGAAAACAAAGTTGTTGTAATAAAATTCAAAACGGTTATTTATTTATTATTACCATAAGTAAAATGGAATTTGCTGTTTCGAATATGAACTAGTCAACTATTGAAATGTTTTAACCCGTAACCTGCTAATGGCAACTAAAGTTGCTTTTGCAAATAGCATAGAGCCAGATCAGACTGGACAGAATGTGCACAGAACATGCCATCTGATGCTGTTTTCTATTTGAATATTGGAGTTAAAACAAGTCACAGTGGTATATTCTAGAACTGGAGTGTAGTGAGTGGTCAAATAATGCTGTATCTGTTAAGTGTTGAAATAATGCTGTATCTGTTAAGTGGTGAAATAATGCTGTATCTGTTAAGTGTTGAAATAATGCTGTATATGTTAAGTGGTGAAATAATGCTGTATCTGTTAAGTGGTGAAATAATGCTGTATCTGTTAAGTGGTGAAATAATGCTGTATCTGTTAAGTGGTGAAATAATGCTGTATCTGTTAAGTGTTGAAATAATGCTGTATCTGTGCAAGTTGGTCTGACAAGTCTCTTACCAGATGGACAAATACAGTGAATGAAACCTGTGTTAGTAGTCACCTGTATTAAACAACCAACCTGTATTAATTTAAGCAGCCAGTTTCAGCAGTCACTATCTTGCATTTTCTATACATTTGACCTCTATTGAACAACCACTTATGCTAGACAGTCGATTCCTGTTATTACCTCAACTTTAATTGATGGCAAAACAATGACAATACAGTCAAACCTGTCTTAAGCAGCCAGTCAAGGGAATCACTGAAAGTGGCTGCTTAGCACAGGTGGCTGCTTAATAGAGTTCAAATGTATAGTAAACTAGCATATTGGGAATCTTGAAACTGGCTGCTTAACCCATTCAACCCCAAGTAACTGACATGGACTGGTGCATGCTATTTTTAGACCAATAAATTAATAAGAAAATTACATTTGGACCAGTTCATTTATCAAAATGGGTAATTTTATCTAAAAATAGTAATAATTATTACTGGCAAAAAAGTGCAGATCCTGATGAGATGGCTCGTTACGAGCCGGCTCATCTGGATCTACACTTTTCATAAGCCTATTTAGAGGCCTGTGGGGTTGAAAGGGTTAATATAGGTTGGCTGCTTAATAGAGGTGACCACTAACACAGGTTTGACTGTATACATACTTATAGTCATAAACAAGAACAACTATTACATATATATATGTAGTATAAGGACGATTGAACGTTTACTCTGCATAATACACACTCGGATAGTATATTGAGTGACTGTATATAAATTTTAAAGTGGCATACATTTAGTAATTAAATGTATACATGTTGATAATAACATGAAACTCTGTCCAAACATAAATAGTATATACCACATCCCTGCTGAATAGATTGACCTGGCCATTTCTGGATTCCAGCTCAAGCCTGTATTTCTATGCGCACACCAGTGAAAGCTTGGAACTAGTTCCCTGAAAACAATTGGACAATTTTAATACCTATAGTACAAATACATAACAATAATTCTTATCACATAAATTCCCATTCGTCCAGATAAAAAAGCTTGTAAAATATATATATAAAGCTTGTTTTTGTTTTGGCCACATGTCAACATACCATCTCTGGTCATTTCTAGTTATTTTCATAAGTAACAATAGGTAATAGTGATGGCTGTATTATTATAACCTATGTGGTTTTCCACAGTTCATTCTTTGCGGTCAGTTTTGATTGAGTTCAATGTAGTTTAGGTTGTTAAACTTTTAATGTAAAGATTCCATTCCCATGATGAAGCAACAACTTGGAATTAGGTTTGTGAACTTTATATAAATGGAATCATTAGGTTTGTGAACTTTATATAAATGGAATCATTAGGTTTGTGAACTTTATATAAATGCAATCATTATTAGGTTTGTGAACTTTATATAAATGCAATCATTTTTGTCTTGTATCAGCTCTTAAATATAAATACAGTGTTTACTATGGATAGTACAGACGGATCTGTAGTCCAGTGGTAACATGCTGGACTAGTAATCCAGGGATCGCAGGTTCGATCCCCTGTCTGACTCTAATAAAATTAACAGTCTTTCTGTTTGGGATTTTAAACCTCAGTCTCGTGTCGGTGCTTTACACCATGCACGTAAAAGAACCCGAGGAGACTCTGGAATGGGTCTCTGTCTGTATCATTGCACTATCCTCCAAAAATCTAAAATGACTAATCTCTTAAGGAGGCGTCGCTCATATGGGCAACCGGTAGCGACAATAAATAAACGTAAAACACGCACACTATGGATAGTACTGGTCAATTGCTAATGGCTTTCTCACCTCAAGCAGTAAACCTGGAGGGGATATTTATTTAGTGGAAACAAACTTAAATGATATAATTAATATTTGAACAAATACTTGAAAGTTATTAAATCTAACCAGTTTGCTGATACATCCTCTCCATGATAATTTAGTGAAGTTAAGTGCATACTAATATCTTTATTATAGTTAATATAGGACAAAAAATGATATAGTAATGTTTGAAGTACCCCCATTACGTTTGACTAATTGTGTAAACAATAGCTCTGATGTGTAAATATATCTACTTTGACCATCTGTCATAGATCTGGCATACTTTGCTTTAATATATAGTACGGAATGAAACAGATATAGACGTCTTATTATATATACTTTACAAAGCTCATTATGATATATGCAAGTCTACATAATTATTTACCCGTACAAACATGAAGTATTGATGGTGGTTGCAGTTCATAAAATTTGCCATCCAAATTTGAGGGTCTGAATAAATTTTTAAATAAAGTATAGCAATCACTCAGAATGTGACACTATTTACCAAAGTCAGAAATGCAGATTTAGAGCGATCAAAGAGAAGCTTATTTTCAAAATTTCAGAGGCATACCTCACTACATTACCTCACTACATACCTCATTAAATCGGTTAATTTTCTTGTGTATTGATAAATTCTTTTATTCAATTATGTAAATTATCATTATTAAAATATTACTTACAAATGTTATTAATATAAACAGTATTATAATACATTCTACATCCGTTCGTCTATCTGTCAATATGAAACATATCTTATCCTGTTTACTTTTAAGTCCATTTATATACTTAAGCAATGTAATGTCTAAAAATAATGAGAATGTAAATTATAATGTATTATAATTATGTAGTAGGTATTCTCAATACTGTATATGATTTTCTCATATTAACATATTTTTCACGTGAATAATTATGGTGTACAATGATGAACTTTTTACGGTCAAATTGGAAAATAACATTTCTTCTCCGTATTCCTGTCTGTTTACTCTGCATTCCATCCAAAATCCAATAAATCAATTTAAAGAGAATTATAGGTTACCAGATGTTTTATTTATGAATAAATTTTGATATAATTATGTTTATAGGGCTAATATGATCGCTCGGGTAACCGCCCGCAAGTATGATATAACCTGTTAGTATTCTGCTATCTGGGTAACAATGTAAATAGAATGATATTTAAGCAGAAAATAGTCTTGTTTAGCCTGAGTTTCGTTTCCAGATACAGTAATTAACTAATTACCTTGTCATTAGCTGTCAGAATCAGCATTATACGTCATAAACATGTGATGACTTCACTACGTTAATGTTTGCCATCTTTGGACAGTTTGCGTGAGGCAGCATCCGGCTATAAGCGATGTCTGGGATTATTTTGAACTCTCAGAAGACAAAAACTCGACCGGTATTCATAGGTGAACGATTAACCTGTGTTCGGGTACATCAAAGACAAATAGAAAAATCGGTAACCTTGGCAACCTAATCAATTATGTTTATGATTTCTTCATCTTCTATTTATATATTATTGTACTTTAAATAAAGTTCTTGTGCTAAAGTTTTTGTGCTTATGTTTGTGGTATTTTTGATGAGGTTGCTGCTGATACAGGCACGCATGTCATCTTGTCATCAGCGCAAGCTTTTCCATACCACGCACATGCTGAAATTATAAAAAATAATTGACAATTTCTTCTATGACTTCTTGCACTGTTATTTTGTAGTGCATAGAATATGTTGTGTAAGCATACTACTGTTTCTTGCTAAACATTTCAAAATTGAGCCTTAGAACCTAAGGGCATTAAAAGTTGATAATGTAGCGAGAAATGAATACATTTTGAAAGTCTCTTATTACTGAACCCAGTTTCACAAAGAAAAACTTAAGTTAAAACTTTACGTTCCCATCAAATGCCTATACCATTATTTGATGATGTACATGTATTTAGAGAAGAAAGCTAAAAAAATTTACTTCAGTTTGACTGTGACCTTAAGATCTCTCATGAAACCACATATAGCTCATAACCACATTGTGTGTTTATTAAGAGAAATACGGTTGTGGATATATTTAAATAAGCAGGGTGTTTATTTCAACAAAAATGGCAGGTTGAAGTTAATCCTTGAGTAAACAATTAGGACTACAGAATTTGATATAGATAAGATGTTGATATGATAGCATTGTTACAAAATATTTACTCTATGAACAAAATTTGATGAAGCTTAGAAAGGTATTTTAATTGGAAAAATATTGGTTTAATTGTGTAGTGGTTACTTTATATACAGGTATGTGTAGAACATGGTCAGTGTATGAGTGGTTGTAAAACGCCTTTTGTCTGTTTTTAAGCCGAAATGAAAATATCCAGTACCTGGTATTTGTTCTGACAAAATATAAGAAATTATATAAATGTAGTTACACAAATCAATGGAATTAGTGAGAACTGCTGCAGAAATTAATGGAAGAAAGGTTAATTTCAGTTACCGTATTTAGCTATGTATAGTGCGCTACCGTGTATAGTGCGCACCCACGATCTGGCACGAAAATCGGCGGAAAAACTGAGTTCCGATGTATACTGCGCACGTGAAAAACGCAATTTTCCAAGTCAAAATTTAACATTTCTCAAGAATCGCTAAAAATTGTGCTCCGTGATTTTTACAACTTATATTAATCACTCGAGATATACCTCATCGAGTAACGGTAACGCTCTCAGGCACACCTGTTCAAATTTCTCGACACGTTCTCAAACATCTCAACACGTTCTCAAACATGTCAGCAGATGCTCAAACTTCTCAACACGTGAAGCCTACCTAATTAATTGGGACCCATTGTGAAAGGTTTGTCGAAATTAATTATCGCTACAATCAATTGAAATACTGCAGCCAAAAAATGCATTGTACATTGTACGGCGAAGTACGCGAAAAGTACGGGAAATATTACATACGATAAAACCACGTGATGTTATCAAATCGCCATTTTTTATGCATTTAATTTCAATTAAATTCTTCAAAGTTTGCCAAAATAAACGAAATATATGCTAATTGTGTGGTCTTATTCATTTGATTTATTTATATAGACTATCGGCAACTGGTTTTAATAGCTAGTTTATAACGATTGTCGAATGTAACAACTTATAGAATGACTGTGGGCCGTTCGGGTCGAATTTCAGTTTTTTCACGAAATATTGGTCAATTTTGGTCCGGAAAAAAATGTCCCGATGTCTGTACTGGTGTATAATGCGCAGTAGATAAAATGGATGAGGATTTCAGTAAGAAATGTGCGCACTATACATAGCTAAATACGGTACTTTACATGTATATTGATATGTGTGAAAGAACTGCTGCAGAAATTAAGGGAAGAAAGGTTAATTTCAGTTATTTTACATGTATATTGATATGTGTGAAAGAACTGCTGCAGAAATTAAGGGAAGAAAGGTTAATTTCAGTTATTTTACATGTATATTGATATGTGTGAAAGAACTGCTGCAGAAATTAAGGGAAGACAGGTTAATTTCAGTTATTTTACATGTACCGTATTTAGCTGTGTATAGTGCGTACATTTCTTACTGAAATCCTCATCCATTTTATCTACTGCGCATTATACACCAGTACAGACATCAGGACATTTTTTTCCGGACCAAAATTTCGTGAAAAAACTGAAATTCGACCCGAACGGCCCACAGTCACTCTATAAGTTGTTACATTCGACAATCGTTATAAACTAGCTATTAAAACCAGTTGCCGATAGTCTATATAAATAAATCAAATGAATAAGACCACAAAATTAGCATATATTTCATTTATTTTGGCAAACTTTGATGAATTTAATTGAAAAGGTAAATGCATAAAAAATGGCGATTTGATAACATCACGTGGTTTTATCGTATGTAATATTTCCCGTACTTTTCGCGTACTTCGCCGTACAATGTACAATGCATTGCATAAAAAAAAAACTTTTTTGGCTGCAGTATTTCAATTGATTGTAGCGATAATTAATTTCGACAAACCTTTCACAATGGGTCCCAGTTAATTAGGTAGGCTTCACGTGTTGAGAAGTTTGAGCATCTGCTGACATGTTTGAGAACGTGTTGAGATGTTTGAGAACGTGTCGAGAAATTTGAGCAGGTGTGACCGTTACTCGATGAGGTATATCTCGAGTGATTAATATAAGTTGTAAAAATCACGGAGCACAATTTTTAGCGATTCTTGAGAAATGTTAAATTTTGACTTGGAAAATTGCGTTTTTCACGTGCGCAGTATACATAGGAACTCAGTTTTTCCGCCGATTTTCGTGCCAGATCGTGGGTGCGCACTATACACGGTAGCGCACTATACACAGCTAAATACGGTATATTGATATGTGTGAACCATGAAGAAAAGGTTTCTTTATATTGCATACGATGAAAGATAACATAATTCAACGTCACAATCTACTTTCAGGTTTGAACCCGAGACCACGACGAAATGACAGTGTAGATACCGCTAGTCCAGGCTCCGATAGTGCGAGTACACGATCAGAGAGTCCAGGTTTGCCGCCGGGACCAAGCTTTCCGCGAGGAATGCCTGGGCTACAGTTGTCTCGCAGTCAGACCCCAATAACGCCTAATACTTCACGTGTGCTCAGTCCAACAAACATACCAATAATGGTGAATGGAACACAAACACCTCCTCCCGTCCCTCCTCGACTTCCAATGGGTGTATTATCGACTGGCAGCCTTCAGAGTCAGTCACCAGCCGGTTCTGGTGTGACTTATATTTCAACCCCACTTTCCCAGTCCACACCGCAGTACCACACAGGCAGTCAGAAAGTGCCAGTGTTATCTTCTCCGGGATTATCTCCGTTTAACATGGAACATAGTTTGGCCAATGTTTCTAGTGCAGTGATACAAACATCAACGCCAAACATTCAGCGCGTAGTAAGTTCACCTGTTAACCAGCAATCTGTTCAGCAAATATCTCCAAATGTAGTGCAGGTTCGAGGCGGCCACCAAAATGTGACCATAAATTTCCAACCTCGTCAACCACCTCCGCCGTATAGCCACCAAGGTCAAAGTAACCAGCAAAAACCTCCAACCGTTATGATGCGACCGGTTGAACGGTCTCCCTTGCATCGGCAAAATGTACAGTCGCCCTTGTCTTACAAGATACAAGTAAGTTCACACTCGTTAGAACATCACAGTGTGGAAAGTATGCCGGGTCAAGGTCATCCTGTATCGGCTTGGGGTGCAGGTCAACCACCAATCATAATGCAGCAGGTGTGTAGTCGGGAAGTAAAGAAACCAGTGTTGCAGAATGCGACTATGCCAGTTTCACCGTTAACACAACAACAAAGTCAGAAATTTATTTCGTCTGTGGAAAAGCATATTAATGGCTCTCCCGTACAACAACAACAACAACAGCATGTGCAGAAAAGTGGAAAAATTCAGATTCAAATAACGGACAGTGGTAGTGGTCAATTAATTTATCCGAACGGAAGTGATAGAATGATGGCAGAACAATATCACCATCAACTTCGCGGACATGGTAGTCATAAGCCTGTGATACAAATACAGTTAAATCCACAGCAGTGCACATATCCCTATAGTAACATAGACCATAATATCATGATGCAGCAAGCGAATGAGACGCCCATATCAACACCACGCTCAGGGTCACCTATGTCTATTTCCCGAAACATGAATCAGTCGCCAATGTCCATGTCATCAAACCCGTCTACCAGCTCGGACATTCCAGATCGACCCCCACCTCCATATCCTGGTCCTGGCAGACCAATAAATCTCACAAACAACCTTGTACCCGGCAACCACCCGGTACCCATTGTGCAGCCCATTCCTCAAAACCCAGTTACAATGGGTTTTCCCCACCCACAGATAGTGCGGTCACATCCGGCTGCTGTACAGCACGGGATGGCCACCAAGCCACAAGGACATCCGATGCACCAATACATGCAACAAGATCAGCCACCGTTACCTCCCCGCATTCCAATAAACCAGACTAAACCACCTCCTCCACTGCCTCCTGCGGGTCACCCAGATGAATCTCAACCACCTCTCCCACCAAAACCTCGCAATTCTCAGACTGCAGATTGTGAAGGTGCCTCTAGTGAACAAAATGACAATGATACTGATGTAGAAACCATGTCCACAACGTCCGATATGAGTGCATCGGAAAATAAACGAACTTGCACCTCTCCCATTCCTGAACGCAAACCTGAATCGGAGGAAAAAGAAATTATGCGAAGAGACTCTTCAGTTCGCAATTATTCTCCACAAGCCTATAAATTTTTCATGGAACAACATATTGAAAATCTCCTGAAGAATTATGCGCAACGGCAAACAAGAACATTACAACTTGAAAAAGAAATGGCAAAAGCGAACTTGTCTGATGAAGCTCAGCTGCAAATGAGGAGAATGCTTCAGCAGAAAGAGTCGAACTATATCAGAATGAAACGCTCTAAGATGAACAAAGATATGTTTGAAAGGATAACGACTTTAGGTGTTGGTGCTTTCGGGGAAGTTCACTTAGTTCGTAAAAGAGATGTTTGCCAGCTCTATGCAATGAAAACGTTGCGTAAAATGGATGTATACAAACGAAATCAAGTGGCGCATGTGAAAGCAGAGCGCGATATCCTTGCGGAAGCAGACAATGAATGGGTCGTGAAGTTGTACTACTCTTTCCAGGATAGAGATAATTTATATTTTGTGATGGATTACATTCCAGGCGGAGATTTAATGGGATTACTGATCAAGTTTGGAATTTTCGATGAACGTCTCGCGAGATTTTACATTGCTGAATTAGTGCTAGCCATAGAAAGTGTGCATAAAATGGGATTTATTCATCGGGACATCAAGCCCGATAATATCCTAATAGACAAAAGTGGACATATCAAACTTACAGACTTTGGACTGTGTACTGGCTTCCGATGGACCCACAATTCCAAGTATTACCAAAAAGGTGAGATATAATATATTTTATAACCATTACTCGACTATCATTTTCTGATTCTAACTGGGAGGTCAGTCTGTTTGGTTGTGAGAAAACCATGTTCTATTGCTGTGTAAGTAAGAACCAGTACTCGACTCGCCAACCTACGTAAGAGACTGCCAACTTTCTCACATATCATTTCTCCTGCAGAAGTCTTGATAGCGCAGTGGTAGCCGGCTACACGTTTGCTTCCAGTGTGAGAGGTCCGGAGTTTGCATCCAGCTGTAGCCATTATGATTGTGCTCTTAGGCAAGACACTTTGTTCCACTTAGCCTTTTCTCTCTCCCTCACAATTAATTCGTTTTCTCTCTCTCCCTCACGATGGATTCCATCAGGAATGAGGTCACGAAAGCGATTTAACTAATGTTGCAATAACTTGCTTCACAGCCAAGCTAATTTAATTTTATATAAACCAAATATCTTTTCTCCCAGATAACGAGCAAGCTCAGGATTGTGATGATAGCTTTGAAAGGCAAGTTTAACCCTTTCAACACCACAGACCTCTAAATAGGCTTACAAAAAGTGTAGATCCAGATGAGCCGGCTCGTGACGAGCCGTCTCATCAGGATCTGCACTTTTTGCCAGTAATATTACTATTGTAGACAAAATTAACCATTTTGATAAATGAACTGGTCCAAATGTAATTTCTTATTCATTTTATTGGTCTAAAAATATCATGGACCAGTCCATGTCAGTTACTTGGTGTCGAATGGGTTAAACAATGCTCAACGACTCATGATGGAGGTTCTTCTATATATTTGTGTACTTTTTTCACATTTTTATCATTTGTCAGTTTGGTGCAACAAGTGTAATGATAGACAAGCAGACATTTTGATAATTGAACAATTGATTGATAGGAGGGAAGAGCTGGTTCATGGTTAATGTGGTGCTCAAATGTCAATCAGTTCTCTGGATTAATTATTATAATGGTCATGAATGTCTTGATATAGAAATGTGATGATGACACAATTTTTAATGCTATTGAATGTTACTGATGAAAGAGGTGTAGTGCTTTCCCTCAAATTTACTTAAATATTTATACACTGGTACCCTGAAAATGAGGCTGAAATGCGCTGAATCCCTGTTCTTTCATTAATACAGATTTTCAGGAATTATTTATTATGTTTTATTTTCAAAAATTAGGCAATATTTTTCATCTAGACAAAGAACAAAATGTACCAATTTCAGGATTTTTGGGGATTTATTTTCAGGGAGTAATTTAAGTCTGATTCCTGTTTAGGTAGCACTGGAGGTGTTGAGATCATTGTTCTAAGACTTTCTAAAATTCACCAAAACTTGATCTCTCCGCTTGACTAGTTACCATAGCAGCATGGAATAGCAGCAGCAGCAGCAGTTGTAGCAGCAGCAGCAGTTGTAGCTGTAGCAGCAGTTGTAGCTGTAGCAGCAGTTGTAGCAGCAGTTGTAACAGCAGTTGTAGCAGCAGTTGTGGCAGCAGTTGTGGCAGCAGGCAGCAGTTGTGGCAGCAGTTGTAGCAGCAGTTGTAGCAGCAGCAGCAGTTGTTGTAGCAGCAGTTGTAGCAGCAGTTGTAATAGCAGTTGTGGCAGCAGTTGTGGCAGCAGTTGTGGCAGCAGTTGTAGCAGCAGTTGTAGCAGCAGCAGTTGTAGCAGCAGTTGTAGCAGCAGTTGCAGTTGTAGCAGCAGTTGTAGCAGCAGTTGTAGCAGCAGCAGCAGTTGTTGTAGCAGCAGTTGTAGCTGTAGCAACAGTTGTAGCAGCAGTTGTAACAGCAGTTGTAGCAGCAGTTGTGGCAGCAGTTGTGGCAGCAGTTGTAGCAGCAGTTGTAGCAGCAGTTGTAGCAGCAGTTGCAGTTGTAGCAGCAGTTGTAGCAGCAGTTGTAGCAGCAGCAGCAGCAGTTGTAGCAGCAGTTGTGGCAGCAGTAGCAGTTGTAGCAGCAGTTGTAGCAGCAGCAACAGCAGTTGTAGCAGCAGTTGTGGCAGCAGTAGCAGTTGTAGCAGCAGTTGTGGCAGCAGTAGCAGTTGTAGCATCAGTTGTGGCAGCAGTAGCAGTTGTAGCAGCAGTTGTAGCAGCAGCAATCTGTTAGAACAGTTACTGCAAGTATAAATTACCAGTGCACTTAGTGAAAAGAGTAATGTTGAAATGGCGTCAGTTGAATGTTGTACCGGTAATTAAGCAATTTCCACCAAGTGTCTTTGCTCAAATTAATTGTCCCCATTGTAATGAAAATAGATGGCGAACATTAGACAGAGTGTGGGGTTTTATTTTGATGAATGTTCCTACATATTTATTTACACTGTTCCCTTGAATATATTATTGTAATTACACGTACAGCACGGGCAATCATGCTCTTAGACTTAACCCTTAACAATCACGACTAAAATCGCTTTTGCAAACAGCATAGAGCTAGATCAGACTACACAGAACATATTTAGCCACGTGTTTTAGGTCCACTATCCTTTCTGTGCTGTTTATACTATTCAGATAGTGGAGGTAAATCACTTGTCTGAATAGCAAATAACATAGATCCTGATCAGACGTGTATGATGTTGCATAGAGCTTGTTGAGTGCAGGCGTGAATGTGTTCCATTTCATACTCTGATACCTTGTAGTTATTATCTTGCATCTCCCTGATTCCATCACATTTCCATTCCAAGTATCATTCATAGTTGTATTATATTTAGTGTAAATCCTTCAGATCTAGCTGTAACTCAAGAGTTGTATTAGATTCAGTGTGAATCCTTCAGATCTAGCTGCTGTAACTCATACTTGTATTAGATTTAGTGTAAATCCTTCAGATCTAGCTGTAACTCATAGTTGTATTAGATTTAGTGTGAATCCTTCAGATCTAGCTGTAACTCATACTTGTATTAGATTCAGTGTGAATCCTTCAGATCTAGCTGTAACTCATACTTGTATTAGATTTAGTGTAAATCCTTCAGATCTAGCTGTAACTCATGCTTGTATTAGATTTAGTGTAAATCCTTCAGATCTAGCTGTAACTCAGAGTTGTATTAGATTTAGTGTAAATCCTTCAGATCTAGCTGTAACTCATACTTGTATTAGATTTAGTGTAAATCCTTCAGATCTAGCTGTAGCTCATGCTTGTATTAGATTTAGTGTAAATCCTTCAGATCTAGCTGTAACTCAAGAGTTGTATTAGATTCAGTGTGAATCCTTCAGATCTAGCTGTAACTCATACTTGTATTAGATTTAGTGTAAATCCTTCAGATCTAGCTGTAACTCAGAGTTGTATTAGATTTAGTGTGAATCCTTCAGATCTAGCTGTAACTCATACTTGTATTAGATTTAGTGTGAATCCTTCAGATCTAGCTGTAACTCAAGAGTTGTATTAGATTTAGTGTGAATCCTTCAGATCTAGCTGTAACTCAGAGTTGTATTAGATTTAGTGTGAATCCTTCAGATCTAGCTGTAACCTGTGACTATTACTGTAATATACAGTCTACATTCGTTATGTCGAAATCCGCCGGAACGAACAAAATACATCGACATAACCGGAGTTTGACTTAACGAAATTCTACATCGACATAACCGGAGTTTGACTTAACGAAATTCGATATAAACGGTGCCAGTTATATGTAAAATGATAGTGTCTGAAACGGGACTTTGATCTGACTTCGAGATAACTGGAGAATTCGACATAACCGACTTTGACATAGCGGATGTAGACTGTACATTCATTGAAAATCTACCATTAACTTAATGTTCAATAATTAATGAAAGTTATTAAACTTAAAGTGGAAACTTAACTGAAAAAACTTGGAACTGCAAATTCGTTTGTATCCGGTTATAAGTTTCTAATATCAGGCAGTAACTAATGTGAACAATTTTTTAAAATGAAAACCTCTGAAAACATTTATCACAGCCATTTCTAAAAGATGAAGGAAGTCTTGACATGTATTCATTCACTTGAGGCCAAGATTATTCATTTGGGGGTCTTCATTCAAGGTCCAAGTGAAAATATGTGAACAATGTCATTAAGGAAATGCCAGTGTATTTGATGGTTAATGTAATGAGAACACTTGTACAGTGACAGATGACAGAATATAAAAGCTTGCCAGTTAAATGCTTTTATAATAGAGAGGGAAAATGGAAAATTTAGTCAGTTGATGTATTTGCATGAACCGTCAATAGGTGTTGTAAATGGAGAAATGTATAGAATAGTTTTCGATCAATCAGTAATCAACAATTAATTTACCTGAGAATCTTATACACTTTACATTGAATGAGATAATAGCGCAGTGGTAGCACATTGCTTCAGGTGTGAAAGGCCCGGAGTTCGAGCCTCCGCTGGAGCCGTTATGATTGTGCCCTTAGTCAAGGCATTTAAATTCCACATTACCTCTTCTCTCTCCCTCATGGTGGATTACATCAGGAATGAGGTCTCGAGAGCGATTAATATAAGTTGTAAGAACTTGTTTCGCAAGCGAGCTGAAATAAATTTGTATAAACTATTGAATGAGATAAACTATTGAATGAGATAGGTTAATACACAAGACATCTCTCCCACTTCCAACTCAACAATTTCTAACCATGTATTAAGATTTGTGTCCAATTTGGATCTCTCTTCTGTCCCTCTGCCCACTGCTGTAGTAGGACAATTCTGGGCAGTGAGAGTGGGTGGCAATATATATATATATGTTGACTGAGAAATAACTTCTTACCCCGAGATATAAATTCTAAGAACTCTACTATAAGTAACAACTACATGACTATATTGAAAGTCAATCTTAGCCCTTCCTTTCATAGATATTTAAGTTAATATACTATTATATCTCCATACAAATGACAGCCATTTATGTGTGTGTTTTACGTTTATTTATCGTCGCTACCGGTTGCCCATATGAGTGACTCCTCCTGAAGAGATTAGTCATTTTAGATTTTTGGAGGAGAGTACAATGATACAGACAGAGACCCATTCCAGAGTCTCCTGACGAGACTCGGTTTAAATTCCCATCTGAAAGACTGTTAATTTTATTAGGGTCAGACGGGGGATCAAACCTGCGATCCCTGGATTACCAGTCCAGCGTGTTACCACTGGACTACAGATCCGTCTGTATACAGCCATTTAGCTATCATGCAGTGGATAAGTAGTCGCCATATCTATCCTACATCAATAGATATTACTGGGACTACATGAGATTCTGGCCTTTATTATGAGCATTGGTTTGGCTACTACATTGTCAATGTATGTCATATTGGTAATGGCAGCAAGAGGTGCTTCCATGAGTGAATGGGTTAATGTGGATAGTTACTTGCATTCTTGTTTTATTAACAGTGTTTCAGATGGGACTCTAAACCAAGGTATCAGTGTTATACACCGACTTGCACTATTCTCCCAAGGGAGTGGCCAAGTGGTTGCGGTCATTGACTTCAAATCACTTTCCCCTCACTGATGTATGTTCGAATCACACTGGAGGTGTCAAATTATTTTGTTTGAGGAAGATATCCAGCTGGCTTGCTGTAGTTCGATGGTTCTATCTGGGTGCCCGACCGTGCCTGCAATACTGCTCGGAGGGACATCCGGGGTCATCCTCCACTAATAATAGCTGGAGAGCCACATGATATAAGCTGTTGGTGCCATTTTAAACCCCAATAACAAACAAAACTATCCTCCAAAAAATATGTTGACTTAACATACATGTGAAGACATCGCTAAGACTAAAATGAAACATGCACTACCTATCAACAGAGAAAGTCAATATCAATTATTGAACTAGACATTATAGGAGCATTATGAAATATGACTAAATCCCCGCGAGGGGGGTTGACAGGTAGATAGAGCAATGACAATGATTGTGTTAAGCTTTTCTTGTACATGTTGAACTTATTTGCAGAAATCACGGATACATGAGTCCGATGCGATTAAGCTATCAGTCCTATTCCAAGATAAGAAAGTTATTTTTATAGAATTAGTTTGCGGCGTTGTCTCAACGAATTTTGTAAAAATAAAAGAAGGAAATCAAACTGACTGTGCCCACAACCTCTAAAAACAAAAGACTGTGCCCACAACCTCTAAAAACAAGACTGTGCCCACAACCTCTAAAAACAAAAGACTGTGCCTACAACCTCTAAAAACAAAAGACTGTGCCCACAACCTCTAAAAACAAAAGACTGTGCCCACAACCTCTAAAAACAAGACTGTGCCTACAACCTCTAAAAACAAAAGACTGTGCCCACAACCTCTAAAAACAAAAGACTGCGCCCACAACCTCTAAAAACAAAAGACTGTGCCCACAACCTCTAAGAACAAAAGACTGTGCCCACAACCTCTAAAAACAAAAGACTGTGCCCACAACCTCTAAAAACAAAAGACTCTTACTGTATAGCATCTCACTGTAGTTCGCTTTATTATCTTTTTACCAAAGAAACCTTATGTCTAATGCTATATGAATTCCTGCTCAATATACACATAACCGTAGGGTATATGCTCATTATTACGTGACTGTAGCAAAAGTAATCATTTCCTCTTCGCTCGAAATTAGGAAGAGAAAGAATAAATTCGGAGAAGAGAAATGTTCAAATAAAAAAAACCATAAGTAGTTCCGAAATTGGAATAGTTTAATCGCACTGGGCTCGGGACTGGCATCATTTTCTTGTATCATCAAGCATTAAAGCGCTTGATAAATTGTATTATTTCATAAGGTTGTCGTAGTTCTGAACAATCAGATATCGTGAACAAGTCCAAGTGGTGACATCGTGTAATTTTATCAACTGTGAGAAGTGATTGGTCCATGTAACATTATTTGCTAGTATTGTAGATTTGGATTATGGAATTGTACGTTTTATGTACTTTGGCATGTATATTTTGTGTACACATATCTCGTACATGTTTTCTATAGGCGGTACACGCCTGAGAGGAACTTCGGATTCGGCCCTCTCAGGCTTTTCCCGTAATAATCAAGGAAAATGTCCATTTCCTATATATAGATTATTTTGTCTCTCTCTCCATTGTTCACCCCCATTGTCTACCTACATCACCCCTTTGCCCCATTCCACTTGTCAAATTCATTCCTTCACTACCACTTGCCGCCCTCTCATTTATCAATGCATCATACACATCAGGTGGATTCTAAGAATTTGATCTTAAAAATGTGAATATTTTGTAAAACAGTAATTTGGCTGGTAAAGATATAAACAGAAATTGTGATGATAAGGTTGTGTATGGGATTGACTTGCCTGGTGTTCCAAGCTGATTGCTTAGATGCCAGAAGCCATGTTGTATATCTGCCTGCTGAGAGTCCGTGGTTTCTTGTCTAGACTGCCAATGTGCAACAGGTTGATTACTAGTTCATTTTAAGCTCTCTTCAATCTTCAAGTGCGCATTTTCTTCCTGGTGAAAAACAAAACATTATTTCACTAATGTTAACTAGTAATCCACCATTTGCAGATTAATTGGTTAATTTGTAAATAAATATCAATAACGGAAAGTAATTTCGTAAATATACCGATTTTTTTTACCACCAGATTATGGCCTCAAAGTGGCTTCCTGTACCCAGTTGTGGCTTAGTTGCTCATATTGTTGAACCAGTTTTTGTTTACTTGCTCATATTGTTTGGAAAGCTCAGATTAACCCAGTTTTTGTTTACTTGCTCATATTGTTTGGAAAGCTCAGATTAACCCAGTTTTTGTTTACTTGCTCTATTGTTTGGAAAGCTCAGATTAACCCAGTTTTTGTTTACTTGCTCATATTGTTTGGAAAGCTCAGATTAACCCAGTTTTTGTTTACTTGCTCATATTGTTTGGAAAGCACAGATTAACCCAGTTTTTGTTTACTTGCTCTATTGTTTGGAAAGCTCAGATTAACCCAGTTTTTGTTTACTTGCTCATATTGTTGGGAAAGTTCAGATTAACCCAGTTTTTGTTTACTTGCTCATATTGTTGGGAAAGCTCAGATTAACCCAGTTTTTGTTTACTTGCTCATATTGTTGGGAAAGCTCAGATTAACCCAGTTTTTGTTTACTTGCTCATATTGTTGGGAAAGCTCAGATTAACCCAGTTTTTGTTTAGTTGCTCATATTGTTGGGAAAGCTCGGATTGACTCAGTTTTTGTTTAGTTGCTCATATTTTTTGGGAAAGCTCTCATTGACCCAGTTTTTGCTTAGTTGCTCATATTGTTGTTAAAGCTCCCAATTAACCCAGTTTTAGATTACTTGCTCATATTGTTGGGAAAGCTCAGATTGACCCAGTTTACTTGCTCATATTGTTGGCAAAGCTTTGATTGACCCAGTTTTGGTTTACTTGCTCATATTGTTGGGAAAGCTTGGATTGACCCAGTTTTAGGACTTGCATTATCTTATTTTGTTTAATAATCGGTTAGCAATGCAGAAGATATAGCTATGAGAGCTTTATGTTTTTAGCTTCGAAGCTGTCAATATAGCATCATACAGGTATCACACCTCCATGCCATGTACAACAGGCATATAGAACTGGTCCTATCTCACTCAGGAATGCAGTAATATCACACTGACAAGCACACATCATATCTGCACCTCCATGCCATGTACAACAGTCATATAGAACTGGTCCTATCTCACCCAGGAATGCAGTAATATCACACTGACAAGCACACATCATATCTGCACCTCCATGCCATGTACAACAGGCATATAGAACTGGTCCTATCTCACTCAGGAATGCAGTAATATCACACTGACAAGCACACATCATATCTGCACCTCCATGCCATGTACAACAGGCATATAGAACTGGTCCTATCTCACTCAGGAATGCAGTAATATCACACTGACAAGCACACATCATATCTGCACCTCCATGCCATGTACAACAGGCATATAGAACTGGTCCTATCTCACCCAGGAATGCAGTAATATCACACTGACAAGCTCACATCATATCTGCACCTCCATGCCATGTACAACAGGCATATAGAACTGGTCCTATCTCACTCAGGAATGCAGTAATATCACACTGACAAGCACACATCATATCTGCACCTCCATGCCATGTACAACAGGCATATAGAACTGGTCCTATCTCACCCAGGAATGCAGTAATATCACACTGACAAGCACACATCATATCTGCACCTCCATGCCATGTACAACAGGCATATAGAACTGGTCCTATCTCACTCAGGAATGCAGTAATATCACACTGACAAGCACACATCATATCTGCACCTCCATGCCATGTACAACAGGCATATAGAACTGGTCCTATCTCACTCAGGAATGCAGTAATATCACACTGACAAGCACACATCATATCTGCACCTCCATGCCATGTACAACAGGCATATAGAACTGGTCCTATCTCACCCAGGAATGCAGTAATATCACACTGACAAGCACACATCATATCTGCACCTCCATGCCATGTACAACAGGCATATAGAACTGGTCCTATCTCACCCAGGAATGCAGTAATATCACACTGACAAGCACACATCATATGCACCTCCATGCCATGTACAACAGGCATATAGAACTGGTCCTATCTCACTCAGGAATGCAGTAATATCACACTGATGAGCACACCTCAATCATATCTCCCCTTCTGTACACCCAGCTAATAATCCCTGCCTGACCTACATCTTGAGGACATATTTTGTTGGTGTGCTAGTTTGGGCCTGCAGTGAATTCTAACACATATAAAGTTTAGTCCTAGACCCTGCTGCTTACAATCAAACAACAGTTCAGGCACACATAGTCCCTGCTGCTTACAATCAAACAACAGTTCAGGCACACATAGTCCCTGCTGCTTACAATCAGCCAACAGTTCAGACACACATAGTCCCTGCTGCTTACAATCAAACAACAGTTCAGACGCACATAGTCCCTGCTGCTTACAATCAAACAACAGTTCAGACACACATAGTCCCTGCTGCTTACAATCAAACAACAGTTCAGGCACACATAGTACCTGCTGCTTACAATCAACCAACAGTTCAGGCACACATAGTCCCTGCTGCTTACAATCAGCCAACAGTTCAGACACACATAGTCCCTGCTGCTTACAATCAAACAACAGTTCAGGCACATATAGTCCCTGCTGCTTACAATCAAACAACAGTTCAGACACACATAGTCCCTGCTGCTTACAATCAAACAACAGTTCAGGCACACATAGTCCCTGCTGCTTACAATCAAACAACAGTTCAGGCACACATAGTCCCTGCTGCTTACAATCAAACAACAGTTCAGACACACATAATCACTGCTGCTTACAATCAAACAACAGTTCAGGCACACATAGTCCCTGCTGCTTACAATCAAACAATAGTTCAGACATACATAGTCCCTGCTGCTTAAAATCAAACAACTCTGCTGCTTACAATCAAACAATAGTTCAGACACACATAGACCATGCTGTTCAGACACACATAGACCATGCTGCTTACAATCAAACAACTCAAACAACAGTTCAGACACACATATACCCTGCTGCTTACAATCAAACAACAGTTCAGAGACACATAGTCCCTGCTGCTTACAATCAAACAACAGTTCAGGCACACATAGTACCTGCTGCTTACAATCAACCAACAGTTCAGGCACACATAGTCCCTGCTGCTTACAATCAGCCAACAGTTCAGACACACATAGTCCCTGCTGCTTACAATCAACCAACAGTTCAGGCACATATAGTCCCTGCTGCTTACAATCAAACAACAGTTCAGGCACATATAGTCCCTGCTGCTTACAATCAAACAACAGTTCAGGCACACATAGTCCCTGCTGCTTACAATCAAACAACAGTTCAGGCACACATAGTCCCTGCTGCTTACAATCAAACAACAGTTCAGGCACACATAGTCCCTGCTGCTTACAACCAAACAACAGTTCAGGCACACATAATTCCTGCTGCTTACAATCAAACAACAGTTCAGACACACATAGTCCCTGCTGCTTACAATCAACCAACAGTTCAGACACACATAGTCCCTGCTGCTTACAATCAAACAACAGTTCAGGCACACATAGTACCTGCTGCTTACAATCAAACAACAGTTCAGGCACACATAGTCCCTGCTGCTTACAATCAAACAACAGTTCAGACACACATAGTCCCTGCTGCTTACAATCAAACAACAGTTCAGGCACACATAGTCCCTGCTGCTTACAATCAAACAATAGTTCAGACATACATAGACCCTGCTGCTTACAATCAAACAACTCAAACAACAGTTCAGACACACATAGTCCCTGCTGCTTACAATCAAACAACTCAAACAACAGTTCAGACACACATAGACCCTGCTGCTTACAATCAAACAATAGTTCAGACACACATAGACCATACTGTTCAGACACACATAGACCATGCTGTTTACAATCAAACAACTCAAACAACAGTTCAGACACACATATACCCTGCTGCTTACAATCAAACAACAGTTCAGACACACATAGTCCCTGCTGCTTACAATCAAACAACAGTTCAGGCACACATAGTCCCTGCTGCTTACAATCAAGCTCATAGTCCCAGTTCCCCTGTAAAACAACATGGCAGCGTAAATAATTATAGACCATACAACAACATGGCAGCTTATATACTTATAGACTGTACAACAACATTGCCGCTTATATAATTATAGACTGTACAACAACGTGGCAGCTTATATAATTATAGACTGTACAACAACATGGCAGCTTATATACTTATAGACTGTACAACAACATTGCCGCTTATATAATTATAGACTGTACAACAACGTGGCAGCTTATATAATTATAGACTGTACAACAACATGGCAGCTTATATACTTATAGACTGTACAACAACATTGCCGCTTATATAATTATAGACTGTACAACAACGTGGCAGCTTATATAATTATAGACTGTACAACAACATGGCAGCTTATATACTTATAGACTGTACAACAACATTGCCGCTTATATAATTATAGACTGTACAACAACGTGGCAGCTTATATAATTATAGACTGTACAACAACATGGCAGCTTATATACTTATAGACTGTACAACAACATTGCCGCTTATATAATTATAGACTGTACAACAACGTGGCAGCTTATATAATTATAGACTGTACAACAACATGGCAGCTTATATACTTATAGACTGTACAACAACATTGCCGCTTATATAATTATAGACTGTACAACAACGTGGCAGCTTATATAATTATAGACTGTACAACAACATGGCAGCTTATATAATTATAGACTGTACAACAACATGGCAGCTTATATAATTATAGACTGTACAACAACGTGGCAGCTTATATAATTATAGACTGTACAACAATGTGGCAGCTTATATAATTATAGACTGTACAACAACCTGGCAGCTTATATAATTATAGACTGTACAACAACATGGCAGCTTATATAATTATAGACTACAACAACATGGCAGCTTATATAATTATAGACTGTACAACAACATGGCAGCTTATATAATTATAGACTGTACAACAACGTGGCAGCTTATATAATTATAGACTGTACAACAATGTGGCAGCTTATATAATTATAGACTGTACAACAACCTGGCAGCTTATATAATTATAGACTGTACAACAACATGGCAGCTTATATAATTATAGACTACAACAACATGGCAGCTTATATAATTATAGACTGTACAACAACATGGCAGCTTATATAATTATAGACTGTACAACAATGTGGCAGCTTATATAATTATAGACTGTACAACAACGTGGCAGCTTATATAATTATAGACTACAACAACATGGCAGCTTATATAATTATAGACTGTACAACAACATGGCAGCTTATATAATTATAGACTGTACAACAACGTGGCAGCTTATATAATTATAGACTGTACAACAATGTGGCAGCTTATATAATTATAGACTGTACAACAACCTGGCAGCTTATATAATTATAGACTCTACAACAACATGGCAGCTTATATAATTATAGACTCTACAACAACATGGCAGCTTATATAATTATAGACTCTACAACAACATGGCAGCTTATATACTTATAGACTGTGTTGCAAAATATTGTTTTATGAATTCCAAAACTTTTGCACAGTCGAGTTGTAAAAATTATTTTGCCGTTTTGCAAATTCATTTGTATAACATAAATATCAAATTTGCAGGATAATTATTTACATACATATCAATCAATTGCCATGTCCACACTGTATTTTAAGATTAAATCTTGAGTGTGTAAAATATTGGAGCTCAGTCAAGAATATGAATAAGTCATAAATCACAGGTGACTATTTTTGAAGATGAGACATATTATGACACTTTCAAATGATCTGTGCTTGTATGGTTGCCATTATTATTTTCATGTCTACAAGTTTACCTCAACTTCAACTCTGGACAGATTTAGGTTAATATTCTGATAATGCAATGTAGACTTGTGGACCTGGTGGACCTGGTAGTTCTTGGGTACTGAGACATTAATCCGCACTAACTCGTTCATCAATGCTTGCATTTCCAATTATATTTTGTCTTCATTTAGCTTAACCCTTTCCTTCATAGAGATTTAGGTTAATATACTGTTATATCTCCATACAAACGACAGCCATTTAGCTATCATGCAGTGGATAAGTAGTCGCCATATCTATCCCACTGAGACTACATGAGTTTCTGGCCCTTGTTATGAACATTGATTAGGCGACTGTATTGGTAATGGCATCAAGAGGGGCTTCGATGAGGGAAAGGGTTAACGTTTTAAGATAGGTTTCCAGTAAAACACTTTTAGACAGCATCGTTTATTTCCCATATGACTAGCTTCGATAGACGGCCACGTTTTGTTTACAATATTCATGGGAGATTACCTTATACTCGAGGTATTGCTATAAGACCTTGGATGGTATTATTATTATAGTCAACATACAACAAACAACATTTTTATTGTAGTTTTTTACTTTTAATCAACAACTTTTTTTTACTTTTAATCAACCACTTTTTTTTACTTTTTTTTTACTTTTAATCAACCACTTTTTTTTACTTTTAATCAACCACTTTTTTTTACTTTTAATCAACCACTTTTCAAGTTATTAATTAGATGCTTACAATATTGTTATCACTTTTTGTGTAGTGTAGCAGCATAGATTGTCTTGAGATTAATTTTGTCCTAGTGTCATGGAGGACCTACATTCAGCATCACACCCTGGAAAAGAGCTCTAAAATACTCATATTAAGCAGAACTAAACCATTTGATAATTTATTTCTATTTGACAATAAAATCCATAAAAAAAAAATTCCCCAATAAAATTGTTACACACCATAGAATCACTTCCAGAACCTCAGTACTGTAGTGTTGAATACGACGTAGTGCCTTCCCCTTAATTTTAGCGGCAGTTCAAACATTTATTTACATATTTATCCGAGTTGTGTCAGCTCAACAGTGATTCATTCATGAAACTGGGTCATCAGATGATATCAAGACATTGGGATTGTTTGATTATTGTACGTTCACTGTAAATAAATAGACATACTTATATATGAAGGCTAGTTTCTATTTTCTAATTTAATAACTTGGCTCCTTTCAATATCGATAACTTACAAACAGTTTGGATGTTTCCACTGGCCTCACATTTTACGATAGCATTTACGGGCGAGTAAACATATGATGACGTACCGATAATTGTACAAAACGGTGCCCAAATAACATTTTACCTGGAGAATATGGCCATAGAGAACATGAGAAACCACTATACATGTAGCCAAAAATCAAATGATCATTTCTGAGTACTCAATTGGAACTGTGTCCGAGTACTCGAGTATCAAAATTGCTACTCGTTGCCATCCTTATTAAATATCTTATCACTTTGCACAACACATTTGACTCTAAACTTGTTTTTAAGAAAGTCCATCAGATATTTGCATAAATCCTGCCAAAAACTCGTATTTTATGAATGGGCTTAACGTTCTTTGGTCCTGGATATTGGGGGGTAACAATGTTTGTACAAATTATTGTCAGGTCTTGCTTCAAAGAGTTCAAGCAGCAAGGAATGAAAACATTATGCAACCAAAAATATAGAACTTCCATTGATAGGTGTTGTCCCTAGGTATGAAATGAAGCATATAGTATGTGGCAGTGGGGAGATTAACCTGTAACATGCTAATCGCCATAAAAGTTGCTTTTGCAAATAGCATAGAGCCAGAACGTGCACAGAATGGATAGTAGAGCTAAAACACGTGGCTGAATAATTATGTTCTTTGCACATTCCTTCCAATTTATTGAGCATTTTAAGGGTCAACCTGTAACATGCTAATCGCGATAAAAGTTGCTTTTGCAAATAGTATAGAGCCAGATCAGATGGCTCAGAACGTGCACAGAATGGATAGTAGAGCTTAAAACATGTGGCTGAATAATTATGTTCTTTGCACATTCCTTCCAATTTATTCAGCATTTTAAGGGTTAAGGATGCATATGTGTTTCTGAATTGTCATTTGTACAACATTGTGCCGTAGGATAATAACCATAACACTTATCTGGACATGGTTTAATTTCACTTGTGGAAGGTATGTGGCCATCACACAGTGTTGAAAGTAGGTGGATATGTCATGGCAGTCACCCAGTGTTTGTTGGTTCTATTCTGGTTGTTGTTCAGTGTGGAAAGTTGGTTGTTGTGCCTGGTCATTGTTCAGTGTGGGAGGTTGGTTGTTTTGCCTGGTCATTGTGCAGTGTGGGAGGTTGGTTGTTTTGTTCTGGTCATTGTTCAGTGTGGGAGGTTGTTGTTTAGGTCTGGTCATTGTTCAGTGTGGGAGGTTGGTTGTTTGGTTCTTGTCATTGTTCAGTGTGGGAGGTTGGTTGTTTTGTTCTGGTCATTGTGCAGTATGGGAGGTTGGTTGTTTTGTTCTGGTCATTGTTCAGTGTGGGAGGTTGGTTGTTTAGGTCTGGTCATTGTTCAGTGTGGGAGGTTGGTTGTTTAGGTCTGGTCATTGTTCAGTGTGGGAGGTTGGTTGTTTAGGTCTGGTCATTGTTCAGTGTGGGAGGTTGGTTGTTTAGGTCTGGTCATTGTTCAGTGTGGGAGGTTGGTTGTTTAGGTCTGGTCATTGTGCAGTGTGGGAGGTTGGTTGTTTTGTTCTGGTCATTGTTCAGTGTGGGAGGTTGGTTGTTTTGTTCTGGTCATTGTGCAGTGTGGGAGGTTGGTTGTTTAGTCCTGGTCATTGTGCAGTGTGGGAGATTGCTTGTTTTGTTCTGGTCATTGTTCAGTGTGGGAGGTTGGTTGTTTTGTCCTGGTCATTGTTCAGTGTGGGAGGTTGGTTGTTTTGTCCTGGTCATTGTGCAGTGTGGGAGGTTGGTTGTTTGTTCTGGTCATTGTTCAGTGTGGGAGGTTGGTTGTTTTGTTCTGGTCATTGTGCAGTGTGGGAGGTTGGTTGTTTTGCCTGGTCATTGTTCAGTGTGGGAGGTTGGTTGTTTAGGTCTGGTCATTGTGCAGTGTGGGAGGTTGGTTGTTTTGTTCTGGTCATTGTGCAGTGTGGGAGGTTGGTTGTTTAGGTCTGGTCATTGTGCAGTGTGGGAGGTTGGTTGTTTTGTTCTGGTCATTGTGCAGTGTGGGAGGTTGGTTGTTTAGGTCTGGTCATTGTGCAGTGTGGGAGGTTGGTTGTTTTGTTCTGGTCATTGTTCAGTGTGGGAGGTTGGTTGTTTAGGTCTGGTCATTGTGCAGTGTGGGAGGTTGGTTGTTTTGTTCTGGTCATTGTTCAGTGTGGGAGGTTGGTTGTTTAGGTCTGGTCATTGTGCAGTGTGGGAGGTTGGTTGTTTTGTTCTGGTCATTGTTCAGTGTGGGAGGTTGGTTGTTTAGGTCTGGTCATTGTGCAGTGTGGGAGGTTGGTTGTTTTGTTCTGGTCATTGTTCAGTGTGGGAGGTTGGTTGTTTAGGTCTGGTCATTGTGCAGTGTGGGAGGTTGGTTGTTTAGGTCTGGTCATTGTTCAGTGTGGGAGGTTGGTTGTTTTGTTCTGGTCATTGTGCAGTGTGGGAGGTTGGTTGTTTTGTTCTGGTCATTGTTCAGTGTGGGAGGTTGGTTGTTTAGGTCTGGTCATTGTTCAGTGTGGGAGGTTGGTTGTTTTGTTCTGGTCATTGTTCAGTGTGGGAGGTTGGTTGTTTAGGTCTGGTCATTGTTCAGTGTGGGAGGTTGGTTGTTTAGGTCTGGTCATTGTGCAGTGTGGGAGGTTGGTTGTTTAGGTCTGGTCATTGTTCAGTGTGGGAGGTTGGTTGTTTAGGTCTGGTCATTGTTCAGTGTGGGAGGTTGGTTGTTTAGGTCTGGTCATTGTTCAGTGTGGGAGGTTGGTTGTTTAGGTCTGGTCATTGTTCAGTGTGGGAGGTTGGTTGTTTAGGTCTGGTCATTGTGCAGTGTGGGAGGTTGGTTGTTTTGTTCTGGTCATTGTTCAGTGTGGGAGGTTGGTTGTTTAGGTCTGGTCATTGTGCAGTGTGGGAGGTTGGTTGTTTTGTTCTGGTCATTGTTCAGTGTGGGAGGTTGGTTGTTTAGGTCTGGTCATTGTGCAGTGTGGGAGGTTGGTTGTTTAGGTCTGGTCATTGTGCAGTGTGGGAGGTTGGTTGTTTAGGTCTGGTCATTGTGCAGTGTGGGAGGTTGGTTGTTTTGTTCTGGTCATTGTTCAGTGTGGGAGGTTGGTTGTTTTGTTCTGGTCATTGTTCAGTGTGGGAGGTTGGTTGTTTTGTTCTGGTCATTGTTCAGTGTGGGAGGTTGGTTGTTTAGGTCTGGTCATTGTTCAGTGTGGGAGGTTGGTTGTTTTGTTCTGGTCATTGTTCAGTGTGGGAGGTTGGTTGTTTTGTTCTGGTCATTGTTCAGTGTGGGAGGTTGGTTGTTTAGGTCTGGTCATTGTTCAGTGTGGGAGGTTGGTTGTTTTGTTCTGGTCATTGTTCAGTGTGGGAGGTTGGTTGTTTTGTTCTGGTCATTGTTCAGTGTGGGAGGTTGGTTGTTTAGGTCTGGTCATTGTTCAGTGTGGGAGGTTGGTTGTTTTGTTCTGGTCATTGTTCAGTGTGGGAGGTTGGTTGTTTTGTTCTGGTCATTGTTCAGTGTGGGAGGTTGGTTGTTTAGGTCTGGTCATTGTTCAGTGTGGGAGGTT
>CM026387.1:51536218-51570640 GCA_014843695.1 Archivesica marissinica
ACCTAGGTGACTGTATTACCCAGTAATACACGTTACTCATTACCACCTAGGTGACTGTATTACCCAGTAATACACGTTACTCATTACCACCTAGGTGACTGTATTACCCAGTAATACACGTTACTCATTACCACCTAGGTGACTGTATTACCCAGTAATACACGTTACTCATTACCACCTAGGTGACTGTATTACCCAGTAATACACGTTACTCATTACCACCTAGGTGACTGTATTACCCAGTAATACACGTTACTCATTACCACCTAGGTGACTGTATTACCCAGTAATACACGTTACTCTTTACCACCGTTATTACCTCACCTGAGCAAACTCTTGTGAGCTATCGTTACCGCAATGTGTCTGTCCTGCATCCGTGAACTATGGTAGCCAAATTTCACAGTTATGGTCCATGGGTGAAGAATCCTTTTTAACAATCCTGGATTTGGATCACCTTCACAATCGATTCGTCCTTGGATCTTATGCCCACCAAATTTCATGAAAATCTGTCTGTGACTTCTTGCCTAATTCTGCTAACAGGTAAACAGAGACAAAAAAACATAGGCGGAGTTCATTATTGCCCTAGTTGTTGTGGGTGAAGATGCGTGGAAGGGATGGGGTAGTTCAAGGGCTGTAGGTAGTTCAAGGGAATACTTTGCAGAATTGGGAACAACTTTGAGCCCACAGTTAACCAGTAGTTATTAACTGAGGTTGCCCTAACAAGGTCAAATCAAGGTCATGTGAAATAAAGCATTTGTTCTTGTGTCAAATAGCAGTGTGAGTTATTGCATTTCTCAGAGTGTTATTCTCTAGTTAGTACTTGCATCAGTCCAGCATATATCTCTTTGATTGGCCTGTTATAAATATACAATTGCCAAGAAATACTAACCATATTTTATTCACAGTGAAAATAACTGAGGTTACTTATTAACCGCAGGTTATTTTAGGGCACATTTTTGAAACATTAATGTTGGTTATTTAAACTAGATATATCAAAACAGCAAAATCATCATGAATTATTAATATGATAACAAAAATTATGGTTATAATTTTATAATGTTGACAGCCGTCGAGAAAAAATAGCTGATTTTTTATAGAGAAAATAGTACTGCTATATCATAGAACATAATAAATTGTCTGCAGCTGGCTGTGAGTACTTGTTGTTTGCAGCTGGCTGTGAGTACTTGTTGTTTGCAGCTGGCTGTGAGTACTTGTTGTATGCAGCTGGCTGTGAGTACTTGTTGTCCACAGCTGGCTGTGAGTACTTGTTGTCCACAGCTGGCTGTGAGTACTTGTTGTCTGCAGCTGGCTGTGAGTACTTGTTGTTTGCAGCTGGCTGTGAGTACTTGTTGTCTGCAGCTGGCGGTGAGTTCTTGTTGTCTGCAGCTGGCTGTGAGTACTTGTTGTTTGCAGCTGGCTGTGAGTACTTGTTGTTTGCAGCTGGCTGTGAGTACTTGTTGTCTGCAGCTGGCTGTGAGTACTTGTTGTCCACAGCTGGCTGTGAGTACTTGTTGTCCACAGCTGGCTGTGAGTACTTGTTGTCTGCAGCTGGCTGTGAGTACTTGTTGTCCACAGCTGGCTGTGAGTACTTGTTGTCCACAGCTGGCTGTGAGTACTTGTTGTCTGCAGCTGGCTGTGAGTACTTGTTGTCCACAGCTGGCTGTGAGTACTTGTTGTCCACAGCTGGCTGTGAGTACTTGTTGTCTGCAGCTGGCTGTGAGTACTTGTTGTCCACAGCTGGCTGTGAGTACTTGTTGTCCACAGCTGGCTGTGAGTACTTGTTGTCTGCAGCTGGCTGTGAGTACTTGTTGTCCACAGCTGGCTGTGAGTACTTGTTGTCCACAGCTGGCTGTGAGTACTTGTTGTCTGCAGCTGGCTGTGAGTACTTGTTGTCCACAGCTGGCTGTGAGTACTTGTTGTCCACAGCTGGCTGTGAGTACTTGTTGTCTGCAGCTGGCTGTGAGTACTTGTTGTTGTCCGCAGCTGGCTGTGAGTACTTGTTGTCTGTAGCTGGCTGTGAGTACTTGTTGTCCGTAGCTGGCTGTGAGTACTTGTTGTCCGTAGCTGGCTGAGAGTACTTGTTGTTGTCCGCAGCTGGCTGTGAGTACTTGTTGTCCGTAGCTGGCTGTGAGTACTTGTTGTCCGTAGCTGGCTGTGAGTACTTGTTGTTGTCCGCAGCTGGCTGTGAGTACTTGTTGTCCGTAGCTGGCTGTGAGTACTTGTTGTCTGTAGCTGGCTGTGAGTACTTGTTGTCTGCAGCTGGCTGTGAGTACTTGTTGTCTGCAGCTGGCTGTGAGTACCTGTTGTCCGTAGCTGGCTGTGAGTACTTGTTGTCTGCAGCTGGCTGTGAGTACTTGTTGTCCGTAGCTGGCTGTGAGTACTTGTTGTCCGTAGCTGGCTGTGAGTACTTGTTGTCTGCAGCTGGCTGTGAGTACTTGTTGTCTGCAGCTGGCTGTGAGTACTTGTTGTCCGTAGCTGGCTGTGAGTACTTGTTGTCCGTAGCTGGCTGTGAGTACTTGTTGTTGTCCGTAGCTGGCTGTGAGTACTTGTTGTCCGCAGCTGGCTGTGAGTACTTGTTGTCCGTAGCTGGCTGTGAGTACTTGTTGTTGTCCGCAGCTGGCTGTGAGTACTTGTTGTCCGTAGCTGGCTGTGAGTACTTGTTGTCCGTAGCTGGCTGTGAGTACTTGTTGTCCGTAGCTGGCTGTGAGTACTTGTTGTCCTTAGCTGGCTGTGAGTACTTGTTGTCTGCAGCTGGCTGTGAGTACTTGTTGTTGTCCGTAGCTGGCTGTGAGTACTTGTTGTCCGCAGCTGGCTGTGAGTACTTGTTGTCCGTAGCTGGCTGTGAGTACTTGTTGTCCGTAGCTGGCTGTGAGTACTTGTTGTCCGCAGCTGGCTGTGAGTACTTGTTGTCCGCAGCTGGCTGTGAGTACTTGTTGTCCGTAGCTGGCTGTGAGTACTTGTTGTCCGTAGCTGGCTGTGAGTACTTGTTGTCCGCAGCTGGCTGTGAGTACTTGTTGTCCGCAGCTGGCTGTGAGTACTTGTTGTCCACAGCTGGCTGTGAGTACTTGTTGTCTGCAGCTGGCTGTGAGTACTTGTTGTCTGCAGCTGGCTGTGAGTACTTGTTGTCTGCAGCTGGCTGTGAGTACTTGTTGTCCACAGCTGGCTGTGAGTACTTGTTGTCTGCAGCTGGCTGTGAGTACTTGTTGTCTGCAGCTGGTTGTGAGTACTTGTTGTCCACAGCTGGCTGTGAGTACTTGTTGTCTGCAGCTGGCTGTGAGTACTTGTTGTCTGCAGCTGGCTGTGAGTACTTGTTGTCCACAGCTGGCTGTGAGTACTTGTTGTCTGCAGCTGGCTGTGAGTACTTGTTGTCCACAGCTGGCTGTGATTACTTGTTGTCTGCAGCTGGCTGTGAGTACTTGTTGTCCACAGCTGGCTGTGAGTACTTGTTGTCTGCAGCTGGCTGTGAGTACTTGTTGTCTGCAGCTGGCTGTGAGTACTTGTTGTTTGCAGCTGGCTGTGAGTACTTGTTGTCTGCAGCTGGCTGTGAGTACTTGTTGTCCACAGCTGGCTGTGAGTACTTGTTGTCTGCAGCTGGCTGTGAGTACTTGTTGTCCACAGCTGGCTGTGAGTACTTGTTGTCTGCAGCTGGCTGTGAGTACTTGTTGTCCACAGCTGACTGTGAGTACTTGTTGTCTGCAGCTGGCTGTGAGTACTTGTTGTCTGCAGCTGGCTGTGAGTACTTGTTGTCCGCAGCTGGCTGTGAGTACTTGTTGTTGTCCGCAGCTGGCTGTGAGTACTTGTTGTTGTCTGCAGCTGGCTGTGAGTACTTCTTGTCCGCAGCTGGCTGTGAGTACTTGTTGTCTGCAGCTGGCTGTGCGTACCTCTTGTCCGCAGCTGGTGTTGTCCGTAGCTGGCTGTGAGTACTTGTTGTCTGCAGCTGGCTGTGAGTACTTGTTGTCCACAGCTGGCTGTGAGTACTTGTTGTCTGCAGCTGGCTGTGAGTACTTGTTGTTTGCAGCTGGCTGTGAGTACTTGTTGTCTGCAGCTGGCTGTGAGTACTTGTTGTCCACAGCTGGCTGTGAGTACTTGTTGTCTGCAGCTGGCTGTGAGTACTTGTTGTCCACAGCTGGCTGTGAGTACTTGTTGTCTGCAGTTGGCTGTGAGTACTTGTTGTCCACAGCTGACTGTGAGTACTTGTTGTCTGCAGCTGGCTGTGAGTACTTGTTGTCTGCAGCTGGCTGTGAGTACTTGTTGTCCGCAGCTGGCTGTGAGTACTTGTTGTTGTCCGCAGCTGGCTGTGAGTACTTGTTGTTGTCTGCAGCTGGCTGTGAGTACTTCTTGTCCGCAGCTGGCTGTGAGTACTTGTTGTCTGCAGCTGGCTGTGTGTACCTCTTGTCCGCAGCTGGTGTTGTCCGTAGCTGGCTGTGAGTACTTGTTGTCTGCAGCTGGCTGTGAGTACTTGTTGTCCACAGCTGGCTGTGAGTACTTGTTGTCTGCAGCTGGCTGTGAGTACTTGTTGTCCGCAGCTGGCTGTGAGTACTTGTTGTCCGCAGCTGGCTGTGAGTACTTGTTGTCTGCAGCTGGCTGTGAGTACTTGTTGTCCGCAGCTGGCTGTGAGTACTTGTTGTCCGCAGCTGGCTGTGAGTACTTGTTGTCTGCAGCTGGCGGTGAGTACTTGTTGTCTGCAGCTGGCTGTGAGTACTTGTTGTCTGCAGCTGGCTGTGAGTACTTGTTGTCTGCAGCTGGCTGTGAGTACTTGTTGTCCACAGCTGGCTGTGAGTACTTGTTGTCTGCAGCTGGCTGTGAGTACTTGTTGTCCACAGCTGGCTGTGAGTACTTGTTGTCCACAGCTGGCTGTGAGTACTTGTTGTCCACCGCTGGCTGTGAGTACTTGTTGTTGTCCGCAGCTGGCTGTGAGTACTTGTTGTCTGCAGCTGGCTGTGAGTACTGGCTGTTGTCCGCAGCTGGCTGTGAGTACTGGCTGTTGTCTGCAGCTGGCTGTTGTCCGCAGCTGGCTGTGAGTACTGGCTGTTATCCACAGCTGGCTGTGAGTACTGGCTGTTGTCCGCAGCTGGCTATGAGTAGGGACTGTTGTCTGCAGCTATCTGTCAGTACTGGTTGTTGTCCGCAGCTGGCTGTCAGTACTGGATGTTGTCCACAGCTGGCTGTTAGTACTGGCTGTTGTCCGCAGCTGGCTGTCGGTACTGGCTGTTGTCTGCAGCTGGCTGTCAGTACTGGCTGTTGTCCGCAGCTGTCTGTCGATACTGGCTGTTGTCTGCAGCTGGCTGTCAGTACTGGCTGTTGTCCGCAGCTGGCTGTCGGTACTGGCTGTTGTCTGCAGCTGGCTGTCAGTACTGGCTGTTGTCTGCAGCTGGCTGTCAGTACTGGCTGTTGTCCACCAGCGATTGCTTCAGTGTTAGCTTTCTATTGGATTGAATTGGGTTTTATGAATGTCATGAATTTACAGACATTGGAGTTAAAGTATAAACTTTATTTAGCGACTGCGAAACAAGCTTTAATAACTTATATTAATCTCTCTCGTTGGCTTGGATCGGCGTATTATTGGTGATTTGTGTGGGACGAAACTGGAGTATCGATGGAAAACCCACCTGTTTGATCTGGTGACCAACTTACCATCTCACGTACTTCCTGTTGCGAGGATCGAGTCTGGGTTACATAGAAGCGAGCATACTAACCATGATCGGACAGCCAGCTTTCGAGTTTGTATATCTCAGGTGTGGGGGGGGGGGATAATGAAGTATTGCTATTATTTTTTTATTTTAATGATTTGTGTGTCTGGTATCAAAAAATGGTTTAATGTAATTGTATGTACCGGTAAGTGTATGTTAGATGTGCAGTGTGCCAATTGTAAGGTATGATCTGTATTTACTGTAAGTAAATGCAATACTAGTAATTCTCAAGGGTAGGATTCATCTCTCCGGGGAGCCGTCTCAATTGTTTGCCAACCAAGGTACAATAATACAACATTTCTCTCTCATGAATCACACTGTAGCAAGGTACATCAGAACTCGCATAACTCGGTTGATGGATTTGTTTTGGCAGTAAGCATTGCATGTCTTGTGTCTTGGTACCTGCATACAGTAAACTGGATGACATTCTGTACAATGTTTATTCTGTAAAGAGTTAGATCCACTTTCATACCATCCTACATACATGAACATCTATAGAATTTGTAGAAAAGTATATTTTTTGTCTACAAAACCAAAAAAGGACTAATGATAATTTATGTCTCACTTCTCCCTATCTTGAATGTAGGGAGACATTTTTTCATATAGAACACAGTTAAGCCTGTCTGAAGCAGCCAGCCAAGGGAGTGCTAAAATGGCTGTTTAGTCAAGGTGGCTGCTCAATAGAGGTTAATTGTTGAACAGATTGCCACATTGGGAATAAAACTTTCCCCTTGTATACATAAAGCTTATCTTGTATGCATTAAATGTTCCCCTTGTATACATAAAGCTTTTCCCCTTGTATACATAAAGCTTTTCCCCTTGTATACATAAAGCTTTCCCCTTGTATACATAAAGCTTTTCCCCTTGTATACATAAAGCTTTTCCCCTTGTATACATAAAGCTTTTCCCCTTGTATACATAAAGCTTTTCCCCTTGTATACATTAAGCTTTTCCCCTTGTATACATAAAGCTTTCCCCTTGTATACATAAAGCTTTTCCCCTTGTATACATAAAGCTTTTCCGCTTGTATACATAAAGCTTTTCCCCTTGTATACATAAAGCTTTTCCCCTTGTATACATAAAGCTTATCTTGTATGCATTAAATGTTCCCCTTGTATACATAAAGCTTTCCCCTTGTATACATAAAGCTTTTCCCCTTGTATATATAAAACATTCCACATGTATACATTAAATGTTTCTCTTGTATCCATAAAACATTCCCCATGTATACATTAAATGTTTCTCTTGTATCCATAAAACTTTCCCCATGTATACATTAAATGTTTCTCTTGTATACTTGTGTACATAAAACTTGTGGAGCCTATGTTGTGTAATATTGCTAAGGCTTTCATTCATAATATGGAGTGGGGGGGTAGAGTTTGAACCCCGGTAGTGGTAATGTCCTTAGGCAAGACAAGTAAGACACTTTAATCCACATTATCTCTTCTCTCACCCTAATGGCGATGAATTCCATCAGGAATGAGTTATTGAGAGCAACGAAACTAATGTCATAAGAACTTGTTTCGCAATCGAGCTAATATATTTAATTTGTATAAACTATATACATAAAATTAATTGCATAATTGGAAAAATCTAGTGTGTTGTTTGACTACTTCTTACTGGTCTGCCTCCGTGGTCGAGTGGCTACGGCCACTGACTTGTATACCACTGTAACCTATCATCACTGATGTGTCACGGGTTTGAGCCCCGCTCAGGCCGTGTCTCATTTATATGAAAAAGTTGGCAGTTTCTTACGGAGGTTGGTGCACCCAAGTACTGGTTAACCACTGGAGCCTGCCCAGGAAAGGTGTTGTTAGGTAAACTGCCTACCAGCCCCAAATGGTGCTGATGCAGGCGTAAAACTCGAACAAACTTCTTACCGATCCTTGCCGCTGATCAAATATCTGTAGCGTATAGTTCACATACTCATTGCAAGGTATTTCTATTAAGCATCTATTATATTATTAAAGTGTTATTGAGACATGCCTGGGATCTTCCTCCACCAATAATAGCTGGAGAGTCGCTGTATAACCTAAGCTGTTGGTGCGCTGTTAAACCCGAAATACAAACAAACAAACAAATTATATATATTAACCCGTTCAACCTCAAGTAACTGACATGGACATATTTAGACCAATAAATTAATAAGAAAATTACCTTTGGACCAGTTCATTTATCAAAATGGGTAATTTTATCTAAAAATAGTAATAATTATTACTGGCAAAAAGTGCAGATCCTGATGAGACGGCTCGTCACGAGCCGGCTCATCTGGATCTACACTTTTTGTAAGTCTATTTAGAGGCCTGTAGTGTTGAAAGGGTTAATTATGTTCTATTCATCTTTTGATCAGACTTATTATGGCAAAAGATTATGAAAATATTTTTCCTACATTCCTCACTTATGCCGTTAGCATGAGCCAGAAAGTACGAGTGTTAACATCCAGTGCAAGCTTTAAGTAGAAATATTAATAGCACTATATAAAAAGGCTGACGACCAATAACAATGACGAAGCTCGTTACTCTCGTTTTGTACGTGTTTGTACTCATCTGAGTAATGTCTTATAAATATCTATACATCTGCTGCTGTTTTGTGCTAGTCCAACGTGTGGTCGCTATTATCACATTAAGGGGAGGTAACTGGAGCCGCCGATTTGGGGTTACTGCTGCTGCTGCGCAAATATGTGGTTATTATTACCACTTCCATTTCATTTCTGATATCGGAAGGTGAGGGGAGGTAACTGAAGCCACAGATTGGGGTTACTGTTGCTAGTTTTCCATATCCTTGGTTGTGTTGGCCTGTACTTTGAACAGTTGTAACTCACTATCCACCATGAGCACATCAGTATCAGTTACTTGAGCAATTTACTAAATATAGCCTCAAGCAACATGTACAGGTAACATGCACTTAGTCTGCACATGTTATAATTCACAGGATACATGAGCAAAATCCCTGCCTTATCTTATACTTGTATACAATATATATACTTGTGTATGACACTTATACCTGTATATGACACTTATACCTGTATATGACACTTATACCTGTATATGACAGTTATACCTGTATATGACACTTATACCTGTATATGACAGTTATACCTGTATATGACACTTATACCTGTATATGACAGTTATACGTGTATATGACACTTATACCTGTATATGACACTTATACCTGTATATGACAGTTATACCTGTATATGACACTTATACCTGTATATGACAGTTATACGTGTATATGACACTTATACGTGTATTTGACAGCTCACACATTACAATGCATACAGTACATTGTATGATGAGAATGATTGCATTAATTATGTATATTTCCCGCTTTAGATGGTGCGCACAACCGACAGGACTCGATGGATGTGAACTGTTCAGAATCACCGATGTCGATGGACTGTCGATGTCAGAAGATCAAGACGTTGGAGCGACGAAAACACCACAAAAAGTGTTTGGCACATTCCTTGGTTGGCACACCCAACTATATTGCACCAGAAGTGCTACTCAGGCATGGTAAGCTGTTAATTGGCACACCCAACTATATTGCACCAGAAGTGCTACTCAGGCAAGCTGTTAATTGGCACACCCAACTATATTGCACCAGAAGTGCTACTCAGGCAAGCTGTTAATTGGCACACCCAACTATATTGCACCAGAAGTGCTACTCAGGCAAGCTGTTAATTGGCACACCCAACTATATTGCACCAGAAGTGCTACTCAGGCATGGTAAGCTGTTAATTGGTGTCAAGCAAACGCAGAAGTCTCAACAGTATGACTGCTTCCTATGCTTTATAAGCTTAATTTATTTGGTTTCATCATATTTATTCGACATTATATAGCATAATTTACTACAAATAATTATGTACACAATAAAGTGGATTGAAATGAAAGCTAAAACCTTATTGAATTTCTCTCCACTGCAATTAATTAATTTATTTACAGGGGTGGGGGGGACTCAGTGGTCGTGTGGTTCTACTAAGGTGCCCCGTCCATGCCTGTGATTCTACACAGGCACCCTGGGGCTCCCTCCACCAATATTAGCTGGAGCGTCGCCGTATGACATAGGTTGTTGGTGCGACTCCAAGAACAAAACAAATAAATTATTTAATTTACTACGATTGCGAAATGGGCTTTATCAACTTATATTAATCACTCTCATTGGCGTGGATGAAAGCGTATATGTGGGTTTTCATGTTGGAGGAAACTGGAGTACCCAGAAAAAACCCACTTGTATGATCTGTAACCATCGCATATACATCCGAGATCGAACATGGGTGGGATTGGTGACTGAGAAGTGGGAGTACTGACCACTGGGTTAATCGGACAACCGACTTCACTTTGTAACTTCCAAATCACTCGCACTTACCACTAAGGTCTGTTCCACATACATCTGGTGAACCAGTCTTTTCCCCATATTATCAGTAATGACTTCCATTTGAGGTAAATCGATAAATTAAAAAGGTATCTGCTTCTTCCGTTTATGATGAAATATATTTATATAATACTCTGCAACACAGTGGTACCCACATTTCTGTGAATACTCTGCAACACAGTGGTACCCACGTATCTGTGAATACTCTGCAACACAGTGGTACCCACGTTTCTGTGAATACTCTGCAACACAGTGGTACCCACATATCTGTGAATACTCTGCAACACAGTGGTACCCACATATCTGTGAATACTCTGCAACACAGTGGTACCCACGTTTCTGTGAATACTCTGCAACACAGTGGTACCCATGTTTCAGTGAATACTCTGCAACACAGTGGTACCCACGTTTCAGTGAATACTCTGTAACACAGTGGTACCCACGTTTCTGTGAATAATCTGCAACACAGTGGTACCCACGTTTCTGTGAATACTCTGCAACACAGTGGTACCCACGTTTCTGTGGATACTCTGCAACACACTGGTACCCAAGTTTCTGTGAACAGTTTGCAACACAGTGGTACCCACGTTTCTGTGAATACTCTGTAACACAGTGGTACCCACATTTCAGTGAATACTCTGCAACACAGTGGTACCCACGTTTCTGTGAATACTCTGCAACACAGTGGTACCCACGTTTCTGTGGATACTCTGCAACACAGTGGTACCCACGTTTCTGTGAACACTCTGCAACACAGTGGTACCCACGTTTCTGTGAATACTCTGTAACACAGTGGTACCCACGTTTCTGTGAATACTCTGCAACACAGTGGTACCCACGTTTCTGTGAATACTCTGCAACACAGTGGTACCCACGTTTCTGTGAATACTCTGCAACACAGTGGTACCCACGTTTCTGTGAATACTCTGCAACACAGTGGTACCCACGTTTCTGTGAATACTCTGCAACACAGTGGTACCCACGTTTCTGTGAACACTCTGCAACACAGTGGTACCCTCGTTTCTGTGAATACTCTGCAACACAGTGGTACCCACGTTTCTGTGGGATAAACCCACCTTTCTGAAGGATTAATCAAGGTTTTTTCTCAGCAATATCAGAAAGGTGGGATCGGTGCACCTGAGTATTATATAAATATCTCAAAGGGAGATCATTAGAACAATTTTAAATATAGAATCATCAAAACAGAAGAGAAATTATGATTCAGACCTATTTAATTGTTTCGCTTATTACATTTGGAAGTGAACAGTCGCAATATATTGTGGCTAGTATGGCAAATTGACGTGACGTCACCCTGTATCATTGTATATGGAGATACTACAAATTGGTGTCGTTCGTGTGTCATTTGTGGGTAAAATAACAACATTTGGCTTCAAAATGAGATTTATATAATCTAGAAAAGAAAAATTCTTGATTATGATGATTTTAAGTACAAATTCTTATATGAACAAAGCATGAAGTTGCACTATGTATGTCAGCTTCAGCTGGATACCAGGATGTCAATAAGCTGGGTACCCAGTATGACAATAAGCTGGGTATTAGGATAACAATAAGTTGGTTATCACAAAATGACATAGTAATATGGTTGCCATGATATCATAGTAATGTGGGTGCCATGATATCATAGTAATGTGGGTGCAGGGTATCATAGTAATGTGGGTGCCATGATAGCATAGTAATGTGGGTGCCATGATATCAATAGTAATGTGGGTGCCATGATATCATAGTAATGTGGGTGCAGGGTATCATAGTAATGTGGGTGCAGGGTATCATAGTAATGTGGGTGCAGGGTATCATAGTAATGTGTGTGCCATGATATCATAGCAATGTGGGTGCCATGATATCATAGTAATGTGGGTGCCATATCACAGTAATGTGGGTGCCATGATATCATAGTAATGTGGGTGCAGGGTATCATAGTAATGTGGGTGCCATGATATCATAGTAATGTGGGTGCAGGGTATCATAGTAATGTGGGTGCCATGATATCATAGTAATGTGGGTGCCATATCACAGTAATGTGGGTGCCATGATATCATAGTAATGTGGGTGCCATGATATCATAGTAATGTGGGTGCCATGATATCATAGTAATGTGGGTGCCATGATATCATAGTAATGTGGGTGCAGGGTATCATAGTAATGTGGGTGCCATGATATTATAGTAATGTGGGTGCCATGTATCATAGTAATGTGGGTGCCATGATATTATAGTAATGTGGGTGCCATGATATTATAGTAATGTGGGTGCCATGATATCATAGTAATGTGGGTGCCATGATATTATAGTAATGTGGGTGCCATGATATTATAGTAATGTGGGTGCCATGATATCATAGTAATGTGGGTGCCATGATATTATAGTAATGTGGGTGCATGATACTATAGTAATGTGGGTGCATGATATTATAGTAATGTGGGTGCATGATATCATAGCAATGTGGGTGTCAGTAGAGTACCATGATGCCATAGTCAACTGGATACCGTTCCATAATCAGCTGGGTACCATGTTGGTAGTCCGCTGGGTACCATGATTCCATAGTCAGCTGACTACTGTTCCATAATCAGCTGGGTACCATGATGCCACAGTCGCTGCCTACCATTCCATAATCAGCTGGATTCCATGTTGGTAGTCTGCTGGGTACCATGATTCCATAGTCAGCAGGCTACTGTTCCGTCCGCCTCCGTGGTCGAGTGGTTACTGTCGCTGACTTGTATACTACTGTAACCTATCATCACTGATGGTCACAGGTTCGAGCCCAGCTCAGGCCGTGTCTCATTTATATGAAAAAGTTGGCAGTTTTTTACGGAGGTTGGTGCACCCAAGTACTGGTTAACCGCTGGAGCCTGCCCAGGAAAGGTGTTGTTAAGTAAACTGCCCACCGGCGATGTAGCCCGAAATGGTGCTGATGCAGGCGTAAAACCCGAAATATAACATATAACCATGATGCCACAGTCAGCTGGCTACCGTTCCATAATCTGCTGGGTACCATGTTGGTAGTTTGCTGGGTACCATGTTGGTAGTCTGCAGTGTACCATGATGCCACAATCAGCTATATTCGTTGTATTTGGCACAAACCCTCTATATCGGCATCGTGTAATACATGTACGAGTCTGTTCTACAGTTTGTTATCATATGTTGTAGGTTACAAGGCCTGTTGTGACTGGTGGAGTGTAGGTGTGATCATGTACGAGATGTTGGTTGGTCAGCCTCCATTCCATGCTCAAACTCCCCAAGAAACGCAGTACAAGGTTAGTATGTTGCAGATTTTATTACTGACCCACTTGCCTTGTTAGGCCATCAGAATACTTACAAAGACAGGTTGTTATTTTATTCATATAACGGAATTGCTATTTTACAGTTTCACTACCCAAGCTTCCCCACCCCCAATAAGGGAATCCTCTGGAATAAGGACACTGATTAAATCAGGGCCATTCAATCATTTCCCAGGTTTGAAAATGTTGTTGTATATAACACATTCCTGGTCGTGTGTGGTTGTTTGATTCGCTAGGCCAATTAGTAATCAATGATAGGGAACTGCATTGTGATATATGCTGCTTAATTGTCTCATATGGGGATTCCATATAGCCTCTCTGAATCATGCCCACCTGTCTCTAACGGCCACCAATTTGGTCTCCCATCAAGCTGCACTGCACCACTTGCCAACAAAGACCATGTATTGGCATTCCTGTTGGTGGCCTTTATAGACAGGTTTGATTGTATTTGTAACTATATGGCAATACTCGGCATAGCAATAATATTACTGAATATAATTTCAGGTGATACACTGGGAACAGACGTTAAATATTCCACACGAGGCCAATCTTTCACCGTCATCAAAAGACCTCATTGTCAGACTGTGTTGTGGTTCGGATGAAAGACTTGGCAAGAACGGAGCAAGTGAAATCAAATGTCATCAATTCTTTGAATGTATTCACTTTGACGGACTTCGGAAACAGTCAGCATTGTATAAGCCAAAAATTCGCCATGCAATGGACACTTCAAACTTTGATCCGGTTGAAGAACGTGAAGAGGACAGTGATTCGGAAAATGATGAAACGAGGAACTTGGATCACCCATTAAACGGAAAGTTTCCCGAACACGCATTCTTTGAATTTACATTTAAGAGATTTTTTGACGATGCCGGTCATCCGTACCCGACTGCGAAATATTCCGCAGAAAGAAACGAAAGAACAGAAAGAACTGAAGAAAAGATTAAATTGGAGAGCGATTCCAATGGTGAATCCAACTCGCCTGTTTATGTGTAGCCCAAGCCCAAATAGTGAAAGGTCATTTTCCGCCTACAAGAGATTTTTGCTCAAGAAATTAGCAGTAGAATAAATGAAACGTGTCCTGGGTTTGTGCAATGTGTTAGACTTGAGAATAATTATAATAGTGATATACTACATCATCAGGAGAATGTGGTGAAGCATTTGCAGCAGATTAGAATACAGTTGAAAGCAATTTAACCCAGTCAACACCAAGTAACTGACATGGACTGTTGCATGATATTCTTAGACCAATAAATGAATAAGAAAATTACATTTGGACCAGTTCATTTATCAAAATGGGTAATTTTGTAGAAAAATAATAATATTACTGGCAAAAAGTGCAGATCCTGATGAGACGGCTCATCATGAGCCGGCTCATCTGGATCTACACTTATTGTATGCCTATGTAGAAGTCTGTAGTGTTGAAAGGGTTAAATGAACAACCCAAGATCTGTGAATAATGGATTGTGTTCAGAGATGTTGCATGTTATTGCATTTTTTCGTTACGTACCAGTCAAATGTTGTTATAGTCATTCTTTGAGTTCTTACATGTGTGTTTAATGAAGCACATGTTCCTTAGTGTCAAACTGATAGGATTTAATTTTATATTAAATAGGGCTGTGACTCGCAATATACCGATATATTGCAATACTGATCAGAAATATGTCGTACCGTGATACAAAAACACGTACCATGATTAAAAAACATGTACCATAATACAAAAACATGTACCATAATACAAAACATGTACCATGATACAAAACATGTACCATGATACAAAACATGTACCACGATACAAAACATGTACCACGATACAAAACATGTACCATAATACAAAAACATGTACCATAATACAAAAACATGTACCATAATACAAAAACATGTACCATAATACAAAAACATGTACCACGATACATGTACCATGATACAAAAACATGTACCATGATACAAAAATACGTACCACGATACAAAACATGTACCACGATACAAAACATGTACCATGATACAAAACATGTACCACGATACAAAACATGTACCATGATACAAAACATGTACCACGATACAAAAATACGTACCACGATACAAAACATGTACCACGATACAAAAATACGTACCACGATACAAAACATGTACCACGATACAAAACATGTACCACGATACAAAACATGTACCATGATACAAAACATGTACCACGATACAAAAATACGTACCACGATACAAAACATGTACCATGATACAAAACATGTACCACGATACAAAAATACGTACCACGATACAAAAACACGTACCACGATACAAAAACATGTGCGAGAATGTGTTGTTATATGGCATCTTGTCGAAATCATTTTGGTGTCAATTGTGCAATTTCAGCTCGTTCAGCCATTATTTTTGTTTACAAACTTAATATGGCACAAATCACATTCGAAGCGACCTCGTCCTGTAGTCAATGTATTTGTCAATCTACTCATTTTTTCTTCATAGTTTAATAATCAAGTACATGTTCACAAAACTGACCTTGTTGGAAACTTCTACACACTACAACATCCACAAATGAAGCGCAATATATCGTGGTACGTATTGCAATATGTGTTTCGTTTATTGCAATATATCGTGGTACGTATTGCAATACGTGTTTCGTTTATTGCAATATATCGTGGTACGTATTGCAATATGTGTTTCGTTTATTGCAATATATCGTGGTACGTATTGCAATACATGTTTCGTTTATTGCAATATATCGTGGTACGTATTGCAATACATGTTTCGTTTATTGCAACATATCGTGGTACGTATTGCAATACGTGTTTCGTTTATTGCAATATATCATGCGTATTGCAATATGTGTTTCGTTTATTGCAACATATCGTGGTACGTATTGCAATATGTGTTTCGTTTATTGCAATATAGTGTGGTATGTATTGCAATATGTGTTTCGTTTATTGCAATATATCATGGTACGTATTGCAATATGTGTCGTTTATTGCAACATATCGTGGTACGTATTGCAATATGTGTTTCGTTTATTGCAATATATCGTGGTACGTATTGCAATACGTGTTTCGTTTATTGCAATATATTGTGGTACTCTTCATGCGTATCGTGACAGCCCTAATATTAAGCATGTTTCATGTAGCTCTTTGTCAAGTGTGTGTAAAGCATATTTTAGACTGAAGATTTCTATAGCAAGATGGTAGAATGTATATTGTCATAATACACTACAAAAATATTTCCTGTTCAATATTAACTTATTAAGAGAACACAATAGTCATATACTTTATAATGGGTGAATGTTCACAATGTTCATTCAGTACAGTCTCTACCGGCTGAATGTTAGATCACAATGTTCATTCGATACAGTCTCTACCGGCTGAATGTTAGATCACAATGTTCATTTGATACAGTCTCTACCGGCTGAATGTTAGATCACGATGTTCATTCAGTACAGTCTCTACCGGCTGAATGTTAGATCACAATGTTCATTCAGTACAGTCTCTACCGGCTGAATGTTAGATCACAATATTCATTCAGTACAGTCTCTACCGGCTGAATGTTAGATCACAATGTTCATTCGATACACACTCTACTGGCTGAATGTTAGATCACAATGTTCATTCGATACAGTCTCTACCGGCTGAATGCTAGATCACAATGTTCATTTGATACAGTCTATACCGGCTGAATGTTAGATCACAATGTTCATTCAGTACAGTCTCTACCGGCTGAATGTTAGATCACAATGTTAATTTGATACAGTCTCTACCGGCTGAATGTTAGATCACAATGTTAATTCGATACAGTCTCTACCGGCTGAATGCTAGATCACAATGTTCATTCAGTACAGTCTCTACCGGCTGAATGTTAGATCACAATGTTAATTCGATACAGTCTCTACCGGCTGAATGCTAGATCACAATGTTCATTCAGTACAGTCTCTACCGGCTGAATGTTAGATCACAATGTTAATTCGATACAGTCTCTACCGGCTGAATGCTAGATCACAATGTTCATTCAGTACAGTCTCTACCGGCTGAATGTTAGATCACAATGTTAATTCGATACAGTCTCTACCGGCTGAATGCTAGATCACAATGTTCATTCAGTACAGTCTCTACCGGCTGAATGTTAGATCACAATGTTAATTCGATACAGTCTCTACCGGCTGAATGCTAGATCACAATGTTCATTCAGTACAGTCTCTACCGGCTGAATGTTAGATCACAATGTTAATTTGATACAGTCTCTACTGGCTGAATGTTAGATCACAATGTTCATTAGATACAGTCTCTACCGGCTGAATGTTAGATCACAATGTTCATTCGATACAGTCTCTACCGGCTGAATGTTAGATCACAATGTTCATTCGATACAGTCTCTACCGGCTGAATGTTAGATCACAATGTTCATTCGATACAGTCTCTACCGGCTGAATGTTAGATCACAATGTTCATTCGATACAGTCTCTACCGGCTGAATGTTAGATCACAATGTTCATTCGATACAGTCTCTACCGGCTGAATGTTAGATCACAATGTTAATTCGATACAGTCTCTACCGGCTGAATGTTAGATCACAATGTTCATTCGATACAGTCTCTACCGGCTGAATGTTAGATCACAATGTTCATTCGATACAGTCTCTACCGGCTGAATGTTAGATCACAATGTTCATTCGATACAGTCTCTACCGGCTGAATGTTAGATCACAATGTTCATTCGATACAGTCTCTACCGGCTGAATGTTAGATCACAATGTTCATTCAGTACAGTCTATACCGGCTGAATGTTAGATCACAATGTTCATTCAGTACAGTCTCTACCGGCTAGATCACAATGTTCATACAATTTAATATAGTCACTAATCAAACATTTTAATGATGTCACTACTGGATAAACAGGTGAATGTTGGAACATGAACTGGTGAATGTTGGAACATGAACAGGTGAATGTTGGAACATGAACTGGTGAATGTTGGAACATGAACTGGTGAATGTTGGAACATGAACTGGTGAATGTTGGAACATGAACTGGTGAATGTTGGAACATGAACAGGTGAATGTTGGAACATGAACTGGTGAATGTTGGAACATGAACAGGTGAATGTTGGAACATGAACTGGTGAATGTTGGAACATGAACTGGTGAATGTTGGAACATGAACTGGTGAATGTTGGAACATGAACTGGTGAATGTTGGAACATGAACAGGTGAATGTTGGAACATGAACTGGTGAATGTTGGAACATGAACAGGTGAATGTTGGAACATGAACTGGTGAATGTTGGAACATGAACTGGTGAATGTTGGAACATGAACTGGTGAATGTTGGAACATGAACAGGTGAATGTTGGAACATGAACTTGTGAATGTTAGAACAAAGTGTTCAAGCAATTCAATACAGGCACTACCGGGTACAATATATAAAATTATAAATGAAAATAAATGTTAATAACGGTACATTGAGGAACATGTATTGGGCATATGTTAATCACATATCGCCTTTGTTGTTAAGCTATTTGTGTAATCTGTACTAAGATCTTGCTAGCAATGATTGAGTAACAAGTTCCGTGTAGTGCTTCATTTTATATGGTCTGCATAAGGTTTGGGAACGTATGAATCTTTGGCTACTTGTTTGTGTTATTGATAAGCTGTTGCCCAGTCACAGTGACTTCTACAGTGACTTCTACGATCATAGAACTCACGAACCATTTATGTCTGCAGTATAGCAGTGTTGGTTTTTAATGCCTTTGGACCAAAATGAAATGTTGCACGAGACGGTTCCACCTCCGAGTCTGTTTATATTATATAAGGCTATATATATATAATTTATATATTGTACGTTTTATCGAAGATGACGATCATTATGTGATGAACCAGGCCAATGTATGTGCAACTTGTTAATGGGGGAATGTAGAGAAATAACTCAAATAAGTGAAAATGAATTGATTGTTGACTACAAGTTGACTCCGCATCTAGAGTGATCAGGGTTTCCTGGAAATGGTTGTCAAATGTGTCACTTGCCAGGAACCAGCACTGTATGTACTGGACAGAAATTATATATTATGTTACTTTATATTGTCAGAAGGTGACCTTTTACTATAGATAATGGGACATGGGATTGTTGTCGAGGGTAACAAGCTTTTGTGGTGCCTTAAAATAGTGTAACCATGGAAACAAAACGATTTTACATTTCTTTGAAATTTGTGAGAAGCATTTGATATATTGAAATTAACGAGGTGCGAGGGAAAATAAAGTTGTTTACCCACAGAAGTGATAATATATTGATAAAAAGTGTGATTTAATGGAAATTTAATTGATAAAATTGAAGGGGAAAATCTTGTTTCCATGGTTACTATTTGCAATATCTGTGATAATTTACTATGAATCTGTTACTGTACAGTGTTATACAAATAATTTATAGATATCATACTTTGGAACATTTACCAAAGTTAAATGCCGACTTCTACCCAATGTTCTTTGATTGGTGTAGATAATCGAGATGGATTCAAGAAGTCCACAGAAAATATGCTGCGTAAATTAATAGCCATACTTAAAAATATTCTAATATGAACCTAGAACACCCATTATTGATGTGCATATCAACTTCCAAGTATGTGTTGCTTACTGCTTACAGAAATCAAATTGCAAGTAATTTTGTAACATCGTTGAGGTCAATGGGAATCGTTGAGGTCAATGGGAATCGTTGAGGTCAATGGGAATCGTTGAGGTCAATGGGAATTATTGTTTACAATCGATTTAATAGGTAAATAATAAAAATATGAATGGGTTTTTTGGTGACATAATTGTACATACATCTTTACTTCATTCATATTTCCAGAGCAAACAAGTTAATTCTACAATACTCTATGATTGTATGATTGTAATTTAAGAATATAATTATTTTTTATGGTAACCGGAAACAAGAAATCAAGTGATCCACATAATATGATATAGCTGATGTTAGCTCGACAATAATAGAATGTGTTATATGATGTAAAAAAACTGAATTCTTGGCATTCAATTAAATACAGATCACTTAACCCATTCAACACCAAGTAACTCACACGGACTGGTCCATGATATTCATAAACCAATAAATGAATCAGAAAATCACATTTGGACAAGGTCATTTATCAAAATGGGTAATTATTGCAGTATATCTGCAAAGTTGTTGACATCCATCTTTTATCACAGTTCTGGATTCCGTTATTGTCGCATGCTGCGTCAAAATTCTATACTGTTAAAAGCATTTATGTTAGATAAAGAATAAAGACAGATTCTGTACAGTTTTAACCCTTTCCCCCATAGAGATGTAGTTTTATTTCATACATTTTGCTGTAATTTACCAATAGTATGCAATGGATAAGCTGTGAACTTGCTTACTCCACCTTCATGGAGGTTACTAGCAATTATTAAGGGTTGTGTGATCTTTGTTATAGCTTGTTGACTACTAATGTGTCGATCTATGTCAATAGGCATTGGCGTCGAGAGGCGCTTTTAAGGGGGAAAGGGCTAAATGAACTAGTTGTGGCCAGTTATGTTAAATATGTGCTGTAGTGAGAAGTCAAGCTTAAATGCAAAATACATTTTAAATCTTTTTGACACATATATAGTATGTATAATATGTTGTGAAAATGCATCAAGCGACAATCTTATCTTTGCCATACAAAAATCTTGTGTTTCTAACCTAATACCACTTTCTAACACTCTGCGAGTAATTTGAGTGTTAGCAAAATAAACAATGCAATAAATAAGAAATATGTGACCGCCAATACAGTCTTCAGGCGCGTAGCTAGGCCTAAATATGGATTACGCACCATTCTAGGGGAGAATTTTTCCCGCTATATGGTCTCAGGTGACTATTGCCTACTATGAACATCAACTACAATCAATATCTGTTGGCATTTCGATCATGTCTGCTTACTTGTGAATGACCACTATCTGTGTCCCACTTACGATCCAGTTTTTATTGCATTTTTCGCATTTATATAATTTTCAGGAACTGTCAAAATAAATCATACGCACGTGCGTACATGCGTAAGCCTAGCTACGCGCCTGGTCTTGCAGATATAAACTAATAATTTTGGATCTAATTAGAGATTGACAGTACAAACCTCTGTAAGATATAGGGTTGAAATACCTTGCATGCAATCTACGACATATTAATAGCATGTGACATGGATTCACTGGCCACAAGTTCATGAAACATGGGGATTGGGTCTTAAGCTAGATATACAAGACTTTTGATGCCTTATGGATAAAACTTCATGTGCACCCATCAATTGTATGTTAACACAAACATAGAGTGTTCGAAAATAAACTTAAATGACAAGTTTTCATTTAGCTTGATTTCAAAACAAGTTCTTCCGACAATAGTTTAATCGCTCTTTGTTTATACAAATTGTTCTAGCTTGATCGCGAAACAAGTTTTTACAACATTAGATTAATTGCTCTCGAGACCTCATTCCTGATGGAATCCATCGCCATGACTATGAGGGAGAGAACAGAGGCAATGTGGATTTAAGCATTTTGAGGACACCACTGTTGGAATTATGGGTTATAATATTCAAGCAAAATGTCTATGGAATGTAATATAGGGAACTTAAACTTTATATATTTTACGACGATTGCGAAGCAAGTTTTAATAACTTATATTAATCACTATCGTTGGCGTGGATGAAAGCGTAAATGTGGTCTTTCGTGTGGGACGAAACCGGAGTACCCGGAGAAAACCCACCTGTCCGATCTGGCGACCACCGTACCATCTCACATACTTACCCGGTCCGAGGATCGAACCCGGGTTGCATTGGTGAGAAGCGAGCCGCTAATAAGAACTACTTCCATTTGTCCTAAACCATCTTTAATAAACGACCCTCAACACACACAGTGTATTTATTTCATCTAGCATGCTCTTTTTCTCCATAAAAGAAAACAATTTGGAATTGGCAGTGAATTACTTCTGGTAAAATAGATTTGATAAACTATATGGCGTTTTTTTGAAAATGACACCATTTCAAATAGGTTAATAGAGTCTTGCCATTAAAGTATGTCGCTGTTTTAGTAGTTAGATGTGAAGTAGTATCTGAAGCAATATCTGGTGTAGTATGACGTGGGCATTCGTTTTATATCTTACCAGTTTGGGCATTTTAATTGTTTCTTCCATTTTATACTGGAACTCTAATGTTTTTATAAACTTGTAAGTTTGTAAACAACTGTAATGTTTTTAGTGTTTTGTAACTTGTATCTTGGTGTTTCTTGTTTAGAGACTTATACTGTATCACTGAAGCTTGTTTGATCACTAGTATAAAAGTGTACCGAAAACTGTTTATTATTCAACGGATAAGTGATTTTATTAATTGGTAACCCGCAATTAGTGTAGCAAGATCATCGTGTACACACGATGTTTACCTGTAGACTAGAAGTATAAAAATGCTTACACGGTCTTGCAAATAAATGCCTAGTTGGCGGTCATATGTCCATAATTATGCTTGGATCAGATTATGATCATATATCCAGGTTGAGATCAGATTATGGTCATATATCCAGGTTAAGATCAGATTATGGTCATATATCCAGGTTGGGATCAGATTATGGTCATATATCCATATTGGGATCAGATTATGGTCATATATCCAGGTTGGGATCAGATTATGGATATATATCCAGGGGATCAGATTATGGTCATATATCCAGGTTGATCAGATTATGGTCATATATCCAGGTTGATCAGATTATGGTCATATATCCAGGTTGGGATCAGATTATGGTCATATATCCAGGTTGAGATCAGATGATGGTCATATATCCAGGTTGAGATCAGATGATGGTTTATGGTCATAGCCATAGGTTTGGGCCAGTTTATGTTAAACCAACCAAAAAAATATATATCCATTGGTTTGGACCAGTTTATGGTTATATATATCCATTGGTTTGGACCAGTTTATGTTTATATATATCCATTGGTTTGGACCAGTTTATGGTTATATATATCCATTGGTTTGGACCAGTTTATGTTTATATATATCCATTGGTTTGGACCAGTTTATGTTTATATATATCCATTGGTTTGGACCAGTGTATGTTTATATATATCCATTGGTTTGGACCGGTTTATGGTTATATATATCCATTGGTTTGGACCAGTTTATGTTTATATATATCCATTGGTTTGGACCAGTTTATGATTATATATCCATTGGTTTGGACCGGTTTATGGTCATTATACCCATTGAATTAGACCGGTTTATGGTCACTTCTCTAACATGTGTTGTACCTTAGCCTGGGAACAGGCGTCGATATATTTTGCCTCGTCGGTCAAATAAATATATTTTAACACCGAGACTATTAATTAGGCCGTATTGAGTTTCTGAACATATCCCGTGAAATTATTAATCCTATTAATAGGCCTATTAGCACATGACTTAAGTAATGACGTACTTGAATCGAAAGCGAGGCACTGCAATGCTGATAAAACTTTATAATTGGCCACCATTGTTTATGGGTCAACGGGACGATAAATAGTTTTTATTTGGACATATTTACTCAATATTTAAGTCGTCCTTAGTTCAATTACGCCGAATCGATCCATTACCATCTAAATGTAATATTTAAAATCCGCCATCTCGTCGATATAACACAGAAACGGGACATTATATGTAAATGAGTCTACGGGAACATTCGTGTATATTCGGAAATGATCGTGTATAATCGTGCCTGTTCGGCGATTTCCGCCATCTCGTCGCTATATAACACAGAAACTGGACATTATATGTAAATGAGTCTACGGGAACATTCGTGTGTATTCGGAAATAATCGTGCCTGTTCGGCGATTTCGGATAGAATTCCATTTCTATATTTAGCAATATTATCTTGTAGAGAAGAGTTGTCGTTCTTCAAATCTACATCCTCAAAAAAGTGGGTGTAAGTAGATGGCGCTACGATCGGAAATCCAGTTTCCCCAGGCTGTCATTTGGCTAGAAGTTAAAAATCGACAGACTGGAACCCAGGCTAGTTGTACCTATGTCATCAGACATATTTCAGTGAGGATGTATACGGTTTTACTGTCACAACATTATTGTGGTTGTATAAAATGTACAGTGTACAGACTCGTATGTAATGTATATTAAGCCAGTGTACAGTTTCTTAGGCTTTTGACCTGCTTGTACATTTCCCCACTCACCTTTCATTCCATGATGCACATGTTATATCATTGTTACATGTTACGTTATGTTGCATCTTGGGTAATATGTAAATTAGTTATGTTTCCATGGTGATAGCTCACAGTGTAAATATTCTGCATTATATATTATATGTAAAGTTATTTGAATATGTGAAGAGGTATCAAGATGAACGTGAAATATGTGTCAAATATTCATAATATACAAACAAGGACTAAACCAATATCATAAATAAATAAAATAAAAAATAAATTAATAATAAAAAATACTAAAATAATATCATTGTTTGTCATCTTTTTCACTCTTGTCTCAGTAAATTAGCAGTGGTAGGTGCTACACTGTATCATCATATGGTAGAAGCTTTGGCTAGGCTCATGAGGTTTGGCAGCCATGGAATGCCAGTACAGTGTATAGAATCTTCCATAGTCATTTCTACAGATGGAAGCCACTGAGGTAAGTTTGTATATAATACATAAACAGATTCTAGCCTATAAGAACATGCCTGTTCCTTGGTCAAGTGTTTGCTATCCTCACTAATAGAAAATGCCCTGCTGTGGAGTATGTAGGCAACTGTTTCAAAGTTTAACCCTTTCAACACTGCAGGCCTCTAAATAGACTTACAAAAAGTGTAGATCCAGATTTGCCAGTAATAATTATTACTATTTTTAGATAAAATTACCCATTTTGATAAATGAACTGGTCCAAAGGTAATTTTCTTATTAATGTATTAGTCTAATAATATCATGCACCAGTCCATGTCAGCTACTTGGGGTTAAATGGGTAACCCATTTACTCCACATCAGAAGAGGCCAATTACTGTATTAACTCCATACTGCTGATCTGCAACAGGCACACTATACTGCATATTCGATAACAGTGTGCAACAGCAGTTGTATATGGGAAGCGATAAAGGTGTTAATATAATGCACATGGTATAGTTGGCTGTCTGAATGACAAGGTACTGACTTTATTTACCACTTGTACTTGCGCAATATTTGCAAGATTGTGACTAAAGTGTTTGTTTATTATAGTGTCACCCCTATTTAAAGGGCCAGCCATTTCTGACTTGTAAGACACCTCTTTTTATGAACATCAGTACTTCCCGAATCCTATGCTTGTATGCCAGGCGCCATGCTGGTAGGCAATCGGTAACCATTATTTAACTAGCTGACGGCTCACCAACCGGCCATATCAGAACGAACCCCTGACAAGGTTCGAACCTTCGACCTCCCACCCTGTACTCCCGCTCCGTAAGCGGGTGACTAGCTCTTTATTCCTGTAACTCGAGTGTAAACCGGCTATATGTTTTTATTCCTTTTCAGTAATCATGTGAAATGGTGATGAAAGCTTAATGTCTTGTTTCGCCTTTGTTCTTCACTGAAATCCATTCTCAAGGTTATAAAACTATCCTCAGTAAGCAAATTCCAAATGATTGTGTTGGTCGAGTCTGAGATTTACTGGGCTCAACCATTTAGTTTATACTCATTTACTTTAGCTCTATTGCGAAATAAGTCCTTACAACTTGTATTAATTACTCTCGAGACCTCATTCCTGATGGAATCCATCACCACGACGGAGAGAGAAGAGGCAATGTGGAATTTAAATGCCTTGCCTAAGGGCACACTCGTAACAGCTCCAGCGAGGCTCGAACTCCTGACCTTTCGCCCAACCAATACAGGGTTGGAGGTTATAAACTGCACCTCTGTCTCAGGCCATCAGATTGTTTTAGAAATCCAATGGTATGGGTTACACACATTTCTCCAATCTCAAGCTGTGTGATTGGTTGAGAAATCCATGGTTAGAGGTTACAAACCTTACTACATAATCTCAGTCTCGAACTGTCTGTTTGGTTGAGGTGAGTTGAAATCCCAGGCTCGTTCAATCAAATTACTTGAGCTCGTGTTTTGAAATCAAAGCAAACATTTATACACAGCCATTAACATGACAAAAGTTAGAGATTGGATTGCCAAAGCTTCTATTCCGAAACCCATCAATTGAATTCTTTTATCGCCTAATTAAACGTAACAGAAGCAGCAGAAACACGTGTACAACTAGAATACATATGGGTGGCGAGGATTATTACTCTGCGAACAGTCAAAGATGATGCTTCACAAACTATTTAGAGGACTTATCAGTTCCAAAAGATGAGTGTTACGACTCGGAATTCCTGGGATCAACATACATTAGAGAAAGGCTCATTACTGAAATATGTGAGAACAATCGGGCAGTTCAGAAACCTATAGTAGAATCTGAAGTTATATCAGCAATCAGTTAAACACAGGAAAAGCGCCTGATGAATTTGGACTGGTAGCAGAGCAACTGAAAGCCAAATACTATTACCATGTATAACAAGTGTATTTAATCAGATCATTGAAAATAAGCAGGTACCAGAAGACTTTAATACAGGAATCGTTACTCCCGTTCTCAAGAAAGGAAGCCTCTAATTTGGACAATTACAGAGGTATTACGGTTACACCTATTCTTAGCAAGTTATTTGAATATACTCTACTACCAAGAATTTCTGCTAATGTCAATCACTATACACTACAGTACGGCTTTACAAAGGGACTATCGCCTCTAATGGCTGCTCTTTTAGTGTCCGAGGCTAGAGCAGAGGTCAAAATGTGCACAAAGGCACTATTATTCCTTGTCACCTGGACAGTCGAAAAGCATTCGATGTGGTGTGTCATGCGATATTGCTCGATAAACTATATGAAGTTGGAGTGCATCCCGCATTGTGGACGCTCGTGAGAGATATGTATACAGGATTAACCTCGCGTGTTAAGTGGATGGGTGAGTTGGGTCCACGCTATTCAATCTAACAGGGTGTAAGGCAGGGCGGGGTGCTCTCGACATTCCTATACAAGACGAATATTGACGGTCTATTAGTGGAGATGAAACAAAATAAACTTGGTCTATCAATCGGCAACACATATATCGGTTGCCCAACCGTTGCAGATGACGTATGTCTCCTTTCGGAAAGTGTTGAAGAAATGCAAAGCAGGCTACATGTGGCCGGCCAAAATCGAGTAACCTTACATCCGATGAAGGCAAATGCTGTGGTAGTCAATAAAACCTCCCGCCATACAAAGTCAGACTTAAAATGGTCACTGGGTCAAACTGTTATTAAGCCTAGTAGTCAAACTACTCATCTTGGTCTTTTTCGCGCTGAAAGCAAAGAGAATGAAATTAAAATTGATGAATGAATTAGCTTAGCAAGAAGAACCATGTACTCATTAATTAACACCGGTTTCCATGGATCAAATGGTGTCATTTAGACTGTACCAGTGCTACGTGCTACCAAGGCTATTGTTTGGGGAAGTACTTCCATTAACTATCACACAAGCACTATCTCTATCAAGATTCCACATCAAAGTTCTACGTAGAATACAATCACTACCTGACAGAACTGCATCAGGAGCAGTATATCTGCTGTTAGACGCACTATCAATAGAAGCAGAAATCCATAAACGTCAGATGAGTTTTATCTTCAACATCCTAAAAAGTGATAATGAAACGTTGCAAACATTAACTGACAGGCAGATGGCAATTAACCTTGATAACCCACTGAGTTTCTATAGCAAAGTATCAGATGCTCTGTCCAAATATGGATTGCCAAGTATAACCTCTCTAAAAGAGTGTCTCGTCCCCAAGACAATATGGAAACAACAAGTTAAGCAGGCGGTGAACACTTATTGGTCGAAACAACTGAATATTGATATTGAAAACAAATCAACACTGAAATTTAACTGTTTAACTGTCTACAAGTACTAGTACTTGGTGTTCCCATAAGGGGAAAGAAAATACGGAAAAAGAAGAAGATTGGAGAAACGTCGGCATAATATAATATGTTATACTTTTTGCCAAATATCTGAAGTTGTATTCCCCATGCATACATTATGTTTATTATAATATATCTCAAGGTCATTCCTTTCCATTGTTATGTACATATATCTCAAGTAATTTTCTGAGCATCGGCATAATGGCATGAGCTATAAATGCAAAACGCACGTGACATCTGTCGCATTGCACAAATATGTGGAGAAATTTAAAAAATTGTGATGGTATTTGCTGTCTTGTCATTTTGGATGTGTGTGCAACCTGTTTGATCAGTTTCTACCATGACATGTCGAGGGTCGGCTTGTACTCCAATATGCAGTCTTTGAGCGTCACGTCAATTTAAAACACAAAGTTCTACAGTACACGTACTATTTATTGTTCACAGAAAAGTTACACACCGGGGCCCCTGTGATGAAATATTAATATAAGGGAAATAACTGCAATTAGACTATTCAAAGTGTGTGAGTGAATTGTTTTTCTCTGTACTGCCCTGTCTTGTGCATTTTTTTTTATCAAATAGAAAATGAAACTATAATCTAACCTTTAGTTACGTACCATTTACAAAGTTAATTATTGGTGATCTTAGAAATGACATAAGTAGAGTGGTGGAACCTATGCTCGGCGTAAATTCTACATATCATGGCCTATGAAAAAAGTTATATGCACTTGCCGTATATTATTATTTTCTGAAGTCGTGAACACAACTTTCAAAAAATTGTTGTTGAAAATGTTAGCTTCAGTACGTGACCATGCGCCTCAATACAGCTTTCGCAACGACACCTGTTTCCATGGGGAACTAGATACTTTAGGGAACCTATGCACGGCGTACATGCCATTTTTTATTTATGCACGGGTAAATGTTGAATACATTATTTTGACTTAGTAACATCAATAACAAACAATATTACAACTCATAAGAAACTTTTTTTCTGGTTATTTGTACATTTTTTTGTTCCAATTCGGATAGCTACCTGAAATGCTCCTAAACCGCATCATTTCGGTGGAAACATATTTCCCAACACGTTGTCTGTTTATATTCGGCTACTGAACCAGTCAGGTGACAGTTGCATTAGGCTACCGGTACGCACAACGGAATGCTATTGCACCATGCTTCACATATGTCAAGCGAAAATAGGTTAAAACTATTTAAATATTTTAAATGCGGATGTAAATGGAAAAAAATACGCCGAGCATAAGAATACGCCGTGCATAGGTTCCACCACTCTACGTATTTTGTGATTAATTTGTTTTAATTGAGTTTGCTATCACACTGACGTGTGCGCCACATCAATTTGGGAGTAATACATATATATATATCATATTTACATAATATATTCAATCATTGATTATTTAATATTGTGTATCTTTGTATTTTCATTTAACTTTCCAAATTACCGCCGTACGTACCGTAATCAGTCCCTACGTAATGTATAAATGGTAGGCAGACTGGATATAGACATACCCCGCCCATGTGCCCATGTTGTTTGACACGGAATGATAAAAAAACCCATATATGATTAGGGTCAGGGTTAGGCGTAGAGTTCTACTTTGAATATGAATGGGGAATCATGTCATACCTGGGTGGGGATTATGTCTGCCTGTGTTTAAAACATGGGGGGGGGGGGGCTCCAGAAGTGACAGGTGAGTGGTTTGAGCTGGAACCATCAATGGCGACTTGTTGGTTGAGGCTAGATAGGATGTCCTGGATCCATGAGTGGATGCTGCCTTTAACTCCATAGTGATCCAGTTTCCGCAAAAGCCGGGAATCGGGGATCTAATGAAAGACCATGGATACGTCAAGAAGAATGGCATCGATTGGTTGGTTGTTGTCTAGGCCTTGAGCGAGATAGTTAATAACTATTATATCTATGTTTATGTTTCTTGTATTTTCACATGGGCCTCTGGCTTACTGAATTTGAAAATAAGTTATCTCTCTATCAATTGATTGATATACAATAGCCAGGAGAATATATATATAACAATGAAAATACATCAACTATATTCTAGGTATATGCTAAAGAATTTCAGAAGTTATTGTATTAGTGAGTCAATAGTTTTGGATGTTAAAAAGGAAATGGTTAATATTTAAAGGAATATTTGAAGAAAGCTCAAGAAAATCGGAGCACGAGAAGAAGAAGAGATTAGTATAAAGAAAAGTGGTTGACTAGGATCGGTTGTTGTGTCAATAACGACAGTATTCAGATTGGAATCCGCCATGTGAACCTTTTAGAAATCATCCATCTCAGAACCTTTCACTGCCAATAATGTATTCGTGTACAACAAGGAAAATTACGGTGTTGGTTGCAAACTCCTTATAAATACAGCATTGCTTTCTGTTTAGTACCACTATAAGTAAGTAAGTAAGTAAGTAAGTAAGTAAGTAAGTAAGTAAGTAAGTAAGTAAGTAAGTAAGTAAGTAAGTAAGTAAGTAAGTAAGTAAGTAAGTAAGTAAGTAAGTAAGTAAGTAAGTAAGACACTATTTACATATAAATTATACAATTAAATACACCCGGCCCAATGGGCCTATAAGTCACTTACAAATATAATACTAGAAACATATCATATGATAAAAACACATACAACATTATTTCTCTGAGAAACAAAAATAGTCGATTATAGTAGTTATATCAAAACTAGAAATGTGGCCAAGGGACACAGCTGTTCCACTTCGTCTCTTCTCTGCAGAGTCTAGGACCATAAATCGGTCTTGTACTATATGTGATCCCGCCATTTTTCAGTGATGAGACTCCAAGGTTATCCTTCTTTCTGGACAACAGACAAAACAATAGGCTACTTCTATAACCAAATCGGAAACGTTTCTCTTTCATTTCTCTTTCGGTTACTTAAATAATATAAAACTGGGCCGTTTTGACTAATTATCATTTTGTACTGTGGCTGTTTTGAATATGCACCTTTATGACTTGCTTTTCGTGCTCTATCAAACAAATCTCCAATCTGCTGAAATGTGTCCTTTTCGCTCTTTAGACATGTTTGTCCATCATTGTTATGAAACTGTCACAGACTGGTTTATTTCTTATTTTGGTTGAAAGTATTCCCGTCTTTCCACAAATGATAACCAATCCAGCAATGAAGCTTCGCGGGATATTTTGACAGCAGATACATATTTATTTCTTTGCAACTTGATATGAAAACAGGTGATTCATATGATTATGTTTGGAAGTAAACATGTAAGATCAAGTAGATCCATATATACATCTTCACCGCCTTTGTATAGCCTATAGGCGAACCTCAGTTTAAATTTAACAGAAAATACCCTCTGGCTAGGCAGTTGTCGCTTTCCTTTATTAGTTCTCCGTGTCTTGGCTAGTGTTTTATGTCCGTGGAATGAGAGAGTTATTTTCAGGTTCAGCGCATATATGCCAAGGCAACACATTGTCACGGGAGAGGTAATTTCTATCAGAGTATGCCCAGAGTGGTACTAAGGAGAACTTTTTCCACGCCTGGGTTATGGAAACTTGTATTTTGTCCAGTGTTACTGAATACTGTTAGGATGTGTCACGATTTACTCAAATCTACACAATTCCATCCAAATCTACATGTATTTAGGATTTGTGTATTTTGCACAACTTTACGTTAGCACAATTGCGGAACAAGTTCCTACCATACAATTTATATTAATAATTAATCACTCTTGAAACCTCATTCCTGATGGAATCCATCTCCATGAGTGATAGAGAAGAGGCAATATGGAATTTAAATGCCTTGTTAAGGGCACAATCATATGGGGCACCGTTTTGCTATATATTATTTATTTATGGATATCCATAATTCCAGGCACGCCTATTCCCTGCTGACCCTAACCCATTCACGACTAACCCGAACCCATTCCCTGCTTTTTTTAAAACTTTATTTATTTTACGATTGCGAAGCAAGTTTTAACAACTTATATTAATCACTCTCGTTGGCGCGGATGAAAGCATATATGTGGTAATTCATGTGGGAGGAAACCGGAGTACCCGGAGAAAACCAACCTGTCCGATCTAGCGACCACCGTATCATCTCACATACTTCCCTGTCCGAGGATTGAACCCGGGTCGTATTGGTGAGAAGCGAGCGTGATAACCACTGCGCTAATCGGACAGCCAAAGACCCTAACCCATTCATGACTGACTATCTCATTCCCTGCTGACCTAACCAATTCATGGCTGACCTCAGCCCATTCCCTGCTGATCCTAGCCTATACATCACTGACCCTAACCCATACATGACTGACCCGAACCCATTCCCTGCTGACCCTAACCCATTCGTGACTGACTATCTCATTCCCTGCTGACCTAACCAATTTATGGCTGACCTCAGCCCATTCCCTGCTGATCCTAGCCCATACATCACTGACCTTAACCCATTCCCTGCTGATCCTAGCCCATACATCACTGACCTTAACCCATTCCCTGCTGATCCTAGCCCATACATCACTGACCTTAACCCATTCCCTGCTGATCCTAGCCCATACATCACTGACCTTAACCCATTCCCTGCTGATCCTAGCCCATACATCACTGACCCGAACCCATTCATGACTGACTATCTCATTCCCTGCTGACCTAACCAATTCATGGCTGACCTCAGCCCATTCCCTGCTGATCCTAGCCCATACATGGCTGACCTCAGCCCATACATGACTGACCTTAACCCATACATGACTGACCTTAACCCATTCATGACTGACTTTAACCAATTCCCATCTGACCTCAACATATTTCCAATTGGCAATCGACAACATAACAAATGCATGATTGTACTGACAATTTTTGTTATGTAATGTGAGTATTTTATCTTTGTTGACTCAATTTTTATTATACATGTTGTATTTATTTAGTTCTTCAGTATTTAATCACAAATATATCATAATGGCCATAATAACATGTGACAAATATGTGACTGGGAAATATTACCAGTGGTGGGTATTTCAAATACATGTACTGTATTGGTCAGATCAGTGTAATGTAATGATCTGGTATCAAGGATCAACTGAGGCTGATCAGAAATATATGTAAGGTTATTTATGATTGCAGTCTAATAGTGTCTTTACTTACAGTGGGCTGCACAGGGGATCCCAATAGTGTGTTTACTTACAGTGTGCTGCACAGGGGATCCTAATAGTGTGTTTACTTACAGTGTGCTGCACAGTGTGTTTACTTACAGTGTGCTGCACAGGGGATCCTAATAGTGTGTTTACTTACAGTGTGCTGCACAGTGTGTTTACTTACAGTGTGCTGCACAGGGGATCCTAATAATGTGTTTACTTACAGTGTGCTGCACAGGGGATCCTAATAGTGTGTTTACTTACAGTGTGCTGCACAGGGATCCTAATAGTGTGTTTACTTACAGTGTGCTGCACATGGGATCCTAATAGTGTGTTTACTTACAGTGTGCTGCACAGGGGATCCTAATAGTGTGTTTACTACAGTGTGCTGCACATGGGATCCTAATAGTGTGTTACTTACAGTGTGCTGACAGTGGTTTACTTACAGTGTGCTGCACAGGGGATCCTAATAGTGTGTTTACTTACAGTGTGCTGCACAGGGGATCCTATAATGTGTTTACTTACAGTGTGCTGCACATGGGATCCTAATAGTGTGTTTACTTACAGTGTGCTGCACAGTGTGTTTACTTACAGTGTGCTGCACAGGGGATCCTAATAGTGTGTTTACTTACAGTGGGCTGCACAGGGGATCCCAATAGTGTGTTTACTTACAGTGTGCTGCACAGGGGATCCTAATAGTGTGTTTACTTACAGTGGGCTGCACATGGGATCCCAATAGTGTGTTTACTTACAGTGTGCTGCACAGGGGATCCTAATAGTGTGTTTACTTACAGTGTGCTGCACAGGGGATCCTAATAGTGTGTTTACTTACAGTGTGCTGCACATGGGATCCTAATAGTGTGTTTACTTACAGTGTGCTGCACAGGGGATCCTAATAGTGTGTTTACTTACAGTGTGCTGCACAGTGTGTTTACTTACAGTTTGCTGCACAGGGGGTCCTAATAGTGTGCTTACTTACAGTGTGCTGCACAGGGGATTCTAATAG
>CM026387.1:51571640-51651200 GCA_014843695.1 Archivesica marissinica
ACCTGATATGCACATCCATACACTCCCGTGGTACACCTGATATGCACATCCATACACTCCCGTGGTACACCTGATATGCACATCCATACACTCCCGTGGTACACCTGATATGCACATCCATACACTCCCGTGGTACACCTGATATGCACATCCATACACTCCCGTGGTACACCTGATATGCACATCCATACACTCCCGTGGTACACCTGATATGCACATCCATACACTCCCGTGGTAACACCTGATATGCACATCCATACACTCCCGTGGTACCCTGATATGCACATCCATACACTCCCGTGGTACACCTGATATGCAGATCCATACACTCCCGTGGTACACCTGATATGCACATCCATACACTCCCGTGGTACACCTGATATGCACATCCATACACTCCTGTGGTACACCTGATATGCACATCCATACACTCCCATGGTACACCTGATATGCACATCCATACACTCCCATGGTACACCTGGTATGCACATCCATACACTCCTGTGGTACACCTGGTATGCACATCCATACACTCCTGTGGTACACCTGATATGCACATCCATACACTCCCGTGGTACACCTGGTATACATGGGTGTGCATAGTCCCCCCCCCCGCATACAGTGGTACACCTGGTATGCACATCCATACACTCCCATTCAGCCTCTGTGGTCTAGCTTGATGTTGTTATAACTCACATTTGACCAGGGCCTTTAGTTCGCTTCTTATTAGGGTCAAGTGATAACATGATGACATGTGAGAAAGTTGTCAGTGGCTTGCAGAGTTTGGAGATTTGAGTACTGGTTTCTACCCAGGAAATGTGGGTGGTCTTCTCCACCACAACAGACTGGCTTTGTAAGATAATGCTCCAGAGTTGGCTTAGTGTACACATAGAATATTGGGCTGGGACGATTAGCGCAGTGGTTATTTAGCACACTTTCTCACCAATGCAACCCAGGTTCGATCCTCGGACTGGGAAGTATGTGAGATGGTACGGTGGTCGCCAGATCGGACAGGTTGGGTTTCTCTGGTTTCCTCTCACACGAATGACCACATATATGCTTTCATCCGAGCCAACGAGAGTGATTAATATAAGTTGTTAAAGCTTGTTTCGCAATCGTTGTAAAATAAATAGTTTAAAAACTAAATAGAATATTATATCACATATTATGTGACTAACATATTCTGGTCAAATGGTATTTTCTCTTTATTATAATCTTTATGATTTACAACATATCATGCTACACAAGCCTCAAACAGTCATATGCTACACAAGCCTCGAACAGTCATATGCTACACAAGCCTCGAACAATCATATGCTACACAAGCCTCGAACAATCATATGCTACACAAGCCTCGAACAGTCATATGCTACACAAGCCTCGAACAGTCATATGCTACACAAGCCTCGAACAACCATATGCTACACAAGCCTCGAACAATCATATGCTACACAAGCCTCGAACAACCATATGCTACACAAGCCTCGAACAATCATATGCTACACAAGCCTCGAACAGTCATATATTAAACAAGCCTCGAACAATCATATGCTACACAAGCTCGAACAGTCATAGCTACACAAGCCCGAACAGTCATATGCTACACAAGCCTCGAACAACCATATGCTACACAAGCCTCGAACAATCATATGCTACACAAGCCTCGAACAACCATATGCTACACAAGCCTCGAACAATCATATGCTACACAAGCCTCGAACAACCATATGCTACACAAGCCTCGAACAGTCATATATTAAACAAGCCTCGAACAATCATATGTTACACAGGCCTCGAACAGTCATATGCTACACAAGCCTCGAACAACCATATGCTACACAAGCCTCGAACAATCATATGCTACACAAGCCTCGAACAACCATATGCTACACAAGCCTCAAACAATCATATGCTACACAAGCCTCGAACAGTCATATATTAAACAAGCCTCGAACAATCATATGCTACACAAGCCTCGAACAATCATATGCTACACAAGCCTCAAACAGTCATATGCTACACAAGCCTCGAACAATCATATGCTACACAAGCCTCGAACAATCATATGCTACACAAGCCTCAAACAGTCATATGCTACACAAGCCACGAACAATCATATGCTACACAAGCCTCGAACAGTCATATGCTACAAAAGCCTCGAACAGTCATATGCTACACAAGCCTCAAACAGTCATATGCTACACAAGCCTCGAACAGTCATATGCTACACAAGCCTCGAACAACCATATGCTACACAAGCCTCGAACAGTCATATGCTACACAAGCCTCGAACAGTCATATGCTACACAAGCCTCGAACAGTCATATGCTACACAAGCCTCGAACAGTCATATGCTACACAAGCCTCGAACAGTCATATGCTACACAAGCCTCGAACAACCATATGCTACACAAGCCTCGAACAATCATATGCTACACAAGCCTCGAACAACCATATGCTACACAAGCCTCGAACAATCATATGCTACACAAGCCTCGAACAGTCATATGCTACACAAGCCTCGAACAATCATATGCTACACAAGCCTCGAACAGTCATATGCTACACAAGCCTCGAACAGTCATATATTAAACAAGCCTCGAACAATCATATGCTACACAAGCCTCGAACAGTCATATGCTACACAAGCCTCAAACAGTCATATGCTACACAAGCCACGAACAATCATATGCTACACAAGCCTCGAACAGTCATATGCTACAAAAGCCTCGAACAGTCATATGCTACACAAGCCTCGAACAGTCATATGCTACACAAGCCTCAAACAGTCATATGCTACACAAGCCTCGAACAGTCATATGCTACACAAGCCTCGAACAATCATATGCTACACAAGCCTCAAACAGTCATATGCTATACAAGCCTCGAACAACCATATGCTACACAAGCCTCGAACAGTCATATGTTAATGAAATCCTCATTCTTTCATGTATGTATGTGAAACGAGCGAATAAAAGGTTTTTGACTTGACTTGGATATGGGTGCAATATATTCCTCCATAGCCTGTGAACAGGCGTTGATACATTTTGCCTGGTCAGTCAGTATAAACATTTTAACACTGAGATGATTAATTGGGCCTTATAGAGTTTCCGAGTTTCCGATAACATCAATGTAATTTTGTCAGAGAAGTTAATAAGTGAAAAATCCACAGACTGGAACTCAGGCTATTTCCTCCATATCGACTCCTTTAAACAAGGTGCTTCATGAATCTTACAAAAAGCTATGACATTAATTAATATTGCCCAATCATGATACAGTACATAAATGGAATCAACTTCCAGGAATTATTCCTAGAATTTCTCATACAAGCTAAGCTTGAATTTTCTAAATAGCATCATTGATAGAATTGCAGTGTTTTTTTTGTTTCCTATATTCAAGCTAATAGTCTTAAATACCTTACCTTCGCTTTTTCTCCTTTTATCATTCTAAATCAAATAGTAACAGCTATACTGTATATAAGTTAATTCCTTTTCATAATAATATCCATTTCCGAGAACAGCCTGTGGACGTTTTATGGGTTCAACAGTCTATGTCTGAATAGACAATATCATATATAAAACTATCTCTATTTAACACAGTACACATAATAAAAAGAATCCAGATGCAGTATGTGTGCTGTCAATTTTCAGGCCACATTTAGGTGTTCAATTATATGGAATGGATTTCTTTTACCAAGAAAATATGGATTTGTGATAGATTTGCACAGTGCAATAAGTTAGCATAACGCAAGAATACACCTGTGTTTGTAAGAACTCCGACAATATATATAAGTTTGAATTATGTGTAGTAGATACTCAGCAGGGCAACACATTACTTTTGAAATGTTTTGACAGCTCTCAAATAACAGAATTTCCTATTGAACATTTCTACTTCTGTATATATGTTTTTTTACAAAATTTCATGCCATACATTATATTACAGTCAAACTTGTGTAATTGGTCACCTCTATTTGGCTGTCCGATTAGCGCAGTGGTTAGCGTGCTCGCTGCTCATCAATGCAACCCGGGTTCGATCCTCAGACCGGGAAGTATGTGAGATGGTACGGTGGTTGCTAGATCGGACAGGTGGGTTTTCTCTGGGTACTCCGGTTTCCTCCCACATGAATGACCACATATACGCTTTCATCCGCGCCAACGAGTGATTAATATAAGTTGTTAGAACTTTAAACTTTCAACCTCTATTAAGCAGTAAACCTGTATTAAACAGTCAATTTCCAGATTCATAAAGGTATTATATTGTACATGTAACCTCTTATTAAGCAGACACCTGTGTCAAGCAGCCATAATCTGTATTTCCCGTGTCTGACTATTTAGCACAGGTTTGACTGTAATGCCAAATTCCAAAGGCAAATGGTTCCCAAATTTCTAATGCCAAGGTCACTTAACTGTGTTTCTTTTATCTAATACACCTGTACACTCAAATTCAGTAGCAGTCATTTTCTCAGCCTGGGAGAGGGGTACCTGAGACACACCACAATGGGATCTGTCAGAACAAAACATCAGATCTACGTGGAAGTCGTGATAGCTCAGTGGTAGCGCGTTCGCTTCACGTGCAAAAGGCCCGGAGTTCGAGCCCCGCTGGAGCTGTTACGATTGTGTCCTTAGGCAAGGCATTTAAATTCCACATGCCTCTTCTCTCTCCCTCGTGGCGATGGATTCCATCAGGAGTGAGGTCTCGAGAGTGATTAAGTTATAAGAACTTGTTTCGCAATCGAGCTAAAATAAATTTGTATAAACTATCAGATCTACGAGTTGGACAGATGCTCAGTCACTCCACCACACACAACCAACAATGTAACAACACTGAATTCGATTAGCTACACAAACAGCATATTATATCAATCCTAACACATTGTACTACAGTATGAACATTAGGTTAAATGGGGAATGGCAAGTAGAAGCTAGTATCAGTAATAGTCTCAATCAACAGTCAGTGATCCGCCAATTAGTCTCTGTGTCACTATCAGTGTAACCCATGATATGCAGGTAAATCTCTGCTATATCTACCCTACTATCATGTTAAAGTACTATCATGTCAATCAATCATGTACATGAATTAGATTTACAGTAATTGATACTGATGAAACAAAGAGCAAATTGATGTTGTGCCATTGCAAATCGCCATGGCAACTTCACAATGTCAAAATGAGCAATCTCCATCCTTGGGATGATTACAAATCGCCATGGCAACTTCACAATGTCAAAATGACCAATCTCCATCCTTGGGATGATTACAAATCCACATGGCAACTTCATAATGTCAAAATGACCAATCTCCATCCTTGGGATGTCATACAATATTATGTTCCACAGAACTGCATCATATACCGTTTTACGGTTTGAAATTTTACTTGCTACAACCCCAGTGTGGCGTCCGTGGTCCAATGGTAGAGCGTCGGATTTGGAATCGAATGGTCCCGGGTTAGATACTCGGTTAGGTCACGTATGTAGTCATTAAGCTGTGTCACTCAATGACCTGCTAACTTGAACCATGATTGAGACTTTGCCACTCAATGACATGATAACTTGAACCATGATTGAGACTTTGCCACTCAATGACCTGATAACTTGAACCATGATTGAGACTTTGCCACTCAATGACCTGCTAACTTGAACCATGATTGAGACTGTGCCACTCAATGACCTGCTAACTTGAACCATGATTGAGACTGTGCCACTCAATGACCTGCTAACTTGAACCATGATTGAGACTGTGCCACTCAATGACCTGCTAACTTGAACCATGATTGAGACTTTGCCACTCAATGACCTGCTAACTTGAATCACAGACATTCTGCCACTGATTGCCTTTGATTTGCTAAGAAGAACCATAAACAATCAGGAAACTTCTAGACAGCAACCTCTTACTACCACATAGTTCGTTTCTAGGCTATTATGTTTGCTCTTGAAATTGTGCAGCCATTACTCTGTGAGGAAGATGATCTATGTTGAATGCTGATCAAAGAAGCAAGACAAGCACATCTAAACAAAGTGTTCCCAGATGCTTTTCTATTAAATGAAAATGAGCTCAATCCAGAAGGAAACAATAAAGTTTATTACACACTGTTCGGTAGGTATATACTTAAGCATCATTTGCTAGCTGGAAGGCCATCTCATAATGAGGAACTATGTTATTTAAACATCCATTAGGAGCTTAGGCCATAAGGCTGTTGTTCGTACATATTAATCTGAAAACTTCATCCCATTTTTCTTTAAAAATATGGATGGGGTAACATGTTGTACTTTTTTCTTAGATGTTTTATTCCCCATAGAATGATGCATCAAATAACATTCTTATTCTTGCATAATGTCTAGAAAAAATAAGTTCGTATAATTATGTATTTAGAACATTGTCTGCTACTAACGGCTGTTTATCTAGCTTTCCAGTCAATGAATCATTCAACACTCTCTCATCAGTCTGATTACAAAAGAAAGCAATCAAGCTGATGGGGGTGATATCAAACAGAGTGGGTGGTCTTAAACAGAACAGAGGGTGTGATATCAAACAGAGTGGGCGGTTTTAAACAGGGGGTGCTATCAAACAGAGTGGGAGGTTTTAAACAGTTTTGATATCAAGTCGAGGTATGATATCAAACAGAGGTGTGATATCAAACAAGATGTATGATATCAAATAGAGGTATGATATCAAACAGATGCATAATATCAAACAGATGAAACAATACCAAACAAGATGTACCATATAAAACAGAGGGACAATATAAAACAGAGGGATGATGTCAAACATAGGTATAATATCAAACAGAGGGACAATATAAAACAGAGGTATGATGTCAAACATAGGTATAATATCAAACAGAGGGACAATATCAAACAGAGGAATGATATCAAACAGAGGTATGATATCAAACAGAGGTACAATATCAAACAAGAGGTATGATATCAAACATAGGTATGATAGCAAACAAGAGGTACAATATTAAACAGAGGAATGATATCAAACAGAGGGACGATATCAAACATAGGTACGATAGCAAACAAGAGGTATGATATCAAACAGAGGTATGATATCAAACAGAGGTACATTATAAAACAGAGGGACGATATAAAACAGAGGGATGATGTCAAACACACAGGGTACTTTCAAACAGATAACGGGGTTGAAAATCTAGCAATTAATGTGTAATGGCCTAATTAATAGACACTTACATGACAGCACTATGGATTTTAATTCAACTCAGCATACAGAATAGCATGTAAATTAATTCCATTGTCAAATAACAGGACTGTATATTATTTTCTGCATGTGCAGAACAGTTTCAAACATTAACCCTTTCAACACCACATACCTCTAAATAGGCTTACAAAAAGTGTAGATCCAGATGAGCCGGCTCGTGATGAGCCGGCTCGTGACGAGCCGTCTCATCAGGATCTGCACTTTTTGCCAGTGATATGATTTTTAGACATAATTACCCATTTTGATAAATGAACTTGTCCAAATGTGATTTTCTGATTAATTTATTGGTTTATGAATATCATGGACCAGTCCATGTGAGTTACTTGGTGTTGAATGGGTTAAGCGGGCACACAATATTGCATATATTTCTGACCTTTGATGGCCAACTGTGACCTTGACCTTGCAGGTATGGACTTAGGTCTTGCATGTGACTCATCAACTGAATACGGTGAACATTTGTGGGAAGTTATTTCGAAACAGGCAGATCAGTTTCAAAGATATTGAACAGTCACAAAGTATTGCACTTATCTCTCTGACCGTTGATGGCTAAGTGTGACCTTGAAAATATTGGTATTGACCTGGGTCTTGCACGTGGCAGGTTTTTTTATGCTTTCCAATGAACTGCCAAATTTCCACGTTCAAGGTCACTGGTAAAGTGGGGACTTACTGTTGGTGTAGAGAACTAGTCCTCGGATGTGTATGCAAAGGTTCAAAGCAATAACGTTAATAGTTTTAGAGAAATGATAATGTTTGTGGGCTTGTTTACAGATAAAATATTTATGAAACCCACACCATTATTTTGCCAAAATTCTAGTTTACGGAAAAAAAACCTAGAAACCGTACGCAACTTATCAAAAGCATTCTATTTGCCGGTTATGTGAAATTGTGTACCGCCATCACAGGAAAAATGACTGCTTAATCTCGGTTTCTGCTAAAGTGGGCGAGACAAAACTGATCTATCAGTTTCAAAGAGAGGGTACCCTATTGTGCTTCTCCTAAGTCTCTGAGCAGTGTGTTGTATGAACTTTCAGAAAGAAAATTCAACAAAACATTTGGTGGGTTTCAAGTTAGTCATAATAGTTACAATTTTCTAAAGGGGCTTAACTAAAAATATACTTGATAACAGTTAATCAGGGTTCATTCTAGGTCAGAATATTTGGGAGAAGTGAGAAAGCGCGCGATCGCATTCTTAAATGGTTTTATTCTGGATACATTTAAAGGCTTTTGCAAACAACATAGATCCAGATCAGCCGCAGCGTGACGCTGCATGCTGATCAGGATCTATGTTGTTTGCTACATAGCCAAGTGTCTTAGCAATAATCATGTGAATAGCAAACAGCATAGAGCCTGATCAGATGGCATGTTCTGTGGCCGTTGATCTGGCTGTATGTTCTTTGCAAATACCGTTTGAACGGTATCCAGAATGAAATGGGTTAAATGGTTTTATTTAATAAATTTCAACAAAATATGGTTAAAATGCACAGAATGACCATTAAATACAACATGTTAATAGAATGAGTGCTTTATAATGGGCCAGTGGACAACATTTTGTAAACAAAATTGTAATTGTAAAAAAATAAAATGGAAAAAAAATATTAAAATTTAGGGAGGACATAACTGGTATAACATATTTATTTGCCGTGGAAATGATGTTATTAATTTACTTAGATCGGAATTCTTTCTGATTAATTTCATTCTTATGAGAATATTAATAGGTGCACTTGTAATATATAAAGTAATATTGTTACGGTATATATGCAATTCTGAACAATAAATATTATGTTTTTATATGTTATATATGTGTATCTGTCGATGTTACGTGGAGATATAAACAGACTACATCTTGTCAACTCAAAATTGAAAAAAGGGGCATAACTCAGTAGCTACTTCATGTAGCATGATTAGATGATGCAAATGAAGTGTATATGCGATTAATAGTTTTGAAGGCAAAGACAAGAAAAGTCACATTAAATATTCCATGCTACCAATCGGTAACTGCTCCAAGACGATGGATGCCAGACGAAAGATGTTGCCATACATCTGCTAAATCATGATGTATATATGTCTGCCATGCTACACAGTGACACAAAAATCAATTGATACACCCTAATTCTTACTAAAATTCCCCAGGAGAAATCTCAAACTGAAAACATTAACATGAGAAATAATATACCTCTCCAATTTACACTCACCCAACCCATCCCCCCACCCCCACAAAAAAATACTTTCAATGCATTATTATTCGACATAAATTGAGTTGTATTTTGTGTTCTTTTTGCCTCAGTTCATTGAGCCCGCATCAGGTGAGCTAGATTATAATAGCTTTATTCTTAAATAGTTTGATGAGCGAGGTAGAAATAAATTACAAATTAAATAATTTTTTCTACTAAACTAGATTTTTATTTTACATAGTTATTGATGATACTTTCACAATGATTCGTAAGCACAGAAGCAAATATAAACAACCATTTAATCATTAATGGTACAGTGTTCTGGTCTATACAGGGAGAATTAGTATACAAAAGATGTGTCAATATTTTACTCTGTGTATTACAGACTGGAGACTGGTAGCATGCACAATGTAGTGTAGTATTTACTCTGTGTATTACAGAGACTGGTAGTATGTACAATGTAGTGTAGTATTTACTCTGTATTACAGACTGGAGACTGGTAGCATGTACAATGTAGTGTAGTATTTACTCTGTGTATTACAGAGACTGGTAGCATCTACAATGTAGTGTAGTATTTACTCTGTGTATTACAGACTGGAGACTGGTAGCATGTACAATGTAGTGTAGTATTTACTCTGTGTATTACAGAGACTGGTAGCATCTACAATGTAGTGTAGTATTTACTCTGTGTATTACAGACTGGAGACTGGTGGCATCTACAATGTAGTGTAGTATTTACTCTGTGTATTACAGAGACTGGTAGTATCTACAATGTAGTGTAGTATTTACTCTGTGTATTACAGACTGGAGACTGGTAGCATCTACAATGTAGTGTAGTATTTACTCTGTGTATTACAGAGACTGGTAGCATCTACAATGTAGTGTAGTATTTACTCTGTGTATTACAGACTGGAGACTGGTAGCATCTACAATGTAGTGTAGTATTTACTCTGTGTATTACAGAGACTGGTAGCATGTACAATGTAGTGTAGTATTTACTCTGTGTATTACAGAGACTGGTAGCATGTACACTGTAGTGTAGTATTTACTCTGTGTATTACAGAGACTGGTAGCATCTACAATGTAGTGTAGTATTTACTCTGTGTATTACAGAGACTGGTAGCATCTACAATGTAGTGTAGTATTTACTCTGTGTATTACAGACTGGTAGCATGTACAATGTAGTGTAGTATTTACTCTGTGTATTACAGACTGGAGACTGGTAGCATCTACAATGTAGTGTAGTATTTACTCTGTGTATTACAGAGACTGGTAGCATGTACAATGTAGTGTAGTATTTACTCTATGTATTACAGACTGGAGACTGGTAGCATCTACAATGTAGTGTAGTATTTACTCTGTGTATTACAGACTGGAGACTGGTAGCATCTACAATGTAGTGTAGTATTTACTCTGTGTATTACAGACTGGAGACTGGTAGCATGTACAATGTAGTGTAGTATTTACTCTGTGTATTACAGAGACTGGTAGCATCTACAATGTAGTGTAGTATTTACTCTGTGTATTACAGACTGGAGACTGGTAGCATCTACAATGTAGTGTAGTATTTACTCTGTGTATTACAGAGACTGGTAGTATGTACAATGTAGTGTAGTATTTACTCTGTGTATTACAGACTGGAGACTGGTAGCATCTACAATGTAGTGTAGTATTTACTCTGTGTATTACAGACTGGAGACTGGTAGCATCTACAATGTAGTGTAGTATTTACTCTGTATTACAGATACTGGTAGCATGTACAATGTAGTGTAGTATTTACTCTGTGTATTACAGACTGGAGACTGGTAGCATGTACAATGTAGTGTAGTATTTACTCTGTGTATTACAGACTGGAGACTAGTAGCATGTACAATGTAGTGTAGTATTTACTCTGTGTATTACAGACTGGAGACTGGTAGCATGTACAATGTAGTGTAGTATTTACTCTGTGTATTACAGAGACTGGTAGCATGTACAATGTAGTGTAGTATTTACTCTGTGTATTACAGACTGGAGACTGGTAGCATGTACAATGTAGTGTAGTATTTACTCTGTGTATTACAGAGACTGGTAGCATGTACAATGTAGTGTAGTATTTACTCTGTGTATTACAGAAACTGGTAGCATGTACAATGTAGTGTAGTATTTACTCTGTGTATTACAGACTGGAGACTGGTAGCATCTACAATGTAGTGTAGTATTTACTATGTGTATTACAGACTGGAGACTGGTAGCATCTCCAATGTAGTGTAGTATTTACTCTGTGTATTACAGACTGGAGACTGGTAGCATGTACAATGTAGTGTAGTATTTACTCTGTGTATTACAGACTGGAGACTGGTAGCATCTCCAATGTAGTGTAGTATTTACTCTGTGTATTACAGTCTGGAGACTGGTAGCATGTACAATGTAGTGTAGTATTTACTCTGTGTATTACAGAGACTGGTAGCATGTACAATGTAGTGTAGTATTTACTCTGTGTATTACAGACTTGAGACTGGTAGCATCTACAATGTAGTGTAGTATTTACTCTGTGTATTACAGACTGGAGACTGGTAGCATCTCCAATGTAGTGTAGTATTTACTCTGTGTATTACAGAGACTGGTAGCATCTACAATGTAGTGTAGTATTTACTCTGTGTATTACAGACTGGAGACTGGTAGCATCTACAATGTAGTGTAGTATTTACTCTGTGTATTACAGAGACTGGTAGCATGTACAATGTAGTGTAGTATTTACTCTGTGTATTACAGACTGGAGACTGGTAGCATCTATAATGTAGTGTAGTATTTACTATGTGTATTACAGACTGGAGACTGGTAGCATGTACAATGTAGTGTAGTATTTACTCTGTGTATTACAGAGACTGGTAGCATCTACAATGTAGTGTAGTATTTACTCTGTGTATTACAGACTGGAGACTGGTAGCATCTACAATGTAGTGTAGTATTTACTCTGTATTACAGATACTGGTAGCATGTACAATGTAGTGTAGTATTTACTCTGTGTATTACAGAGACTGGTAGCATGTACAATGTAGTGTAGTATTTACTCTGTGTATTACAGACTGGAGACTGGTAGCATGTACAATGTAGTGTAGTATTTACTCTGTGTATTACAGACTGGAGACTGGTAGCATGTACAATGTAGTGTAGTATTTACTCTGTGTATTACAGACTGGAGACTGGTAGCATGTACAATGTAGTGTAGTATTTACTCTGTGTATTACAGACTGGAGACTGGTAGCATGTACAATGTAGTGTAGTATTTACTCTGTGTATTACAGACTGGAGACTGGTAGCATGTACAATGTAGTGTAGTATTTACTCTGTGTATTACAGAGACTGGTAGCATGTACAATGTAGTGTAGTATTTACTCTGTGTATTACAGAAGACTGGTAGCATGTACAATGTAGTGTAGTATTTACTCTGTGTATTACAGAGACTGGTAGCATGTACAATGTAGTGTAGTATTTACTCTGTGTATTACAGACTGGAGACTGGTAGCATCTACAATGTAGTGTAGTATTTACTCTGTGTATTACAGAGACTGGTAGCATCTACAATGTAGTGTAGTATTTACTCTGTGTATTACAGACTGGAGACTGGTAGCATATACAATGTAGTGTAGTATTTACTCTGTGTATTACAGACTAGTAGCATCTACAATGTAGTGTAGTATTTACTCTGTGTATTACAGAGACTGGTAGCATGTACAATGTAGTGTAGTATTTACTCTGTGTATTACAGACTGGAGACTGGTAGCATGTACAATGTAGTGTAGTATTTACTCTGTGTATTACAGAGACTGGTAGCATGTACAATGTAGTGTAGTATTTACTCTGTGTATTACAGAGACTGGTAGCATGTACAATGTAGTGTAGTATTTACTCTGTGTATTACAGAGACTGGTAGCATCTACAATGTAGCGTAGTATTTACTGTGTATTACAGAGACTGGTAGCATCTACAATGTAGTGTAGTATTTACTCTGTGTATTACAGAGACTGGTAGCATCTACAATGTAGTGTAGTATTTACTCTGTGTATTACAGAGACTGGTAGCATCTACAATGTAGTGTAGTATTTACTCTGTGTATTACAGAGACTGGTAGCATCTACAATGTAGTGTAGTATTTACTCTGTGTATTACAGAGACTGGTAGCATCTACAATGTAGTGTAGTATTTACTCTGTGTATTACAGAGACTGGTAGCATCTACAATGTAGTGTAGTATTTACTCTGTGTATTACAGACTGGAGACTGGTAGCATCTACAATGTAGTGTAGTATTTACTCTGTGTATTACAGAGACTGGTAGCATGTACAATGTAGTGTAGTATTTACTCTGTGTATTACAGACTGGAGACTGGTAGCATCTACAATGTAGTGTAGTATTTACTCTGTGTATTACAGACTGGAGACTGGTAGCATGTACAATGTAGTGTAGTATTTACTCTGTGTATTACAGAGACTGGTAGCATCTACAATGTAGTGTAGTATTTACTCTGTGTATTACAGACTGGAGACTGGTAGCATCTACAATGTAGTGTAGTATTTACTCTGTGTATTACAGAGACTGGTAGCATGTACAATGTAGTGTAGTATTTACTCTGTGTATTACAGACTGGAGACTGGTAGCATCTACAATGTAGTGTAGTATTTACTCTGTGTATTACAGACTGGAGACTGGTAGCATGTACAATGTAGTGTAGTATTTACTCTGTGTATTACAGAGACTGGTAGCATGTACAATGTAGTGTAGTATTTACTCTGTGTATTACAGACTGGAGACTGGTAGCATGTACAATGTAGTGTAGTATTTACTCTGTGTATTACAGATACTGGTAGCATGTACAATGTAGTGTAGTATTTACTCTGTGTATTACAGACTGGAGACTGGTAGCATGTACAATGTAGTGTAGTATTTACTCTGTGTATTACAGACTGGAGACTGGTAGCATGTACAATGTAGTGTAGTATTTACTCTGTGTATTACAGACTGGAGACTGGTAGCATGTACAATGTAGTGTAGTATTTACTCTGTGTATTACAGACTGGAGACTGGTAGCATGTACAATGTAGTGTAGTATTTACTCTGTGTATTACAGACTGGAGACTGGTAGCATGTACAATGTAGTGTAGTATTTACTCTGTGTATTACAGAGACTGGTAGCATGTACAATGTAGTGTAGTATTTACTCTGTGTATTACAGAAACTGGTAGCATGTACAATGTAGTGTAGTATTTACTCTGTGTATTACAGACTGGAGACTGGTAGCATCTACAATGTAGTGTAGTATTTACTCTGTGTATTACAGACTGGAGACTGGTAGCATCTCCAATGTAGTGTAGTATTTACTCTGTGTATTACAGACTGGAGACTGGTAGCATGTACAATGTAGTGTAGTATTTACTCTGTGTATTACAGACTGGAGACTGGTAGCATCTCCAATGTAGTGTAGTATTTACTCTGTGTATTACAGTCTGGAGACTGGTAGCATGTACAATGTAGTGTAGTATTTACTCTGTGTATTACAGACTGGAGACTGGTAGCATCTACAATGTAGTGTAGTATTTACTCTGTGTATTACAGAGACTGGTAGCATCTACAATGTAGTGTAGTATTTACTCTGTGTATTACAGACTGGAGACTGGTAGCATCTACAATGTAGTGTAGTATTTACTCTGTGTATTACAGACGAGACTGGTAGCATGTACAATGTAGTGTAGTATTTACTCTGTGTATTACAGATGAGACTGGTAGCATCTACAATGTAGTGTAGTATTTACTCTGTGTATTACAGAGACTGGTAGCATTACAATGTAGTGTAGTATTTACTCTGTGTATTACAGTTGGAGACTGGTAGCATTACAATGTAGTGTAGTATTTACTCTGTGTATTACAGATACTAGTAGCATCTACAATGTAGTGTAGTATTTACTCTGTGTATTACAGAGACTGGTAGCATGTACAATGTAGTGTAGTATTTACTCTGTGTATTACAGAGACTGGTAGCATGTACAATGTAGTGTAGTATTTACTCTGTGTATTACAGAGACTGGTAGCATGTACAATGTAGTGTAGTATTTACTCTGTGTATTACAGAGACTGGTAGCATGTACAATGTAGTGTAGTATTTACTCTGTGTATTACAGAGACTGGTAGCATCTACAATGTAGCGTAGTATTTACTGTGTATTACAGAGACTGGTAGCATCTACAATGTAGTGTAGTATTTACTCTGTGTATTACAGAGACTGGTAGCATCTACAATGTAGTGTAGTATTTACTCTGTGTATTACAGAGACTGGTAGCATCTACAATGTAGTGTAGTATTTACTCTGTGTATTACAGAGACTGGTAGCATCTACAATGTAGTGTAGTATTTACTCTGTGTATTACAGAGACTGGTAGCATCTACAATGTAGTGTAGTATTTACTCTGTGTATTACAGAGACTGGTAGCATGTACAATGTAGTGTAGTATTTACTCTGTGTATTACAGAGACTGGTAGCATGTACAATGTAGTGTAGTATTTACTCTGTGTATTACAGAGACTGGTAGCATCTACAATGTAGTGTAGTATTTACTCTGTGTATTACAGAGACTGGTAGCATCTACAATGTAGTGTAGTATTTACTCTGTGTATTACAGAGACTGGTAGCATCTACAATGTAGTGTAGTATTTACTCTGTGTATTACAGAGACTGGTAGCATGTACAATGTAGTGTAGTATTTACTCTGTGTATTACAGAGACTGGTAGCATCTACAATGTAGTGTAGTATTTACTCTGTGTATTACAGAGACTAGTAGCATCTACAATGTAGTGTAGTATTTACTCTGTGTATTACAGAGACTGGTAGCATCTACAATGTAGTGTAGTATTTACTCTGGTCTATACATGGAGAATTAGTATACAACAGATCCGGATGGGAAAAATAGTGATAACTACAGCATGTCACCTGATGACTGTGCAGAGGACAAGAATGCTGTTAGCAAGCTATTGGTTGTTTAAACATTTATCCATCCATCTGCACATGCAGAGTCATCACTTTTATAAGTAATAATATACCTGGGAATAATACATAAAATGTCACCCATTAAACTTTAGATTGCATCAATGGTGAGCAGTCTATTGAGCATGAAATTGATGATATGTGTTATATAGCTCTCATCACTGTAAGTAACAGTTAAAAACATGCTTAACACATACCGTTCAAACAGGACGTGCCGTCTGATCAGGCTCTATGCTGTTTGCTATACAGATGATCTTGCTAAAACACTTGGCTATGTAGCAAAGAGCATAGATGCTGATCAGCACACAGTGTCACGCTGCGGCTGATCTGGACCTATGTTGCTTGCAAAAGCCTTTAAATGTATCCAGAATGAAATGGGTTAATGTCAATAACCTGTTCAGGAAGATAAAAATGGTCTGGTTGTAGGTGATTGACATGTTTGTTTTATACACTAGAAATTTAAATTTCTTTTCTATGACTATAATTCATAATATTATAATATTCTCAATATGGTTTATTGACATTTTATAAAAAGAATTGGCGTTGTGTTATTTACACTAAAATAATTTTCATTGAAATTCTATTTATTTGGTTCTATAAATTACTATCTAATGTGGAAGGCCCAGAGTTTGTGCCCGCTGGAGCCATTACCTTTGTGCCTTTAAAAGCAGGGCATTTAAATTCCACATGCCTTTTCTCTCTCCCTCGTGGCGATGGATTCCATCAGGAATGAGGTCTCGAGTCAATTTCAGGAACCACAGTTCTATTGTGTGACTGCACCTGATGCTGAAGCTGCACAACTACATGTAGACTATGATAGGGAAACACACATATATATGAGTTTGTAGTGCAAGCTGTTGTTGAGTATCCTGATGACAATAGTTTGGAATGGACCGAGAGATTATTACAAAGCACAATACCTACACTTGTGGTGGTGGTGTTATGGTGCTCAAACAGCATGCCACCTCTCTAGAACAGCAAACTGCCTTCTCGATGGTAGCTCTTGCACAAAAGTAGTGTACACTATAGATTACATACCTTAAAGAAGCATATTGGTGGTGATGCAGGTTCATTGAAATCGGGCCTGTCGGTATCATCATCAATCTTGTCAACTAGGGGCATCAGCTTCAGCCCCCTTCCTGTTGGCGACTTTTCTTCATCAGAAACATGTGCAACAGATTCAACAGCTGTAACCTCTGGTGTTATCCTGTTTGGTAAAGGCACAAGCACAGTGTTTGTATCATTGTGTTCATTTTCTGATTTCCTTGCTAATTTGTTTGCTGTAGATCTTTGTAATATCCGTTCACTAGGAGAAAAATTCCGTTCACTCAGATACGAATGTATTATGTCTGACTGTCTTGGAATTGCCATACATTTGTAATCATTGTTTGTCTTCGAATTATTTAACGAATGGTCTCTGTCCCCTTTTGAAACACTACTTTGGCTATTTCGTCCGAAATTATTAACACAACTAGGACCCCCATTACAAGCATTATCAATAGCAGCATTAACACCTGGAATAACAGCCATGGGTCTTATGCTCAAAGCATCAGTCTTGCTACTGGGTACTGGGCTCAAAGCAACAGTCTGGCTACTTGGTACTGGGCTCAAAGCATCAGTCTGGCTACTGGGTACTGGGCTCAAAGCATCAGTCTGGCTACTGGGTACTGGGCTCAAAGCATCAGTCTGGCTACTGGGTACTGGGCTCAAAGCATCAGTCTGGCTACTGGGTACTGGGCTCAAAGCATCAGTCTGGCTACTGGGTATGGGGCTCAAAACACCAGCCTGGCTACTGGGTTTTGGGCTCGAAACACCAATCTGGTTACAAGTTGTTGGGCTTTTAGCACTGTTAGAAGCAGTAGTGTGCTTGTTTACATTAGCAGTAACAGTTTTAAGAATATCAAAACCACTAGTAACATTAGTATGTTTAACACCACTTGTGTAATGAGAAACACCAGTATAGCTAGTAGGCTTAGCAACACTGGCACGGTAAGAAACACCAGTATAGCTAGTAGGCTTAGCAACACTGGCACGGTAAGAAACACCAGTATAGCTAGTAGGCTTAGCAACACTGGCACTGTAAGAAACACCAGTATAGCTAGTAGGCTTAGCAACACTGGCACGGTAAGAAACACCAGTATAGCTAGTAGGCTTAGCAACACTGGCACTGTAAGAAACACCAGTATAGCTAGTAGGCTTAGCAACACTGGCACGGTAAGAAACACCAGTATAGCTAGTAGGCTTAGCAACACTGGCACTGTAAGAAACACCAGTATAGCTAGTAGGCTTAGCAACACTGGCACTGTAAGAAACATCAATATAACTAGTAGTAGGTCTCGAAGTATTACAGAGCATGTTAGCTGAAGTATCTAAAATCTTCTTTGAGGAAAGTTTCACATTTTCCCCACGCATCAGAGGTTCAGAAGAGTTGTACGACGAAGTGCAAGCTAAAGATGAAGTTGTATGTGCTGAAGATGGAGTGGAGTTTGAGGTGGAATGCTTTACTGGAGATCCTAAGAAAGGTGGAGATATAGAACTGAAAGTAAAAATATAAGAAACAGTCAATGGCTTTACAATATGCAGCAGTTCTACTCCCGATAGTACCTTTGTCAAAGTTTGGTAATAAATGTAGGTGGAGTTAAAGTGTAAAAGGAAGTGATAGAATTGAAAAGTGCTACCCAAACTCTGTCAATAAATGTAGGTGGAATTAAAGTGTAAAAGGAAGTGATGGAATTGAAAAGTGCTACCCAAACTATGTCAATAAATGTAGCTGGAATTAACCCATTTCATTCAGGATACCGTTCAAACAGTATTTGCAAAGAACATAGAGCCAGATCAACAACCACGGAATGTGCCATCTGATCAGGCTCTATGCTGTTTGCTATTCAGATGATTTTGCTAAGACAATTGGCTATGTAGCAAACAACATAGATCCTGATCAGCACACAGCGTCACGCTGCGGCTGATCTGGATCTATGTTGTTTGCAAAAGCCTTTAAATATATCCAGAATTAAATGGGTTAATGTGTAAAAGGAAGTGATTGAATTGTCTTTATGCTGGATATGTTAATTTGTTTTTGAAACGGCCTTCATGCAATATCACCCTTGCAATACACACACACCAGTGTTGCCCAAACTCTGTCAATAAATGTACGAGTATACAAAATATCACAAACAGACAAATAATAATACACTAACGCATTACCAAATTCTCTCTTAACCCTTTCCCTCATAGAAGCACCTCTTGACGCCATTACCAATACGACATACATTGACAATGTAGTAGGCAAACCAATGTTCATAATATTGGCCAGAATCTCATGTAGTCCCAGTAATATCTATGGAGGTGGGATAGATATGGCGACTACTTATCCACTGGATGATAGCTAAATAGCTGTCGTTTGAATGGAGATATAATAGTATATTAACCTAAACCTATTTTACAAACTTCACATTGGCATACATGTGATATTTTGGATGGGAATATATTTCTCCCCATATTTATTAATGATTCCAAATCTTCAGATATGAAATTCCAAGATTTGCAAAAACAATATGTTTTAATTCTGCGGCTGATATTGATTACAAACTATCTGACATGAAACTTGAAAACAAAGCATCATTGTCATAATTATGATGGGAACATGGTTGATTGTTCACAAAGATATTTATCAAAGTGACAGTAAATCCAAGGTACTGTAGCTATTTTGGAGTATATTTTTGATGTGTTATATATTAAAGCAGCAGTTTCAAACATCTCATGAGATTAGTGAAATGTAATTTTATTTTAAAGTTCTATGCTTCAATGTTTGACCGTTACACATTTCAGTTGGTGTTCCAAGCCACATTGTATAGAAATTAGAAATAAACTACACATGTAGAAATATTGTACGATTTAGGAAGAGCCGCTTCACACATTTTAACCATAAACTTAGATTTAGACTTAGATTGTCGAAATTCCGGTTTTGGCTAAAAGCAAGTATCACATGACTGTATGCATTAGGCTGGTAATAATAATAAACAGTTGCTTGGATGCAGTGGATTAGTGGTTAGGACATCTGCCAAACCATCGACAGGTTGCAAGTTTGAATCACTAGACACTTTACCTAGTACTGCTTGTGGAGTACAAGATAAAATTATAAGTATTCACAGATAGCCATGTAGAAGCAATATTTAACAGTTGCTATCTGACTACAAGAAAGCTTACAAAAGCAAGAAAACCATGATGGCCTTATGTCGCTCACCTGAATCATCTAAATAAATAAATTGTGAGGCCATACTATAAAAGGTGTTTGTTTCCCATTTCCCGACCAACCCACTAAAAATGGCCGTACTCAAGTATTGACCTTAAACTTTTTAAACGATTGCGAAACAAGCTTTAACAACTTATGTTAATCACTCTCGGATGAAAGCGTAAATGTGGTCATTCGTGTGGAAAGAAACCGGAGTACGCAGAGAAAACCCACCTGTCCGATCTGGCGACCACCGTACCTTCCAGGTCTGAGGATCGAACCCAGGTCACATTGGTGAGAAGTGAGCGCTCTAACCACTGCACTAATCGGACAGCTATTTTTACGTACACATCAATATTGAGATCTAGTCATATGAAATGCAGCCATCAGTCTAGTTATTATTATTATGATTTATTTTGTCCAACTGTTATTATTAAACGACCCTATAATCATTTGGAAATGATACCATTATTGTAGAAAAAAATTATTATTGCCTGCCTGCCTGCCTGCCTGCCTGCCTGCCTGCCTGCCTGCCTGCCTGCCTGCCTGCCTGCCTGCCTGCCTGCCTGCCTGCCTGCCTGCCTGCCTGCCTGCCTGCCTACCTACCTACCTACCTACCTACCTACCTACCTACCTACCTACCTACCTACCTACCTACCTACCTACCTACCTACCTACCTACCCACCTACCCACTTAAGAAACCAACCCACCAAAACCCACCCAAATGCCTGCCTACCTACCTACCCCAACCACCCCACCCCCCACCCACCCCCTACCCTACCTATCAACCAGACGAACATTATTTTAATTGTGGCCTAATGCAAAATATATATATATAAAATAAGGAAAATTGCTCTGGTCCCTTGGAGCCTCATTTACTGCCAAGCAAAATTCATTTGAGCTGTTTCAGATGAGACTGCAAACTATATGATTACTTGTGTACAATTATTATGAAATCTGACCATTCCGAGGAGAATAGTTTTCAGTTTCAATATAGAATACTAAGATAATACAGTGCACATGCCTTCAGACATGAATGAAGTCCTATAAAACTCCATACCTGGCTTTTCTTTCTCTGTTCTATATAAATATTTCAAGTGTTCCCCTTTAGAATGAGCAGTATGAGAAACATTAGTCAGTTACAGCCCCTGAATAATCCTAATAGTAGATTGGTTCTCTTAATTGGTTTCCTCTGTTTTTATCGTTGTTTCCTTTGCTCCACATGTTTTCCATTCTTATCCGTATTCGCGTCTTATAATTATGAAATTATTAAATCTCGACAGATATCCTTTAGCATATCCAATGGATACCATACTGTAAAAATTGGTTCAATTAATTAACACGATTTTGATAAAATTACATTTATCCTAACACAACATCAGTTTAGACGACAACAGTAAAAACAAAGGATTCCAACTAAAAGGACCAATATACATCTATGGATAAATCTGACTTTATCCATCAAGGGAGGTAATAGAAAAACCAGCAATGTCTTTCATTCCCTTTGTATGCTATAGAAATGGTTTCTAATCCCATTCAATCTACTGCTGTTAAATTATATGTAAAATGTTCATTTCTTGATTACACGTAAAAACACTGAAATAAATAATACCTAAACTAAATGGATCATGCATGTATGATGCACGGACACCATATAAACCAATGTGTGAAGCTTCAGAGGAGCTACAGACGGATCTGTAGTCCAGTGGTAACACGCTGGACTGGTAATCCAGGGATCGCAGGTTCGATCCCCCGCCTGACCCTAATAAAATTAACAGTCTTTCAGATGGGACGTTAAACCGAGGTCTCATGTCGGTGCTTTACACCGTGCACGTAAAAGAACCAGAGGAGACTCTAGAATGGGTCTCTGTCTGTATCATTGCACTATCCTCCAAAAATATAAAATGACTAATCTCTTCAGGAGGTGTCGCTCATATGGGCAACTGGTAACGACGATAAATAAACGTAAAACACACAATTCAAAGGAGCTGCTCCATTTGATGAAACTGGTTGTTCACCGGCACATACACCAGAACACCTACCTATACTAATAGATCATAATGATTATTGATCAGATGTGCTGAAAATAATGAGATAATGCAGACACATTATGTAGAATTATCAGTGTAACTGCAAGGGATGGGACCAAACATAGATTAGTTTTAAAAACAAATGATTAGTAATGCCAAATGATTAATGAAGCTAAGCAACATGGGTTCGTATTATATCTGCAAGAAGTTCCAAAAGTAAATAATATTAATGTGGTAGGTTTAATATGCAATATATTAAATTGCAAAATATCTGGACCCACAATATTATTGCTCATCAGACCTCAATCCTGAAATCCATCACCATGGGGGAGAGAGAAGAGGTATGTGGAATTTAAATGCATTGCCTAAGGGCACAATTGTAATGGCTACAGCTGGGCTCGAACTCCTGGCCTCTGACATGTGAAGTGCACGAGCTATCACTAGCGCTATCGCAATATGTTTGACAACATTCTCACCAATGCGACCCGGGTTCGATCCTCGGACAGGGAAGTATGTGAGATGGTACGATGGTCGCCAGATTGGACAGGTGGGTTTTCTCCGGGTACTCCGACCACATATACGCTTACATCCGAGCAAACGAGAGTGATTAATATAAGTTGTTCAAATTTGCTTCGCAATCGTTGTAAAATAAATAAAGTATAAAAAAATATGTTTTGATGTGAATGAATATGTTGCCTATCAAGTCATACTGTTGATTGTTGATCAGTATGCAGTGAGCAGTCGCTTACGTCTGATGTCATTACAGTAAACATACCTATTTAGGTCACGCAGAATAGATTGTGGAACGCTCTCCTGCAACGCGGGCATGTTATCTCTCTCAAAGCTAGTGATGGAGCTGGAGTGACCAGAGTCCGTAGAACATTGTGGGTTGGTTTGATTCCCTAAGCTTCTACTTAGTGTCCAAACCTCTGCTGAGCAGTCAAACCCAGACGTTGAACTTCTCTCGGACCTTGATCCTTGCGAATGTTCTGTACTCGGTTCCTCCAGATGAGAGGAAACGTTGTGAGCAGAGTTTATGGAATGTGAGTGGCGGGAACGCGGGTGTCCATTAGCATCCTCTTCGAGGAGTATGGAGAGATGATGAGATGTACACGGTGATCTGAAACGTTACAAAACATAATTAGTGTGCAAACATTTCGGAAATTATGAAATCTCACCTGTGTTAAAGAACACCTTTGAATAGAACAACACCTGCCTCTAAACACTACCATTCCCACCTCCCATCCCACCTGTCTCTAAACACTACCATTCTCATCTCCCGTCTCACCTGTCTCTAAACACTACCATTCCCACCTCCCATCTCACCTGTCTCTAAACACTACCATTCTCATCTCCCGTCTCACCTGTCTCTAAACACTACCATTCCCACCTCCCATCCCACCTGTCTCTAAACACTACCATTCCAATCTCCCATCCCACCTGTCTCTAAACACTACCATTCCAATCTCCCATCCCACCTGTCTCTAAACACTACCATTCCAATCTCCCATCCCACCTGTCTTTAAACACTACCATTCCAATCTCCCATCCCACCTGTCTCTAAACACTACCATTCCCATCTCCCATCCCACCTGTCTCTAAACACTACCATTCTGATCTCCCATCACACCTGTCTCTAAATACTATGAGTCCAATCTCCCATCCCACATGTCTCTAAACACTACCATTCCAATCTCCCATCACATCTGCCTCTAAACACTACCATTCCAATCTCCCATCACACCTGTCTCTAAATACTATGATTCCAATCTCCCATCACACCTGCTTCTAAACACTACCATTCTAATCTCCCATCCCACCTGTCTCTAAATACTACAATTCCAAACTCCTATCCCACCTGTCTCTAAACACTACCATTCCAATCTCCCAGCCCACCTGTCTCTAAACACTACCATTCCAATCTCCCATCCCACCTGTCTCTAAACACTACCATTCCAATCTCCCATCACACCTGTCTCTAAACACTACCATTCCAATCTCCCATCACACCTGTCTCTAAACACTACCATTCCAATCTCCCATCCCACCTGTCTCTAAACACTACCATTCTGATCTCCCATCCCACCTGTCTTTAAACACTACCATTCCCACCTCCCATCACACCTGTCTCTAAACACTACCATTCCAATTTCCCATCACACCTGTCTCTAAACACTACCATTCCAATCTCCCACCCCACCTGTCTCTAAACACTACCATTCCAATCTCCCATCCCACCTGTCTCTAAACCCTACCATTCTCATCTCCCATCACACCTGTCTCTAAACACTACCATTCCAGCTCTCATCCCACCTGTCTCTAAACACTACCATTCCAATCTCCCATCCCACCTGTCTCTAAACCCTACCATTCTCATCTCCCATCACACCTGTCTCTAAACACTACCATTCCAGCTCTCATCCCACCTGTCTCTAAACACTACCATTCCAATCTCCCATCCCACCTGTCTCTAAACACTACCATTCTGATCTCCCATCCCACCTGTCTCTAAACACTACCATTCCAATCTCCCATCCCACCTGTCTCTAAACACTACCATTCCAATCTGCCATGCAACCTGTCTGTAAACACTACTATTCTGATCTCCCATCACACCTGTCTCTAAACACTACCATTCTCATCTCCCATCACACCTGTCTCTAAACATTACCATTCCAATCTCCCATCCCACCTATCTCTAAAGACTACCATTCTCATCTCCCATCCCACATGTCTCTAAACACTACCATTCTGATCTCCCATCACATCTGTCTCTAAACACTACCATTCTCATCTCCCATCACACCTGTCTCTAAACATTACCATTGCAATTTCCCATCACACCTGTCTCTAAACACTACCATTCTCATCTCCCATCCCACCTGTCTCTAAACACTACCATTATAACCTCCCATCACACCTGTCTCTAAACACTACCATTCCAATCTCCCATCCCACCTGTCTCTAAACACTACCATTCCAATCTCCCATCCCACCTGTCTCTAAACACTACCATTATAATCTCCCATCACACCTGTCTCTAAATACTACCATTCCCATCTCCCATCCCACCTGTCTCTAAACACTACTATTATAACCTCCCATCACACCTGTCTCTAAATACTACCATTCCAATCTCCCATCACACCTGTCTCTAAACACTACCATTCCAATCTCCCATCACACCTGTCTCTAAACACTACCCTTCCAATCTCCCATCCCACCTGTCTCTAAACACTACCATTCTGATCTCCCATCCCACCTGTCTTTAAACACTACCATTCCCACCTCCCATCACACCTGTCTCTAAACACTACCATTCCAATTCTCCCACCCACCTGTCTCTAAACCCTACCATTCTCATCTCCCATCACACCTGTCTCTAAACACTACCATTCCAGCTCTCATCCCACCTGTCTCTAAACACTACCATTCCAATCTCCCATCACACCTGTCTCTAAACACTACCATTCCAATCTCTCATCCCACCTGTCTCTAAACACTACCATTCCAATATCCCATCCCACCTGTATCTAAACACTACCATTCCAATCTCCCATCCCACCTGTCTCTAAACCCTACCATTCTCATCTCCCATCACACTTGTCTCTAAACACTACCATTCTCATCTCCCATCCCACCTGTCTTTAAACACTACCATTCCAGCTCTCATCCCACCTGTCTCTAAACACTACCATTCTCATCTCCCATCCCACCTGTCTTTAAACCCTACCATTCCAATCTCTCATCCCACCTGTCTCTAAACACTACCATTCTCATCTCCCATCCCACCTGTCTTTAAACCCTACCATTCTCATCTCCCATCACACCTGTCTCTAAACACTACCATTCTCATCTCCCATCCCACCTGTCTTTAAACACTACCATTCCAATCTCTCATCCCACCTGTCTCTAAACACTACCATTCTCATCTCCCATCCCACCTGTCTTTAAACACTACCATTTCACATCACACCATTATCAACACAGTTTAACCTCCCAGTGAAGACCAATTTTTTGACATAGATCACAGTTTTGCCATTCCCATGACTGATCTGTTTTGTTTTGTTTTTTTAATACAAATTTATTTTAGCTCAATTGCAAAACAAGTTCTTACAACTTATATTAATCACTCTTGAGACCTCATTCCTGATGGAATCCATCGCCACTAGGGAGGGAGAAAAGGCATGTGGAGTTGCATGAACTCCGGACCTTTCGCATTTTGATTGATCTGTTTGATATGGGTAACTGTACACTGATAAATTTCCAATGGGTTATGCTGTCGAGGCATGCTAAACAAAGAGCTGCTTCCTCTAGAGTGAATTAAATAAGCTAGAAGAAATAATTAAGCTAGAACAATTAAAACATCTAGAAATGTTCGTCACAATCAAACTAATAATATAATAATAATAATATCCCATTTGGCTTAGAAAACTCAGGGGTAAATTACAGTTGAAAATACACATACCGGTATATTTCATAAATTCTGTTCGGTATTTGGAAAAGAGGAAGTTTTTTTCCCAATGAACATAGAAGGGACAAATTATGGACCAAGAAATGTTTTTAGCTTGGAGGGAATTCCAGTTCAGAGGGGTTTCACTGTAGGCCTACTTATAATAAATATAGGATCTTAGTGGTGATTTCATATCATATTTTATGAAACTAGTTTTGGAATTTGCTATTAAGTGAGACTTTTGGTTCTGACGTAGATCTACTCTATTAGATAATTATATTATAACATAGTTAGGTACATAATGGGACATTAATAGAGAAAGGGTTACCGAACATGAAAAGTCCTGAAATATACTTGTCACTTGATGTTGATGATGCAACCTAAGTTTGATATGAATTTGGATGAGAACTGTATGAGTATAGGCCACAGGAAAGTATGACACACTATGTGCTTCCCGGTTCGCTAGAGACTGGGTGCTAGCCCGAGTTCCAGTCTGATTTTTCACATTTTAACTTCTGGCAAAATGAAAATCAGAAACTCAATACGGCCCAATTAATGGTCTCGGTGTTAACATATATTTATTTGACTGACCAGGCAAAAAATATCAACGCCTGTTCCCAGGCTAACTGAGGGCATAAGAAACAATATATACTTACTTGTTTGGATTTAAACCACTAGCTTTGAACAGCTCAGCTTGCACAGATTCAATCAATAGAGGTTCATTTTCAGTATTCCGCAACTTGGTCATCTTAGCAGTATCCGTGCATTGCGGGTCTGTTTTATTACAATTTCCTTCATCACAGTGGACTGACCTTATTGCCGATGTTGGCAGAGGTGTGCTGGAGAACTTCGGAGAACTGTTTGACAACAACGAATCAGAGCTCTCATACTCGGGAGTCAAGTCACTTGCACGCATATACGGTGTATTATATGATCTTGTCAGGTTCACATGACCTTGCTTTATTGCACTTTGGAAACTATTGCTCCTTGACATCACATTGTTTGCATCTTTGAATGCATGTTTCTGATTTTCGATCGCTTTCCTGTAGCTCTTCGTTCTTAGCATGGCATATCCTTCATCTCTGTTACTATTTAAATTATCAGAAGAACTTTCGAAACATTCTGGTTGGCCAACAACACCTTTATCAATGTCTTGCCTAGAGTCTATATTTTCTACAAATTGTAACTTTTGAAATTCAATCCCAGTTGAATGAATACCATAGTTTGGCTCAGAATATTCTTTATCTGAATATTTCGGAAATCTTCTAATTTTCAGTCCCACACTATTGCTGAAGTCTTGCATGCTATCGTAACTTGATGACAGTTCGATTTCTGAATCTTCAGAACTCTCTGACTTGAATCTCCTGGGTATATCCCTTCTATGCATTTTCTCATGTTCTGCAGAGCTATCCAAGTTGTCTGTATCAATATCTGTCTTTTCGCTCTCCAAGTTTTCAGAATTACCTGTTCTTTTAATGTCCAACTCTCCACTATCCAAGTTACCTAGTTTATCAATCTCTGATTCTTCATTATACAGATCTTCAGAATTAACTATATTACTATCACAATTACCAGGCTGCTGTGTAGAGGTACACTCTTCTTTACTGTATTTTCTAATTAAAGGCACAGATCTGTTATATTTTTCATGGTGCTTTTCACAGTGGCCGCATGTTCTAGCGTCATCATTAAACTTGTGTCGCCTGGTAATTCTCACAAAGTCTATGTTTAAAGCCTCTGAAATATTAATAAAAAACAACTAATATAACATGTCTGTTTATACAGTTGATGTATATATAGCATAAAGCAGTCACAAATTATGTATTTTCACTGTAGGGTACAGCATCTAATCAACATGAAAATGCTATACCATACTGTGCGCACTTGTCTCCCTTAATTAAATAGCTAACATATCTCAATCATTAAACCAAATTATCACTAGAGCTTTTGCGGAAAGCTTTGGTTATTTATTTTTTATCAGCAAAAACTGTTTGCTCTGTTTACTTTAATAATGTAAATATTTTCAGGTGTTTTACGTTTATTTATCGTCGCTACCGGTTGCCCATATGAGCGAAGCTTCCTGAAGAGATTAGTCATTTCAGATTTTTGGAGGATAGTGCAATGATACAGACAGAGACCCATTCCAGAGTCTCTTCTGGTTCTTGTACGTGCACGGTGTAAAGCACCGACACAAGACCTCGGTTTAAAGTCCAAATTGAAAGACTGTTCATTTTATTAGGATCAGACGGGGGATCGATCGAACCTGCGATCCCTGGATTACCAGTCCAACATGTTACCACTGGACTACAGATCCATCTGTAGCTCCTTTGAAGCTTCACACATTGGTTTATATGGTGTCCGTGCATCATACATGCATGATCCATTATGTAAATATTTTCACCCCTACCCTAATATTATATATACCGTAGAACAAAACACATGGGGTTCATTTTCATACATACATTTATTGCGCTTTCTAACATCTTTGAGCATACCGCATCTTTATTTACATCATAAAGACAAATAATGTCAATCAAAACTAAGCTGTAATTACGTTAAATTAATTAACATGGGCAATATTACAAAATTACATTTTATATAAAGGGAGACAATGAGTATTGTATTTGTACCAACAAGTGGAGAATTTGATGCTCTTCTCTTGCAAGAATGCTGCAGCAGCCTCGACTTCTCAATTTTCTGTAAATTAAATATTGTAATGAGACAAAATCACAAGGCCACCGACCCAAGAGGTGTCTCCCCACGCGTGATTGACTGTATAAAGGTTCACCAAATTGCCAAATTTCAAGTAGGTCAGTGGTAGAGTGGGTACTTAGTGTTGGTGTTGAGAATTAGTACTCGGATGTGTATGCAAAGTTTCAAAGTAATACCTTCGATGTTTTTTGAAGAATACTAATTTCTGAAATCAGGCCAAAGTTCAAGGTCACTGTGGGTGTAAAGAATTAGTCCTCGGATGTGTATGCAAAGTTTCAAGGCAATAACTTGGACAAATATTTCAGTCACGCTTGGGGGGGGACTTATTGTGGGAGTAGAGAATTAGTTCTTTGATGTATATGCGAGGTTTCAAAGCAGTAACGTTGACGTTTTTTTGAGAAATGATAATATCTTTATGCATAAATAATTTATGGTTCAAGGTCACTCATAGGGAGGGGAGGGGGACTTGTTAGGGGGTAACGAACAACCTCTAGAAACAGTATGCAGGTTATCAAAGCCTTCTATTTGACAGATTTTTAGTTATTTTAGCTATATACAAATATGTAGTTGTTGACGGCGCTGTCCCAAAAGATGACTGCTTAGTCTCGCTTTCCAGTAAAGTAGGAGAGACAAAAACCATTTACGCTGTATAAACAAATGAAGAAGTACAAATAAAGAATGCTTATAAGGAAGACATAGGCTCAATTTAATGTCACTTGATAACAAGAGGGCCACAAATTTCTGTAACCTGAGTAACTCTACAAGAATTTATGGTCACCATGGCAGTTGTCCATGACATTTGATCGGCAATATTCTAAGCAATGTTCATCTACTAGTTTGCCCCCCGTCTAGAGAGGACAAGTCAGAAATTGATATTAAAGATGGCCACTTTGGATTTCGGAAACCAATAATTTAGTCTACTTAGTCATAACATACTTCCATCACAGTCCCCACAGAGGACTTCCACAACTACATCATACTTAGTTCAAACTTGATTTCTTTTACAGTGATTGGGAAGCAAACTTATATTAATCATTCTCGTTGGCGCGAATGAAAGCATAAATGTGGTCATTCATGTGGGAGGAAACCGGAGAAAACCCACCTGTATGATCTGGCGACCACCGTACCATCTCACATACTTCCCGGTCCGAGGATTGAACATGATATTTACACTAAGTAGGTATGAGAGAATATTTGTTTGTTTCAGTGAATGATTGAATTATATTTCAATGAATGAACGATGAAAGCAATATTATCACGAGTGACACTAGTGATAGCTTGCTATGTTCATGAGTGAAATATGATTCGCTTCTTCACTTAAACAATCAAATATTCTTTTATTTTAGACTGATAGAAAACGATGCAACTGTGAACTAAATGGCGCTAGAACGTCGCGTTTAGACAATCTTGAGTCCAAAAACGTTCGAGTTGACACATATCAACATGCAATGGATAGGTGCCATGCATGCAAAGCAGTGAGAAATAAATTGTGTTATTCCGCTGCTTTCAACATTTTATTTCCCTGATAACATTTCTATATTTCATTGGAAAGCATAAAATAAAATTCTCTATTTATAGAAGGGCTTTCACTACTACGTCCTATCTACATAGACAGAAACATGATACAAACCAGAGAATTGAGGGTTTCAACCAATACGTCCTATCTACATAGACAGAAACATGATACAAACCAGAGAACTGAAGGTTTCTACCACTACGTCCTATCTACACAGAAAGAAACATGATACAAACCAGAGAACTGAGGGTTTCTACCACTACGTCCTATCTACATAGAAAGAAACATGATACAAACCAGAGAACTGAGGGTTTCTACCACTACGTCCTATCTACATAGACAGAAACATGATACAAACCAGAGAACTGAGGGTTTCTACCACTACATCCTATCTACACAGACAGAAACATGATACAAACCAAAGAACTGAGGGTTTCTACCACTATGTCCTATCTACACAGACAGAAACATGATACAAACCAAAGAACTGAGGGTTTCTACAATACGTCCTATCTACACAGACAGAAACATAATACAAACCAGAGAACTGAGGGTTTCTACAACTACGTCCTATCTACACAGACAGAAACATGATACAAACCAGAGAACTGAGGGTTTCTACCACTACGTCCTATCTACACAGACAGAAACATGATACAAACCAAAGAACTGAGGGTTTCTACAATACGTCCTATCTACACAGACAGAAACATGATACAAACCAGAGAACTGAGGGTTTCTACAACTACGTCCTATCTACACAGACAGAAACATGATACAAACCAGAGAACTGAGGGTTTCTACCAATACGTCCTATCTACACAGACAGAATCATGATACAAACCAAAGAACTGAGGGTTTCTACAATACGTCCTATCTACACAGACAGAAACATGATACAAACCAGAGAACTGAGGGTTTCTACAACTACGTCCTATCTACACAGACAGAAACATGATACAAACCAGAGAACTGAGGGTTTCTACAACTACGTCCTATCTACACAGACAGAAACATGATACAAACCAGAGAACTGAGGGTTTCTACCAATACGTCCTATCTACACAGACAGAAACATGATTCAAACCAGAAAACTGAGGGTTTCAACCAATACATCCTATCTACACAGACAGAAACATGATACAAACCAAAGAACTGAGGGTTTCTACCACTACGTCCTATCTACACAGACAGAAACAATGTATGATACAAACCAGAGAACTGAGAGTTTCTACCACTACGTCCTATCTACATAGACAGAAACATGATACAAACCAAAGAACTGAGGGTTTCTACCACTACGTCCTATCTACACAGACAGAAACATAATACAAACCAGAGAACTGAGGGTTTCTACCACTACGTCCTATCTACACAGACAGAAACATGATACAAACCAAAGAACTGAGGGTTTCTACCACTACGTCCTATCTACATAGACAGAAACATGATACAAACCAGAGAACTGAGGGTTTCTACCACTACGTCCTATCTACATAGACAGAAACATGATACAAACCAAAGAACTGAGGGTTTCTACCACTACGTCCTATCTACATAGACAGAAACATGATACAAACCAGAGAACTGAGGGTTTCTACCACTACGTCCTATCTACATAGACAGAAACATGATACAAACCAAAGAACTGAGGGTTTCTACCACTACGTCCTATCTACATAGACAGAAACATGATACAAACCAGAGAACTGAGGGTTTCTACCACTACGTCCTATCTACATAGACAGAAACATGATACAAACCAAAGAACTGAGGGTTTCTACCACTACGTCCTATCTACATAGACAGAAACATGATACAAACCAGAGAACTGAGGGTTTCTACCACTACGTCCTATCTACATAGACAGAAACATGATACAAACCAAAGAACTGAGGGTTTCTACCACTACGTCCTATCTACATAGACAGAAACATGATACAAACCAGAGAACTGAGGGTTTCTACCACTACGTCCTATCTACATAGACAGAAACATGATACAAACCAAAGAACTGAGGGTTTCTACCAATATGTTGTATCTACAGAGACAGAAACATGATACAAACCAGAGAACTGAGGGTTTTCTCTCTCTTGTTGAGTTTGTTCCTTAGTGCTTCAATCTCCTGTCTGATCTGATCCTTCAGTAACTCAGTAGAAACTGACAGAGAACACTCACTCTGAAATAATAGAAATCTTCAATAAATACAACAAAATAATAATTGTTCCTTCACCTTCAAAATGATACCCCTGTAACTCCTGGTACAAAACAAATAATACTAATTATGGAATGGGACCAATTTAATATAATCTGCCATCCATGAAACAGAAGTATTTATCACTTAACACACACATCAACTACCTCAGTTCAGTATAATAATCCAAATTACAGACGGCTCGGTAGTCCAGTGGTAACACGCTGGACTGGTAATCCAGGGATCGCAGGTTCGATCCACCGTCTGACGCTAATTAAATTAACAGTCTTTCAGATGGGACGTTAAACCGAGGTCTCGTGTCGGTGCTGTACACCGTGCACGTAAAAGAACCAGAGGAGACTCTGGAATGGGTCTCTGTCTGTATCATTGCACTATCCTCCAAACATTTAAAATGACTAATCTCTTCAGGAGGCGTCGCTCATATGGACAACCGGTAGCGACGATAAATAAACGTAAAACATACACAATTAATCCAGATACTAAGATACAAATAATTAATTTGATTTCTGCAACTGTATAAAATTGATGTAATTGTTAACCAATCAGTCAAATTAAATGTAAGTTGTGGCTTATGACTATTATTTTTCCCTGGAGCTATGTCAGAAAAAACTGTCAAAAAGTTTTCACCTTGCAAAATGGGTCCATATATTATGGTAGTGTATAAAGCCCATATATGGGAGTGTATAGATATGTTTGGTGTATACTAGTACATTTAGATACACAGACTCTGTACACCCCTGTACACTCGGATATACAGACTACATACACTCCTGTACACTTGGATATAGAGACTACATACACTCCTGTACACTTGGATATACAGACTACATAGACTCCTGTACACTTGGATATACAGACTACATACACTCCTGTACACTTGGATATACAGACTACATACACTCCTGTACACTCACATATACAGACTACATACACTCCTGTACACTTGGATATACAGACTACATACACTCCTGTACACTTGGATATAGAGACTACATACACTCCTGTACACTTGGATATAGAGACTACATACACTCCTGTACACTCACATATAGAGACTACATACACTCCTGTACACTCACATATACAGACTACATACACTCCTGTACACTCACATATACAGACTACATACACTCCTGTACACTCACATATACAAACTACATACACCCCTGTACACTCGCATATACAGACTACATAGACTCCTGTACACTTGGATATACAGACTACATACACTCCTGTACACTTGGATATACAGACTACATATTACACTCCTGTACACTTGGATATACAGACTACATATTACACTCCTGTACACTTGGATATACAGACTACATATTACACTCCTGTACACTTGGATATACAGACTACATATTACACTCCTGTACACTTGGATATACAGACTACATACACTCCTGTACACTTGGATATACAGACTACATACACTCCTGTACACTTGGATATACAGACTACATACACTCCTGTACACTTGGATATACAGACTACATATTACACTCCTGTACACTTGGATATAGAGACTACATATTACACTCCTGTACACTTGGATATACAGACTACATATTACACTCCTGTACACTTGTATATACAGACTACATACACTCCTGTACACTCACATATACAGACTACATACACTCCTGTACACTTGGATATACAGACTACATACACTCCTGTACACTTGGATATACAGACTACATATTACACTCCTGTACACTTGGATATACAGACTACATACACTCCTGTACACTTGGATATACAGACTACATACACTCCTGTACACTTGGATATACAGACTACATATTACACTCCTGTACACTTGGATATACAGACTACATACACTCCTGTACACTTGGATATACAGACTACATACACTCCTGTACACTTGGATATACAGACTACTTACACTCCTGTACACTCACATATACAGACTACATACACTCCTGTACACTCGGATATACAGACTACATACACTCCTGTACACTTGGATATACAGACTACATACACTCCTGTACACTCACATATACAGACTACATACACCCCTGTACACTCGCATATACATACTACATAGACTCCTGTACACTTGGATATACAGACTACATACACTCCTGTACACTAGGATATACAGACTACATACACTCCTGTACACTCGCATATACAGACTACATACACTCCTGTACACTCAGATATACAGACTACATACACTCCTGTACACTTGGATATACAGACTACATACACTCCTGTACACTTGGATATACAGACTACTTACACTCCTGTACACTCACATATACATACTACATACACTCCTGTACACTCAGATATACAGACTACATACACTCCTGTACACTTGGATATACAGACTACATACACTCCTGTACACTAGGATATACAGACTACATATTACACTCCTGTACACTTGGATATACAGACTACATATTACACTCCTGTACACTTGGATATACAGACTACATATTACACTCCTGTACACTTGGATATACAGACTACATATTACACTCCTGTACACTTGGATATACAGACTACATACACTCCTGTACACTTGGATATACAGACTACATACACTCCTGTACACTTGGATATACAGACTACATACACTCCTGTACACTTGGATATACAGACTACATATTACACTCCTGTACACTTGGATATAGAGACTACATATTACACTCCTGTACACTTGGATATACAGACTACATATTACACTCCTGTACACTTGTATATACAGACTACATACACTCCTGTACACTCACATATACAGACTACATACACTCCTGTACACTTGGATATACAGACTACATACACTCCTGTACACTTGGATATACAGACTACATATTACACTCCTGTACACTTGGATATACAGACTACATACACTCCTGTACACTTGGATATACAGACTACATACACTCCTGTACACTTGGATATACAGACTACATATTACACTCCTGTACACTTGGATATACAGACTACATACACTCCTGTACACTTGGATATACAGACTACATACACTCCTGTACACTTGGATATACAGACTACTTACACTCCTGTACACTCACATATACAGACTACATACACTCCTGTACACTCGGATATACAGACTACATACACTCCTGTACACTTGGATATACAGACTACATACACTCCTGTACACTCACATATACAGACTACATACACCCCTGTACACTCGCATATACATACTACATAGACTCCTGTACACTTGGATATACAGACTACATACACTCCTGTACACTAGGATATACAGACTACATACACTCCTGTACACTCGCATATACAGACTACATACACTCCTGTACACTCGGATATACAGACTACATACACTCCTGTACACTTGGATATACAGACTACATACACTCCTGTACACTTGGATATACAGACTACTTACACTCCTGTACACTCACATATACATACTACATACACTCCTGTACACTCAGATATACAGACTACATACACTCCTGTACACTTGGATATACAGACTACATACACTCCTGTACACTAGGATATACAGACTACATACACTCCTGTACACTCGCATATACAGACTACATACACTCCTGTACACTTGGATATACAGACTACATACACTCCTGTACACTTGGATATACAGACTACATACACTCCTGTACACTTGGATATACAGACTACTTACACTCCTGTACACTCACATATACATACTAGATACACTCCTGTACACTCAGATATACAGACTACATACACTCCTGTACACTCGCATATACAGACTACATACACTCCTGTACACTTGGATATACAGACTACATACACTCCTGTACACTTGGATATACAGACTAAATACACTCCTGTACACTTGGATATACAGACTACATACACTCCTGTACACTTGCATATACAGACTACATACACTCCTGTACACTTGGATATACAGACTACATACACTCCTGTACACTTGTATATACAGACTACATACACTCCTGTACACTCACATATACAGACTACATACACTCCTGTACACTTGGATATACAAACTACATATTACACTCCTGTACACTTGGATATACAGACTACATATTACACTCCTGTACACTTGGATATACAGACTACATACACTCCTGTACACTCGCATATACAGACTACATACACTCCTGTACACTTGGATATACAGACTACATACACTCCTGTACACTTGGATATACAGACTACATACACTCCTGTACACTTGGATATACAGACTACATACACTCCTGTACACTTGGATATACAGACTACATACACTCCTGTACACTTGGATATACAGACTACATACACTCCTGTACACTTGGATATACAGACTACATATTACACTCCTGTACACTTGGATATACAGACTACATATTACACTCCTGTACACTTGGATATACAGACTACATACACTCCTGTACACTTGGATATAGAGACTACATACACTCCTGTACACTTGGATATACAGACTACATACACTCCTGTACACTTGGATATACAGACTACATACACTCCTGTACACTTGGATATACAGACTATATACACTCCTGTACACTTGGATATACAGACTACATACACTCCTGTACACTTGGATATAGAGACTACATACACTCCTGTACACTTGGATATACAGACTACATACACTCCTGTACACTTGGATATACAGACTACATACACTCCTGTACACTTGGATATACAGACTACATACACTCCTGTACACTTGGATATACAGACTACATACACTCCTGTACACTTGGATATACAGACTACATACACTCCTGTACACTTGGATATACAGACTACATACACTCCTGTACACTCGCATATACAGACTACATACACTCCTGTACACTCGCATATACAGACTACATACACTCCTGTACACTCGCATATACAGACTACATACACTCACACATACAGACTACATACACTCGGACATACAGACTACATACACTCGGACATACAGACTACATACACTCGGACATACAGACTACATACACTCAGACTACATACACTCGGACATACAGACTACATACACTCGGACATACAGACTACATACACTCAGACTACATACACTCGGACATACAGAATACATACACTCAGACTACATACACTCGGACATACAGACTACATACACTCGGACAAACAGACTACATACACTCGGACATACAGACTACATACACTCGGACATACAGACTACATACACTCAGACATACAGACTACATACACTCGGACATACAGCATACATACACTCAGACTACATACACTCAGACATACAGACTACATACACTCGGACATACAGACTACATACACTCGGACATACAGACTACATACACTCGGACATACAGACTACATACACTCGGACATACAGACTACATACACTCGGACATACAGACTACATACACTCGTACATACAGACTACATACACTCGGACATACAGACTACATACACTCGGACATACAGACTACATACACTCGGACATACAGCATACATACACTCAGACTACATACACTCATACATACAGACTACATACACTCAGACATACAGACTACATACTCTCGGACATACAGACTACATACACTCGGACATACAGACTACATACACTCGTACATACAGACTACATACACTCGGACATACAGACTACATACACTCGTACATACAGACTACATACACTCGGATATACAGACTACATACACTCGGACATACAGACTACATACACTCAGACATACAGACTACATACACTCGGACATACAGACTACATACACTCGGACATACAGACTACATACACTCGGACATACAGACTACATACACTCGGACATACAGACTACATACACTCGGACATACAGACTACATACACTCGGACATACAGACTACATACACTCGGACATACAGACTACATACACTCGTACATACACACTACATACACTCGTACATACAGACTACATACACTCGGACATACAGACTACATACACTCGTACATACACACTACATACACTCGTACATACACACTACATACACTCCCAAATATGCATTTCCCATTGCACATGCATTGAATAAGTTCATTTCTGAGTGTTAGCACATGGTTATGCACGAGTCAGTTGATACCTGAGAAAAGAGAAATGTTAGGCCCACTAGCTGGTCTAAAGTTCTAATCGATACACCAACAGATGCAGTGTGTATCTTCATCAGGCATACATGTCCACACAGTGGGAGGTCTAAACAGACCTACACTTTCCTGATTCACTTTTAACTGTTTCCAGCCTAGCATGGCCTATTATTTCTATGTGAAAGTTCATTGATTTATACCTCGGTATGTGAAAGAGACATTAACTTTTTATACCAGGGTACAATTGTTCCATTCTTAAAATGACCTATTATTTCTATGTGAAAGAGACATTAAAGGTTTCATACCGCGGTAGAGTCCTCCTCGTCAGGGTTGTGTACGAGTCTCCAGAGATCCTTGAGATCCACGTCTCTATCTTCTCTACCCGTCTCGACACTTTCCTGGGTAACAACAAACGTAACAAACATTACAAGCAGTCAAACACAGAAATTATCTAACTTGATCAAACTTATTTCTAAATAAAACATTAGCAATCTACAGTTTACAGTGTTAGTGGTTACCTCTATTAAGCAGCCAACATGCATTAAGCAGCCATTTTTCAGATTCCCAATATCTTACTTTGCTATACATTTGACCTTTATTAAGCAGCCACTTTCTGTGATTCCCTTGGCTGGCAGCTTAAAGGAGGTTTGGCTGTACATTTAAAATTCAGCTGGCAAGATTGACCTCTAAATGTGACCATGATCTTAGAGGTACAGGCCTGGGTGTTGCACACGACAAACAGGGCAATTTACTTTACAATACTGTGTATTGGGTGCGTGTGTTAAATTGGCCTGGTGAGATACTGTTTCGAGTTTTGACAGATAGACCAAATTTGAACACATTTACTAAAGTTACTCTGCAGAATGTTTCACACCAAGATAGCCTAATTTGGGGTATGAAGCATCTCCCCTTTGAGCATTGGCACTTTCCATCTATATCCCTGACACAGTCATATCCCTGATACAGTCATATCCCTGATACAGTCATATCAAGTATCTCCCCTGAGGCATGGACACTTTCCATCTATATCCCTGACACAGTCATATCCCTGATACAGTCATATCAAGTATCTCCCCTGGGGCATGGACACTTTCCATCTATATCCCTGACACAGTCATATCCCTGATACAGTCATATCCCTGATACAGTCATATCAAGTATCTCCCCTGGGGCATGGACACTTTCCATCTATATCCCTGACACAGTCATATCCCTGATACAGTCATATCCCTGATACAGTCATATCAAATATCTCCCCTGGGGCATGGACACTTTCCATCCATATCCCTGATACAGTCATATCCCTGATACAGTCATATCCCTGATACAGTCATATCAAATATCTCCCCTGGGGCATGGACACTTTCCATCCATATCCCTGATACAGTCATATCCCTGATACAGTCATATCCCTGATACAGTCATATCAAGTATCTCCCCTGGGGCATGGACACTTTCCATCCATATCCCTGATACAGTCATATCCCTGATACAGTCATATCCCTGACACAGTCATATCAAGTATCTCCCCTGAGGCATGGACACTTTCCATCCATATCCCTGATACAGTCATATCCCTGATACAGTCATATCAAGTATCTCCCCTGGGGCATGGACACTTTCCAACCATATCCCTGATACAGTCATATCCCTGATACAGTCATATCCCTGTTACAGTCATATCAAGTATCTCCCCTGGGGCATGGGCACTTTCCATCCATATCCCTGATACAGTCATATCCCTGACACAGTCATATCAAGTATCTCCCCTGAGGCATAGACATTTTCCATCCATATCCCTGACACAGTCATATCCCTGACACAGTCATATCAAGTATCTCCCCTGAGGCATAGACACTTTCCATCCATATCCCTGACACAGTTATATCCCTGACACAGTCATATCAAATATCTCCCCTGAGGCATAGACACTTTCCATCCATATCCCTGACACAGTCATATCCCTGACACAGTCATATCAAGTATCTCCCCTGAGGCATAGACACTTTCCATCCATATCCCTGACACAGTCATATCCCTGACACAGTCATATCCCTGACACAGTCATATCAAGTATCTCCCCTGGGGCATGGACACTTTCCATCCATATTCCTGATACAGTCATATCAAGTATCTCCCCTGAGGCATAGATACTTTCCATCCATATCCCTGACACAGTCATATCAAGTATCTCCCCTCGGGCATGGACACTTTCCATCCATATCCCTGATACAGTCAATCAAGTATCTCCCCTGGGGCATGGGCACTTTCCATTTATATCCCTGACACAGTCATATCCCTGACACAGTCATATCAAGTACCTCCCCTGGGGCATGGACACTTTCCATCCATATCCCTGACACAGTCATATCAAGTATCTCCCCTGGGGCATAGACACTTTCCATCCATATCCCTGACACAGTCATATCAAGTATCTCCCCTGGAGCATGGACACTTTCCATCCATATTCCTGACACAGTCATATCAAGTATCTCCCCTGGGGCATGGACACTTTCCATTCATATGGTACACATTTCCTAATAATGAACTATGGTGTCACTACCAAAATACAAACTGAGTTTTCCTTTATATACATAAATATTTTAAATGTCCCCTATTTGGAACAAGAGTTGCATCCCTCTAGAGATCTATAAATGGTTCCCATATATGAAATCCATATACGACAGACGGATCTGTAGTCCAGTGGTAACACCCTGGACTGGTAATCCAGGGATCGCAGGTTTGATCCCCATCTGACCCTAATAAAATTAATAGTCTTTCAGATGGGACTTTAAACCGAGGTCTTGTGTCGGTGCTGTACACCGTGCACGTAAAAGAACCAGAGGAGACTCTGGAATGGGTCTCTGTCTGTATCATTGCTCTATCCTCCAAAAAATCTAAAATGACTAGTCTCTTAAGGAGGCGTCGCTTATATGGGCAACCGGTAGCGACGATAAATAAACGTAAAACACACACATCCATATACATAAGCAGTAACACATTATGTGTTAAATTCCAATATTAAAGAACTTCAGTAAGTTTAATTTATATCTCCATTTTCATTTATCCTATGTATAAATTCCAGTGTTTCCCATACATTTTACAGTATATAAGTGTGTCAAATCTCTCTATGAAATCTTATCACAGTCTATACAAAACAATGCATTTGAGATTGACATAAAATTATGGCAAGACAAAAATGTAATAGAAAAATCACCAACCTTAAACGTATTGATTAATATCTGTGCTTTTCAGTTTTCAGCAACAATGTAAACATATATACTACAATGGTATGCATACACAATAAACACTGTTATTCGCTATATTATACAGTCGGATCATGTTACGAGCCTGTGGGCTCGCCAATATCCTGATCCCAATGTCATACTTTATAAACCAATGCTTAACTCCATCCTATGCTAATGATACACGAATCAACGTTCCCAAATTTCAATCCGAAAAACAATCAAAGTACCGGTACGTAAATGACTCGTAATTATTCTCAAATTATCAAAGTCTGGTTGAATTAGTTCTTTATCCAGTATTTACTTACACATACCCACAATATTGTACCTACCAAATTGCATGTAATTTCAATAAGTCTATACTTAAGCACTTAAATCAATAGCTTGAGATATATGTACAGCCTAGATGTGTACACTTTACATTGTTACATTAGTATGACAGGTTAATGTGACTCACATAATCAATGTCCTTCAAATTAACTTCCTAATTCTAATTCATGTGTAAACTGCACATATTTAGAAACTATTTCGCCATGCCTTAGGGACAGGTAGTAACGCAATAGATATAGAAATCATTCACAAGCACAGCTTATAGCATTAAAGATATCCCGGATTTATATATATTTACTTACGAGACATAAATACATCAAATTTGGTCAAATCCAATCAAAAGACTGGATAAATAAAACCCTGCATTGAACTTCACTTTCATCTTTGTGTGATTCATATTTATTGGCCTGTACAAGCGGGGGTTATATATTTTATTAGCTCACCCTTTTAGCTTATAAATATCATATAAAATGAACTGGTTGTCATGTTTTACCCAATATTTAATATATTTATATGTCATAAAATAAAAGTTTATGTTTATTTAAAACACCGTCGTGACGTCATACCTTTGTTCTTGCAGTCCATTATTATTAATATTGGACTGCTTTCAAAAGGCAAGAGTATTATATCAAATCCTAATTGTGAATGTACGAAATTAACAATTTTAGTTAGTAAGATCTTGTTATATAAGTGTGTGTTTAAGTAAGATATATAAGCCTCAAACAGATCCAATATCTAAAATATTGGCACTATGTTCGGCGCTACACGCCTCACATGCTAATTTTCGGCTTTATACCCGATACATCCAGAAATCTACATTTTCTTTACCTTGTGTGATATAAAACACAATGGATTTATTTAGCGTCATTCGTTATTTTCCAAAGAATGTTCAATTTAAATCTATACAAGTTGATCTTTTAAAAAGATACATAATATGGTATGTCGCACGCCAACAACTTCACCTTATAACACACGGGGGTCAAACATCATTCATGAGCCCGCGCCCCGCTGGAGCCGTTGTGATTGTGCCCTTAGGCAAGTAATTTAAATTCCACATGCCTCTCCTCTCTACCTCATGGCGATGGATTCCATCAGGAATGAGGTCTCGAGAGTGATTAATATAACGTGTAAGAACTTGTTTCGCAATCAAGCTAAAATAATTTGTATAAACTAAACATCATTCAGACCTTGCATTGAATAAAATTATAAAAAATGCTCATAAATGCCATCATCATCTATAACCGATAAACGAATACTGGTATCCCAGCCTTAGTAAGCTTGTTACATACATGTATCCGTCCGTCATCCACGGTAGATAATAAAGATATGAAATTAGTGCATCCAAACTGAATAAATAGTATTAAAACATAAGATTAATATAAAGTCAAAGAACACAGAAAAAGTCAATGAATAACTTTAGCTTGCTGCTGCTTTAGTCTACCATACATACCGGTACTCACATATAAGGCGATCTCACCTATAAGACGACCCCCCTACTTTGGTCCAGAAATCTGTGGGTTTTGGCATGCACTCGCATATAAGACGGGTTGATAAAATTGAAACCAGACTCAACTATAACTTGCATGTTTGGCCAGTGCAAGAAATTTTCAGGATCAGGGTGCTTTCTTTTCTAAAACGTAATTATGGATACAATTTATAACACATTTACAAACGGCGCAAACCCACTTTGAGGCCATAATCAGGTGGTAAAAAACTTGTCTTATAGGCGAGCATGGACGGTGCTTACAAACGTTGTTTTGCTAAAAGGGAAGTAACTTTTATATGACTCTACTGAATTTTCCTCAAAGAGTAGGCAAAACATGCTTTTATTTGGTAGACCAACATGCCTTGAATTATATGTACCTTCTCATTGTTTCTGAGTAGTTTTTGTACTGAAAGTTATTTCTAATTTACTACTGGTAAGATCAAATATATATAAAATTTCACTTCAGATAGCAATTTATATGACCTTCCAACATGGCAGAATCTCATATAATGGGATCAATCTTATACAATACTATTCTAGTCAGGTATATATACAGAGGTATAGCATAGATTTCACACCTGTAAACCTTAATTTGTATGGGGCGCCGTTTTGCTATTTATTCGTTATATATGGATATCCATAATTCCAGGCACACCGTTTTGCTATTTATTCGTTATATATGGATATCCATAATTCCAGGCACACCGTTTTGCTATTTATTTACCATTTATGGATATCCATTAATCAATTTTTTATTTATTATCGGATATCAATAAATCAATTTTGGATATCCATAATTCTTTTTGATTATTGGATATCCATCAATGTTGAATAAATAGCAAAACGGAACCTCATAAATTTGGACCTAATTGGGAATGATGGCTTGTTACATGGGACTTTTTCAGCGACAATACCATGTTATGTACTTTTCAGACTGCTTCATCATGTTGGTATATTACATCCATGTAGCTGTAGCATTTTATTCTAATGTACTGATTTTTGGTTTACACCTCAGATACAAAAGAGATTGAGTATGAATAATGCCCCTGGGTATGAATAATGCCCCTGGGTATGAATAATGCCCCTGGGTATGAATAAAGCCCCTGGGTATGAATAATGCCCCTGGGTATGAATAATGCCCCTGGGTATGAATAATGCCCCTGGGTATGAATAAAGCCCCTGGGTATGAATAATGCCCCTGGGTATGAATAATGCCCCTGTGTATGAATAATGCCCCTGGGTATGAATAAAGCCCATGGGTATGAATAATGCCCCTCGGTATGAATAATGCCCCTGTGTATGAATAATGCCCCTGGTTATGAATAATGCCCCTATTAGTAGGGTTCTTTTATGAAAATATAGGAATTAATTCCTACAAAAGCGATTTTTTGTATATGCAATATATAGGGTGTCTTAAGTTCTTAACTAACATAGTAAAAGTCCACCACAGTCTTCTGATGCTAAATGCCTTTTTTTGGGGTAAAACGTTGAAAATATAAACAAAACTGCGAAATTCTGGAATCCGCCTATAACTCCATGTTTATTTGTATTAGGAAGTTAAAATTGGCCATGGAAGTATAAATATAAATTGCGCATAGAAAAGTAAAGCCATTACTATTTTTCAAGATATATCAATATTTTTACATATACAAAGTAATGGTGTCCTACATAAACAATTGTATGGTGTATTTATTGTATAGAATGTGAAATACAACATGTGAAAAGGTCATGAGAGTCCATTGCTGCTGGTCAACTTAGAATATCCAATATGGCATCAAAACACAGAACTATGCAAATTAGCATCAATGAATATTACGCGTATACATTATTGTAATAATCTGGATTTGACAATGTGGTCGCAGAAAACAAACATAGGAAATGTTAAAACTGGTACTTGTTCTCAATTAGTGTACTTGTTCTCAATTAGTGTACTATCAAATTCACATTCCAAGATGATTACAAATCTATTTTATGTGCAGACAGTTATGCACAATGTAAACTGCTAGTAGTCAGGTTCAAAGTCTGGATGTACTGAATTTTCACAACTAAATCCTTCAGGCAGGAACTACATGCAGAACTACATTCAAGGCCAACTTTTTTGCAGCTGCATGCCTTTGTTTTACAGCCTCTAGAACAAGTACAACGCACAACCTTCAATATATGTACTGGAGCTGGACCTTTCCTAGTTGTCACAGGGAATAGCCTGTCTCCAACTAGTTCCCAGCCCCAGTCCGTTGGATTCAGTGCATCATCACATTTCCAGTCCTGTACTTGCAGGTAAACTCGCAAGCTGTGGAATTCTGCAGCATCAGAGGTTGGGGGGAGTTGTTTCGGATCAACAAACATGGTACTTTTGGCTACCTTTTCGACAAACTTGCTCACACGTAAGCTGTCCAATGTTTCTCCACGACTGCCTTTGTATAGATACACGAGAGCTTGTTCCCCACTGCTGACAATATTCCCTTTTGTCACCTCTGTTGGTGGTGTATGTAACACTGATGCAACATGACGGATTACTTCACTCTTTTCAAATGCTTTCAGAGCAGTCCCTTTTCCTAAGCCATACACTTTTGGCGTCGTTTCGCACCCCAACACAGCATGTAAGAACAATATGTTCCTACAAACATCGTCGCCAAGGTATGCTTGTAGTCTGTGTATATCCCAACATATACTAAGGTTGAATTTGGGCCTAGGCTGTAGATATACAGGGTGCGAGTCATGTGATGTGTGATAACACAATAACACCAATAGGTCAGTGTCATCTCCGACCAATATGGTTGGTTTTGACTGTGAACGGCGTACAGCTGTTAATACGATGAGACATCGGCAACGGCGTGTGATGTTTCTATGCCCTCACTGTTCATTTTCCCTGACAACATGTTTATGAAGAGCTGTTTGTTTTTTGGGTTAGCTAGAAATGTTTTCTTTTTCACTCAATGTGCTGGATTGGGTAAATCTTACTTCTGTACCAACCATTCCTGCAGTTCTACGACCATGAGTGCTGTCTTTAGTAGTTGGCCCATTGTCATAACCATCAAAGGCAACAATGCAATTGGTGTACCTAGACTGCACAAACTGGACATATGTAGAACAAATTTCTTCGAATATCTGACCACTTTCCCAAGGAATCCACTGCAGCAACATACCACCATCAACAACATGATAACTATCACCAGGATCATGTGTTCTCGGACTAGGATTGTCGGCTGACTTCATAGCATTCGCTAATACAGGTTTGTCTGCTACTCTCATTTGTCTGGATGGTTCAAATAATGCCGGTGGGTGTGTGCATAACTCATATGTAAGTGGAAGATCGGGTTCATTAGTCATTCTGTTAGCCGCACTAACTAATCTCTGGAACAACAACTGGGGTTAGCTAGAAATGTTTTCTTTTTCACTCAATGTGCTGGATTGGGTAAATCTCAATTTTGAACGCAGATTTATCATTCATAGGCACGACTGCATCTTTCCTCTTGAACGAGAACTCGTTTACTTTTTGGCCAGCCATCTTTGTCACAATATTCTCTCCAATCTGCTTTGCCTGATCAGCAGTACTGTCATACGACACTACTCCACTTGTTATGCTTTTGAGATCATTTTCGGTTTTGAATGGGTTTCGTTCAAGTAGATACTCAGTTACCACTTGCATGTCTTTTTTATATCGCTTTCGCACTGATAAGTATGTATCTTTGTGTTGTTCACTTGAGGGATATATCGCACCAGAGAAGGTTTGCATTGCTTCATTAATAGACGATGTTGCAGGTCGAGAGAGTACCCACACGGCTCTTTGTATCTCAGTCATTCCTCTACCTCGAGTCAGTCCCCCTGCACTCTTCAAACTCCGCATAAGCACCTGCTCAATCACTAGATCTGTCGACAATCCAGCCCAATACCTATCACTCTGTCTAACAACATGAAACCCTGTCATGAAATATTCATAGAGCTTTGGGTGTGTTTTCTGCAAGGCATTCATTTTCACTAGATACAAATAGGCTGATTTGGCATATAAGTTATGCCCAGATGCTGTGAAATATGGTAACATGGCCCTTAATGTCTTCAGGTGTAACAGCCAGTTTCCTGTTCGCTCTGCTTTTATGAATTCTCTCAGTAATTCCACCATTTCAATATATTGCAACCACAATCGTGCTGTTCTACTGTTAGCTGATATTTTGTCACAATATGCATCCATTCTGCTTTGAATTTTTGTGACTATTTCATCTTTACATGCCTGTTCTATGCCTATTTCTCCTGTCAATACATTGTCAAACAATTCCAGAGCAGATTCTAAATCAGCGTCAATCTCATGCGAAATCCCATCCCTTGTTGATTCTCTATCAGTTTTCGAAACTGTATCATTCCTCATCTCATCAGAGATATTCTTACTTTTCCCATGTGTTGAGGTACTATCATTGTGAGGCTGTAGAATACTATCCTCATGTTCTACAGATTGTGAACTGCTCTGTGCAACATTCTCAATGTCCTCAAGATAAATTCCTTCTGTGTTCCTGGCCATCAGTTTCATCCAGATCTCTACCAATCAGGTCGAGATTAAACACTTCACATACTATGAGTGACTGGAGGGCCATGTAAACCAGTCCATGACCTCTTAAGGCTCTAGCTACAGCTTTTCCGGTAAGCATATGACTCACTACCTTTTCCGCATACACTGTTGTGATTACTTCCTGGAGACCCGAGTCGTTCATTATGTGTCCAACAGCACCAAGGAAGCTCATTTCCGTGTGAAACCCTCCTAATCGAACAACAACCTTACTGACATCACTGCTGGATGGTTCTGCACTAACAATCATATTTGCCTTGAACCACAGAGGTTGGTCGAATGTTAACACAGGCGTCACATTATATTGCTTTGCATGCTGGCTGACCCAGATCAGCGTTGAATATATACATGTCTCGTCGCTTGGGTTGAGATCAATCATGGGCATGAATACTACTGATGACTGACCTGGGTATTCACCATTGATATTAATCATTTGCATGCTTCCACTCCAAGATGTTCGATCATCTTTTAACAACCACGTCGTCTTCCAGAGGATATCTATGCTTGATGTATCATCCATGGTACTGGGAAGTTCAGATAACGTCCCATAACTCGTATCGGAGCTTTTCGTTGGACTATAAAAGTGCCCATTGATCTTGCCAATCTCATTTAGTTCAGTCATTGATATCTTCAGTCTGGGAATAGTTTTATTACATTTTCCACCTGGCGTCGCTGCTGCAATGATACCCATTCTATGAAAGGTTCCATGGCCGTCAATAGTCTGGATATTGTGGTCAACGTTGTCGGCACAAATTGGTCTGAAGTATGTCCGGGTATATCGGAGTAGTTACTGACAGCAGCGTTTTGTTCATATCTCTGAACCTCTTTGTAACTACAGCAGAAACCGAGGTTGTGAAGAGTGTCAATCAAATACTTTGCGCTCTTTTGAATTCTTCTATCTGCTTCTCTTCATCAATTGTTGATATAAACATGTGGTGTCATGAATATTTACAATAAACATTAACATTAAGCTAGCTAATGAAAACTGTGTTCATGTAAACGCATCGGTAAAGCTTGAAAAAATACATTTTTAGCGGCCATATTGGATTTTTTTTCGAAAACGATAATGTCTCTAGTATTTGCGCAATATTCATTTATACATTCCTGGCAATTTTCAACTTCCTCAGACAAATATGGATGAAGTTATGGGCGGATTCCAGAAATTCACCATTTCGTCTACATTTTCAACTTTTTACCCCAAAAAAGGGCATTTAACATCGGAAGACTGTGGTGGACTTTTACTATATTAGGTAAAACACCCTATATATTGCATATACCAAAAATCGCCTTTGTAGAAATTAATTCCTTTATTTGACATTTTTCTTTTAAAAGAACCCTACTACTGTGTATGAATAATGCCCCTGTGTATGAATAACACCCCTGTGTATGAATAATGCCCCTGTGTATGAATAATGCCCCTGTGTATGAATAACACCCCTGAGTATGAATAATGCCCCTGTGTATGAATAACACCACTGTGTATAAATAATGCCTCTGTGTAGGAATAACACCCCTGTGTATGAATAACACCCCTGAGTATGAATAACACCCCTGGGTATGAATAATGCCCCTGTGTATGAATAACACCCCTGGGTATGAATAACACCCCTGAGTATGAATAACACCCCTGAGTATGAATAACACCCCTGTGTATGAATAATGCCCCTGTGTATGAATAATGCCCCTGTGTATGAATAACACCCCTGAGTATGAATAATGCCCCTAGGTATGAATAATGCCCCTGTGTATGTATAATGCCCCTGTGTATGAATAACACCCCTGTGTATGAATAATGCCCTGTGTATAATAATGCCCTGTGTATGAATAATGCCCTAGGTATGAATAATGCCTGCGTATGAATAATGTCCCTGGGTATGAATAATGCCCTGGGTATGAATAATGCCCTGGGTATGAATAACACCCCTGGGTATGAATAACACCTGGGTATGAATAATGCCCCTGTGTATGAATAACACCCCTGTGTATGAATAATGTCCCTGGGTATGAATAATGCCCCTGGGTATGAATAACACCCCTGGGTATGAATAATGCCCCTGGGTATGAATAATGCCCCTGGGTATGAATAATGCCCCTGTGTATGAATAACACCCCTGTGTATGAATAATGCCCTTGTGTATGAATAATGCCCCTGTGTATGAATAACACCACTGGGTATGAATAATGTCACTGGGTATGAATAATGCCCCTAGTTATGAATATCACCCCATGTGTATGAATAATGACCCTGGGTATGAATAATGACCCTGGTTATGAATAACACCCCTGGGTATGAATAATGCCCCTGGGTATGAATAACACCCCCTGAGTATGAATAACACCCCTGGGTATGAATAATGCCCCTGTGTATGAATAACACCCCTGAGTATGAATAACACCCCTGGGTATGAATAACACCCCTGAGTATGAATAACACCCCTGAGTATGAATAACACCACTGAGTATGAATAACACCCCTGTGTATAAATAATGCCCCTGTGTATAAATAATGCCCCTGTGTATGAATAATGCCCCTAGGTATGAATAATGCCCCTGCGTATGAATAATGTCCCTGGGTATGAATAATGCCCCTGGGTATGAATAATGCCACTGGGTATGAATAACACCCCTGGGTATGAATAACACCCTGGGTATGAATAATGCCCCTGTGTATGAATAACACCCCTGTGTATGAATAATGTCCCTGGGTATGAATAATGCCCCTGGGTATGAATAACACCCCTGGGTATGAATAATGCCCCTGGGTATGAATAATGCCCCTGGGTATGAATAATGCCCCTGTGTATGAATAACACCACTGGGCATGAATAATGTCACTGGGTATGAATAATGCCCCTAGTTATGAATATCACCCCATGTGTATGAATAATGACCCTGGGTATGAATAATGACCCTGGTTATGAATAACACCCCTGGGTATGAATAATGCCCCTGGGTATGAATAACACCCCTGGGTATGAATAATGCCCCTGGGTATGAATAATGCCCCTGGGTATGAATAACACCCCTGGGTATGAATAATGCCCCTAGTTATGAATAATGCCCCTGGGTATGAATAATGCCCATAGTTATGAATAACACCCCTGGGTATGAATAATGACCCTGGGTATGAATAATGACCCTAGTTATGAATAATGCCCCTGGATATGAATAACACCCCTGTGTATGAATAATGACCCTAGTTATGAATAAATGCCCCTGGGTATGAATAACACCCCTGGGTATGAATACTGACCCTGGTTATGAATAATGACCCTGGTTATGAATAATGCCCCTGGGTATGAATAACACCCCTGTGTATGAATAATGACCCTAGTTATGAATAATGCCCCTGGCTATGAATAATGACCCTAGTTATGAATAATGCCCCTGGATATGAATAACACCCCTGTGTATGAATAATGACACTAGTTATGAATAATGCCCCTGGGTATGAATAACACTCCTGGGTATGAATAATGCCCCTGGTTATGAATAATGACCCTGGTTATGAATAATGCCCCTGGGTATGAATACTGACCCTGGTTATAAATAATGACCCTGGTTATGAATAATGCCCCTGGGTATGAATAACACCCCTTGTTATGAATAATGACCCTGGGTATGAATAATGACCCTGGGTATGAATAATACTCCTGGGTATGAATAATGTCCATGGGTATGAATAACACCCCTGGGTATGAATAATGACCCTGGGTATGAATAATGCCCCTGTGTATGAATGACACCCCTGGGTATGAATAATGACCCTGGTTATGAATAACACCCCTGGGTATGAATAATGCCCCTGTGTATGAATAACACCCCTGTGTATGAATAATGCCACTGGGTATGAATAGTGCCCCTGGGTATGAATAATGCCCCTGGGTATAAATAAAGCCCCTGGGTATGAATAAAGCCCCTGGGTATGAATAATGCCCCTGGGTATGAATAATGCCCCTGGGTATGAATACTGACCCTGGTTATGAATAATGACCCTGGTTATGAATAATGCCCCTAGTTATGAATAATGCCCCTGGGTATGAATAAAGCTCCTGGGTATGATTAAAGCCCCTGGGTATGAATAATGACCCTGGGTATGAATAATACTCCTGGGTATGAATAATGTCCCTGGGTATGAATAACACCCCTGGGTATGAATAATGACCCTGGGTATGAATAATGCCCCTGGGTATGAATAATGACCCTGGTTATGAATAACACTCCTGGGTATGAATAATGCCACTGGGTATGAATAATGCCCCTGGGTATGAATAACACTCCTGGGTATGAATAATGCCCCTGGGTATGAATAATGCCCATAGTTATGAATAACACCCCTGGGTATAAATAAAGCCCCTGGGTATGAATAAAGTCCCTGGGTATGAATAATGCCCCTGTGTATGAATAATGCCCCTGGATATGAATAAAGCCCCTGGGTATGAATAATGCCCCTGTGTATGAATAATGCCCCTAGGTATGAATAATGCCCCTGCGTATGAATAATGTCCCTGGGTATGAATAATGCCCCTGGGTATGAATAATGCCACTGGGTATGAATAACACCCCTGGGTATGAATAATGACCCTAGTTATGAATAATGCCCCTGGATATGAATAACACCCCTGTGTATGAATAATGACCCTAGTTATGAATAAATGCCCCTGGGTATGAATAACACCCCTGGGTATGAATACTGACCCTGGTTATGAATAATGACCCTGGTTATGAATAATGCCCCTGGGTATGAATAACACCCCTGTGTATGAATAATGACCCTAGTTATGAATAATGCCCCTGGGTATGAATAATGACCCTGGGTATGAATAATGACCCTAGTTATGAATAATGCCCCTGGGTATGAATAACACTCCTGGGTATGAATAATGCCCCTGGTTATGAATAATGACCCTGGTTATGAATAATGCCCCTGGGTATGAATACTGACCCTGGTTATAAATAATGACCCTGGTTATGAATAATGCCCCTGGGTATGAATAACACCCCTTGTTATGAATAATGACCCTGGGTATGAATAATGACCCTGGGTATGAATAATACTCCTGGGTATGAATAATGTCCCTGGGTATGAATAACAGCCCTGGGTATGAATAATGACCCTGGGTATGAATAATGCCCCTGTGTATGAATGACACCCCTGGGTATGAATAATGACCCTGGTTATGAATAACACCCCTGGGTATGAATAATGCCCCTGGGTATGAATAATGCCCCTGTGTATGAATAACACCCCTGTGTATGAATAATGCCACTGGGTATGAATAATGCCCCTGGGTATAAATAAAGCCCCTGGGTATGAATAAAGCCCCTGGGTATGAATAATGCCCCTGGGTATGAATAATGACCCTAGTTATGAATAATGCCCCTGGGTATGAATAACACCCCTGGGTATGAATACTGACCCTGGTTATGAATAATGACCCTGGTTATGAATAATGCCCCTAGTTATGAATACTGACCCTGGTTATAAATAATGACCCTGGTTATGAATAATGCCCCTGGGTATGAATAACACCCCTTGTTATGAATAATGACCCTGGGTATGAATAATGACCCTGGGTATGAATAATACTCCTGGGTATGAATAATGTCCCTGGGTATGAATAACACCCCTGGGTATGAATAATGACCCTGGGTATGAATAATGCCCCTGGGTATGAATAATGACCCTGGTTATGAATAACACTCCTGGGTATGAATAATGCCACTGGGTATGAATAATGCCCCTGGGTATGAATAACACTCCTGGGTATGAATAATGCCCCTGGGTATGAATAATGCCCATAGTTATGAATAACACCCCTGGGTATGAATAATGCCCCTGGGTATGAATAATGCCCCTGGGTATGAATAATGACCCTGGGTATGAATAATGACCCTAGTTATGAATAATGCCCCTGGATATGAATAACACCCCTGTGTATGAATAATGACCCTAGTTATGAATAATGCCCCTGGGTATGAATAACACCCCTGTGTATGAATACTGACCCTGGTTATGAATAATGACCCTGGTTATGAATAATGCCCCTGGGTATGAATAATGCCCCTGGGTATAAATAAAGCCCCTGGGTATGAATAAAGTCCCTGGGTATGAATAATGCCCCTGTGTATGAATAATGCCCCTGGATATGAATAAAGCCCCTGGGTATGAATAATGCCCCTGTGTATGAATAATGCCCCTAGGTATGAATAATGCCCCTGCGTATGAATAATGTCCCTGGGTATGAATAATGCCCCTGGGTATGAATAATGCCACTGGGTATGAATAACACCCCTGGGTATGAATAACACCCTGGGTATGAATAATGCCCCTGTGTATGAATAACACCCCTGGGTATGAATAATGCCCCTGGGTATGAATAATGCCCCTGTGTATGAATAACACCCCTGTGTATGAATAATGCCCCTGTGTATGAATAACACCACTGGGTATGAATAATGACCCTGGGTATGAATAATGACCCTGGTTATGAATAACACCCCTGGGTATGAATAATGCCCCTGGGTATGAATAATGCCCATAGTTATGAATAACACCCCTGGGTATGAATAATGCCCCTGTGTATGTATAATACCCCTGGGTATGAATAATGCCCTGGGTATGAATAACACCCTGGGTATGAATAATGCCCTAGTTATGAATAACACCCCTGGGTATGAATAATGCCCTGGGTATGAATAATGCCCCTGGGTATGAATAATGCCCATAGTTATGAATAACACCCCTGGGTATGAATAATGCCCCTGGGTATGAATAATGCCCCTGGGTATGAATAATGACCCTGGGTATGAATAATGACCCTAGTTATGATAATGCCCCTGGATATGAATAACACCCCTGTGTATGAATAATGACCCTAGTTATGAATAATGCCCCTGGGTATGAATAACACCCCTGGGTATGAATACTGACCCTGGTTATGAATAATGACCCTGGTTATGAATAATGCCCCTGGGTATGAATACTGACCCTGGTTATAAATAATGACCCTGGTTATGAATAATGCCCCTGGGTATGAATAACACCCCTTGTTATGAATAATGACCCTGGGTATGAATAATGACCCTGGGTATGAATAATACTCCTGGGTATGAATAATGTCCCTGGGTATGAATAATGACCCTGGGTATGAATAATGCCCCTGTGTATGAATGACACCCCTGGGTATGAATAATGACCCTGGTTATGAATAACACCCCTGGGTATGAATAATGCCCCTGTGTATGAATAACACCCCTGTGTATGAATAATGCCACTGGGTATGAATAATGCCCCTGGGTATGAATAATGCCCCTGGTTATGAATAACACCCCTGGGTATGAATAATGCCCCTGGGTATGAATAATGCCCCTGGGTATGAATAATGCCCCTGGGTATGAATAATGACCCTGGTTATGAATAATGACCCTGGTTATGAATAATGCCCCTGTATGAATAATGCCCCTGGTTATGAATAATGCCCTGGTTATGAATAATGCCCCTGGGTATGAATAAAGCCCCTGGTTATGAATAATGACCCTGGGTATGAATAATGACCCTGGGTATGAATAATACTCCTGGGTATGAATAATGTCCCTGGGTATGAATAAAGCCCCTGGGTATGAATAATGACCCTGGGTATGAATAATGCCCCTGGGTATGAATAATGACCCTGGTTATGAATAACACTCCTGGGTATGAATAATGCCACTGGGTATGAATAATGCCCTGTATGAATAACACCCTGGTATGAATAATGCCCTGGGTATGAATAATGCCCATAGTTATGAATAACACCCCTGGGTATGAATAATGCCCCTGGGTATGAATAATGCCCCTGGGTATGAATAATGCCCCTGGGTATGAATAATGACCCTAGTTATGAATAATGCCCCTGGATATGAATAACACCCCTGTGTATGAATAATGACCCTAGTTATGAATAATGCCCCTGGGTATGAATAACACCCCTGTGTATGAATACTGACCCTGGTTATGAATAATGACCCTGGTTATGAATAATGCCCCTGGGTATGAATAATGCCCCTGGGTATAAATAAAGCCCCTGGGTATGAATAAAGTCCCTGGGTATGAATAATGCCCCTGGGTATGAATAATGCCCCTGGGTATGAATAATGCCCCTGGGTATGAATAATGCCCCTGGGTATGAATAAAGCCCCTGGGTATGAATAATGCCCCTGGGTATGAATAATGCCCCTGTGTATGAATAATGCCCCTAGGTATGAATAATGCCCCTGGGTATGAATAAGCCCCTGGGTATGAATAACCCCTGGGTATGAATAATGCCCCTGGGTATGAATAATGCCCCTGGGTATGAATAATGCCCCTGGGTATGAATAATGCCCCTGGGTATGAATAATGCCCCTGGGTATGAATAATGCCCCTGGGTATGAATAATGCCCCTGGGTATGAATAATGCCCCTGGGTATGAATAACCCTGGGTATGAATAATGCCCCTGTGTATGAATAATGCCCCTAGTTATGAATAATGCCCCTGGGTATGAATAATGCCCCTGGGTATGAATAATGACCCTAGTTATGAATAATGCCCCTGGGTATGAATAACACCCCTGGGTATGAATACTGACCCTGGTTATGAATAATGACCCTGGTTATGAATAATGCCCCTGGGTATGAATACTGACTCTGGTTATGAATAATGACCCTGGTTATGAATAATGCCCCTGTGTATGAATAACACCCCTGGGTATGAATAATGACCCTGGGTATGAATAATGCCCCTGGGTATGAATAATGCCCCTGGGTATGAATAATGCACCTGTGTATGAATAATGTCCCTGGGTATGAATAACACCCCTGGGTATGAATAACGCCCCTGGTTATGAATAATACTCCTGGGTATGAATAATGCCCCTGGGTATGAATAACGCCACTGGGTATGAATAATGCCACTGGGTATGAATAAAGCTCCTGGGTATGAATAAAGCCCCTGGGTATGAATAAAGCCCATGTGTATGAATAATGCCCCTGGGTATGAATAATGCCCCTGGGTATGAATAAAGCCCCTGGGTATGAATAAAGCCCCTGGGTATGAATAATGCCCCTGGGTATGAATAATGCCCCTGGGTATGAATAAAGCCCCTGGGTATGAATAATGCCCCTGTGTATGAATAATGCCCCTGGGTATGAATAATGCCCCTGGGTATGAATAATGCCCCTGGGTATGAATAATGCACCTGTGTATGAATAATGCCCATGGTATGAATAATGCACCTGTGTATGAATAATGCACCTGTGTATGAATAATGCACATGTGTATGAATAATGCACCTGTGTATGAATAATGCACCTGTGTATGAATAATGCACCTGTGTATGAATAATGCCCCTGGGTATGAATAATGACCCGAGTATACAAGCGATTGGGTACAGAGTACTGGACAGACCAACCTCTACTTACATCATTCAGTAAATATCTGTTAATCAAATGCATCTCTTAGATCAAAGTCATTTGTTTCTTTCGACATGTTTAGGGCAAAACATGGAAGAACTGAATTGCAATCTTGTAAATGTTTCTTAGGATGTTAAATAAATGTTCAATTTATTACAGAATAATGCTTTCTGTACAGGACTTATAATCTGCAAATAATCTGTAAATATTTGCTCAAAATGATCAATTTGTAGACATTACTATTGTAAAAATCAACACATACAGATATCTTGTCTGATCCGAAACTGGCGAGAGTTGACAATCCATTGATAAAACTGATTGGATTTAATACAAAAATAGTTTTATTGCAAATAACCAAACTGCAGTCTCTGCACATGTAGGAGACTTACAGACTACATTAGTACGTCCCACTGTGCCAGTTCCAGATGGGATAATGACTTGACATATTCAGACACTTATTTGATTTTGCTCTATACTTTTTGCAAAAGTGATTTTATCTGCCGATAGCGTGCAAAGGGTTAAACAAATCTATCAGATTTTTTAATATTGTCATTTATATTCAAATTTCATTCAAACTGGGAACCGATTTTGGCCAAAGTTAAAGTTGCACATAGTCCTTTGAAAACAATGCGAAAAACATACATTGGACGATCCACATATACTACCAGCTTAGACAAACATAAAGTTAACGTTTCAATTTTGATCACCTCCAGTTGTATATATTTCTGTTTATCGAGATCAAACTTGTGGTTGGTGTCACTCATAACTTCAAGAAGTTCTACTTCTTTCACTGAAAGTAAACAATTTACACGGATCACGAATGGAAACTAAAATTACCGTTGTTGCCATAGAAAGACAACAGCTCCAATAAAATGTTCCTAAGGCTGCAAAATGTCACCTAGTCAACTAGAATCTTAAATAAACAGTTTCTACAACCTGTCAAATAAATGTTCACAACTTCACATATCAATTTTAAACTTTATTTATTTTACAAGGATTGTGAATCAAGTTAACTTATATTAATCACTCTCGTTGGCGCTGATGAAGGGTATATGTGATCATTCGTGTGGGAGGAAACTGGAGAAAACCCACCTGTCCGATCTGGTGACCACCGTACCATCTAACATACTTCCCGGTCCGAAGATCGAACCCAGGTTTCATTGGTGAGAGGCGAGCGTGCTATCCACTGCGCTAATCGGACATCAATTTTAGTGAAAGTCATATATAACATTATAACATAATTAACATTGACAGGGTATAGTTCACAACATAAAAATAACACTTTCTTATAAATAAATATTAATTAAATAATGATTAGGATTCACGTATTTTCGGTGTTAAATATATTATGCTCCGGCCTCACGTATTTTCGGTGTTAAATATATTATGCTCCGGCCTCACGTATTTTCGGTGTTAAATATATTATGCTCCAGCCTCACGTATTTTCGGTGTTAAATATATTATGCTCCGGCCTCACGTATTTTCGGTGTTAAATATATTATGCTCTGGCCTATTGTATAACAACCAATTGTTAGGGAGAAGAACTATAAATGTTTTCTTTCATTCTAATCCCTTGTAAAATGTTAATTCTATTATGTACATGTAAAATACTGAAATAAATAATGCTTAAACTAATTAAATTATGTTTTCCTGTAAAATCCGTAGTTTAGTTTATACAAATTTATTTTAGCTCGATTGTGAAACAAGTTCTTACAACTTATATTAACCACTCTCATTCCAGATGGAATCCATCACCACGGGGGCTCGAACTCCGGACCATTCGCACCTGAAGCGAACACACATCCACTGCGCAATCACGACTTCACATCCGTAAACAATCCGTAACAATACATACGAGAAGTCAACCTAAATTCTCATACTTACATTCTGCTCTGTGACATTTCTCTGCTAACTCCAGGTTTGTTCTGAAATATACAAGAATGTATTCAACATAATAGAAGGGAAGCATTCATACCCTACATGAAAACAATAGAATAACTACATACATTTAGATAGAAGGGAAGCATTCATACCCTACACGAAAACAATAGAATAACTACATACATTTAGATAGAAGGGAAGCATTCATACCCTACATGAAAACAATAGAATAACTACATACATTTAGATAGAAGGGAAGCATTCATACCCTACACGAAAACAATAGAATAACTACATACATTTAGATAGAAGGGAAGCATTCATACCCTACATGAAAACAATAGAATAACTACATACATTTAGATAGAAGGGAAGCATTCATACCCTACATGAAAACAATAGAATAACTACATACATTTAGATAGAAGGGAAGCATTCATACCCTACATGAAAACAATAGAATAACTACATACATTTAGATAGAAGGGAAGCATTCATACCCTACATGAAAACAATAGAATAACTACATACATTTAGATAGAAGGGAAGCATTCATACCCTACATGAAAACAATAGAATAACTACATACATTTAGATAGAAGGGAAGCATTCATACCCTGACATGAAAACAATAGAATAACTACATACATTTAGATAGAAGGGAAGCATTCATACCCTACATGAAAACAATAGAATAACTACATACAATTAGATAGAAGGGAAGCATTCATACCCTGACATGAAAACAATAGAATAACTACATACATTTAGATAGAAGGGAAGCATTCATACACTGACAAGAAACAACAATACATATATAAACTAGCCTGAGCATTGACCCCTGCATTAAGAGGTCATCTGCATTAAGCAGCCACACTAACCACTTTTCCCATTTTTAGAAAAGTATGTAATAAATATATCAGGGTTGTGCATAGAATTGTTAATAATGTGTAAATATCTAAATTTGCAACACCATTATGGTCGTAACTATCCATAGATCCTGATCATGTTTATGTTGTTTCCTATTCAGCCATGTGTTTTAGCTCCACAACACCATTATGGTCATAACTATCATGTACAGGAATCGATCGCATGATTAATAGCATAAGCACTAATACATTATTATATACATTTAATTTACAAGTGTTCCTTAACAGCTTCTGACTCTGTGATATCTGGTATCTTAACTATTTATTGACTGTTCACAGAATCGTGGTTTATGTTTGCTAAATACATAAATTAGCTAACTTAATTAAAACTGTTTCTGTGATGACTTCATAAGACACTTTAGATTTTATTTAGATTAGGCCAAGAACAATAATAATTTGGTAACCATCAACTCTTAGTTCTCTCTAATGTGAACAAACTAAAGGAAATGGTATTCAGTTTCCACTGCATTCATATTACATATTGTACAAATTCTTTGACTTTGTTCTATATTTCTATATCTACCCTCTTCAATGTGCTTGTATACTGAACATCTAAATCTTGATAAAGCAATTCTATGATTAACGTTACTTATACAGCTACGGTATATTTCGGTTCCGAAATCGCTCTTAATCATATAATATGTTTCTAATTTAGTAAAATTGCTAATCTCCTAAACCATTGTAATTGATGATCAAATATATGTTGGATTACCATAACTTGTAAATTACTGACATCATTTTTATTCCTTAAATATACACTCAACAAAATTGCTAACCGATCACCTGGTGTTTTACAGTATTTGGAGCAAACTTATAACCATATAATATCATTATTAATAGCATCTTATTTGTTACATTTTATTACATATCTATATGCAATGAATTGTTGTACACTAATCAGGAATAAAATGCATTAAATGACAATATGAAACAATGTATATTAATAAAACTCCAGGTGACCGATTAGCAATTTTGTTGAGTGCAGTTTACAATACTTGTAAACACACATAGAATGTAGGAGGGGAATAGTAGGATTTCGGAAAGTTCAGAATATTGCAGTATGTGTGCTTTTGGGACTGACGGACAAAGCAGCAATCAATATTATATGCTATCTAGATGTTGGAAGAAAATGACTTCGGACAACACAAGATAATTCAATATCGTCCTGAAAATAATCAAGTTAAGCTCTGAATATCAACTTAAATAATTTCCGAAATTAACTTACCATTCATTCTCGCCTATAAGACGATCTTGCCTATGAGACCACCCCCTACTTTGGTCCTGAAATCTGTGGGTTTTGGCATGCACTCATACAAGACTGGTTAATAAAATGGACACCAGACACAAGTATACATTGTATGTTTAGCTTGTGCAAGTTGAGGACAATTTCTCAGTATCATGGGTGCTTACTTTCTTTTCTAAAACGTAATTGTGGGTACCGTTTAACATATTCAAAAATAAGACAGAGTAGTCATATAACACTTAACCCTTTCAACACCAAGTAACTCACATGGACTGGTCCATGATATTCTTAGACCAATAAATGAATAAGAAAATTACATTCGGACCAGTTCATTTATCAAGATGGGTAATTTTGTCTAAAATTAGTAATACTACTTGCAAAAAGTGCAGATCCTGATGAGACGGCTCGTCACGAGCCGGCTCATCTGGATCTACACTTTTTGTAAGCCTATATAGAGGTCTGTGGTGTTGAAAGGGTTAATATAAGACGGGAAACCACTTTGAGGCCATAATCTGGAGGTAAAAAAGTCGTCTTATAGGCCAATATGGACGGACAGTATTTGATCTATATGAACATTTCCCAATACATAGATAGATATATATATATATATATATATATATATATATATATATATATATATATATATATATTTAAATAGAGAGAGAGAGAGATGATAGCAATTGGGAGAATTCTTAATATTTGGCAACATGACTTTATTAGTAATGACTGTATGAAAAGCAAAGTGAAAACTGAATTAACCCTTTCAACACCACAGACCTCTAAATAGGCTTACAAAAAGTGTAGATCCAGATGAGCCGGCTCGTGACGAGCCGTCTCATCAGGATCTGCACTTTTTGCAAGTAGTATTACTAATTTTAGACAAAATTACCCATCTTGATAAATGAACTGGTCCGAATGTAATTTTCTTATTCATTTATTGGTCTAAGAATATCATGGACCAGTCCATGTCAGTTACTTGGTGTTGAAAGAGTTAAGGTGTTAAAATATGTAAAGATGTAACATAAAGTAATCAATAGCATAATCAATATTCTAACATGACTCAGTATTTTGTCTGTATACGTAAAGAAGGAATTTACCATGTTTAAATCTGCACTAAACCACTGTTTAGCACGTGACATCAAATGTGACGTCCTTTTACCAGCATTTTTGTAGTTTTTGTCATTTACACGCTCTAAAAAAAACATCATGCAACTATTTTTGAGCTTTTAAGATATTTTGGTCATGTTAGAATCAAAATAATATTTATATTTACGTTATTTATAGTCGAATAAAACATGGTTTGTCATCAGGATCTGCACTTTTTGCCAGTGATATGACTATTTTTAGACATAATTACCCATTTTGATAAATGAACTTGTCCAAATGTGATTTTCTGATTCATTTATTGGTTTATGAATATCATGGACCAGTCCATGTGAGTTACTTGGTGTTGAATGGGTTAACTAAATGGATTATTATAGACGCACATTCCATCATCAGCAAACAAGGGCGATACTGCACTATGTGGTGTACGTACACATTGTAGCAACATTATTCACATCTGTCTCTACCCTGTACCACATCTATTCCTAGTAGAGAATGATCTACACATTATTGGCAGATGATATATGGCAATTCTGCCAACATGTGACAGCAATGACCAGCCGTCCTGGTGATAAACTAGTAGATAATATAATAAAACAACCATACTCTCCTCAGATATATATATATCTAGGTTATATAGCGACATTCCATCTTTCAGTGGTGGAGGAAGACCAATGGTTCCCCCCCCCCGAGCATTGCTTCTGGCTGGGGAGGGCACCCAGGTAGAACCACCAATCTTCCACAAACCAGCTGGCCAGCTTCCTCATTTAAAATAATTTGACACACCAATGAGATGTGAACCTACAGCAGGTGACGGCAGACGGCTGTAGTCAACCACCTTAACTATCAGTTAGATTATTTAACTGATGTGACCACAGACGGCTGTAGTCAACCACCTTAACTATCAGTTAGATTATTTAACTGATGTGACCGCAGACGGCTGTAGTCAACCACCTTAACTATCAGTTAGATTATTTAACTGATGTGATGGCAGACGGCTGTAGTCAACCACCTTAACTATCAGTTAGATTATTTAACTGATGTGACGGCAGACGGCTGTAGTCAACCACCTTAACTATCAGTTAGATTATTTAACTGATGTGACGGCAGACGGCTGTAGTCAACCACCTTAACTATCAGTTAGATTATTTAACTGATGTGACTGACAGATGTGTAGAAATTATATCAGTTTTATACACACTTGACTTCTGTCATAATCTCAACAAAATAATGTGCAAGTGGACGTTATATACTCATATGTTCTAACAAGTTTCACAATGTTCTGTTGACAAAAGTATAGAGTAAAGTATCTGAAACAAGATTATACAGAAAAGAAGATTTTGGACATGGGGAAACAATAATCCTTACCACTCACTGGGTAGCCATTTTAGTTAAATTTTACTTAAATGGAAAACACAACTTGAGGAAATTTGGTAGAGGGCCGGCCAATAAAGCAAGATTCCTGTGACAATACTGCTAAAATTCACCCAAAAAAATGCTGCAATATGTACCACTCACTAGGCTTGGTAATGATCAATTCCTCAAAGTTTTCAAGAAATAGTTTGGATCAATCTTACATGCTTCAAATGGCCATGCCATAACTCCTTCAAAACTCAAATGACAAGAACACAAACATGGCATGCATAACACGGCTACAAAATGATCACTCTCTAGTAGTGTTCAAATTCTTCAAAGGGATTTAACAGACAATCTTATCTTTGTCCCCTAACTGCATGGAAAATTGTGAAACTGGTTCGCCAAGACATTAACCCTTTCAACACCACAGACCTCTAAATAGGCTTACAAAAAGTGTAGATCCAGATGAGCCGGCTCGTGATGAGACGTCTCATCAGGATCTGCACTTTTTGCCAGTGATATGACTATTTTTAGACATAATTACCCATTTTGATAAATGAACTTGTCCAAATGTGATTTTCTGATTCATTTATTGGTTTATGAATATCATGGACCAGTCCATGTGAGTTACTTGGTGTTGAATGGGTTAAATGTCTCAGGAAGGCCATGAGTGACACAGAGTACATATCTGACCACATAGGCGCAGGAGCTGGTTTTGAGCCATATTTTGATCAGTTTTAGGGGGGGGGGGGGAATGCATTTTTGGAGAAGTTTTTAAACAAGTCCAGAAAATCTCTAGTATGGTTTCGCTTTTTATGAAAAGCTGCAACTTCATACATAATATAGCTTATTTATTGCCTGGTACCCAACGTTAATCACAAAAGACTAGCGTGACTGCAGCGATTTCGGTACCAGCCCCAGGTTAGTAAACACAAAGTTACCGTAATTTGTAATTATGAAGTAGCTTGTGCAGAATTGTGATATTACAGTTCCTTTCTTCGATAAACATTTGATTTATCTGCTATTTCGTACTCAGCCAATTGGACCCCGGCCATTCGTACCACAGATCTACAGAAGTTTTTCAATTTATTTTCAAAATTAGGTCCAATCAGGCATGCGATTTACAAAGTGCAATCAATACATGTACATAAAAAACGTTTTAAAATCATCTGCATATGGTTTGGCCCCGCCCCAAATTTTTGAATAGTTCCTACAGAGCACCACATACTAGATAGTTAATTGGACTGCATATCCTGGACTATAAACAGAGGTCTCATGTATCAGTTATATACACATGGCTTGTATAGGAACCAGGGATGCTTCTAGAATTTGGGGAGTCTACAGTATCTTGCACTATCCTCAAAACAGCAACACTGTGAGGTACCAAATTCACAAACAATAAACTACTAACTGAGCTGTGAATATTTGCAAATGATAAACTACTAACTGAGGTGTGAGTATTTGCAAACGATAAACTACTAACTGAGGTGTGAGTATTTGCAAACGATAAACTACTAACTGAGCTGTGAATATTTGCAAATGATAAACTACTAACTGAGCTGTGAATATTTGAAAACAGTAAACTACTAACTGAGGTGTGAGTATTTGCAAACGATAAACTACTAACTGAGCTGTGAATATTTGCAACAATAAACTACTAACTGAGGTGTGAGTATTTGCAAACAATAAACTACTAACTGAGCTGTGAATATTTGCAAACAATAAACTACTAACTGAGCTGTGAATATTTGCAACAATAAACTACTAACTGAGCTGTGAATATTTGCAAACAATAAACTACTAACTGAGTTGGGGATATTTGCAAACAATAAACTACTAACTGAGCTGTGAATATTTGCAAACGATAAACTACTAACTGAGGTGTGAATATTTGCAAACGATAAACTACTAACTGAGCTGTGAATATTTGCAAACGGATTTATACACTAACTGAGTGGAGTATTTGCAAACAAAACACAACAAACAAAAAACTACTAACTGAGCTGTGAATATTTGCAAACAAACACAAAGATAAACTACTAACTGAGGTGTGAGTATTTGCAAACGATAAACTACTAACTGAGTTGGGGGATATTTGCAAACAATAAACTACTAACTGAGCTGTGAATATTTGCAAACAATAAACTACTAACTGAGCTGTGAATATTTGCAAATGATAAACTACTAACTGAGCTGTGAATATTTGCAAACAGTAAACTACTAACTGAGGTGTGAGTATTTGCAAATGATAAACTACTAACTGAGGTGTGAGTATTTGCAAACGATAAACTACTAACTGAGTTGGGGGATATTTGCAAACAATAAACTACTAACTGAGCTGTGAATATTTGCAAACAATAAACTACTAACTGAGCTGTGAATATTTGCAAATGATAAACTACTAACTGAGCTGTGAATATTTGCAAACGATAAACTACTAACTGAGTTGGGGGATATTTGCAAACAATAAACTACTAACTGAGCTGTGAATATTTGCAAACAATAAACTACTAACTGAGCTGTGAATATTTGCAAATGATAAACTACTAACTGAGCTGTGAATATTTGCAAACAGTAAACTACTAACTGAGCTGTGAATATTTGCAAACAATAAACTACTAACTGAGCTGTGAATATTTGCAAACAATAAACTACTAACTGAGGTGTGAGTATTTGCAAATGATAAACTACTAACTGAGCTGTGAATATTTGCAAACAATAAACTACTAACTGAGCTGTGAATATTTGCAAATGATAAACTACTAACTGAGGTGTGAGTATTTGCAAACAATAAACTACTAACTGAGGTGTGAGTATTTGCAAATGATAAACTACTAACTGAGGTGTGAGTATTTGCAAACGATAAACTACTAACTGAGCTGGAATATTTGCAAACAATAAACTACTAACTGAGCTGTGAATATTTGCAAACAATAAACTACTAACTGAGCTGTGAAGTGAGTATTTGCAAACGATAAACTACTAACTGAGTTGGGGGATATTTGCAAACAATAAACTACTAACTGAGCTGTGAATATTTGCAAACAATAAACTACTAACTGAGCTGTGAATATTTGCAAATGATAAACTACTAACTGAGGTGTGAGTATTTGCAAACAATAAACTACTAACTGAGGTGTGAGTATTTGCAAATGATAAACTACTAACTGAGGTGTGAGTATTTGCAAACGATAAACTACTAACTGAGTTGGGGGATATTTGCAAACAAAAACTACTAACTGAGTTGTGATATTTGCAAACAATAAACTACTAACTGAGCTGTGAATATTTGCAAAGAAACACAACAAAACACAACAATATTTGCAAACGATAAACTACTAACTGAGTTGGGGGATATTTGCAAACAATAAACTACTAACTGAGCTGTGAATATTTGCAAACAATAAACTACTAACTGAGCTGTGAATATTTGCAAATGATAAACTACTAACTGAGCTGTGAATATTTGCAAACAATAAACTACTAACTGAGCTGTGAATATTTGCAAACAATAAACTACTAACTGAGGTGTGATATTTGCAAATGATAAACTACTAACTGAGCTGTGAATATTTGCAAACAATAAACTACTAAATGAGCTGTGAATATTTGCAAACAATAAACTACTAACTGAGGTGTGAACAAACAAAACACAAAGGGGATATTTGCAAACAATAAACTACTAACTGAGCTGTGAATATTTGCAAACAGTAAACTACTAACTGAGCTGTGAATATTTGCAAACAATAAACTACTAACTGAGCTGTGAATATTTGCAAACAATAAACTACTAACTGAGGTGTGAGTATTTGCAAATGATAAACTACTAACTGAGCTGTGAATATTTGCAAACATAAACTACTAACTGAGGTGTGAGTGTATTTGCAAACATAAACTACTAACTGAGTGGATATTTGCAAACAATAAACTACTAACTGAGCTGTGAATATTTGCAAACAATAAACTACTAACTGAGATATTTGCAAAATAAACTACTAACTGAGCTGTGAATATTTGCAAACAATAAACTACTAACTGAGCTGTGAATATTTGCAAACAATAAACTACTAACTGAGCTGTGAATATTTGCAAATGATAAACTACTAACTGAGCTGTGAATATTTGCAAACAATAAACTACTAACTGAGCTGTGAATATTTGCAAACAATAAACTACTAACTGAGCTGTGAATATTTGCAAACAATAAACTACTAACTGAGCTGTGAATATTTGCAAACAATAAACTACTAACTGAGCTGTGAATATTTGCAAACAATAAACTACTAACTGAGCTGTGAATATTTGCAAACAATAAACTACTAACTGAGGTGTGAGTATTTGCAAATGATAAACTACTAACTGAGCTGTGAATATTTGCAAACAATAAACTACTAACTGAGCTGTGAATATTTGCAAACATAAACTACTAACTGAGTGTGATATTTGCAAACAATAAACTACTAACTGAGTGTGAATATTTGCAAACAATAAACTACTAACTGAGCTGTGAATATTTGCAAACAATAAACTACTAACTGAGGTGTGAATATTTGCAAACAATAAACTACTAACTGAGGTGTGAATATTTGCAAAATAAACTACTAACTGAGCTGTGAATATTTGCAAAATAAACTACTAACTGAGCTGTGAATATTTGCAAACAATAAACTACTAACTGAGCTGTGAATATTTGCAAACAATAAACTACTAACTGAGCTGTGAATATTTGCAAACAATAAACTACTAACTGAGCTGTGAATATTTGCAAACAATAAACTACTAACTGAGCTGTGAATATTTGCAAACAATAAACTACTAACTGAGCTGTGAATATTTGCAAAGATAAACTACTAACTGATGTGATATTTGCAAACAATAAACTACTAACTGAGGTGTGAGACAAATAAACTACTAACTGAGCTGTGAATATTTGCAAACAATAAACTACTAACTGAGTTGGGGATATTTGCAAACAATAAACTACTAACTGAGCTGTGAATATTTGCAAACAATAAACTACTAACTGAGCTGTGAATATTTGCAAATGATAAACTACTAACTGAGCTGTGAATATTTGCAAACAGTAAACTACTAACTGAGGTGTGAGTATTTGCAAACGATAAACTACTAACTGAGCTGTGAATATTTGCAAACAATAAACTACTAACTGAGCTGTGAATATTTGCAAACAATAAACTACTAACTGAGCTGTGAATATTTGCAAACAATAAACTACTAACTGAGCTGTGAATATTTGCAAACAATAAACTACTAACTGAGCTGTGAATATTTGCAAACAATAAACTACTAACTGAGTGTGAATATTTGCAAACGATAAACTACTAACTGAGCTGTGAATATTTGCAAACAATAAACTACTAACTGAGCTGTGAATATTTGCAAACAATAAACTACTAACTGAGCTGTGAATATTTGCAAACAATAAACTACTAACTGAGCTGTGAATATTTGCAAACAATAAACTACTAACTGAGCTGTGAATATTTGCAAACAATAAACTACTAACTGAGGTGTGAATATTTGCAAACGATAAACTACTAACTGAGCTGTGAATATTTGCAAACAATAAACTACTAACTGAGCTGTGAATATTTGCAAATGATAAACTACTAACTGAGGTGTGAATATTTGCAAACAATAAACTACTAACTGAGGTGTGAGTATTTGCAAATGATAAACTACTAACTGAGGTGTGAATATTTGCAAACAATAAACTACTAACTGAGCTGTGAATATTTGCAAACAATAAACTACTAACTGAGCTGTGAATATTTGCAAACAATAAACTACTAACTGAGGTGTGAGTATTTGCAAACGATAAACTACTAACTGAGTGGATATTTGCAAACAATAAACTACTAACTGAGCTGTGAATATTTGCAAACGATAAACTACTAACTGAGCTGTGAATATTTGCAAACAATAAACTACTAACTGAGCTGTGAATATTTGCAAACAATAAACTACTAACTGAGGTGTGAGTATTTGCAAATGATAAACTACTAACTGAGGTGTGAGTATTTGCAAACAATAAACTACTAACTGAGGTGTGAGTATTTGCAAATGATAAACTACTAACTGAGCTGTGAGTATTTGCAAACGATAAACTACTAACTGAGTTGGGGGATATTTGCAAACAATAAACTACTAACTGAGCTGTGAATATTTGCAAACAATAAACTACTAACTGAGCTGTGAATATTTGCAAATGATAAACTACTAACTGAGGTGTGAGTATTTGCAAACAATAAACTACTAACTGAGGTGTGAGTATTTGCAAATGATAAACTACTAACTGAGGTGTGAGTATTTGCAAACGATAAACTACTAACTGAGTTGGGGGATATTTGCAAACAATAAACTACTAACTGAGCTGTGATATTTGCAAACAATAAACTACTAACTGAGCTGTGAATATTTGCAAACAATAAACTACTAACTGAGCTGTGAATATTTGCAAACAATAAACTACTAACTGAGTGTGAATATTTGCAAACAATAAACTACTAACTGAGCTGTGAATATTTGCAAACGATAAACTACTAACTGAGCTGTGAATATTTGCAAACAATAAACTACTAACTGAGCTGTGAATATTTGCAAACAATAAACTACTAACTGAGCTGTGAATATTTGCAAACAATAAACTACTAACTGAGGTGTGAGTATTTGCAAATGATAAACTACTAACTGAGCTGTGAATATTTGCAAACAATAAACTACTAACTGAGCTGTGAATATTTGCAAATGATAAACTACTAACTGAGCTGTGAATATTTGCAAACGATAAACTACTAACTGAGTTGGGGGATATTTGCAAACAATAAACTACTAACTGAGCTGTGAATATTTGCAAACAATAAACTACTAACTGAGCTGTGAATATTTGCAAACAATAAACTACTAACTGAGGTGTGAGTAAATGCAAACAATAAACTACTAACTGAGGTGTGAATATTTGCAAACAATAAACTACTAACTGAGCTGTGAATATTTGCAAACAATAAACTACTAACTGAGGTGTGAGTATTTGCAAACAATAAACTACTAACTGAGGTGTGAGTATTTGCAAATGATAAACTACTAACTGAGCTGTGAATATTTGCAAATGATAAACTACTAACTGAGCTGTGAATATTTGCAAACAATAAACTACTAACTGAGGTGTGAGTATTTGCAAACAATAAACTACTAACTGAGCTGTGAATATTTGCAAACAGTAAACTACTAACTGAGCTGTGAATATTTGCAAACAATAAACTACTAACTGAGCTGTGAATATTTGCAAACAATAAACTACTAACTGAGGTGTGAGTATTTGCAAACGATAAACTACTAACTGAGTTGGGGATATTTGCAAACAATAAACTACTAACTGAGCTGTGAATATTTGCAAACAATAAACTACTAACTGAGCTGTGAATATTTGCAAATGATAAACTACTAACTGAGCTGTGAATATTTGCAAACAATAAACTACTAACTGAGCTGTGAATATTTGCAAATGATAAACTACTAACTGAGCTGTGAATATTTGCAAATGATAAACTACTAACTGAGCTGTGAATATTTGCAAACGATAAACTACTAACTGAGTTGGGGGATATTTGCAAACAATAAACTACTAACTGAGCTGTGAATATTTGCAAACAATAAACTACTAACTGAGCTGTGAATATTTGCAAATGATAAACTACTAACTGAGCTGTGAATATTTGCAAACAGTAAACTACTAACTGAGCTGTGAATATTTGCAAACAATAAACTACTAACTGAGGTGTGAGTATTTGCAAATGATAAACTACTAACTGAGCTGTGAATATTTGCAAACAATAAACTACTAACTGAGCTGTGAATATTTGCAAACAATAAACTACTAACTGAGGTGTGAGTAAATGCAAACAATAAACTACTAACTGAGGTGTGAATATTTGCAAACAATAAACTACTAACTGAGCTGTGAATATTTGCAAACAATAAACTACTAACTGAGGTGTGAGTATTTGCAAACAATAAACTACTAACTGAGGTGTGAGTATTTGCAAATGATAAACTACTAACTGAGCTGTGAATATTTGCAAATGATAAACTACTAACTGAGCTGTGAATATTTGCAAACAATAAACTACTAACTGAGGTGTGAGTATTTGCAAACAATAAACTACTAACTGAGCTGTGAATATTTGCAAACAATAAACTACTAACTGAGCTGTGAATATTTGCAAACAATAAACTACTAACTGAGCTGTGAATATTTGCAAACAATAAACTACTAACTGAGCTGTGAATATTTGCAAACAATAAACTACTAACTGAGGTGTGAATATTTGCAAACAATAAACTACTAACTGAGGTGTGAGTATTTGCAAATATAAACTACTAACTGAGGTGTGATATTTGCAAACAATAAACTACTAACTGAGTTGGGGATATTTGCAAACAATAAACTACTAACTGAGCTGTGAATATTTGCAAACAATAAACTACTAACTGAGCTGTGAATATTTGCAAATGATAAACTACTAACTGAGCTGTGAATATTTGCAAACAATAAACTACTAACTGAGGTGTGAATATTTGCAAACGATAAACTACTAACTGAGTTGTGAGTATTTGCAAACAATAAACTACTAACTGAGCTGTGAATATTTGCAAACAATAAACTACTAACTGAGCTGTGAATATTTGCAAACAATAAACTACTAACTGAGCTGTGAATATTTGCAAACAATAAACTACTAACTGAGCTGTGAATATTTGCAAACGATAAACTACTAACTGAGTTGGGGATATTTGCAAACAATAAACTACTAACTGAGCTGTGAATATTTGCAAACAATAAACTACTAACTGAGCTGTGAATATTTGCAAATGATAAACTACTAACTGAGCTGTGAATATTTGCAAACAGTAAACTACTAACTGAGCTGTGAATATTTGCAAACAATAAACTACTAACTGAGCTGTGAATATTTGCAAACAATAAACTACTAACTGAGGTGTGAGTATTTGCAAATGATAAACTACTAACTGAGCTGTGAATATTTGCAAACAATAAACTACTAACTGAGGTGTGAATATTTGCAAATGATAAACTACTAACTGAGGTGTGAGTATTTGCAAACAATAAACTACTAACTGAGGTGTGAGTATTTGCAAATGATAAACTACTAACTGAGGTGTGAGTATTTGCAAACGATAAACTACTAACTGAGTTGGGGGATATTTGCAAACAATAAACTACTAACTGAGCTGTGAATATTTGCAAACAATAAACTACTAACTGAGCTGTGAATATTTGCAAATGATAAACTACTAACTGAGCTGTGAATATTTGCAAACAGTAAACTACTAACTGAGGTGTGAGTATTTGCAAATGATAAACTACTAACTGAGCTGTGAATATTTGCAAACGATAAACTACTAACTGAGCTGTGAATATTTGCAAACAATAAACTACTAACTGAGTTGGGGGTATTTGCAAACAATAAACTACTAACTGAGCTGTGAATATTTGCAAACAATAAACTACTAACTGAGTTGGGTGATATTTGCAAACAATAAACTACTAACTGAGCTGTGAATATTTGCAAACAATAAACTACTAACTGAGCTGTGAATATTTGCAAATGATAAACTACTAACTGAGCTGTGAATATTTGCAAATGATAAACTACTAACTGAGCTGTGAATATTTGCAAACGATAAACTACTAACTGAGGTGTGAGTATTTGCAAACAATAAACTACTAACTGAGCTGTGAATATTTGCAAACAGTAAACTACTAACTGAGCTGTGAATATTTGCAAACAATAAACTACTAACTGAGCTGTGAATATTTGCAAACAATAAACTACTAACTGAGGTGTGAGTATTTGCAAATGATAAACTACTAACTGAGCTGTGAATATTTGCAAACAATAAACTACTAACTGAGGTGTGAATATTTGCAAATGATAAACTACTAACTGAGGTGTGAGTATTTGCAAACAATAAACTACTAACTGAGGTGTGAGTATTTGCAAATGATAAACTACTAACTGAGGTGTGAGTATTTGCAAACGATAAACTACTAACTGAGTTGGGGGATATTTGCAAACAATAAACTACTAACTGAGCTGTGAATATTTGCAAACAATAAACTACTAACTGAGCTGTGAATATTTGCAAATGATAAACTACTAACTGAGCTGTGAATATTTGCAAACAGTAAACTACTAACTGAGGTGTGAGTATTTGCAAACGATAAACTACTAACTGAGCTGTGAATATTTGCAAACAATAAACTACTAACTGAGCTGTGAGTATTTGCAAACAATAAACTACTAACTGAGCTGTGAATATTTGCAAACAATAAACTACTAACTGAGCTGTGAATATTTGCAAATGATAAACTACTAACTGAGCTGTGAATATTTGCAAACGATAAACTACTAACTGAGTTGGGGATATTTGCAAACAATAAACTACTAACTGAGCTGTGAATATTTGCAAACAATAAACTACTAACTGAGCTGTGAATATTTGCAAATGATAAACTACTAACTGAGCTGTGAATATTTGCAAACAGTAAACTACTAACTGAGCTGTGAATATTTGCAAACAATAAACTACTAACTGAGGTGTGAGTATTTGCAAATGATAAACTACTAACTGAGCTGTGAATATTTGCAAACAATAAACTACTAACTGAGCTGTGAATATTTGCAAACAATAAACTACTAACTGAGGTGTGAGTAAATGCAAACAATAAACTACTAACTGAGGTGTGAATATTTGCAAACAATAAACTACTAACTGAGCTGTGAATATTTGCAAACAATAAACTACTAACTGAGGTGTGAGTATTTGCAAACAATAAACTACTAACTGAGGTGTGAGTATTTGCAAATGATAAACTACTAACTGAGCTGTGAATATTTGCAAATGATAAACTACTAACTGAGCTGTGAATATTTGCAAACAATAAACTACTAACTGAGGTGTGAGTATTTGCAAACAATAAACTACTAACTGAGCTGTGAATATTTGCAAACAGTAAACTACTAACTGAGCTGTGAATATTTGCAAACAATAAACTACTAACTGAGCTGTGAATATTTGCAAACAATAAACTACTAACTGAGGTGTGAGTATTTGCAAACAATAAACTACTAACTGAGCTGTGAATATTTGCAAACAATAAACTACTAACTGAGCTGTGAATATTTGCAAACAGTAAACTACTAACTGAGCTGTGAATATTTGCAAACAATAAACTACTAACTGAGCTGTGAATATTTGCAAACAATAAACTACTAACTGAGCTGTGAATATTTGCAAACAATAAACTACTAACTGAGCTGTGAATATTTGCAAACGATAAACTACTAACTGAGTTGGGGGATATTTGCAAACAATAAACTACTAACTGAGCTGTGAATATTTGCAAACAATAAACTACTAACTGAGCTGTGAATATTTGCAAATGATAAACTACTAACTGAGCTGTGAATATTTGCAAACAGTAAACTACTAACTGAGGTGTGAATATTTGCAAACAATAAACTACTAACTGAGCTGTGAATATTTGCAAACATAAACTACTAACTGAGCTGTGAATATTTGCAAACAATAAACTACTAACTGAGCTGTGAATATTTGCAAACGATAAACTACTAACTGAGCTGTGAATATTTGCAAACAATAAACTACTAACTGAGCTGTGAATATTTGCAAACGATAAACTACTAACTGAGGTGTGAGTATTTGCAAACGAAACTACTAACTGAGCTGTGAATATTTGCAATAAACTACTAACTGAGCTGTGAATATTTGCAAACAATAAACTACTAACTGAGCTGTGAATATTTGCAAACAATAAACTACTAACTGAGCTGTGAATATTTGCAAACAATAAACTACTAACTGAGCTGTGAATATTTGCAAACGATAAACTACTAACTGAGCTGTGAATATTTGCAAACAATAAACTACTAACTGAGGTGTGAGTATTTGCAAACGATAAACTACTAACTGAGGTGTGAGTATTTGCAAATGATAAACTACTAACTGAGCTGTGAATATTTGCAAACAATAAACTACTAACTGAGTTGGGGGATATTTGCAAACAATAAACTACTAACTGAGCTGTGAATATTTGCAAACGATAAACTACTAACTGAGTTGGGGGATATTTGCAAACGATAAACTACTAACTGAGCTGTGAATATTTGCAAACATAAACTACTAACTGAGGTGTGAATATTTGCAAATGATAAACTACTAACTGAGCTGTGAATATTTGCAAATGATAAACTACTAACTGAGCTGTGAATATTTGCAAACGATAAACTACTAACTGAGTTGGGATATTTGCAAACAATAAACTACTAACTGAGCTGTGAATATTTGCAAACAGTAAACTACTAACTGAGCTGTGAATATTTGCAAACAATAAACTACTAACTGAGCTGTGAATATTTGCAAACAATAAACTACTAACTGAGGTGTGAGTATTTGCAAATGATAAACTACTAACTGAGCTGTGAATATTTGCAAACAATAAACTACTAACTGAGGTGTGAATATTTGCAAATGATAAACTACTAACTGAGGTGTGAGTATTTGCAAACAATAAACTACTAACTGAGGGTGAGTATTTGCAAATGATAAACTACTAACTGAGGGTGAGTATTTGCAAACGATAAACTACTAACTGAGTTGGGGGATATTTGCAAACAATAAACTACTAACTGAGCTGTGAATATTTGCAAACAATAAACTACTAACTGAGCTGTGAATATTTGCAAATGATAAACTACTAACTGAGCTGTGAATATTTGCAAACAGTAAACTACTAACTGAGGTGTGAGTATTTGCAAATGATACACTACTAACTGAGCTGTGAATATTTGCAAATGATAAACTACTAACTGAGCTGTGAATATTTGCAAACGATAAACTACTAACTGAGTTGGGGGATATTTGCAAACAATAAACTACTAACTGAGCTGTGAATATTTGCAAACAATAAACTACTAACTGAGTTGGGGGATATTTGCAAACAATAAACTACTAACTGAGCTGTGAATATTTGCAAACAATAAACTACTAACTGAGCTGTGAATATTTGCAAATGATAAACTACTAACTGAGCTGTGAATATTTGCAAATGATAAACTACTAACTGAGCTGTGAATATTTGCAAACGATAAACTACTAACTGAGTTGGGGGATATTTGCAAACAATAAACTACTAACTGAGCTGTGAATATTTGCAAACAGTAAACTACTAACTGAGCTGTGAATATTTGCAAACAATAAACTACTAACTGAGCTGTGAATATTTGCAAACAATAAACTACTAACTGAGGTGTGAGTATTTGCAAATGATAAACTACTAACTGAGCTGTGAATATTTGCAAACAATAAACTACTAACTGAGCTGTGAATATTTGCAAATGATAAACTACTAACTGAGGTGTGAGTATTTGCAAACAATAAACTACTAACTGAGGTGTGAGTATTTGCAAATGATAAACTACTAACTGAGGTGTGAGTATTTGCAAACGATAAACTACTAACTGAGTTGGGGATATTTGCAAACAATAAACTACTAACTGAGCTGTGAATATTTGCAAACAATAAACTACTAACTGAGCTGTGAATATTTGCAAATGATAAACTACTAACTGAGCTGTGAATATTTGCAAACAGTAAACTACTAACTGAGCTGTGAATATTTGCAAACAATAAACTACTAACTGAGGTGTGAGTATTTGCAAACGATAAACTACTAACTGAGCTGTGAATATTTGCAAACAATAAACTACTAACTGAGCTGTGAATATTTGCAAACGATAAACTACTAACTGAGCTGTGAATATTTGCAAACGATAAACTACTAAGTGAGTTGGGGGATATTTGCAAACAATAAACTACTAACTGAGCTGTGAATATTTGCAAACAATAAACTACTAACTGAGCTGTGAATATTTGCAAATGATAAACTACTAACTGAGCTGTGAATATTTGCAAACAGTAAACTACTAACTGAGCTGTGAATATTTGCAAACAATAAACTACTAACTGAGGTGTGAGTATTTGCAAATGATAAACTACTAACTGAGCTGTGAATATTTGCAAACAATAAACTACTAACTGAGCTGTGAATATTTGCAAACAATAAACTACTAACTGAGGTGTGAGTAAATGCAAACAATAAACTACTAACTGAGGTGTGAATATTTGCAAACAATAAACTACTAAATGAGCTGTGAATATTTGCAAACAATAAACTACTAACTGAG
>CM026387.1:51652200-51698427 GCA_014843695.1 Archivesica marissinica
ACCTGATATGCACATCCATACACTCCCGTGGTACACCTGATATGCACATCCATACACTCCCGTGGTACACCTGATATGCACATCCATACACTCCCGTGGTACACCTGATATGCACATCCATACACTCCCGTGGTACACCTGATATGCACATCCATACACTCCCGTGGTACACCTGATATGCACATCCATACACTCCCGTGGTACACCTGATATGCACATCCATACACTCCCGTGGTAACACCTGATATGCACATCCATACACTCCCGTGGTACCCTGATATGCACATCCATACACTCCCGTGGTACACCTGATATGCAGATCCATACACTCCCGTGGTACACCTGATATGCACATCCATACACTCCCGTGGTACACCTGATATGCACATCCATACACTCCTGTGGTACACCTGATATGCACATCCATACACTCCCATGGTACACCTGATATGCACATCCATACACTCCCATGGTACACCTGGTATGCACATCCATACACTCCTGTGGTACACCTGGTATGCACATCCATACACTCCTGTGGTACACCTGATATGCACATCCATACACTCCCGTGGTACACCTGGTATACATGGGTGTGCATAGTCCCCCCCCCCGCATACAGTGGTACACCTGGTATGCACATCCATACACTCCCATTCAGCCTCTGTGGTCTAGCTTGATGTTGTTATAACTCACATTTGACCAGGGCCTTTAGTTCGCTTCTTATTAGGGTCAAGTGATAACATGATGACATGTGAGAAAGTTGTCAGTGGCTTGCAGAGTTTGGAGATTTGAGTACTGGTTTCTACCCAGGAAATGTGGGTGGTCTTCTCCACCACAACAGACTGGCTTTGTAAGATAATGCTCCAGAGTTGGCTTAGTGTACACATAGAATATTGGGCTGGGACGATTAGCGCAGTGGTTATTTAGCACACTTTCTCACCAATGCAACCCAGGTTCGATCCTCGGACTGGGAAGTATGTGAGATGGTACGGTGGTCGCCAGATCGGACAGGTTGGGTTTCTCTGGTTTCCTCTCACACGAATGACCACATATATGCTTTCATCCGAGCCAACGAGAGTGATTAATATAAGTTGTTAAAGCTTGTTTCGCAATCGTTGTAAAATAAATAGTTTAAAAACTAAATAGAATATTATATCACATATTATGTGACTAACATATTCTGGTCAAATGGTATTTTCTCTTTATTATAATCTTTATGATTTACAACATATCATGCTACACAAGCCTCAAACAGTCATATGCTACACAAGCCTCGAACAGTCATATGCTACACAAGCCTCGAACAATCATATGCTACACAAGCCTCGAACAATCATATGCTACACAAGCCTCGAACAGTCATATGCTACACAAGCCTCGAACAGTCATATGCTACACAAGCCTCGAACAACCATATGCTACACAAGCCTCGAACAATCATATGCTACACAAGCCTCGAACAACCATATGCTACACAAGCCTCGAACAATCATATGCTACACAAGCCTCGAACAGTCATATATTAAACAAGCCTCGAACAATCATATGCTACACAAGCTCGAACAGTCATAGCTACACAAGCCCGAACAGTCATATGCTACACAAGCCTCGAACAACCATATGCTACACAAGCCTCGAACAATCATATGCTACACAAGCCTCGAACAACCATATGCTACACAAGCCTCGAACAATCATATGCTACACAAGCCTCGAACAACCATATGCTACACAAGCCTCGAACAGTCATATATTAAACAAGCCTCGAACAATCATATGTTACACAGGCCTCGAACAGTCATATGCTACACAAGCCTCGAACAACCATATGCTACACAAGCCTCGAACAATCATATGCTACACAAGCCTCGAACAACCATATGCTACACAAGCCTCAAACAATCATATGCTACACAAGCCTCGAACAGTCATATATTAAACAAGCCTCGAACAATCATATGCTACACAAGCCTCGAACAATCATATGCTACACAAGCCTCAAACAGTCATATGCTACACAAGCCTCGAACAATCATATGCTACACAAGCCTCGAACAATCATATGCTACACAAGCCTCAAACAGTCATATGCTACACAAGCCACGAACAATCATATGCTACACAAGCCTCGAACAGTCATATGCTACAAAAGCCTCGAACAGTCATATGCTACACAAGCCTCAAACAGTCATATGCTACACAAGCCTCGAACAGTCATATGCTACACAAGCCTCGAACAACCATATGCTACACAAGCCTCGAACAGTCATATGCTACACAAGCCTCGAACAGTCATATGCTACACAAGCCTCGAACAGTCATATGCTACACAAGCCTCGAACAGTCATATGCTACACAAGCCTCGAACAGTCATATGCTACACAAGCCTCGAACAACCATATGCTACACAAGCCTCGAACAATCATATGCTACACAAGCCTCGAACAACCATATGCTACACAAGCCTCGAACAATCATATGCTACACAAGCCTCGAACAGTCATATGCTACACAAGCCTCGAACAATCATATGCTACACAAGCCTCGAACAGTCATATGCTACACAAGCCTCGAACAGTCATATATTAAACAAGCCTCGAACAATCATATGCTACACAAGCCTCGAACAGTCATATGCTACACAAGCCTCAAACAGTCATATGCTACACAAGCCACGAACAATCATATGCTACACAAGCCTCGAACAGTCATATGCTACAAAAGCCTCGAACAGTCATATGCTACACAAGCCTCGAACAGTCATATGCTACACAAGCCTCAAACAGTCATATGCTACACAAGCCTCGAACAGTCATATGCTACACAAGCCTCGAACAATCATATGCTACACAAGCCTCAAACAGTCATATGCTATACAAGCCTCGAACAACCATATGCTACACAAGCCTCGAACAGTCATATGTTAATGAAATCCTCATTCTTTCATGTATGTATGTGAAACGAGCGAATAAAAGGTTTTTGACTTGACTTGGATATGGGTGCAATATATTCCTCCATAGCCTGTGAACAGGCGTTGATACATTTTGCCTGGTCAGTCAGTATAAACATTTTAACACTGAGATGATTAATTGGGCCTTATAGAGTTTCCGAGTTTCCGATAACATCAATGTAATTTTGTCAGAGAAGTTAATAAGTGAAAAATCCACAGACTGGAACTCAGGCTATTTCCTCCATATCGACTCCTTTAAACAAGGTGCTTCATGAATCTTACAAAAAGCTATGACATTAATTAATATTGCCCAATCATGATACAGTACATAAATGGAATCAACTTCCAGGAATTATTCCTAGAATTTCTCATACAAGCTAAGCTTGAATTTTCTAAATAGCATCATTGATAGAATTGCAGTGTTTTTTTTGTTTCCTATATTCAAGCTAATAGTCTTAAATACCTTACCTTCGCTTTTTCTCCTTTTATCATTCTAAATCAAATAGTAACAGCTATACTGTATATAAGTTAATTCCTTTTCATAATAATATCCATTTCCGAGAACAGCCTGTGGACGTTTTATGGGTTCAACAGTCTATGTCTGAATAGACAATATCATATATAAAACTATCTCTATTTAACACAGTACACATAATAAAAAGAATCCAGATGCAGTATGTGTGCTGTCAATTTTCAGGCCACATTTAGGTGTTCAATTATATGGAATGGATTTCTTTTACCAAGAAAATATGGATTTGTGATAGATTTGCACAGTGCAATAAGTTAGCATAACGCAAGAATACACCTGTGTTTGTAAGAACTCCGACAATATATATAAGTTTGAATTATGTGTAGTAGATACTCAGCAGGGCAACACATTACTTTTGAAATGTTTTGACAGCTCTCAAATAACAGAATTTCCTATTGAACATTTCTACTTCTGTATATATGTTTTTTTACAAAATTTCATGCCATACATTATATTACAGTCAAACTTGTGTAATTGGTCACCTCTATTTGGCTGTCCGATTAGCGCAGTGGTTAGCGTGCTCGCTGCTCATCAATGCAACCCGGGTTCGATCCTCAGACCGGGAAGTATGTGAGATGGTACGGTGGTTGCTAGATCGGACAGGTGGGTTTTCTCTGGGTACTCCGGTTTCCTCCCACATGAATGACCACATATACGCTTTCATCCGCGCCAACGAGTGATTAATATAAGTTGTTAGAACTTTAAACTTTCAACCTCTATTAAGCAGTAAACCTGTATTAAACAGTCAATTTCCAGATTCATAAAGGTATTATATTGTACATGTAACCTCTTATTAAGCAGACACCTGTGTCAAGCAGCCATAATCTGTATTTCCCGTGTCTGACTATTTAGCACAGGTTTGACTGTAATGCCAAATTCCAAAGGCAAATGGTTCCCAAATTTCTAATGCCAAGGTCACTTAACTGTGTTTCTTTTATCTAATACACCTGTACACTCAAATTCAGTAGCAGTCATTTTCTCAGCCTGGGAGAGGGGTACCTGAGACACACCACAATGGGATCTGTCAGAACAAAACATCAGATCTACGTGGAAGTCGTGATAGCTCAGTGGTAGCGCGTTCGCTTCACGTGCAAAAGGCCCGGAGTTCGAGCCCCGCTGGAGCTGTTACGATTGTGTCCTTAGGCAAGGCATTTAAATTCCACATGCCTCTTCTCTCTCCCTCGTGGCGATGGATTCCATCAGGAGTGAGGTCTCGAGAGTGATTAAGTTATAAGAACTTGTTTCGCAATCGAGCTAAAATAAATTTGTATAAACTATCAGATCTACGAGTTGGACAGATGCTCAGTCACTCCACCACACACAACCAACAATGTAACAACACTGAATTCGATTAGCTACACAAACAGCATATTATATCAATCCTAACACATTGTACTACAGTATGAACATTAGGTTAAATGGGGAATGGCAAGTAGAAGCTAGTATCAGTAATAGTCTCAATCAACAGTCAGTGATCCGCCAATTAGTCTCTGTGTCACTATCAGTGTAACCCATGATATGCAGGTAAATCTCTGCTATATCTACCCTACTATCATGTTAAAGTACTATCATGTCAATCAATCATGTACATGAATTAGATTTACAGTAATTGATACTGATGAAACAAAGAGCAAATTGATGTTGTGCCATTGCAAATCGCCATGGCAACTTCACAATGTCAAAATGAGCAATCTCCATCCTTGGGATGATTACAAATCGCCATGGCAACTTCACAATGTCAAAATGACCAATCTCCATCCTTGGGATGATTACAAATCCACATGGCAACTTCATAATGTCAAAATGACCAATCTCCATCCTTGGGATGTCATACAATATTATGTTCCACAGAACTGCATCATATACCGTTTTACGGTTTGAAATTTTACTTGCTACAACCCCAGTGTGGCGTCCGTGGTCCAATGGTAGAGCGTCGGATTTGGAATCGAATGGTCCCGGGTTAGATACTCGGTTAGGTCACGTATGTAGTCATTAAGCTGTGTCACTCAATGACCTGCTAACTTGAACCATGATTGAGACTTTGCCACTCAATGACATGATAACTTGAACCATGATTGAGACTTTGCCACTCAATGACCTGATAACTTGAACCATGATTGAGACTTTGCCACTCAATGACCTGCTAACTTGAACCATGATTGAGACTGTGCCACTCAATGACCTGCTAACTTGAACCATGATTGAGACTGTGCCACTCAATGACCTGCTAACTTGAACCATGATTGAGACTGTGCCACTCAATGACCTGCTAACTTGAACCATGATTGAGACTTTGCCACTCAATGACCTGCTAACTTGAATCACAGACATTCTGCCACTGATTGCCTTTGATTTGCTAAGAAGAACCATAAACAATCAGGAAACTTCTAGACAGCAACCTCTTACTACCACATAGTTCGTTTCTAGGCTATTATGTTTGCTCTTGAAATTGTGCAGCCATTACTCTGTGAGGAAGATGATCTATGTTGAATGCTGATCAAAGAAGCAAGACAAGCACATCTAAACAAAGTGTTCCCAGATGCTTTTCTATTAAATGAAAATGAGCTCAATCCAGAAGGAAACAATAAAGTTTATTACACACTGTTCGGTAGGTATATACTTAAGCATCATTTGCTAGCTGGAAGGCCATCTCATAATGAGGAACTATGTTATTTAAACATCCATTAGGAGCTTAGGCCATAAGGCTGTTGTTCGTACATATTAATCTGAAAACTTCATCCCATTTTTCTTTAAAAATATGGATGGGGTAACATGTTGTACTTTTTTCTTAGATGTTTTATTCCCCATAGAATGATGCATCAAATAACATTCTTATTCTTGCATAATGTCTAGAAAAAATAAGTTCGTATAATTATGTATTTAGAACATTGTCTGCTACTAACGGCTGTTTATCTAGCTTTCCAGTCAATGAATCATTCAACACTCTCTCATCAGTCTGATTACAAAAGAAAGCAATCAAGCTGATGGGGGTGATATCAAACAGAGTGGGTGGTCTTAAACAGAACAGAGGGTGTGATATCAAACAGAGTGGGCGGTTTTAAACAGGGGGTGCTATCAAACAGAGTGGGAGGTTTTAAACAGTTTTGATATCAAGTCGAGGTATGATATCAAACAGAGGTGTGATATCAAACAAGATGTATGATATCAAATAGAGGTATGATATCAAACAGATGCATAATATCAAACAGATGAAACAATACCAAACAAGATGTACCATATAAAACAGAGGGACAATATAAAACAGAGGGATGATGTCAAACATAGGTATAATATCAAACAGAGGGACAATATAAAACAGAGGTATGATGTCAAACATAGGTATAATATCAAACAGAGGGACAATATCAAACAGAGGAATGATATCAAACAGAGGTATGATATCAAACAGAGGTACAATATCAAACAAGAGGTATGATATCAAACATAGGTATGATAGCAAACAAGAGGTACAATATTAAACAGAGGAATGATATCAAACAGAGGGACGATATCAAACATAGGTACGATAGCAAACAAGAGGTATGATATCAAACAGAGGTATGATATCAAACAGAGGTACATTATAAAACAGAGGGACGATATAAAACAGAGGGATGATGTCAAACACACAGGGTACTTTCAAACAGATAACGGGGTTGAAAATCTAGCAATTAATGTGTAATGGCCTAATTAATAGACACTTACATGACAGCACTATGGATTTTAATTCAACTCAGCATACAGAATAGCATGTAAATTAATTCCATTGTCAAATAACAGGACTGTATATTATTTTCTGCATGTGCAGAACAGTTTCAAACATTAACCCTTTCAACACCACATACCTCTAAATAGGCTTACAAAAAGTGTAGATCCAGATGAGCCGGCTCGTGATGAGCCGGCTCGTGACGAGCCGTCTCATCAGGATCTGCACTTTTTGCCAGTGATATGATTTTTAGACATAATTACCCATTTTGATAAATGAACTTGTCCAAATGTGATTTTCTGATTAATTTATTGGTTTATGAATATCATGGACCAGTCCATGTGAGTTACTTGGTGTTGAATGGGTTAAGCGGGCACACAATATTGCATATATTTCTGACCTTTGATGGCCAACTGTGACCTTGACCTTGCAGGTATGGACTTAGGTCTTGCATGTGACTCATCAACTGAATACGGTGAACATTTGTGGGAAGTTATTTCGAAACAGGCAGATCAGTTTCAAAGATATTGAACAGTCACAAAGTATTGCACTTATCTCTCTGACCGTTGATGGCTAAGTGTGACCTTGAAAATATTGGTATTGACCTGGGTCTTGCACGTGGCAGGTTTTTTTATGCTTTCCAATGAACTGCCAAATTTCCACGTTCAAGGTCACTGGTAAAGTGGGGACTTACTGTTGGTGTAGAGAACTAGTCCTCGGATGTGTATGCAAAGGTTCAAAGCAATAACGTTAATAGTTTTAGAGAAATGATAATGTTTGTGGGCTTGTTTACAGATAAAATATTTATGAAACCCACACCATTATTTTGCCAAAATTCTAGTTTACGGAAAAAAAACCTAGAAACCGTACGCAACTTATCAAAAGCATTCTATTTGCCGGTTATGTGAAATTGTGTACCGCCATCACAGGAAAAATGACTGCTTAATCTCGGTTTCTGCTAAAGTGGGCGAGACAAAACTGATCTATCAGTTTCAAAGAGAGGGTACCCTATTGTGCTTCTCCTAAGTCTCTGAGCAGTGTGTTGTATGAACTTTCAGAAAGAAAATTCAACAAAACATTTGGTGGGTTTCAAGTTAGTCATAATAGTTACAATTTTCTAAAGGGGCTTAACTAAAAATATACTTGATAACAGTTAATCAGGGTTCATTCTAGGTCAGAATATTTGGGAGAAGTGAGAAAGCGCGCGATCGCATTCTTAAATGGTTTTATTCTGGATACATTTAAAGGCTTTTGCAAACAACATAGATCCAGATCAGCCGCAGCGTGACGCTGCATGCTGATCAGGATCTATGTTGTTTGCTACATAGCCAAGTGTCTTAGCAATAATCATGTGAATAGCAAACAGCATAGAGCCTGATCAGATGGCATGTTCTGTGGCCGTTGATCTGGCTGTATGTTCTTTGCAAATACCGTTTGAACGGTATCCAGAATGAAATGGGTTAAATGGTTTTATTTAATAAATTTCAACAAAATATGGTTAAAATGCACAGAATGACCATTAAATACAACATGTTAATAGAATGAGTGCTTTATAATGGGCCAGTGGACAACATTTTGTAAACAAAATTGTAATTGTAAAAAAATAAAATGGAAAAAAAATATTAAAATTTAGGGAGGACATAACTGGTATAACATATTTATTTGCCGTGGAAATGATGTTATTAATTTACTTAGATCGGAATTCTTTCTGATTAATTTCATTCTTATGAGAATATTAATAGGTGCACTTGTAATATATAAAGTAATATTGTTACGGTATATATGCAATTCTGAACAATAAATATTATGTTTTTATATGTTATATATGTGTATCTGTCGATGTTACGTGGAGATATAAACAGACTACATCTTGTCAACTCAAAATTGAAAAAAGGGGCATAACTCAGTAGCTACTTCATGTAGCATGATTAGATGATGCAAATGAAGTGTATATGCGATTAATAGTTTTGAAGGCAAAGACAAGAAAAGTCACATTAAATATTCCATGCTACCAATCGGTAACTGCTCCAAGACGATGGATGCCAGACGAAAGATGTTGCCATACATCTGCTAAATCATGATGTATATATGTCTGCCATGCTACACAGTGACACAAAAATCAATTGATACACCCTAATTCTTACTAAAATTCCCCAGGAGAAATCTCAAACTGAAAACATTAACATGAGAAATAATATACCTCTCCAATTTACACTCACCCAACCCATCCCCCCACCCCCACAAAAAAATACTTTCAATGCATTATTATTCGACATAAATTGAGTTGTATTTTGTGTTCTTTTTGCCTCAGTTCATTGAGCCCGCATCAGGTGAGCTAGATTATAATAGCTTTATTCTTAAATAGTTTGATGAGCGAGGTAGAAATAAATTACAAATTAAATAATTTTTTCTACTAAACTAGATTTTTATTTTACATAGTTATTGATGATACTTTCACAATGATTCGTAAGCACAGAAGCAAATATAAACAACCATTTAATCATTAATGGTACAGTGTTCTGGTCTATACAGGGAGAATTAGTATACAAAAGATGTGTCAATATTTTACTCTGTGTATTACAGACTGGAGACTGGTAGCATGCACAATGTAGTGTAGTATTTACTCTGTGTATTACAGAGACTGGTAGTATGTACAATGTAGTGTAGTATTTACTCTGTATTACAGACTGGAGACTGGTAGCATGTACAATGTAGTGTAGTATTTACTCTGTGTATTACAGAGACTGGTAGCATCTACAATGTAGTGTAGTATTTACTCTGTGTATTACAGACTGGAGACTGGTAGCATGTACAATGTAGTGTAGTATTTACTCTGTGTATTACAGAGACTGGTAGCATCTACAATGTAGTGTAGTATTTACTCTGTGTATTACAGACTGGAGACTGGTGGCATCTACAATGTAGTGTAGTATTTACTCTGTGTATTACAGAGACTGGTAGTATCTACAATGTAGTGTAGTATTTACTCTGTGTATTACAGACTGGAGACTGGTAGCATCTACAATGTAGTGTAGTATTTACTCTGTGTATTACAGAGACTGGTAGCATCTACAATGTAGTGTAGTATTTACTCTGTGTATTACAGACTGGAGACTGGTAGCATCTACAATGTAGTGTAGTATTTACTCTGTGTATTACAGAGACTGGTAGCATGTACAATGTAGTGTAGTATTTACTCTGTGTATTACAGAGACTGGTAGCATGTACACTGTAGTGTAGTATTTACTCTGTGTATTACAGAGACTGGTAGCATCTACAATGTAGTGTAGTATTTACTCTGTGTATTACAGAGACTGGTAGCATCTACAATGTAGTGTAGTATTTACTCTGTGTATTACAGACTGGTAGCATGTACAATGTAGTGTAGTATTTACTCTGTGTATTACAGACTGGAGACTGGTAGCATCTACAATGTAGTGTAGTATTTACTCTGTGTATTACAGAGACTGGTAGCATGTACAATGTAGTGTAGTATTTACTCTATGTATTACAGACTGGAGACTGGTAGCATCTACAATGTAGTGTAGTATTTACTCTGTGTATTACAGACTGGAGACTGGTAGCATCTACAATGTAGTGTAGTATTTACTCTGTGTATTACAGACTGGAGACTGGTAGCATGTACAATGTAGTGTAGTATTTACTCTGTGTATTACAGAGACTGGTAGCATCTACAATGTAGTGTAGTATTTACTCTGTGTATTACAGACTGGAGACTGGTAGCATCTACAATGTAGTGTAGTATTTACTCTGTGTATTACAGAGACTGGTAGTATGTACAATGTAGTGTAGTATTTACTCTGTGTATTACAGACTGGAGACTGGTAGCATCTACAATGTAGTGTAGTATTTACTCTGTGTATTACAGACTGGAGACTGGTAGCATCTACAATGTAGTGTAGTATTTACTCTGTATTACAGATACTGGTAGCATGTACAATGTAGTGTAGTATTTACTCTGTGTATTACAGACTGGAGACTGGTAGCATGTACAATGTAGTGTAGTATTTACTCTGTGTATTACAGACTGGAGACTAGTAGCATGTACAATGTAGTGTAGTATTTACTCTGTGTATTACAGACTGGAGACTGGTAGCATGTACAATGTAGTGTAGTATTTACTCTGTGTATTACAGAGACTGGTAGCATGTACAATGTAGTGTAGTATTTACTCTGTGTATTACAGACTGGAGACTGGTAGCATGTACAATGTAGTGTAGTATTTACTCTGTGTATTACAGAGACTGGTAGCATGTACAATGTAGTGTAGTATTTACTCTGTGTATTACAGAAACTGGTAGCATGTACAATGTAGTGTAGTATTTACTCTGTGTATTACAGACTGGAGACTGGTAGCATCTACAATGTAGTGTAGTATTTACTATGTGTATTACAGACTGGAGACTGGTAGCATCTCCAATGTAGTGTAGTATTTACTCTGTGTATTACAGACTGGAGACTGGTAGCATGTACAATGTAGTGTAGTATTTACTCTGTGTATTACAGACTGGAGACTGGTAGCATCTCCAATGTAGTGTAGTATTTACTCTGTGTATTACAGTCTGGAGACTGGTAGCATGTACAATGTAGTGTAGTATTTACTCTGTGTATTACAGAGACTGGTAGCATGTACAATGTAGTGTAGTATTTACTCTGTGTATTACAGACTTGAGACTGGTAGCATCTACAATGTAGTGTAGTATTTACTCTGTGTATTACAGACTGGAGACTGGTAGCATCTCCAATGTAGTGTAGTATTTACTCTGTGTATTACAGAGACTGGTAGCATCTACAATGTAGTGTAGTATTTACTCTGTGTATTACAGACTGGAGACTGGTAGCATCTACAATGTAGTGTAGTATTTACTCTGTGTATTACAGAGACTGGTAGCATGTACAATGTAGTGTAGTATTTACTCTGTGTATTACAGACTGGAGACTGGTAGCATCTATAATGTAGTGTAGTATTTACTATGTGTATTACAGACTGGAGACTGGTAGCATGTACAATGTAGTGTAGTATTTACTCTGTGTATTACAGAGACTGGTAGCATCTACAATGTAGTGTAGTATTTACTCTGTGTATTACAGACTGGAGACTGGTAGCATCTACAATGTAGTGTAGTATTTACTCTGTATTACAGATACTGGTAGCATGTACAATGTAGTGTAGTATTTACTCTGTGTATTACAGAGACTGGTAGCATGTACAATGTAGTGTAGTATTTACTCTGTGTATTACAGACTGGAGACTGGTAGCATGTACAATGTAGTGTAGTATTTACTCTGTGTATTACAGACTGGAGACTGGTAGCATGTACAATGTAGTGTAGTATTTACTCTGTGTATTACAGACTGGAGACTGGTAGCATGTACAATGTAGTGTAGTATTTACTCTGTGTATTACAGACTGGAGACTGGTAGCATGTACAATGTAGTGTAGTATTTACTCTGTGTATTACAGACTGGAGACTGGTAGCATGTACAATGTAGTGTAGTATTTACTCTGTGTATTACAGAGACTGGTAGCATGTACAATGTAGTGTAGTATTTACTCTGTGTATTACAGAAGACTGGTAGCATGTACAATGTAGTGTAGTATTTACTCTGTGTATTACAGAGACTGGTAGCATGTACAATGTAGTGTAGTATTTACTCTGTGTATTACAGACTGGAGACTGGTAGCATCTACAATGTAGTGTAGTATTTACTCTGTGTATTACAGAGACTGGTAGCATCTACAATGTAGTGTAGTATTTACTCTGTGTATTACAGACTGGAGACTGGTAGCATATACAATGTAGTGTAGTATTTACTCTGTGTATTACAGACTAGTAGCATCTACAATGTAGTGTAGTATTTACTCTGTGTATTACAGAGACTGGTAGCATGTACAATGTAGTGTAGTATTTACTCTGTGTATTACAGACTGGAGACTGGTAGCATGTACAATGTAGTGTAGTATTTACTCTGTGTATTACAGAGACTGGTAGCATGTACAATGTAGTGTAGTATTTACTCTGTGTATTACAGAGACTGGTAGCATGTACAATGTAGTGTAGTATTTACTCTGTGTATTACAGAGACTGGTAGCATCTACAATGTAGCGTAGTATTTACTGTGTATTACAGAGACTGGTAGCATCTACAATGTAGTGTAGTATTTACTCTGTGTATTACAGAGACTGGTAGCATCTACAATGTAGTGTAGTATTTACTCTGTGTATTACAGAGACTGGTAGCATCTACAATGTAGTGTAGTATTTACTCTGTGTATTACAGAGACTGGTAGCATCTACAATGTAGTGTAGTATTTACTCTGTGTATTACAGAGACTGGTAGCATCTACAATGTAGTGTAGTATTTACTCTGTGTATTACAGAGACTGGTAGCATCTACAATGTAGTGTAGTATTTACTCTGTGTATTACAGACTGGAGACTGGTAGCATCTACAATGTAGTGTAGTATTTACTCTGTGTATTACAGAGACTGGTAGCATGTACAATGTAGTGTAGTATTTACTCTGTGTATTACAGACTGGAGACTGGTAGCATCTACAATGTAGTGTAGTATTTACTCTGTGTATTACAGACTGGAGACTGGTAGCATGTACAATGTAGTGTAGTATTTACTCTGTGTATTACAGAGACTGGTAGCATCTACAATGTAGTGTAGTATTTACTCTGTGTATTACAGACTGGAGACTGGTAGCATCTACAATGTAGTGTAGTATTTACTCTGTGTATTACAGAGACTGGTAGCATGTACAATGTAGTGTAGTATTTACTCTGTGTATTACAGACTGGAGACTGGTAGCATCTACAATGTAGTGTAGTATTTACTCTGTGTATTACAGACTGGAGACTGGTAGCATGTACAATGTAGTGTAGTATTTACTCTGTGTATTACAGAGACTGGTAGCATGTACAATGTAGTGTAGTATTTACTCTGTGTATTACAGACTGGAGACTGGTAGCATGTACAATGTAGTGTAGTATTTACTCTGTGTATTACAGATACTGGTAGCATGTACAATGTAGTGTAGTATTTACTCTGTGTATTACAGACTGGAGACTGGTAGCATGTACAATGTAGTGTAGTATTTACTCTGTGTATTACAGACTGGAGACTGGTAGCATGTACAATGTAGTGTAGTATTTACTCTGTGTATTACAGACTGGAGACTGGTAGCATGTACAATGTAGTGTAGTATTTACTCTGTGTATTACAGACTGGAGACTGGTAGCATGTACAATGTAGTGTAGTATTTACTCTGTGTATTACAGACTGGAGACTGGTAGCATGTACAATGTAGTGTAGTATTTACTCTGTGTATTACAGAGACTGGTAGCATGTACAATGTAGTGTAGTATTTACTCTGTGTATTACAGAAACTGGTAGCATGTACAATGTAGTGTAGTATTTACTCTGTGTATTACAGACTGGAGACTGGTAGCATCTACAATGTAGTGTAGTATTTACTCTGTGTATTACAGACTGGAGACTGGTAGCATCTCCAATGTAGTGTAGTATTTACTCTGTGTATTACAGACTGGAGACTGGTAGCATGTACAATGTAGTGTAGTATTTACTCTGTGTATTACAGACTGGAGACTGGTAGCATCTCCAATGTAGTGTAGTATTTACTCTGTGTATTACAGTCTGGAGACTGGTAGCATGTACAATGTAGTGTAGTATTTACTCTGTGTATTACAGACTGGAGACTGGTAGCATCTACAATGTAGTGTAGTATTTACTCTGTGTATTACAGAGACTGGTAGCATCTACAATGTAGTGTAGTATTTACTCTGTGTATTACAGACTGGAGACTGGTAGCATCTACAATGTAGTGTAGTATTTACTCTGTGTATTACAGACGAGACTGGTAGCATGTACAATGTAGTGTAGTATTTACTCTGTGTATTACAGATGAGACTGGTAGCATCTACAATGTAGTGTAGTATTTACTCTGTGTATTACAGAGACTGGTAGCATTACAATGTAGTGTAGTATTTACTCTGTGTATTACAGTTGGAGACTGGTAGCATTACAATGTAGTGTAGTATTTACTCTGTGTATTACAGATACTAGTAGCATCTACAATGTAGTGTAGTATTTACTCTGTGTATTACAGAGACTGGTAGCATGTACAATGTAGTGTAGTATTTACTCTGTGTATTACAGAGACTGGTAGCATGTACAATGTAGTGTAGTATTTACTCTGTGTATTACAGAGACTGGTAGCATGTACAATGTAGTGTAGTATTTACTCTGTGTATTACAGAGACTGGTAGCATGTACAATGTAGTGTAGTATTTACTCTGTGTATTACAGAGACTGGTAGCATCTACAATGTAGCGTAGTATTTACTGTGTATTACAGAGACTGGTAGCATCTACAATGTAGTGTAGTATTTACTCTGTGTATTACAGAGACTGGTAGCATCTACAATGTAGTGTAGTATTTACTCTGTGTATTACAGAGACTGGTAGCATCTACAATGTAGTGTAGTATTTACTCTGTGTATTACAGAGACTGGTAGCATCTACAATGTAGTGTAGTATTTACTCTGTGTATTACAGAGACTGGTAGCATCTACAATGTAGTGTAGTATTTACTCTGTGTATTACAGAGACTGGTAGCATGTACAATGTAGTGTAGTATTTACTCTGTGTATTACAGAGACTGGTAGCATGTACAATGTAGTGTAGTATTTACTCTGTGTATTACAGAGACTGGTAGCATCTACAATGTAGTGTAGTATTTACTCTGTGTATTACAGAGACTGGTAGCATCTACAATGTAGTGTAGTATTTACTCTGTGTATTACAGAGACTGGTAGCATCTACAATGTAGTGTAGTATTTACTCTGTGTATTACAGAGACTGGTAGCATGTACAATGTAGTGTAGTATTTACTCTGTGTATTACAGAGACTGGTAGCATCTACAATGTAGTGTAGTATTTACTCTGTGTATTACAGAGACTAGTAGCATCTACAATGTAGTGTAGTATTTACTCTGTGTATTACAGAGACTGGTAGCATCTACAATGTAGTGTAGTATTTACTCTGGTCTATACATGGAGAATTAGTATACAACAGATCCGGATGGGAAAAATAGTGATAACTACAGCATGTCACCTGATGACTGTGCAGAGGACAAGAATGCTGTTAGCAAGCTATTGGTTGTTTAAACATTTATCCATCCATCTGCACATGCAGAGTCATCACTTTTATAAGTAATAATATACCTGGGAATAATACATAAAATGTCACCCATTAAACTTTAGATTGCATCAATGGTGAGCAGTCTATTGAGCATGAAATTGATGATATGTGTTATATAGCTCTCATCACTGTAAGTAACAGTTAAAAACATGCTTAACACATACCGTTCAAACAGGACGTGCCGTCTGATCAGGCTCTATGCTGTTTGCTATACAGATGATCTTGCTAAAACACTTGGCTATGTAGCAAAGAGCATAGATGCTGATCAGCACACAGTGTCACGCTGCGGCTGATCTGGACCTATGTTGCTTGCAAAAGCCTTTAAATGTATCCAGAATGAAATGGGTTAATGTCAATAACCTGTTCAGGAAGATAAAAATGGTCTGGTTGTAGGTGATTGACATGTTTGTTTTATACACTAGAAATTTAAATTTCTTTTCTATGACTATAATTCATAATATTATAATATTCTCAATATGGTTTATTGACATTTTATAAAAAGAATTGGCGTTGTGTTATTTACACTAAAATAATTTTCATTGAAATTCTATTTATTTGGTTCTATAAATTACTATCTAATGTGGAAGGCCCAGAGTTTGTGCCCGCTGGAGCCATTACCTTTGTGCCTTTAAAAGCAGGGCATTTAAATTCCACATGCCTTTTCTCTCTCCCTCGTGGCGATGGATTCCATCAGGAATGAGGTCTCGAGTCAATTTCAGGAACCACAGTTCTATTGTGTGACTGCACCTGATGCTGAAGCTGCACAACTACATGTAGACTATGATAGGGAAACACACATATATATGAGTTTGTAGTGCAAGCTGTTGTTGAGTATCCTGATGACAATAGTTTGGAATGGACCGAGAGATTATTACAAAGCACAATACCTACACTTGTGGTGGTGGTGTTATGGTGCTCAAACAGCATGCCACCTCTCTAGAACAGCAAACTGCCTTCTCGATGGTAGCTCTTGCACAAAAGTAGTGTACACTATAGATTACATACCTTAAAGAAGCATATTGGTGGTGATGCAGGTTCATTGAAATCGGGCCTGTCGGTATCATCATCAATCTTGTCAACTAGGGGCATCAGCTTCAGCCCCCTTCCTGTTGGCGACTTTTCTTCATCAGAAACATGTGCAACAGATTCAACAGCTGTAACCTCTGGTGTTATCCTGTTTGGTAAAGGCACAAGCACAGTGTTTGTATCATTGTGTTCATTTTCTGATTTCCTTGCTAATTTGTTTGCTGTAGATCTTTGTAATATCCGTTCACTAGGAGAAAAATTCCGTTCACTCAGATACGAATGTATTATGTCTGACTGTCTTGGAATTGCCATACATTTGTAATCATTGTTTGTCTTCGAATTATTTAACGAATGGTCTCTGTCCCCTTTTGAAACACTACTTTGGCTATTTCGTCCGAAATTATTAACACAACTAGGACCCCCATTACAAGCATTATCAATAGCAGCATTAACACCTGGAATAACAGCCATGGGTCTTATGCTCAAAGCATCAGTCTTGCTACTGGGTACTGGGCTCAAAGCAACAGTCTGGCTACTTGGTACTGGGCTCAAAGCATCAGTCTGGCTACTGGGTACTGGGCTCAAAGCATCAGTCTGGCTACTGGGTACTGGGCTCAAAGCATCAGTCTGGCTACTGGGTACTGGGCTCAAAGCATCAGTCTGGCTACTGGGTACTGGGCTCAAAGCATCAGTCTGGCTACTGGGTATGGGGCTCAAAACACCAGCCTGGCTACTGGGTTTTGGGCTCGAAACACCAATCTGGTTACAAGTTGTTGGGCTTTTAGCACTGTTAGAAGCAGTAGTGTGCTTGTTTACATTAGCAGTAACAGTTTTAAGAATATCAAAACCACTAGTAACATTAGTATGTTTAACACCACTTGTGTAATGAGAAACACCAGTATAGCTAGTAGGCTTAGCAACACTGGCACGGTAAGAAACACCAGTATAGCTAGTAGGCTTAGCAACACTGGCACGGTAAGAAACACCAGTATAGCTAGTAGGCTTAGCAACACTGGCACTGTAAGAAACACCAGTATAGCTAGTAGGCTTAGCAACACTGGCACGGTAAGAAACACCAGTATAGCTAGTAGGCTTAGCAACACTGGCACTGTAAGAAACACCAGTATAGCTAGTAGGCTTAGCAACACTGGCACGGTAAGAAACACCAGTATAGCTAGTAGGCTTAGCAACACTGGCACTGTAAGAAACACCAGTATAGCTAGTAGGCTTAGCAACACTGGCACTGTAAGAAACATCAATATAACTAGTAGTAGGTCTCGAAGTATTACAGAGCATGTTAGCTGAAGTATCTAAAATCTTCTTTGAGGAAAGTTTCACATTTTCCCCACGCATCAGAGGTTCAGAAGAGTTGTACGACGAAGTGCAAGCTAAAGATGAAGTTGTATGTGCTGAAGATGGAGTGGAGTTTGAGGTGGAATGCTTTACTGGAGATCCTAAGAAAGGTGGAGATATAGAACTGAAAGTAAAAATATAAGAAACAGTCAATGGCTTTACAATATGCAGCAGTTCTACTCCCGATAGTACCTTTGTCAAAGTTTGGTAATAAATGTAGGTGGAGTTAAAGTGTAAAAGGAAGTGATAGAATTGAAAAGTGCTACCCAAACTCTGTCAATAAATGTAGGTGGAATTAAAGTGTAAAAGGAAGTGATGGAATTGAAAAGTGCTACCCAAACTATGTCAATAAATGTAGCTGGAATTAACCCATTTCATTCAGGATACCGTTCAAACAGTATTTGCAAAGAACATAGAGCCAGATCAACAACCACGGAATGTGCCATCTGATCAGGCTCTATGCTGTTTGCTATTCAGATGATTTTGCTAAGACAATTGGCTATGTAGCAAACAACATAGATCCTGATCAGCACACAGCGTCACGCTGCGGCTGATCTGGATCTATGTTGTTTGCAAAAGCCTTTAAATATATCCAGAATTAAATGGGTTAATGTGTAAAAGGAAGTGATTGAATTGTCTTTATGCTGGATATGTTAATTTGTTTTTGAAACGGCCTTCATGCAATATCACCCTTGCAATACACACACACCAGTGTTGCCCAAACTCTGTCAATAAATGTACGAGTATACAAAATATCACAAACAGACAAATAATAATACACTAACGCATTACCAAATTCTCTCTTAACCCTTTCCCTCATAGAAGCACCTCTTGACGCCATTACCAATACGACATACATTGACAATGTAGTAGGCAAACCAATGTTCATAATATTGGCCAGAATCTCATGTAGTCCCAGTAATATCTATGGAGGTGGGATAGATATGGCGACTACTTATCCACTGGATGATAGCTAAATAGCTGTCGTTTGAATGGAGATATAATAGTATATTAACCTAAACCTATTTTACAAACTTCACATTGGCATACATGTGATATTTTGGATGGGAATATATTTCTCCCCATATTTATTAATGATTCCAAATCTTCAGATATGAAATTCCAAGATTTGCAAAAACAATATGTTTTAATTCTGCGGCTGATATTGATTACAAACTATCTGACATGAAACTTGAAAACAAAGCATCATTGTCATAATTATGATGGGAACATGGTTGATTGTTCACAAAGATATTTATCAAAGTGACAGTAAATCCAAGGTACTGTAGCTATTTTGGAGTATATTTTTGATGTGTTATATATTAAAGCAGCAGTTTCAAACATCTCATGAGATTAGTGAAATGTAATTTTATTTTAAAGTTCTATGCTTCAATGTTTGACCGTTACACATTTCAGTTGGTGTTCCAAGCCACATTGTATAGAAATTAGAAATAAACTACACATGTAGAAATATTGTACGATTTAGGAAGAGCCGCTTCACACATTTTAACCATAAACTTAGATTTAGACTTAGATTGTCGAAATTCCGGTTTTGGCTAAAAGCAAGTATCACATGACTGTATGCATTAGGCTGGTAATAATAATAAACAGTTGCTTGGATGCAGTGGATTAGTGGTTAGGACATCTGCCAAACCATCGACAGGTTGCAAGTTTGAATCACTAGACACTTTACCTAGTACTGCTTGTGGAGTACAAGATAAAATTATAAGTATTCACAGATAGCCATGTAGAAGCAATATTTAACAGTTGCTATCTGACTACAAGAAAGCTTACAAAAGCAAGAAAACCATGATGGCCTTATGTCGCTCACCTGAATCATCTAAATAAATAAATTGTGAGGCCATACTATAAAAGGTGTTTGTTTCCCATTTCCCGACCAACCCACTAAAAATGGCCGTACTCAAGTATTGACCTTAAACTTTTTAAACGATTGCGAAACAAGCTTTAACAACTTATGTTAATCACTCTCGGATGAAAGCGTAAATGTGGTCATTCGTGTGGAAAGAAACCGGAGTACGCAGAGAAAACCCACCTGTCCGATCTGGCGACCACCGTACCTTCCAGGTCTGAGGATCGAACCCAGGTCACATTGGTGAGAAGTGAGCGCTCTAACCACTGCACTAATCGGACAGCTATTTTTACGTACACATCAATATTGAGATCTAGTCATATGAAATGCAGCCATCAGTCTAGTTATTATTATTATGATTTATTTTGTCCAACTGTTATTATTAAACGACCCTATAATCATTTGGAAATGATACCATTATTGTAGAAAAAAATTATTATTGCCTGCCTGCCTGCCTGCCTGCCTGCCTGCCTGCCTGCCTGCCTGCCTGCCTGCCTGCCTGCCTGCCTGCCTGCCTGCCTGCCTGCCTGCCTGCCTGCCTGCCTGCCTACCTACCTACCTACCTACCTACCTACCTACCTACCTACCTACCTACCTACCTACCTACCTACCTACCTACCTACCTACCTACCCACCTACCCACTTAAGAAACCAACCCACCAAAACCCACCCAAATGCCTGCCTACCTACCTACCCCAACCACCCCACCCCCCACCCACCCCCTACCCTACCTATCAACCAGACGAACATTATTTTAATTGTGGCCTAATGCAAAATATATATATATAAAATAAGGAAAATTGCTCTGGTCCCTTGGAGCCTCATTTACTGCCAAGCAAAATTCATTTGAGCTGTTTCAGATGAGACTGCAAACTATATGATTACTTGTGTACAATTATTATGAAATCTGACCATTCCGAGGAGAATAGTTTTCAGTTTCAATATAGAATACTAAGATAATACAGTGCACATGCCTTCAGACATGAATGAAGTCCTATAAAACTCCATACCTGGCTTTTCTTTCTCTGTTCTATATAAATATTTCAAGTGTTCCCCTTTAGAATGAGCAGTATGAGAAACATTAGTCAGTTACAGCCCCTGAATAATCCTAATAGTAGATTGGTTCTCTTAATTGGTTTCCTCTGTTTTTATCGTTGTTTCCTTTGCTCCACATGTTTTCCATTCTTATCCGTATTCGCGTCTTATAATTATGAAATTATTAAATCTCGACAGATATCCTTTAGCATATCCAATGGATACCATACTGTAAAAATTGGTTCAATTAATTAACACGATTTTGATAAAATTACATTTATCCTAACACAACATCAGTTTAGACGACAACAGTAAAAACAAAGGATTCCAACTAAAAGGACCAATATACATCTATGGATAAATCTGACTTTATCCATCAAGGGAGGTAATAGAAAAACCAGCAATGTCTTTCATTCCCTTTGTATGCTATAGAAATGGTTTCTAATCCCATTCAATCTACTGCTGTTAAATTATATGTAAAATGTTCATTTCTTGATTACACGTAAAAACACTGAAATAAATAATACCTAAACTAAATGGATCATGCATGTATGATGCACGGACACCATATAAACCAATGTGTGAAGCTTCAGAGGAGCTACAGACGGATCTGTAGTCCAGTGGTAACACGCTGGACTGGTAATCCAGGGATCGCAGGTTCGATCCCCCGCCTGACCCTAATAAAATTAACAGTCTTTCAGATGGGACGTTAAACCGAGGTCTCATGTCGGTGCTTTACACCGTGCACGTAAAAGAACCAGAGGAGACTCTAGAATGGGTCTCTGTCTGTATCATTGCACTATCCTCCAAAAATATAAAATGACTAATCTCTTCAGGAGGTGTCGCTCATATGGGCAACTGGTAACGACGATAAATAAACGTAAAACACACAATTCAAAGGAGCTGCTCCATTTGATGAAACTGGTTGTTCACCGGCACATACACCAGAACACCTACCTATACTAATAGATCATAATGATTATTGATCAGATGTGCTGAAAATAATGAGATAATGCAGACACATTATGTAGAATTATCAGTGTAACTGCAAGGGATGGGACCAAACATAGATTAGTTTTAAAAACAAATGATTAGTAATGCCAAATGATTAATGAAGCTAAGCAACATGGGTTCGTATTATATCTGCAAGAAGTTCCAAAAGTAAATAATATTAATGTGGTAGGTTTAATATGCAATATATTAAATTGCAAAATATCTGGACCCACAATATTATTGCTCATCAGACCTCAATCCTGAAATCCATCACCATGGGGGAGAGAGAAGAGGTATGTGGAATTTAAATGCATTGCCTAAGGGCACAATTGTAATGGCTACAGCTGGGCTCGAACTCCTGGCCTCTGACATGTGAAGTGCACGAGCTATCACTAGCGCTATCGCAATATGTTTGACAACATTCTCACCAATGCGACCCGGGTTCGATCCTCGGACAGGGAAGTATGTGAGATGGTACGATGGTCGCCAGATTGGACAGGTGGGTTTTCTCCGGGTACTCCGACCACATATACGCTTACATCCGAGCAAACGAGAGTGATTAATATAAGTTGTTCAAATTTGCTTCGCAATCGTTGTAAAATAAATAAAGTATAAAAAAATATGTTTTGATGTGAATGAATATGTTGCCTATCAAGTCATACTGTTGATTGTTGATCAGTATGCAGTGAGCAGTCGCTTACGTCTGATGTCATTACAGTAAACATACCTATTTAGGTCACGCAGAATAGATTGTGGAACGCTCTCCTGCAACGCGGGCATGTTATCTCTCTCAAAGCTAGTGATGGAGCTGGAGTGACCAGAGTCCGTAGAACATTGTGGGTTGGTTTGATTCCCTAAGCTTCTACTTAGTGTCCAAACCTCTGCTGAGCAGTCAAACCCAGACGTTGAACTTCTCTCGGACCTTGATCCTTGCGAATGTTCTGTACTCGGTTCCTCCAGATGAGAGGAAACGTTGTGAGCAGAGTTTATGGAATGTGAGTGGCGGGAACGCGGGTGTCCATTAGCATCCTCTTCGAGGAGTATGGAGAGATGATGAGATGTACACGGTGATCTGAAACGTTACAAAACATAATTAGTGTGCAAACATTTCGGAAATTATGAAATCTCACCTGTGTTAAAGAACACCTTTGAATAGAACAACACCTGCCTCTAAACACTACCATTCCCACCTCCCATCCCACCTGTCTCTAAACACTACCATTCTCATCTCCCGTCTCACCTGTCTCTAAACACTACCATTCCCACCTCCCATCTCACCTGTCTCTAAACACTACCATTCTCATCTCCCGTCTCACCTGTCTCTAAACACTACCATTCCCACCTCCCATCCCACCTGTCTCTAAACACTACCATTCCAATCTCCCATCCCACCTGTCTCTAAACACTACCATTCCAATCTCCCATCCCACCTGTCTCTAAACACTACCATTCCAATCTCCCATCCCACCTGTCTTTAAACACTACCATTCCAATCTCCCATCCCACCTGTCTCTAAACACTACCATTCCCATCTCCCATCCCACCTGTCTCTAAACACTACCATTCTGATCTCCCATCACACCTGTCTCTAAATACTATGAGTCCAATCTCCCATCCCACATGTCTCTAAACACTACCATTCCAATCTCCCATCACATCTGCCTCTAAACACTACCATTCCAATCTCCCATCACACCTGTCTCTAAATACTATGATTCCAATCTCCCATCACACCTGCTTCTAAACACTACCATTCTAATCTCCCATCCCACCTGTCTCTAAATACTACAATTCCAAACTCCTATCCCACCTGTCTCTAAACACTACCATTCCAATCTCCCAGCCCACCTGTCTCTAAACACTACCATTCCAATCTCCCATCCCACCTGTCTCTAAACACTACCATTCCAATCTCCCATCACACCTGTCTCTAAACACTACCATTCCAATCTCCCATCACACCTGTCTCTAAACACTACCATTCCAATCTCCCATCCCACCTGTCTCTAAACACTACCATTCTGATCTCCCATCCCACCTGTCTTTAAACACTACCATTCCCACCTCCCATCACACCTGTCTCTAAACACTACCATTCCAATTTCCCATCACACCTGTCTCTAAACACTACCATTCCAATCTCCCACCCCACCTGTCTCTAAACACTACCATTCCAATCTCCCATCCCACCTGTCTCTAAACCCTACCATTCTCATCTCCCATCACACCTGTCTCTAAACACTACCATTCCAGCTCTCATCCCACCTGTCTCTAAACACTACCATTCCAATCTCCCATCCCACCTGTCTCTAAACCCTACCATTCTCATCTCCCATCACACCTGTCTCTAAACACTACCATTCCAGCTCTCATCCCACCTGTCTCTAAACACTACCATTCCAATCTCCCATCCCACCTGTCTCTAAACACTACCATTCTGATCTCCCATCCCACCTGTCTCTAAACACTACCATTCCAATCTCCCATCCCACCTGTCTCTAAACACTACCATTCCAATCTGCCATGCAACCTGTCTGTAAACACTACTATTCTGATCTCCCATCACACCTGTCTCTAAACACTACCATTCTCATCTCCCATCACACCTGTCTCTAAACATTACCATTCCAATCTCCCATCCCACCTATCTCTAAAGACTACCATTCTCATCTCCCATCCCACATGTCTCTAAACACTACCATTCTGATCTCCCATCACATCTGTCTCTAAACACTACCATTCTCATCTCCCATCACACCTGTCTCTAAACATTACCATTGCAATTTCCCATCACACCTGTCTCTAAACACTACCATTCTCATCTCCCATCCCACCTGTCTCTAAACACTACCATTATAACCTCCCATCACACCTGTCTCTAAACACTACCATTCCAATCTCCCATCCCACCTGTCTCTAAACACTACCATTCCAATCTCCCATCCCACCTGTCTCTAAACACTACCATTATAATCTCCCATCACACCTGTCTCTAAATACTACCATTCCCATCTCCCATCCCACCTGTCTCTAAACACTACTATTATAACCTCCCATCACACCTGTCTCTAAATACTACCATTCCAATCTCCCATCACACCTGTCTCTAAACACTACCATTCCAATCTCCCATCACACCTGTCTCTAAACACTACCCTTCCAATCTCCCATCCCACCTGTCTCTAAACACTACCATTCTGATCTCCCATCCCACCTGTCTTTAAACACTACCATTCCCACCTCCCATCACACCTGTCTCTAAACACTACCATTCCAATTCTCCCACCCACCTGTCTCTAAACCCTACCATTCTCATCTCCCATCACACCTGTCTCTAAACACTACCATTCCAGCTCTCATCCCACCTGTCTCTAAACACTACCATTCCAATCTCCCATCACACCTGTCTCTAAACACTACCATTCCAATCTCTCATCCCACCTGTCTCTAAACACTACCATTCCAATATCCCATCCCACCTGTATCTAAACACTACCATTCCAATCTCCCATCCCACCTGTCTCTAAACCCTACCATTCTCATCTCCCATCACACTTGTCTCTAAACACTACCATTCTCATCTCCCATCCCACCTGTCTTTAAACACTACCATTCCAGCTCTCATCCCACCTGTCTCTAAACACTACCATTCTCATCTCCCATCCCACCTGTCTTTAAACCCTACCATTCCAATCTCTCATCCCACCTGTCTCTAAACACTACCATTCTCATCTCCCATCCCACCTGTCTTTAAACCCTACCATTCTCATCTCCCATCACACCTGTCTCTAAACACTACCATTCTCATCTCCCATCCCACCTGTCTTTAAACACTACCATTCCAATCTCTCATCCCACCTGTCTCTAAACACTACCATTCTCATCTCCCATCCCACCTGTCTTTAAACACTACCATTTCACATCACACCATTATCAACACAGTTTAACCTCCCAGTGAAGACCAATTTTTTGACATAGATCACAGTTTTGCCATTCCCATGACTGATCTGTTTTGTTTTGTTTTTTTAATACAAATTTATTTTAGCTCAATTGCAAAACAAGTTCTTACAACTTATATTAATCACTCTTGAGACCTCATTCCTGATGGAATCCATCGCCACTAGGGAGGGAGAAAAGGCATGTGGAGTTGCATGAACTCCGGACCTTTCGCATTTTGATTGATCTGTTTGATATGGGTAACTGTACACTGATAAATTTCCAATGGGTTATGCTGTCGAGGCATGCTAAACAAAGAGCTGCTTCCTCTAGAGTGAATTAAATAAGCTAGAAGAAATAATTAAGCTAGAACAATTAAAACATCTAGAAATGTTCGTCACAATCAAACTAATAATATAATAATAATAATATCCCATTTGGCTTAGAAAACTCAGGGGTAAATTACAGTTGAAAATACACATACCGGTATATTTCATAAATTCTGTTCGGTATTTGGAAAAGAGGAAGTTTTTTTCCCAATGAACATAGAAGGGACAAATTATGGACCAAGAAATGTTTTTAGCTTGGAGGGAATTCCAGTTCAGAGGGGTTTCACTGTAGGCCTACTTATAATAAATATAGGATCTTAGTGGTGATTTCATATCATATTTTATGAAACTAGTTTTGGAATTTGCTATTAAGTGAGACTTTTGGTTCTGACGTAGATCTACTCTATTAGATAATTATATTATAACATAGTTAGGTACATAATGGGACATTAATAGAGAAAGGGTTACCGAACATGAAAAGTCCTGAAATATACTTGTCACTTGATGTTGATGATGCAACCTAAGTTTGATATGAATTTGGATGAGAACTGTATGAGTATAGGCCACAGGAAAGTATGACACACTATGTGCTTCCCGGTTCGCTAGAGACTGGGTGCTAGCCCGAGTTCCAGTCTGATTTTTCACATTTTAACTTCTGGCAAAATGAAAATCAGAAACTCAATACGGCCCAATTAATGGTCTCGGTGTTAACATATATTTATTTGACTGACCAGGCAAAAAATATCAACGCCTGTTCCCAGGCTAACTGAGGGCATAAGAAACAATATATACTTACTTGTTTGGATTTAAACCACTAGCTTTGAACAGCTCAGCTTGCACAGATTCAATCAATAGAGGTTCATTTTCAGTATTCCGCAACTTGGTCATCTTAGCAGTATCCGTGCATTGCGGGTCTGTTTTATTACAATTTCCTTCATCACAGTGGACTGACCTTATTGCCGATGTTGGCAGAGGTGTGCTGGAGAACTTCGGAGAACTGTTTGACAACAACGAATCAGAGCTCTCATACTCGGGAGTCAAGTCACTTGCACGCATATACGGTGTATTATATGATCTTGTCAGGTTCACATGACCTTGCTTTATTGCACTTTGGAAACTATTGCTCCTTGACATCACATTGTTTGCATCTTTGAATGCATGTTTCTGATTTTCGATCGCTTTCCTGTAGCTCTTCGTTCTTAGCATGGCATATCCTTCATCTCTGTTACTATTTAAATTATCAGAAGAACTTTCGAAACATTCTGGTTGGCCAACAACACCTTTATCAATGTCTTGCCTAGAGTCTATATTTTCTACAAATTGTAACTTTTGAAATTCAATCCCAGTTGAATGAATACCATAGTTTGGCTCAGAATATTCTTTATCTGAATATTTCGGAAATCTTCTAATTTTCAGTCCCACACTATTGCTGAAGTCTTGCATGCTATCGTAACTTGATGACAGTTCGATTTCTGAATCTTCAGAACTCTCTGACTTGAATCTCCTGGGTATATCCCTTCTATGCATTTTCTCATGTTCTGCAGAGCTATCCAAGTTGTCTGTATCAATATCTGTCTTTTCGCTCTCCAAGTTTTCAGAATTACCTGTTCTTTTAATGTCCAACTCTCCACTATCCAAGTTACCTAGTTTATCAATCTCTGATTCTTCATTATACAGATCTTCAGAATTAACTATATTACTATCACAATTACCAGGCTGCTGTGTAGAGGTACACTCTTCTTTACTGTATTTTCTAATTAAAGGCACAGATCTGTTATATTTTTCATGGTGCTTTTCACAGTGGCCGCATGTTCTAGCGTCATCATTAAACTTGTGTCGCCTGGTAATTCTCACAAAGTCTATGTTTAAAGCCTCTGAAATATTAATAAAAAACAACTAATATAACATGTCTGTTTATACAGTTGATGTATATATAGCATAAAGCAGTCACAAATTATGTATTTTCACTGTAGGGTACAGCATCTAATCAACATGAAAATGCTATACCATACTGTGCGCACTTGTCTCCCTTAATTAAATAGCTAACATATCTCAATCATTAAACCAAATTATCACTAGAGCTTTTGCGGAAAGCTTTGGTTATTTATTTTTTATCAGCAAAAACTGTTTGCTCTGTTTACTTTAATAATGTAAATATTTTCAGGTGTTTTACGTTTATTTATCGTCGCTACCGGTTGCCCATATGAGCGAAGCTTCCTGAAGAGATTAGTCATTTCAGATTTTTGGAGGATAGTGCAATGATACAGACAGAGACCCATTCCAGAGTCTCTTCTGGTTCTTGTACGTGCACGGTGTAAAGCACCGACACAAGACCTCGGTTTAAAGTCCAAATTGAAAGACTGTTCATTTTATTAGGATCAGACGGGGGATCGATCGAACCTGCGATCCCTGGATTACCAGTCCAACATGTTACCACTGGACTACAGATCCATCTGTAGCTCCTTTGAAGCTTCACACATTGGTTTATATGGTGTCCGTGCATCATACATGCATGATCCATTATGTAAATATTTTCACCCCTACCCTAATATTATATATACCGTAGAACAAAACACATGGGGTTCATTTTCATACATACATTTATTGCGCTTTCTAACATCTTTGAGCATACCGCATCTTTATTTACATCATAAAGACAAATAATGTCAATCAAAACTAAGCTGTAATTACGTTAAATTAATTAACATGGGCAATATTACAAAATTACATTTTATATAAAGGGAGACAATGAGTATTGTATTTGTACCAACAAGTGGAGAATTTGATGCTCTTCTCTTGCAAGAATGCTGCAGCAGCCTCGACTTCTCAATTTTCTGTAAATTAAATATTGTAATGAGACAAAATCACAAGGCCACCGACCCAAGAGGTGTCTCCCCACGCGTGATTGACTGTATAAAGGTTCACCAAATTGCCAAATTTCAAGTAGGTCAGTGGTAGAGTGGGTACTTAGTGTTGGTGTTGAGAATTAGTACTCGGATGTGTATGCAAAGTTTCAAAGTAATACCTTCGATGTTTTTTGAAGAATACTAATTTCTGAAATCAGGCCAAAGTTCAAGGTCACTGTGGGTGTAAAGAATTAGTCCTCGGATGTGTATGCAAAGTTTCAAGGCAATAACTTGGACAAATATTTCAGTCACGCTTGGGGGGGGACTTATTGTGGGAGTAGAGAATTAGTTCTTTGATGTATATGCGAGGTTTCAAAGCAGTAACGTTGACGTTTTTTTGAGAAATGATAATATCTTTATGCATAAATAATTTATGGTTCAAGGTCACTCATAGGGAGGGGAGGGGGACTTGTTAGGGGGTAACGAACAACCTCTAGAAACAGTATGCAGGTTATCAAAGCCTTCTATTTGACAGATTTTTAGTTATTTTAGCTATATACAAATATGTAGTTGTTGACGGCGCTGTCCCAAAAGATGACTGCTTAGTCTCGCTTTCCAGTAAAGTAGGAGAGACAAAAACCATTTACGCTGTATAAACAAATGAAGAAGTACAAATAAAGAATGCTTATAAGGAAGACATAGGCTCAATTTAATGTCACTTGATAACAAGAGGGCCACAAATTTCTGTAACCTGAGTAACTCTACAAGAATTTATGGTCACCATGGCAGTTGTCCATGACATTTGATCGGCAATATTCTAAGCAATGTTCATCTACTAGTTTGCCCCCCGTCTAGAGAGGACAAGTCAGAAATTGATATTAAAGATGGCCACTTTGGATTTCGGAAACCAATAATTTAGTCTACTTAGTCATAACATACTTCCATCACAGTCCCCACAGAGGACTTCCACAACTACATCATACTTAGTTCAAACTTGATTTCTTTTACAGTGATTGGGAAGCAAACTTATATTAATCATTCTCGTTGGCGCGAATGAAAGCATAAATGTGGTCATTCATGTGGGAGGAAACCGGAGAAAACCCACCTGTATGATCTGGCGACCACCGTACCATCTCACATACTTCCCGGTCCGAGGATTGAACATGATATTTACACTAAGTAGGTATGAGAGAATATTTGTTTGTTTCAGTGAATGATTGAATTATATTTCAATGAATGAACGATGAAAGCAATATTATCACGAGTGACACTAGTGATAGCTTGCTATGTTCATGAGTGAAATATGATTCGCTTCTTCACTTAAACAATCAAATATTCTTTTATTTTAGACTGATAGAAAACGATGCAACTGTGAACTAAATGGCGCTAGAACGTCGCGTTTAGACAATCTTGAGTCCAAAAACGTTCGAGTTGACACATATCAACATGCAATGGATAGGTGCCATGCATGCAAAGCAGTGAGAAATAAATTGTGTTATTCCGCTGCTTTCAACATTTTATTTCCCTGATAACATTTCTATATTTCATTGGAAAGCATAAAATAAAATTCTCTATTTATAGAAGGGCTTTCACTACTACGTCCTATCTACATAGACAGAAACATGATACAAACCAGAGAATTGAGGGTTTCAACCAATACGTCCTATCTACATAGACAGAAACATGATACAAACCAGAGAACTGAAGGTTTCTACCACTACGTCCTATCTACACAGAAAGAAACATGATACAAACCAGAGAACTGAGGGTTTCTACCACTACGTCCTATCTACATAGAAAGAAACATGATACAAACCAGAGAACTGAGGGTTTCTACCACTACGTCCTATCTACATAGACAGAAACATGATACAAACCAGAGAACTGAGGGTTTCTACCACTACATCCTATCTACACAGACAGAAACATGATACAAACCAAAGAACTGAGGGTTTCTACCACTATGTCCTATCTACACAGACAGAAACATGATACAAACCAAAGAACTGAGGGTTTCTACAATACGTCCTATCTACACAGACAGAAACATAATACAAACCAGAGAACTGAGGGTTTCTACAACTACGTCCTATCTACACAGACAGAAACATGATACAAACCAGAGAACTGAGGGTTTCTACCACTACGTCCTATCTACACAGACAGAAACATGATACAAACCAAAGAACTGAGGGTTTCTACAATACGTCCTATCTACACAGACAGAAACATGATACAAACCAGAGAACTGAGGGTTTCTACAACTACGTCCTATCTACACAGACAGAAACATGATACAAACCAGAGAACTGAGGGTTTCTACCAATACGTCCTATCTACACAGACAGAATCATGATACAAACCAAAGAACTGAGGGTTTCTACAATACGTCCTATCTACACAGACAGAAACATGATACAAACCAGAGAACTGAGGGTTTCTACAACTACGTCCTATCTACACAGACAGAAACATGATACAAACCAGAGAACTGAGGGTTTCTACAACTACGTCCTATCTACACAGACAGAAACATGATACAAACCAGAGAACTGAGGGTTTCTACCAATACGTCCTATCTACACAGACAGAAACATGATTCAAACCAGAAAACTGAGGGTTTCAACCAATACATCCTATCTACACAGACAGAAACATGATACAAACCAAAGAACTGAGGGTTTCTACCACTACGTCCTATCTACACAGACAGAAACAATGTATGATACAAACCAGAGAACTGAGAGTTTCTACCACTACGTCCTATCTACATAGACAGAAACATGATACAAACCAAAGAACTGAGGGTTTCTACCACTACGTCCTATCTACACAGACAGAAACATAATACAAACCAGAGAACTGAGGGTTTCTACCACTACGTCCTATCTACACAGACAGAAACATGATACAAACCAAAGAACTGAGGGTTTCTACCACTACGTCCTATCTACATAGACAGAAACATGATACAAACCAGAGAACTGAGGGTTTCTACCACTACGTCCTATCTACATAGACAGAAACATGATACAAACCGTCAAGTGAGGGATTGGTCCAAAAAAGTAGGAAAATAGGAATTCCGACGGTGAAAAAATAGGAATAAAATAGGAAAATATTGTCTAAAATAGGAATAAAATAGGAATAAAATGTTATTTTAAGATGTCTTTCCATCACATTTTATGGCCATCCTGACCATTTAATAGTTATTATTGATAATTTCTGTTGTACTGCTGATGAAAGACTATAACTTTTAATTCTTATTTCAAGTAATATTAATTGCTTCAAGATTCAAAAACACGATTTCGACACATTACTTGTACTCTAATAATTAAAGTGATGTACATATCGATGGTCTAGTCTCAAAAGGTTGTAAGTGCTATGCTTTAGCATAGCAGTTACAACCTTTTGAGACTAGACCATCAATATATGTTGGCCTCCATACCATCCCCTTCAGCCAACCCAATCCACCATTGTCTTCATTAATATGTTTAGATTTTTTTTTTTTATTAATGAACATGCTGGATGTGGTGTTGTATTAACACATAAACAGTCAGCTATATAATATATGCATCAATATGCAGCAATTAAAAACACAAATTGAACATTGTGTTAGCTGTTACACAACTGACAAAGCTGGTTAGCTGCAAAGCCATAAAATGCTAGGAATATTTGCATGTATAGCCACATAAAATGGGACCGCATATCACATTAGGGAGATTGTGATTCCAAATTTGTAACGGGAACGCGTATGTGTAGCTAAGAAATTGTGTCCCTTTTGAACGTCACATCAGTTTTAAAAGGGAAACAAATATGTATCAATTTAATAACTACAGTACACGTATGCATTTTCCGTTACAAGTTTGAAATCGCAACCTCCATATTGATTGCTTATTGGTGTTTCAGGCACAGAACTTGCAACTTAAATGTAATAGAGTCCTGTCGGGAATGCACCTATATTTGCCAATTCAGCACTGAATATGTGTATTGCTTTGCTTTGATTTACAACACCAATAGCAATGTATGGGTCATATTTTAATCACCTCTAACAATATTAAACTAAGCCATTTAGCATGCAATTCTATTCTAGGAATCAGAAGCAGTAGTGACCGATCTCCACAAAGGACTTAGATTATATGGAAAGCTAGTGTGTGATAAAAAGCGTAGCATTAAAGCTGTTTATAAACCAAGCACCTAGCAAGGACATAATAATCATCAGTGATGAATTTGTTGGAACATTTATTTATATTACCCGGTACTAAAATTTGTTAAATACACCATATTTTCTGATAAATAGCCACATCAAATGGTCAAGACATCCAAATAATCTGCCTGTTATGAGAATGAGAAATAGGATAGGATACTGTACACTATTCTATTTCTGATGTCACATGTGGCAAGGTACAATTTAAATGTCGAAATATTCATCCTGATGTAAGAAGGCACACCACCACATCCAGCCTCAATAAATGTTGAACTAATTTAATCTTGTAGCAATTTCACATTACGTACCAGTATTAACAGCATTTAAAATATTAAAGTTAGTATGCATGTATTTGCTATGAAGATATAATCATATGATGATGGTGATATGGGATTTTACGTCCGTTCAATAGCCAAGGGCATATACAGTCAGGATTTGGTGCAATGTGTAGATCTTTAGATCTCTGCCCAGTATACCAAATGAGTCCTCAACACACCAGAATCACTTAACCATCCCTAAAATAGGACTACTATAGATATTGTTACAACTCTTAAAAGATGCATATCGAGTCAAGCCTCACATACAAGAGTTGAGCTGACATGATTTGTTGTTATTCAAGAAATGTCCTGCTGATATAACCATTTTGAACGTCATGAACTGAAAAGAACGTCACTCCCATCATGTTTGTACAATTTGAAGGTGTCCTTTTTACTGTTATTTGGCTTTCTTCTTTGGTACACCACTCTCATCAGAATCTGCAGCCTTCTTTTTAGTAGTTTTGGAAGGAATAGCCTTCTCTAACAGTTTCATTTTATTGTTATCCAACAACTTCTGTTTCTCTTTTATTGTCTCTAAGGTTTTCATTGCGTTTTCACGTTTGGATTTGGCAACGTCAATCATAGTTGAGGCAACTTTGACACTTTGCTGATTCATAATAGGTTCACTGATGGCATTATGTAATTTCTGTGTAGCATCGCTTAACAGTTCATCTGCTTCCTTTAGAGCAGAGGTAGCTTTCTTCTCTTTTGCAATCAAGTCTTCTTCTTGCTTTACCAGAGCTTGTTTTTTCTCCACCATCTGTTCTTTCTCTTTCCTCAGCCTCTCTTCAACGTCTGACTTTTGCCTTGCTTGTTCGCGTTTTCTTGCTTGCTCCTTCTTCTCATCTTCTAACATGGCTTTATAAGCTACATGTGCACTTTTAACATACATTTTCATCTCCTTGGTGACAGGGATTTTCTCAGGTTGGTTGTTAACCGGATCGTAGAAGTGAACAGCATCTTTAACAGCACGCAGACCACATATAGTGTTATCACCCAGAGTAGACCTTTCATTTGTGACTAACCTGGCATTGATGGAAAGACTTCGTTCAGATTCTGCATTCATTTGAGCCAACACAAGTCCAGATTTGATAATGCATGGTAGTACAGAGTAACGGTCGGTGTTGCTAACTGATTTCAACATGAAGATCTCATTCCAGTAATGGTCAATTCTTTGCTCTTTGTTTATTGTGGCAATGTCATCATCGTTTTGCAATGCTTTCCACTCATCAAGAACACAAGACACGTCAACATCTGGCTGAAGTCTTCGCGCAATGCTCTGAATGGCAGATTGTGTGCTCTTACGCTCCAACTTGTTGGGGTTTAGGCATCCGAGATCTTGCAGAAGGTGGTTTTGAAGAGGTAGCTTGTGCTGCAGATGACCAATTGCTGCACAGAAGAAGGAACGAACACCAAGCATGACAGATCTTTGCTTTTCTTTGTTTAGTCTCTGTAACACATCTCTACTATGGTCACCCATCACTATGTCTTCATCCGCCAGTCGCAGCTGAATGTCTTCACATGGAAGTTTTGACAGTTCAGTGCCATATTTCCCTTTCATTGCATCTGATTTCAGAAACCTACGCATCAACTTGGTAAGGGTTTGGCACATCAAATCATACACTAAATGAACTGTTGGTGTACTTCTCTGGAAGAGAGTTAGGAAATCTTCAAATATGGGAATGATGTTGTTCAGAAATTCCAGGTTGAATTTTGTGGCATCCTTCTCCCCAGTTGCCAGTAGAGCTGCTACACGTCGGTAGTTGACACTCTTAGGAGTTGTTCGTGGATCTTTGCCCAGATATTTTACAAACTGCAACAGAGCATCCCACTGCTCCAGGATTCTGCTAATGGCTGGACCGAGACTCAGCCACCGGACTTCAGTGTGTTGCTGAAATTGATGTGTCGCAATATCCAGTTCAAACTGAAGCTTCTCATAATCTTCTCGCCTTGCCGCGGAATGTTTGAATAGAGCATGCACATCCCTGCACAGTTGATCAATATCAGCTGAGAGTTTCTCCAATCCTTTCCCGAATGCATTGTGAACAGTATGCAAGATACAACTGCCTAGATCGACAAATCCAGGAAAGTCGGGACATTCTTCTTTGATGGACTTTTGTAATGCACTGAAGATAGTCTTGTTGACATTTGGCCCATCTCGTACCAGTGTGGAGAGCTTGTCAATCGGCATGTTGTCGTCCAATAGCTGTGCCATCATCTTTGAAGCTACAGTTTTGCCTTCAGCATGACCAAACATCAATGAGGTGTAGTAGGCCACCCATACTTCATTGTGTGTTGGCGACCAATATCTGACAGTTAAGTCCATCTGTTTCTTTACTTGGGTTGTTGTAGTTTCATCAAAGTGAATGCTAAATGGAAGCTGTGACGATTTGATATCGGCACACAGTACACCTTTGAAGTAGGGCTTGAGTCCGTTTGAAATCATGTAAGATGCACTTGTTCTACTCAGTGAAAATTCTTTTGCAATTTTGCTATCAGGAAACATTGCTCTGAACGTATCTCCAATGTGATCAACTGACCGGAGACTATAGTTTGACAAGGATACCTTCGCTAACCAGTAAATTTGTGCTGTGAGAAAGGCATCATTGTAGTTGATGCTTGTTAAAGTTTTGTCACTAGATGTGCTACTACTGGAGTTGTTCTCATTTGACGTACTTGCAACAGTTACAAATAGTTTAGTTTGTGAATTATCACGCATTAACTTGCTTGCATGCTTGTGCTTTTCCTTTTTAGCATGCTGCAGCAGTTGAGATTTGCCAGCATTGTCACTTTTAATATCGTTGTTACATAGGCGGCAATATCCATGGAATACATCTTTTCCTTCTCTGCACCATTCACTTAGTCTCTGTCCATTTGAGTCAATGGTCAACAGCCATGACGGATTAAAGTGAGTCTTGCCACTAGGCATGTTTCTTGTTCAAAATATATTCAATGTTAGTTAAAGTTTGTCTTCCAGTAATACTATAATGTTAGTTGCCCTCCACCACTGAATCTATAAGTAGATTAAAAGTGTGCATGCATGGACAATATTCAGAAAGTTTAAATTACATCTCAATTCCAAATCAGAGTGTGTTTTTTCATTTAAACTAGAATGGCCACTGCCAACATGTCACGCCCACCTAGGTATTAGCCGGACAATTGGACATGCAGGTGGATCGGTCTCATGGCGAATAATATAAGGGCGGCAAACATGCATATACTTTTTTATGTCAATTGGTGAAGTTATCCAGGTTGCAGATATATAATATGCCTAACAACTTTAATGTATGCACACACGCATGGACAAACTGATGCCAAAGTGTCAACTCTGATGACAACATTGTTCTCTGATTTGGAGAAGAAATGTAACTAAAAACTATATACCCTCGTCATACTTTTTATGACGTGGGTATAAAAAGCAGCTCTGGAGGCAAGGAACGCTAATGCCTTTCAATCTTCTGTACACAGGTCCGCAAAATAGTTATAATACTAGTAGTACCTTCCCGTTTACAAAGTGCATGTACAAAATACTAATGTACAATTAATGGACTAATGCAAATTTATGCACAATTTAAAAGACAACATGCTGGAAAATGGCATAAAAGATTGCCATAGCTATCCAACAAATGCAAATTTTAAAAGGCATAATAATTGAATTTGAAAGACGACCTGCATGAAAATGGCACAGAAGATTGCCATAGCCATCTACATGTAACACAGTTGCATACCAGTGTATATGCAATAGCAGTTTCATAGTTACATTACAATCTACACTATTTATCTATATTGTCAACTTCACTGTCATGTGCATAGTTAAATTGGGCAAAAATGTGCACAGCTTTTCAAAATGGCCAGAAAATAGGAAAAATAGGAACAATTTGCCAGAAAATAGGATAAAATAGGAATTGCTCAAAAAATAGGAAAAAATAGGAAAAATAGGAATACTTGACGCTGGAAACATGATACAAACCAGAGAACTGAGGGTTTCTACAACTACGTCCTATCTACACAGACAGAAACATGATACAAACCAGAGAACTGAGGGTTTCTACCAATACGTCCTATCTACACAGACAGAAACATGATTCAAACCAGAAAACTGAGGGTTTCAACCAATACATCCTATCTACACAGACAGAAACATGATACAAACCAAAGAACTGAGGGTTTCTACCACTACGTCCTATCTACACAGACAGAAACAATGTATGATACAAACCAGAGAACTGAGAGTTTCTACCACTACGTCCTATCTACATAGACAGAAACATGATACAAACCAAAGAACTGAGGGTTTCTACCACTACGTCCTATCTACACAGACAGAAACATAATACAAACCAGAGAACTGAGGGTTTCTACCACTACGTCCTATCTACACAGACAGAAACATGATACAAACCAAAGAACTGAGGGTTTCTACCACTACGTCCTATCTACATAGACAGAAACATGATACAAACCAGAGAACTGAGGGTTTCTACCACTACGTCCTATCTACATAGACAGAAACATGATACAAACCAAAGAACTGAGGGTTTCTACCACTACGTCCTATCTACATAGACAGAAACATGATACAAACCAGAGAACTGAGGGTTTCTACCACTACGTCCTATCTACATAGACAGAAACATGATACAAACCAAAGAACTGAGGGTTTCTACCACTACGTCCTATCTACATAGACAGAAACATGATACAAACCAGAGAACTGAGGGTTTCTACCACTACGTCCTATCTACATAGACAGAAACATGATACAAACCAAAGAACTGAGGGTTTCTACCACTACGTCCTATCTACATAGACAGAAACATGATACAAACCAGAGAACTGAGGGTTTCTACCACTACGTCCTATCTACATAGACAGAAACATGATACAAACCAAAGAACTGAGGGTTTCTACCACTACGTCCTATCTACATAGACAGAAACATGATACAAACCAGAGAACTGAGGGTTTCTACCACTACGTCCTATCTACATAGACAGAAACATGATACAAACCAAAGAACTGAGGGTTTCTACCAATATGTTGTATCTACAGAGACAGAAACATGATACAAACCAGAGAACTGAGGGTTTTCTCTCTCTTGTTGAGTTTGTTCCTTAGTGCTTCAATCTCCTGTCTGATCTGATCCTTCAGTAACTCAGTAGAAACTGACAGAGAACACTCACTCTGAAATAATAGAAATCTTCAATAAATACAACAAAATAATAATTGTTCCTTCACCTTCAAAATGATACCCCTGTAACTCCTGGTACAAAACAAATAATACTAATTATGGAATGGGACCAATTTAATATAATCTGCCATCCATGAAACAGAAGTATTTATCACTTAACACACACATCAACTACCTCAGTTCAGTATAATAATCCAAATTACAGACGGCTCGGTAGTCCAGTGGTAACACGCTGGACTGGTAATCCAGGGATCGCAGGTTCGATCCACCGTCTGACGCTAATTAAATTAACAGTCTTTCAGATGGGACGTTAAACCGAGGTCTCGTGTCGGTGCTGTACACCGTGCACGTAAAAGAACCAGAGGAGACTCTGGAATGGGTCTCTGTCTGTATCATTGCACTATCCTCCAAACATTTAAAATGACTAATCTCTTCAGGAGGCGTCGCTCATATGGACAACCGGTAGCGACGATAAATAAACGTAAAACATACACAATTAATCCAGATACTAAGATACAAATAATTAATTTGATTTCTGCAACTGTATAAAATTGATGTAATTGTTAACCAATCAGTCAAATTAAATGTAAGTTGTGGCTTATGACTATTATTTTTCCCTGGAGCTATGTCAGAAAAAACTGTCAAAAAGTTTTCACCTTGCAAAATGGGTCCATATATTATGGTAGTGTATAAAGCCCATATATGGGAGTGTATAGATATGTTTGGTGTATACTAGTACATTTAGATACACAGACTCTGTACACCCCTGTACACTCGGATATACAGACTACATACACTCCTGTACACTTGGATATAGAGACTACATACACTCCTGTACACTTGGATATACAGACTACATAGACTCCTGTACACTTGGATATACAGACTACATACACTCCTGTACACTTGGATATACAGACTACATACACTCCTGTACACTCACATATACAGACTACATACACTCCTGTACACTTGGATATACAGACTACATACACTCCTGTACACTTGGATATAGAGACTACATACACTCCTGTACACTTGGATATAGAGACTACATACACTCCTGTACACTCACATATAGAGACTACATACACTCCTGTACACTCACATATACAGACTACATACACTCCTGTACACTCACATATACAGACTACATACACTCCTGTACACTCACATATACAAACTACATACACCCCTGTACACTCGCATATACAGACTACATAGACTCCTGTACACTTGGATATACAGACTACATACACTCCTGTACACTTGGATATACAGACTACATATTACACTCCTGTACACTTGGATATACAGACTACATATTACACTCCTGTACACTTGGATATACAGACTACATATTACACTCCTGTACACTTGGATATACAGACTACATATTACACTCCTGTACACTTGGATATACAGACTACATACACTCCTGTACACTTGGATATACAGACTACATACACTCCTGTACACTTGGATATACAGACTACATACACTCCTGTACACTTGGATATACAGACTACATACACTCCTGTACACTCACATATACAGACTACATACACTCCTGTACACTTGGATATACAAACTACATATTACACTCCTGTACACTTGGATATACAGACTACATATTACACTCCTGTACACTTGGATATACAGACTACATACACTCCTGTACACTCACATATACATACTACATACACTCCTGTACACTTGGATATACAGACTACATACACTCCTGTACACTTGGATATACAGACTACATACACTCCTGTACACTTGGATATAGAGACTACATACACTCCTGTACACTTGGATATACAGACTACATACACTCCTGTACACTTGGATATACAGACTACATATTACACTCCTGTACACTTGGATATACAGACTACATATTACACTCCTGTACACTTGGATATACAGACTACATACACTCCTGTACACTTGGATATACAGACTACATACACTCCTGTACACTTGGATATACAGACTACATACACTCCTGTACACTTGGATATACAGACTACATATTACACTCCTGTACACTTGGATATAGAGACTACATATTACACTCCTGTACACTTGGATATACAGACTACATATTACACTCCTGTACACTTGTATATACAGACTACATACACTCCTGTACACTCACATATACAGACTACATACACTCCTGTACACTTGGATATACAGACTACATACACTCCTGTACACTTGGATATACAGACTACATATTACACTCCTGTACACTTGGATATACAGACTACATACACTCCTGTACACTTGGATATACAGACTACATACACTCCTGTACACTTGGATATACAGACTACATATTACACTCCTGTACACTTGGATATACAGACTACATACACTCCTGTACACTTGGATATACAGACTACATACACTCCTGTACACTTGGATATACAGACTACTTACACTCCTGTACACTCACATATACAGACTACATACACTCCTGTACACTCGGATATACAGACTACATACACTCCTGTACACTTGGATATACAGACTACATACACTCCTGTACACTCACATATACAGACTACATACACCCCTGTACACTCGCATATACATACTACATAGACTCCTGTACACTTGGATATACAGACTACATACACTCCTGTACACTAGGATATACAGACTACATACACTCCTGTACACTCGCATATACAGACTACATACACTCCTGTACACTCAGATATACAGACTACATACACTCCTGTACACTTGGATATACAGACTACATACACTCCTGTACACTTGGATATACAGACTACTTACACTCCTGTACACTCACATATACATACTACATACACTCCTGTACACTCAGATATACAGACTACATACACTCCTGTACACTTGGATATACAGACTACATACACTCCTGTACACTAGGATATACAGACTACATATTACACTCCTGTACACTTGGATATACAGACTACATATTACACTCCTGTACACTTGGATATACAGACTACATATTACACTCCTGTACACTTGGATATACAGACTACATATTACACTCCTGTACACTTGGATATACAGACTACATACACTCCTGTACACTTGGATATACAGACTACATACACTCCTGTACACTTGGATATACAGACTACATACACTCCTGTACACTTGGATATACAGACTACATATTACATCTCCTGTACACTTGGATATAGACTACATATTACACTCCTGTACACTTGGATATACAGACTACATATTACACTCCTGTACACTTGTATATACAGACTACATACACTCCTGTACACTCACATATACAGACTACATACACTCCTGTACACTTGGATATACAGACTACATACACTCCTGTACACTTGGATATACAGACTACATATTACACTCCTGTACACTTGGATATACAGACTACATACACTCCTGTACACTTGGATATACAGACTACATACACTCCTGTACACTTGGATATACAGACTACATATTACACTCCTGTACACTTGGATATACAGACTACATACACTCCTGTACACTTGGATATACAGACTACATACACTCCTGTACACTTGGATATACAGACTACTTACACTCCTGTACACTCACATATACAGACTACATACACTCCTGTACACTCGGATATACAGACTACATACACTCCTGTACACTTGGATATACAGATACATACATACACTCCTGCTACATTACATACTCCTGTACACTACATATACAGACTACATACACTCCTGTACACTTGGATATACAGACTACATACACTCCTGTACACTTGGATATACAGACTACATACACTCCTGTACACTTGGATATACAGACTACATACACTCCTGTACACTTGGATATACAGACTACATACACTCCTGTACACTTGGATATACAGACTACATACACTCCTGTACACTTGGATATACAGACTACATACACTCCTGTACACTTGTATATACAGACTACATACACTCCTGTACACTCACATATACAGACTACATACACTCCTGTACACTTGGATATACAAACTACATATTACACTCCTGTACACTTGGATATACAGACTACATATTACACTCCTGTACACTTGGATATACAGACTACATACACTCCTGTACACTCACATATACATACTACATACACTCCTGTACACTTGGATATACAGACTACATACACTCCTGTACACTTGGATATACAGACTACATACACTCCTGTACACTTGGATATAGAGACTACATACACTCCTGTACACTTGGATATACAGACTACATACACTCCTGTACACTTGGATATACAGACTACATATTACACTCCTGTACACTTGGATATACAGACTACATATTACACTCCTGTACACTTGGATATACAGACTACATACACTCCTGTACACTTGGATATACAGACTACATACACTCCTGTACACTTGGATATACAGACTACATACACTCCTGTACACTTGGATATACAGACTACATACACTCCTGTACACTTGGATATACAGACTATATACACTCCTGTACACTTGGATATACAGACTACATACACTCCTGTACACTTGGATATAGAGACTACATACACTCCTGTACACTTGGATATACAGACTACATACACTCCTGTACACTTGGATATACAGACTACATACACTCCTGTACACTTGGATATACAGACTACATACACTCCTGTACACTTGGATATACAGACTACATACACTCCTGTACACTTGGATATACAGACTACATACACTCCTGTACACTTGGATATACAGACTACATACACTCCTGTACACTCGCATATACAGACTACATACACTCCTGTACACTCGCATATACAGACTACATACACTCCTGTACACTCGCATATACAGACTACATATCACACATACAGACTACATACACTCGGACATACAGACTACATACACTCGGACATACAGACTACATACACTCGGACATACAGACTACATACACTCAGACTACATACACTCGGACATACAGACTACATACACTCGGACATACAGACTACATACACTCAGACTACATACACTCGGACATACAGAATACATACACTCAGACTACATACACTCGGACATACAGACTACATACACTCGGACAAACAGACTACATACACTCGGACATACAGACTACATACACTCGGACATACAGACTACATACACTCAGACATACAGACTACATACACTCGGACATACAGCATACATACACTCAGACTACATACACTCAGACATACAGACTACATACACTCGGACATACAGACTACATACACTCGGACATACAGACTACATACACTCGGACATACAGACTACATACACTCGGACATACAGACTACATACACTCGGACATACAGACTACATACACTCGGACATACAGACTACATACACTCGTACATACAGACTACATACACTCGGACATACAGACTACATACACTCGGACATACAGACTACATACACTCGGACATACAGCATACATACACTCAGACTACATACACTCATACATACAGACTACATACACTCAGACATACAGACTACATACTCTCGGACATACAGACTACATACACTCGGACATACAGACTACATACACTCGTACATACAGACTACATACACTCGGATATACAGACTACATACACTCGTACATACAGACTACATACACTCGGATATACAGACTACATACACTCGGACATAGTTTGTTTGGACATACAGACTACATACACTCGGACATACAGACTACATACACTCGGACATACAGACTACATACACTCGGACATACAGACTACATACACTCGGACATACAGACTACATACACTCGGACATACAGACTACATACACTCGTACATACACACTACATACACTCGTACATACAGACTACATACACTCGGACATACAGACTACATACACTCGTACATACACACTACATACACTCGTACATACACACTACATACACTCCCAAATATGCATTTCCCATTGCACATGCATTGAATAAGTTCATTTCTGAGTGTTAGCACATGGTTATGCACGAGTCAGTTGATACCTGAGAAAAGAGAAATGTTAGGCCCACTAGCTGGTCTAAAGTTCTAATCGATACACCAACAGATGCAGTGTGTATCTTCATCAGGCATACATGTCCACACAGTGGGAGGTCTAAACAGACCTACACTTTCCTGATTCACTTTTAACTGTTTCCAGCCTAGCATGGCCTATTATTTCTATGTGAAAGTTCATTGATTTATACCTCGGTATGTGAAAGAGACATTAACTTTTTATACCAGGGTACAATTGTTCCATTCTTAAAATGACCTATTATTTCTATGTGAAAGAGACATTAAAGGTTTCATACCGCGGTAGAGTCCTCCTCGTCAGGGTTGTGTACGAGTCTCCAGAGATCCTTGAGATCCACGTCTCTATCTTCTCTACCCGTCTCGACACTTTCCTGGGTAACAACAAACGTAACAAACATTACAAGCAGTCAAACACAGAAATTATCTAACTTGATCAAACTTATTTCTAAATAAAACATTAGCAATCTACAGTTTACAGTGTTAGTGGTTACCTCTATTAAGCAGCCAACATGCATTAAGCAGCCATTTTTCAGATTCCCAATATCTTACTTTGCTATACATTTGACCTTTATTAAGCAGCCACTTTCTGTGATTCCCTTGGCTGGCAGCTTA
>CM026387.1:51699427-51770523 GCA_014843695.1 Archivesica marissinica
ACCTATCTAACAACAACACTACAGGTATGATATATCTCACTGGGCCCCTGAACTCCATACAAGTCCATAACCTATCTAACAACAACACTACAGGTATGATATATCTCACTGGACCCCTGAACTCCACACAAGTCCATAACCTATCTAACAACAACTACAGGTATGATATATCTCACTGGGCCCCTGAACTCCACACAAGTCCATAACCTATCTACAACAACACTACAGGTATGATATATCTCACTGGACCCCTGAACTCCACACAAGTCCATAACCTATCTAACAACACACTACAGGTATGATATATCTCACTGGACCCCTGAACTCCACACAAGTCCATAACCTATCTAACAACAACACCAGGTATGATATATCTCACTGGGCCCCTGAACTCCATACAAGTCCATAACCTATCTAACAACAACATACAGGTATGATATATCTCACTGGACCCCTGAACTCCATACAAGTCCATAACCTATCTAAACAACACTACAGGTATGATATATCTCACTGGACCCCTGAACTCCATACAAGTCCATAACCTATCTAACAACAACACTACAGGTATGATATATCTCACTGGACCCCTGAACTCCATACAAGTCCATAACCTATCTAACAACACTACAGGTATGATATATCTCACTGGACCCCTGAACTCCACACAAGTCCATAACCTATCTAACAACAACACTACAGGTATGATATATCTCACTGGACCCCTGAACTCCACACAAGTCCATAACCTATCTAACAACAACTATACAGGTATGATATATCTCACTGGGCCCCTGAACTCCATACAAGTCCATAACCTATCTAATAACAACACTACAGGTATGATATATCTCACTGGACCCCTGAACTCCATACAAGTCCATAACCTATCTAACAACACTACAGGTATGATATATCTCACTGGGCCCCTGAACTCCACACAAGTCCATAACCTATCTAACAACAACACTACAGGTATGATATATCTCACTGGGCCCCTGAACTCCATACAAGTCCATAACCTATCTAACAAAACACTACAGGTATGATATATCTCACTGGACCCCTGAACTCCATACAAGTCCATAACCTATCTAACAACAACACTACAGGTATGATATATCTCACTGGGCCCCTGAACTCCATACAAGTCCATAACCTATCTAATAACAACACTACAGGTATGATATATCTCACTGGACCCCTGAACTCCATACAAGTCCATAACCTATCTAACAACAACACTACAGGTATGATATATCTCACTGGGCCCCTGAACTCCATACAAGTCCATAACCTATCTAACAACAACACTACAGGTATGATATATCTCACTGGACCCCTGAACTCCATACAAGTCCATAACCTATCTAACAACAACACTACAGGTATGATATATCTCACTGGACCCCTGAACTCCACACAAGTCCATAACCTATCTAACAACAACACTACAGGTATGATATATCTCACTGGGCCCCTGAACTCCATACAAGTCCATAACCTATCTAACAACAACACTACAGGTATGATATATCTCACTGGGCCCCTGAACTCCATACAAGTCCATAACCTATCTAACAACACTACAGGTATGATATATCTCACTGGGCCCCTGAACTCCATACAAGTCCATAACCTATCTAATAACAACACTACAGGTATGATATATCTCACTGGGCCCCTGAACTCCACACAAGTCCATAACCTATCTAACAACAACACTACAGGTATGATATATCTCACTGGACCCCTGAACTCCACACAAGTCCATAACCTATCTAATAACAACACTACAGGTATGATATATCTCACTGGACCCCTGAACTCCATACAAGTCCATAACCTATCTAACAACAACACTACAGGTATGATATATCTCACTGGGCCCCTGAACTCCATACAAGTCCATAACCTATCTAACAACACTACAGGTATGATATATCTCACTGGGCCCCTGAACTCCATACAAGTCCATAACCTATCTAACAACAACACTACAGGTATGATATATCTCACTGGGCCCCTGAACTCCACACAAGTCCATAACCTATCTAAAACAACACTACAGGTATGATATATCTCACTGGGCCCCTGAACTCCACACAAGTCCATAACCTATCTAACAACAACACTACAGGTATGATATATCTCACTGGGCCCCTGAACTCCATACAAGTCCATAACCTATCTAACAACAACACTACAGGTATGATATATCTCACTGGGCCCCTGAACTCCACACAAGTCCATAACCTATCTAACAACAACACTACAGGTATGATATATCTCACTGGGCCCCTGAACTCCATACAAGTCCATAACCTATCTAACAACAACACTACAGGTATGATATATCTCACTGGACCCCTGAACTCCACACAAGTCCATAACCTATCTAACAACAACACTACAGGTATGATATATCTCACTGGGCCCCTGAACTCCACACAAGTCCATAACCTATCTAATAACAACACTACAGGTATGATATATCTCACTGGACCCCTGAACTCCACACAAGTCCATAACCTATCTAACAACAACACTACAGGTATGATATATCTCACTGGACCCCTGAACTCCACACAAGTCCATAACCTATCTAACAACAACACTACAGGTATGATATATCTCACTGGGCCCCTGAACTCCATACAAGTCCATAACCTATCTAACAACAACACTACAGGTATGATATATCTCACTGGACCCCTGAACTCCATACAAGTCCATAACCTATCTAACAACAACACTACAGGTATGATATATCTCACTGGGCCCCTGAACTCCATACAAGTCCATAACCTATCTAACAACAACACTACAGGTATGATATATCTCACTGGACCCCTGAACTCCATACAAGTCCATAACCTATCTAACAACAACACTACAGGTATGATATATCTCACTGGGCCCCTGAACTCCACACAAGTCCATAACCTATCTAACAACAACACTACAGGTATGATATATCTCACTGGGCCCCTGAACTCCATACAAGTCCATAACCTATCTAACAACAACACTACAGGTATGATATATCTCACTGGGCCCCTGAACTCCATACAAGTCCATAACCTATCTAACAACACTACAGGTATGATATATCTCACTGGACCCCTGAACTCCACACAAGTCCATAACCTATCTAACAACACTACAGGTATGATATATCTCACTGGGCCCCTGAACTCCATACAAGTCCATAACCTATCTAACAACACTACAGGTATGATATATCTCACTGGACCCCTGAACTCCACACAAGTCCATAACCTATCTAATAACAACACTACAGGTATGATATATCTCACTGGACCCCTGAACTCCATACAAGTCCATAACCTATCTAACAACAACACTACAGGTATGATATATCTCACTGGGCCCCTGAACTCCACACAAGTCCATAACCTATCTAACAACACTACAGGTATGATATATCTCACTGGACCCCTGAACTCCACACAAGTCCATAACCTATCTAACAACACTACAGGTATGATATATCTCACTGGGCCCCTGAACTCCATACAAGTCCATAACCTATCTAACAACACTACAGGTATGATATATCTCACTGGACCCCTGAACTCCATACAAGTCCATAACCTATCTAACAACAACACTACAGGTATGATATATCTCACTGGGCCCCTGAACTCCATACAAGTCCATAACCTATCTAACAACAACACTACAGGTATGATATATCTCACTGGGCCCCTGAACTCCACACAAGTCCATAACCTATCTAACAACACTACAGGTATGATATATCTCACTGGACCCCTGAACTCCACACAAGTCCATAACCTATCTAACAACAACACTACAGGTATGATATATCTCACTGGACCCCTGAACTCCACACAAGTCCATAACCTATCTAACAACAACACTACAGGTATGATATATCTCACTGGACCCCTGAACTCCACACAAGTCCATAACCTATCTAACAACAACACTACAGGTATGATATATCTCACTGGGCCCCTGAACTCCATACAAGTCCATAACCTATCTAACAACAACACTACAGGTATGATATATCTCACTGGACCCCTGAACTCCACACAAGTCCATAACCTATCTAATAACAACACTACAGGTATGATATATCTCACTGGACCCCTGAACTCCATACAAGTCCATAACCTATCTAACAACAACACTACAGGTATGATATATCTCACTGGGCCCCTGAACTCCATACAAGTCCATAACCTATCTAACAACAACACTACAGGTATGATATATCTCACTGGACCCCTGAACTCCATACAAGTCCATAACCTATCTAACAACAACACTACAGGTATGATATATCTCACTGGACCCCTGAACTCCATACAAGTCCATAACCTATCTAACAACAACACTACAGGTATGATATATCTCACTGGACCCCTGAACTCCATACAAGTCCATAACCTATCTAACAACAACACTACAGGTATGATATATCTCACTGGGCCCCTGAACTCCATACAAGTCCATAACCTATCTAAAACAACACTACAGGTATGATATATCTCACTGGGCCCCTGAACTCCATACAAGTCCATAACCTATCTAACAACAACACTACAGGTATGATATATCTCACTGGGCCCCTGAACTCCATACAAGTCCATAACCTATCTAACAACAATACAGGTATGATATATCTCACTGGGCCCCTGAACTCCATACAAGTCCATAACTCTTATTAGTTTCAGTTGATTTAGACAGTGTTATTGCCCATGGAAGATTTTTGTCTAGCCCACTTTATTGGAAAGTTAAGTAGTCGCGTTTCCGGTGGCAGCGATTTTAGGTGTTGTTCCCTGCCCCTCTAGTAAGTCCCACACTCCAAGAGTGACTGTGTACATGAATTTCGGCTAAAACCAGTCCAATTTCAGAAATTATGAAATATATATATAATACTCAAACATTATCATTTCTCAAATACCGTCAAAGTAATTGCTTTGAAAATGTGCATACACATTCAAGGACTAATCCTCTATACCCACAGTATGTCCCCCCCCCCCGAATTAGACCTACTTGGAATTTGAAATTTTGCAAAAATAGTCCGTTTTCAGCAATTATTCATGCGTAAAGAACACCTCAAAACATTATTAAAACTGTTATTGCTTTGAAACATATACATCGGAGGACTAAAATTCTCTACACCTACAGTAACAGTAAGTCCTCACACTATCAGTAACCTTGAACTTGAAATTTGGACAACAAAATTCTTCAGAAATGTATCATTTCTCGAAATCCATTGAAAGTTATTCCTTTCAATTTTCGCATACACATCCGAGGACTAATTCTCTATGCCCACAGTAACTCCAGTCTACCATTGACCTTGAACTAGAAATTTGTCAATTTGTTGGAAAGTATAGAAGACAATTTTGGTTTCACTGAACCAGCACTTATACAGTCAATTGTGCATAAGACACCCTTGGGATGGTGGCTTTGTTTATAAGAAATATATTTTGTATTTTTGTGGCCAGTGTTTTGCCCTTTACCATTGGCTAGAACTGAACTGGATTCATCTGGCGTGGAGATTATGATATGAGTACTGTATTTCAGACAGGTCTGTATGTATAGAGACATCTGGCATTGGTGATGGATCCTTCCCTAGAACTGAAGAGTAAGTAAGTTTTCTAACTAGTCTTAGCGTGAAAAATATGGAATATATCTATTGATATACACTTGTAGTACTTGTGACCTTGTGGATTTTCATACTGAATCGGGGTGTTACTATGATTACAATAACCTTAGGGATGTGCTATGACTTCAGCGACCTTGTCTTCAGATACCTTGGGGATATACTATGACTTCAGCGACCTTGTGGATATACTAGGACTTCAGATACCTTAGGGATATACTATGACTTTAGCGACCTTGGGGATATAGTATGACTTCAGTGACCTTGTGGATATACTATGACTTCAGTGACCTTGGGATATACTATGACTTCAGTGACCTTGGGGATATACTATGACTTCAGTGACCTTGGGGATACACTATGACTTCAGTGACCTTGGGATTATACTATGACTTCAGTGACCTTGGGGATATACTATGACTTCAGTGACCTTGGGGATACACTATGACTTCAGTGACCTTGGGGATATACTATGACTTCAGTGACCTTGTGGATACACTATGACTTCAGTGACCTTGGGATATCCTATGACTTAGTGACCTTGGGGATATACTATGACTTCAGCGACCTTGGGGATATACTATGACTTCAGTGACCTTGGGGATACACTATGACTTCAGATACCTTGTGGATACACTATGACTTCAGTGACCTTGGGGATATACTATGACTTCAGTGACCTTGTGGATACACTATGACTTCAGTGACCTTGGGGATATCCTATGACTTCAGTGACCTTGGGGATATACTATGACTTCAGCGACCTTGGGGATATACTATGACTTCAGTGACCTTGGGATATACTATGACTTCAGTGACTTGGGGATATACTATGACTTCAGTGACCTTGGGGATATACTATGACTTCAGTGACCATGGGATACACTATGACTTCAGTGACCTGGGGATATACTATGACTTCAGTGACTTGGGGATATACTATGACTTCCGTTGCCTTGGGATATACTATGACTTCAGTGACTTGGGGATATACTATGACTTCAGTGACTTGGGATATACTATGACTTCAGTGACCTTGTGGATATACTATGACTTCAGTGACCTTGGGGATATACTATGACTTCAGTGACCTTGGGGATACACTATGACTTCAGTGACCTCGGGATACACTATGACTTCAGTGACCTTGTGGATATACTATGACTTCAGTGACCTTGGGGATATACTATGACTTCAGTGACCTTGGGGATACACTATGACTTCAGTGACCTTGGGATACACTATGACTTCAGTGACCTTGGGGATACACTATGACTTCAGTGACATTGAGGATACACTATGACTTCAGTGACCTTGGGGATATACTATGACTTCAGTGACCTTGGGGATACATTATGACTTCAGTGACCTTGAGGATACACTATGACTTCAGTGACCTTGGGGATACACTATGACTTCAGTGACCTTGAGGATACACTATGACTACAGCGACCTTGTGGATATACTATGATTTCAAACTGCTAATTCACCTGTATTGAATTGTGTTGTAATGATTGCGACGGAGCGATGTATGGCATATCTGGGACCAGCACAATACTGCATAAAGTCATGATAGCACAGTGGTAGCGCGTACGCTTCAGGTGTAAAAGGGTCAGAGTTCGAACTCAGCTGTAGTCATTGTGATTGTGCCCTAAGGCAAGGCATTTTAATTCCACATGTTGCTTCTCTTACCCTCGTGATATATTCCATAAGGAATGAGGTCTCGAGAGAAATTTTAACTAATATTATAAAAGAACTTGTTTCGCAATTGAGCTAAGATAAATTTGTTTAAACTATTCTATGATTTCAGCGACCATGGGGATCTGCTACAGGAATTGGAAGGCTTGAAATTTCAGCATCGTAAACTGGGAGAGGAGCACACAAAGTTGCGTAATCAGTTTGATGCACAGGAAGAAATGGCCACCAACCTAACAACAGAGCTGCAAAACAGACACATGGAAGAGGAACAGCTGAGAAAGAAAATGAAGAGGTTTAATATTTAACAATTGTTAATAGAATGAAAGTTATACAGTCAAATCTGTCTTAAGCAGCCAGCCAAGGGAGTCAGAGAAAGTGGCTGCTTAGCACAGGTGGCTGCTTAATAGAGGTCAAATATATAATAAAACAACCAATTGGAAATCTGGAAACTGGCTGCTTAATACAGGTTGGCTGCTTAATGGAGGTGACCACTAACACAGGTTTGACTACATTATAAACTGTGGAGCTGAGTTCTCCAATCTGCTGTGCTATGTATGGTATAATTTAATATTATTTTATTTGCTCTAATACACATTATGTATGATACAAATTGTAAATTCTACACAACCAAAATGGGATGAACAACAAGTTTTATCGACATTGTGCAGTGTGTTTACCATGGTGAAGCACAGATGTCATTCGGATTTTACTTATTGCAGTTGTTAAGAACATTCAATAAGCAGGGTTCCCACAGGTCAAGTTGCTTGTAATAGAATTTGGAACAATGGATTCCAAGCCTGGAAAGTCATGGATTTTGCATATTTTTCTGAAATTGTCCTTGAAAGTTGTGGAATTTGTATTCCAGAACAATTGTTGGTGTTGTTTAGGAAGGTTCAGTTCAATTTAGTGTGTTGATAAGCCATGAAACACCGTTTCATTCATCATCCATCCAAAATCTTCCATCATCCATCTTCTTTCAATTTCAAATAATGGGTCCTTGAAAGTCATGCGAAAAGAGTGTGAACCCTGAATTGATGTCTGGAATGAAAGACAATGACTCCCAAGCACAAGTAATTGAGTAACCCTAAGTACCAGTTGTACAGCTGGACTATGGCTTAGAGCACAAGTAATTGAGTAACCCTAAGTACCAGTTGTACAGCTGGACTATGGCTTAGAGCACAAGTAATTGAGTAACCCTAAGTACCAGTTGTACAGCTGGACTATGGCTTAGAGCACAAGTAATTGAGTAACCCTAGTTGTACCAGTTGTACAGCTGGACTATGGCTTAGAGCACAAGTATTGAGTAACCCTAAGTACCAGTTGTACAGCTGGACTATGGCTTAGAGCACAAGTAATTGAGTAACCCTAAGTACCAGTTGTACAGCTGGACTATGGCTTAGAGCACAAGTAATTGAGTAACCCTAAGTACCAGTTGTACAGCTGGACTATGGCTTAGAGCACAAGTAATTGAGTAACCCTAAGTACCAGTTGTACAGCTGGACTATGGCTTAGAGCACAAGTAATTGAGTAACCCTAAGTACCAGTTGTACAGCTGGACTATGGCTTAGAGCACAAGTAATTGAGTAACCCTAAGTACCAGTTGTACAGCTGGACTATGGCTTAGAGCACAAGTAATTGAGTAACCCTAAGTACCAGTTGTACAGCTGGACTATGGCTTAGAGCACAAGTAATTGAGTAACCCTAAGTACCAGTTGTACAGCTGGACTATGGCTTAGAGCACAAGTAATTGAGTAACCCTAAGTACCAGTTGTACAGCTGGACTATGGCTTAGAGCACAAGTAATTGAGTAACCCTAAGTACCAGTTGTACAGCTGGACTATGGCTTAGAGCACAATCAGTTTAAAAGTTTAAACTTATTTTACAACGATTGCGAAGCAAGTTCTAACAACTTATATTAATCACTCTCGTTGGCGCGGATGAAAGCTTATATGTGGTCATTCGTGTGGGAGGAAACCGGAGTACCCGGAGAAAACCCACCTGTCCGATCTGGCGACCATCGTACCATCTCACATACCTCCCGATCCGAGGATCAAACCCGGGTTGCATTGGTGATAAGCGAGCGCGCTAAACACTGCGCTAATCGGACATTTGATTCGGATATAGTATTCATTTACTTAGGAACTCTTCGATCTCGGAGCAGTACATTAACAACTCACATGATATATGCATTCTGTCACTTTCTGATATATAAAGTACTTGATTCTCTCTTATTTCATGTGATTATGCAACATTGGAACGGTACTAACATATTACAAGTCAAACTATTCTAAGACAAATCATTTCACTTGCAAGTTACCGTATTTGGATGAAAACGTATTGCAACGTCTATAACTTATTGCTATAAATGCATAATAAAACAATTGTTTGATTCGTTGCTGGGTGTATTTATTAATAGACTGGTGAGAAAAAAAACAATAAATGCTCACTGATGCTTGTTAGTTGCTCGTGACAGAAAACTTTGAAAGTAAATTAGTTTTTCGCTCACATTTGCACATAGTGCTCTAGTGAGCCTTGCTAATCACCAAATGTCACTAAATGGCCATCACTGTCCATCTGTGCATACATTTGGGGATTAGGGGCTAACTTTTCCGTTGAAAATTCTTGTCATTAGGGTTAGGATCTAATTAATAACCATTAAACGATATTTGTTTATCCATCCGCTTATAAATAATTACTTTGAATGACATCTCCTCCCATACCAATGTGCCATTTCCACATAATATTTGCAGGTAGGATCATTGGATGGCTGCAACCAAAATAACTTAATCCATCAAAACTCATGGCTTGCATGGCCATGAGAAGTACAGTTTTTTCTTATATTGACCATATAGAACTTTATTTTATCTTTATCTTTATTTTCTCCTATGAAACTAACAGTCAGCTAAATGTTAGTGGGTACAAATTATCAACTGCTGACTGCTTATCAAATTATCTAAAATGAAGTTGTGATAGCGCAGTGGTTGCTCGTTCGCTTCAGATGCAAAAGGCCCGGAGTTTGCACCTAGCTGTAGCGTTACGATTGTGCCCTTCAGTAAGGCATTTAAATTCCGCATTGCCTCTTCTCTCTCCCTTGTGGCGATGTATTTCATCAGGAATGCAGTCTCGAGAGTGATTAATATAAATTGTAGGAACTTGTTTCCCCGCAAGCAAGCTAAAATAAATTAGTATAAACTAAGACTGTCGTTCAATAAATGAGGCTTTCCGGGGTGGGGAAATGTTGTGAACACTCTACAGAAACTCTATTCCTGATCAAGCATTCATGAAACTGGAAGTTGAACTTGTGTCACACAAGATTACAAAAGCAATGCATATCTTTGAGCTAGTATTTGAATAGTTGAACTCTGCCAAATTTGTTCTGTGACAATGGAGCTCCTAGATTAGAATGGTACTGAGTATCAAGTAGAGTCTCATTGTACTCAGGTTAGCAAATTAAGGCCTGTGTGTGTTTTACGTATATTTATCGTCGCTACCGGTTGCCCATATGAGCGACGCCTCCTGAAGAGATTAGTCATTTTAGATTTTTGGAGAGAGAGTGCAATGATACAGACAGAGACCCATTCCAGATTCTCCTCTGGTTCTTTTACGTGCACGGCGCAAAGCACCGACACGAGACCTTGGTTTAAAGTCCCATCTGAATGACTGTTAATTTTATTAGGGTCAGATGGGGGATCGAACCTGCGATCCCTGGATTACCAGTCCAGCGTGTTAACCACTGGAATACAGATCCATCTGTAATTAACGCCTTCTGAGCCCTCTTGTTTTAATAATACTCACTACTAATCATATACAGCTAGCAATTAACGAAATGTCCTTATTTACATTACAGTCTTCAAGAGCTAGTGGATCGTCGACAGTCTGTGATGGATGATAATGAAGAATTGAAGTTGAAGCTGCTGTCGACACAGGAACTGAAGAGAGATCTTGATAGCAAGCTTGTCAACCTCGAACGAGAAAATGTCAATCTTGAAAACCAAGCTCGTTCTTATGAAAACAAGGTAGGGCTGGCTTATAATATGCTGGGAAATGTAATCTACTGCTGGTATATTGTGGGAAAAGGTAAATCTAGAAATCCAAATTAGGAAATATTAAAGAATGGTATGTTTTATTTATAGCGAAAAAATGTCAACATAGACAAACACGCAACATTTATATATTTTGTTTTGGACCATGTAGAATTATTTTTCTGGTTTTTTTTGTTATTTGGATATTTCATTTCCGAATGTGCACTAGCTCCTGTCGGAAAGGTCTGACCAATCCTACTCGCCGGAACCACTTGTTTACCTCTGCATTGTCCAATTAGGTGAAAACTGGCATATTTTATTCCATACAAACTTTGCTGTGATTAATATTTACAGGACAGGTGTATAAATATATATATATTATTTAGTTTATGATTGCGAAAAAATCTTTACCAACTTACATTGATCATTCTCGTTAGTGCAGATGAAAGCGTATATATACATGGTCATTCGTGTGGGAGGAAACTGAAATACCCGGAGAAAACCCACCTATCAAATCTGGCATCCATTGTACCATCTTATATACTTTATTGTTATAGGATCGAACCCTGGTTGCATTGATGAGAAGCACCATCTACTTTGAAATCGTGTCATATTAAAGACTTGTGTGAGCACGAGCGACTCTATGTCATCATGACTCTGTGTCATCATGACTCAGGGTCATCATGACTCAGGGTCATCATGACTCAGGGTCAACATGACTCGGGGTCAACATGACTCAGGGTCATCATGACTCAGGGTCAACATGACTCAGGCTATCATGACTCGGGGCTATCGTAACTCGGGACCATCATGACTCGGGGCTGATCTTTAAATGGTATTTTACAGTGGCAGAAGGCGTGTGCTGACCTGGCGTTGGTGAGGAAGGAACTGCAGCAGCTTCAAAATACATGTCTGGAACAGGAGGTAGCTATTGAGGACATGTATCTATCTATTGTAACGGATTAAATGTTTGTGATTCTGGAGAATTAGAGCATGAATACTGTACATGTCAACCTGAAAACACCAGTCCATGAATACTGTACATGTCAACCTGAGAACACCAGTCCATGAATACTGTACATGTCAACCTGAAAACACCAGTCCATGAATACTGTACATGTCAACCTGAAAACACCAGTCCATGAATAATGTACATGTCAACCTGAAAACACCAGTCCATGAATAATGTACATGTCAACCTGAAAACACCAGTCCATGAATAATGTACATGTCAACCTGAAAACACCAGTCCATGAATAATGTACATGTCAACCTGAGAACACCAGTCCATGAATACTGTACATGTCAACCTGAAAACACCAGTCCATGAATAATGTAAACGGGGCAACATTCTAATTTTAGTAACAAGTCGGACATTTTGGATCCAATAAATGTTGTCACATGCGGGTATTCACTTCATTGTACCAAATATTGAAAAGGATTTGTTTTCGTCTTCTGACAATGCATCTCATCTCTGGTGATCATTTGTTCAAGTCTTTCTCCAGGCAGGATTTTATACTAATGTATGAAAGTAGTATGTAGAAGGTCAGTGGTTCTACCCAGGTGGTTTTCTTTGACAGTTAATCAACCGAGACCTTCCTTCACTGATGATGCTTGCTGACCTCTAGTAGCCAAATAATGACAGCAAATTCAGGAAAACTTGTCATATCGTGATAGCGCAATGATAGCGCGTTCGCTTCAGGTGCGAAAGGCCTGGAATTCGAGCTCGAGCCGTTACGATTATGCCCTTAGGCAAGGCATTTAAATTCCACGTTGCCTCTTCTCTCTCCCTCGTGGCGATGGATTCCATCAGGAATGAGATCTCTAGAGTGATTAATATAAGTTATAAGAACTTGTTTCGCAATCGAGCTAAAATAAATTTGTATTGACTAAATTCAGGAAAAAATTATCTTAGCAGAAATTAAATGAGTGTTCTATGAATTGTAGCTCTCATTAAAGAATGCATTTTATGGTGTATATTCTGTGTAAAACTGGCAACAAAATTGTTTAAAGTTTTAAACTTTATTCATTTTACAATGATTATGAAGCAAGTTTTAGCAACTTATATTAATCACTCTCGTTGGCGCGGATGAAAGCATATATGTTGTTATTCGTGTGGGAGGAAACCGGAGTATCTGGAGAAAACCAACCTGTCCGATCTGGCGACAACTGTACCATCTCACATACTTTCCGGTCCAAGGATCGAACCCGGGTTGCATTGGTGAGAAGCAAGCGCGGTGTGTGTATTACGTTTATTTATTATCGTTACCGGTTGCCAATATGAGCGACGCCTCCTCAAGAGGTTAGTCATTTTAGATTTTTGGAGGATAGTTCAATGATACAGACAGAGATTCCAGAGTCTCCTCTGGTTCTTTTACGTGCACAGTGTACAGCACCGACACAAGACCTCTGTTTAAAGTCCCATCTGAAAGACTTTTAATTTTATTAGGGTCAGACGGGAGATCGAACCTGCGATCCCTGGATTACCAGTCCAGCGTGATACCACTGGACTACAGATCCGTCTGTAGCTCCTTTGAAGCTTCACACATTGGTTTATATGGTTGTCTGTAACACATGTTTGACTATTGTTATGATGTTGTGTTCGTGAGGTGTGACACTAGCTGCGATAATGTATGAGGGTATTTATCTTCTTGTTTCTAAGGAAGTGCTGTTCAGTGCACAAGATGCCCGATCCTCCCAGGATGAAGCTCTCACACAGGTAACCTTGTCTAATGTTTTATCCCTCACCTCCTCACATGGAGCTCACAGGGTCCAAATTTCTTTAAAATGGATTGTTTTTTCATCGAAATGCTAAGCGCGTCCCCTTTCAGTGTCTTCTCCTGGATCTAAATTTTACCAAATTTTAGGGTGTCATTTTCAATATCAACTGGTCATGAATATGAAATGAGTTTATTCATAGTGACACATACAATCGACATCTGGTTGAAAAGTTATATACATGTATTACTGTCTAATTACTTGTACCTTCGTTGTAGATAATGAAAGTTAGTGCATCCCTGGGTAGGCGTGTTAACTAAATACCCTCGGCACAACAAATATTGCATTACATTTGTAACCATGCATTTATTTGCACCCACTCTGTTTTTAATTTCCAGTTTTGATACAGTTTTATGTCCGGGCAGGACTATTAGCTGTATACGCTAGATGTTGGTGTTTCTGTACTTTCATGGTCAGAACTTTTATAGGCCAAATCATGGTCTTGGGTTTCCGGTTCAGTGGACGAATTCCGGTTGTAAAAGAAAGCAGTTTGGCGCGGACAATTTCCAGACCTATGACGTACTTACTTATATTGTAACATCTGAACGCTTTTCGTTGTATATAATATTAACAAGTAAGCGTCTTGTCAATGATCAAGTGCTCTGTGATCACGTACATTTTATCCACGCAGAAAGGTCTATATAAATAATCCACTTTCAAATATTGCTGCATCACGGATACGCATTCAATGATTCTCATTGCGTCACTGGTCATTTTATCGCGCCAGAAACGCACTCTATGCTCACACTGTATCAGAACTCTGAAGTTTCCTTCTATGTTCTATATAAATATTTTAAATGTTCTATATAAATGTCCCCTTCCACTCTAGAAAAGGCTCTAGAACAGTACAGCTCTTTACAAATTAGCATTTTTTGTCTTGCCCACTGTAGTGGAAAGTGAGGCTGTCCGATTAGCACAGAGGTTAGCGCGCTCGCTTCTCTCCAATGCAACCCGGGTTCGATCCTCCGACCGAGAAGTATGTGGAATGGTACGGTGGTCGCCAGATCGGACATGTGGGTTTTCTCCGGGTACTCCGGTTTCCTCCCACATGAATGACCACATTTACGCTTTTATCCGCGCCAACGAGAATGATTAATATAAGTTGTTAAAACTTGCTTCGCAATTGTTGTAAAATAAATAAAGTTTAACATAAAAAAAAAGTGGAAAGTGAGACTAAGCAATCTTTCCGGCCGTCAACAATTACATATATTTATATAAACCGTCAATTTACTTTGATAACATGCAGAAATTAATTAGTAAATGTAGAAGTCGTGATAGCGCAGTGGATGCGCGTTCGCTTCAGGTGCGAAAGGCCCGGAGTTCGAGCCCCGCTGGAGCCGTTACGATTGTGCCCTTAGGCAAGGCATTTAAATTCCACATTGCTTCTTCTCTCTCCCTCGTGGCGATGGACTCCATCAGGAATGAGGTCTCGAGAGTGATTAATATAAGTTGAAAGAACTTGTTTCGCAATCGAGCTAAAATAAATTTGTATAAATTAATTAGTGATTAAATAAAACTCAAACATTGACATTTCTTAAAATCCATCCACGGCATTGCTTTGAAGAGTCGCATATACATCCAAGGACTAATTCTCTACACCCACCGTAAGTCTCCACTCCCAAGAGTGACCGTAAACTTTAATTTTGGGCTAAAAATGGTATGATTTCTGAAAATATTTATGCTTCAAATATACTCAAACAAAAAGGATCCAAGATAGTACTTTAAAGCTTTGCATACACATACATGGACTAAATCTATGCTAACACAGTAAGTCACACCCCCCCACCAATTAGTGACCTTGAATTGTGGCCTAAAATAGTCCAATTTTAGAAATTTGTTGTGCGTAGCAAAATCAAACATTATCATTTCTCAAAAAATGTCAAAAGTTATTGCTTTGAAAGTTTGCATACACATCTGAGGATTAACCACCCACATTAGGTCCCCACCCTACCAGTGACCTTGATGTTGACTTTTGTTCTTAATTTGTAAAAATGTCTCCAACATTATTATTTCTCAAAATGTATCAACAGTATTGCTTTGACACTTTGAGACACCTCCGAGTACTAATTCTCAAACACAATTCGTTGGAAAGCATAAAAAGACATTTTTATATTTCAGCGAACCAGTACTAATAGTCAAAACAAATTTGGGGCGGTGGCCTTGTTTAAAAACATAACCATCCAACAACTCTAAGCTTTCCACAAAAAATGCAATTTCGAAATTAAAATTTCACGTGTATGTTGAATGTTTTCTCTAAATGTTTGCAAGAATAGTGGAATCGGACACCTTTATTTGTGACTAATAGTTACACAGACATCCATTTAATAATTTTACTGGACACTTCACAATGGACATCATAGATAACAGAGTTGATATTTTAAATCAGTGAAACTTACGGGTTTTTTTATTGGAATAATGGACTTATATAGTTGAAGATGTTATTTTAATATGATACCAAACTTTTAATATTTTATGTAAACCAGAGTTGCATGTCCTATGTGCACATATCTATGTCCTGTGCCCACATATCCGTGTCCTATGTGCACATATCTATGTCCTGTGCCCATATATACATGTCCTATGTGCACATATCTATGTCCTGTGCCCACATATACATGTCCTATGTGCACATATCTATGTCCTGTGCCCACATATCCGTGTCCTATGTGCACATATCTATGTCCTGTGCCCACATATCTGTGTCCTATGTGCACATATCTATGTCCTGTGCCCACATATCCATGTCTTATGTGCACATATCTATGTCCTGTGCCCACATATCCATGTCATATGTGCACATATCTATGTCCTGTGCCCACATATTCGTGTCTTATGTGCACCTATCTATGTCCTGTGCCCACATATTCGTGTCTTATGTGCACATATCTATGTCCTGTGCCCACATATACATGTCCTATGTGCACATATCTATGTCCTGTGCCCACATATTCGTGTCTTATGTGCACATATCTATGTCCTGTGCCCACATATTCGTGTCTTATGTGCACATATCTATGTCCTGTGCCCACATATCCATGTCTTATGTGCATATATATATATGTCCTGTGCCCACATATCCATGTCTTATGTGCACATATCTATGTCCTGTGCCCACATATCCATGTCCTATGTGCACATATATATGTCCTATGCCCACATATCCGTGTCCTATGTGCACATATCTATGTCCTGTGCCCACATATACATGTCCTATGTGCACATATCTATGTCATGTGCCCACATATCCATGTCCTAAGTGCACATATATATGTCCTGTGCCCACATATCTGTGTCCTAAGTGCACATATATATGTCCTATGCCCACATATCCATGTCCTATGTCCACATATCTATGTCCTGTGCCCACATATCTGTGTCCTGTGTGTGTATCTCCAGTCTTCATGATACAATACACACATAACAGTTAAATGTGATTTCTTAAATTGTATTTTACTTATATTCTATTGACAGAAGATTGAAGAAATGGGTGCCGTAAAAGGAAAGTTGGACCAGTTAATGGAACAGAATGAGGTATGGTGTTCTTGCTGGTACTGTCATGTTAGTAGGACCTTCTTGGTGTCCGTCTTACCGTCTTAATCATGTCTGGATTGGTTATGTTTATTCCTCGTACATTCGCTGTAGCCTACTGTCCAAGAAATACTGTGATTAGTAATGTTTTAAGATTGCTTATTTTGTGTCATGATAGCATATCAGTCTTGTTTATTCTATTGTTTATTGTACATCTAACAGAAATTTTTGTTGAGGTGTGACACTAGCAAATGTTTTCATGTTGTAGAAATTACAAGAAGAGAAAGAAGATGTTCAAGTCAAAATGGCACAGACAAATGGGAAATTACTGTGGTATTTATGTTATTTTCTGTGGAAAATTACTGTGATATTTATGTTATTATATGTGGAAAATTACTGTGGTATTTACCGGTATGTTATTATCTGTGGAAAATTACTGTGGTATTTACGTTATTATCTGTGGAAAATTACTGTGATATTTACCGGTATGTTATTATCTGTGGAAAATTACTGTGGTATTTACGTTATTATCTGTGGAAAATTACTGTGATATTTATGTTATTATCTGTGGAAAATTACTGTGGTATTTACGTTATTATCTGTGGAAAATTACTGTGATATTTATGTTATTTTCTGTGGAAAATTACTGCAGTATTTATGTTATTATCTGTGGAAAGTTACTGTGGTAATTATGTTATTTTCTGTGGAAAGTTACTGTGGTAATTATGTTATTTTCTGTGGAAAGTTACTGTGGTAATTATGTTATTTTCTGTGGAAAGTTACTGTGGTAATTATGTTATTTTCTGTGGAAAGTTACTGTGGTAATTATGTTATTTTCTGTGGAAAGTTACTGTGGTAATTATGTTATTTTCTGTGGAAAGTTACTTTGGTATTTATGTTATTTTCTGTGGGAAAGTTACTGTGGTATTTATGTTATTTTCTGTGGAAAGTTACTGTGGTAATTATGTTATTTTCTGTGGAAAGTTACTGTGGTAATTATGTTATTTTCTGTGGAAAGTTACTGTGGTAATTATGTTATTTTCTGTGGAAAGTTACTGTGGTATTTATGTTATTTTCTGTGGAAAGTTACTGTGGTATTTATGTTATTTTCTGTGGAAAGTTACTTTGGTAATTATGTTATTTTCTGTGGAAAGTTACTTTGGTATTTATGTTATTTTCTGTGGAAAGTTACTTTGGTAATTATGTTATTTTCTGTGGAAAGTTACTTTGGTATTTATGTTATTTTCTGTGGAAAGTTACTGTGGTAATTATGTTATTTTCTGTGGAAAGTTACTGTGGTAATTATGTTATTTTCTGTGGAAAGTTACTGTGGTAATTATGTTATTTTCTGTGGAAAGTTACTGTGGTATTTATGTTATTTTCTGTGGAAAGTTACTGTGGTATTTATGTTATTTTCTGTGGAAAGTTACTTTGGTAATTATGTTATTTTCTGTGGAAAGTTACTTTGGTATTTATGTTATTTTCTGTGGAAAGTTACTTTGGTAATTATGTTATTTTCTGTGGAAAGTTACTTTGGTATTTATGTTATTTTCTGTGGAAAGTTACTGTGGTATTTTTGTTATTTTCGGTTGGAAATTGCATTGGTATTATATTATTTTCAGTTTGTTACTTCAAAATGTATTTTGTACACATCTCAACAATATCACCTGGGCTAGATCCCAACCAATACTGATGGATTTTATGGTGTTCACCAATTTCCTCTTACAGTTTGACAGTTATATGCCAACATAATTATACAGTGATGCTTTTTCGAAATAAAATATTGTTATATGATAGAATTTTAAAAGCATTTCTAAAGCAGCCGAGCATAATGATTTTGAATCAGACTTTGTCTGAAGCATATTGCCAGTTAGGCCCCAGCTTGGGTTTTTGCCCTCTGTCCTCCGTCACATTATTTCAACTCAATAACTTGCGATCTGTATGACTCACAGTTGACCTTCATGTACACACAAGTGGGCAACAGAGTAATTCAGGGCGTTCACTAGACTTTTGAAAGTCAAAAGTCAATGACCCTTGAGGTCAAAATCTCAAGAGTCAAGTTGGAATTTTCAAGAGTCAAACTGGATTTTTCAAGAGTCAATATGCATATTGGTACTTTCCGTACAGATAACTTTTTCCCGACCATATAATAACCTCTGGACCAAGGTGCGTCTTGGGTGCAACGAGTAATTTTGCTATCATAATTAGAGAAAACTAATGTGTGAAACTGTGTTTCAGGTATCAGAGTAAGATGGAACAGCTTGGGTTAACAGATGTGCCCTGTGTTTCAGGTATCAGAGTAAGGTGGAACAGCTTGGGTTAACAGATGTGCCCTGTGTTTCAGGTATCAGAGTAAGGTGGAACAGCTTGGGTTAACAGATGTGTCCTGTGTTTCAGGTATCAGAGTAAGATGGAACAGCTTGGGTTAACAGATGTGCCCTGTGTTTCAGGTATCAGAGTAAGGTGGAACAGCTTGGGTTAACAGATGTGTCCTGTGTTTCAGGTATCAGAGTAAGATGGAACAGCTTGGGTTAATAGATGTGTCCTGTGTTTCAGGTATCAGAGTAAGGTGGAGCAGCTTGGGTTAACAGATGAGTCCCTGATTGGAAAGGAGAAGATAGGAGATAGATCGAAGATTTCTCCCAGACTACGGTTCAGCACACCACTACCTAAGAACTCGATCTGCATGGAACTCAAAGACAGAGTAAATGTTACTACTTGAATTTCATTTTCTATCGAGAGATATGAATGGTTTGTTAACCGTAAAAATCTTTAAATTTGTAGTTGCATAAGATGTAATGTGAAACCCCTCCAATCCGGAACCCCTCTAAACTGGAATTCCTTCCAATTCAAACAAATATCTTTGTCCCTAATTTCTCCCTTCTTTGTTCATTGTAAGAAAACCTCTGTAAACCGGAACCCCTTTAAAAAAAATTGTACATTTTCAATGGTAATTTACCCCTGTAAAATGAACAGCAACTTGTCTAGATCAAATATCAAACTGACTTCTTTTAAACAAACTTTCACCTATTTTTTTTCACTATATATTGTACATTTAAAATGAGTCAATTTTTTACTAGCTAAACCATTCAGCCGCCTTCTAATCATTGTAGAGTTGAATTGTTAATTTAGGAGAAATCTACCCCCACTATGGAAACCTCTCTAAACCAACAACCCCTCCAAACTGAACTTTATCTCTGGTCCGGTGGCTGTTTGGTTTAATGGGGATTCACTGTATAATGCAACAAAGACCAATAAGGAAGAATGATATCCTGAATTGATAATGATGGAATAAGCTTAAGACGTACTTGAACATTCAGAACCATTTGTGGAAGTCGTGATAGCGCTGTGGTAGTGCGTTCGCTTCTTCTGTAAAGGTTCTGAGTTATCGCCCAGCTGTAGCAGTTACGATTGTGCCCTTAGGCAAGCAACTTCCACATTGCCTCTCCTCTCACCCTCATGGCGATGTATTCCATTAGAAATGAGGTATCGAGAACGATTAATAGAATGTTGTAAGACCTGTTTCGCAATCGAGCTGAAATAAATTTGTATAAACTAATCCATTTGTCGTCTTGTTGTTCATCATGTCCAGTAAATTCATAATTTATGATAGTTATACAAATTTATTTTAGCTCGATTGCGAAACAAGTTCTTATAACTTATATTAATCACTCTCGAGACCTCATTCCTGATGGAATCCATTGCCACGAGGGAGAGAGAAGAGGCAACGTGGAAATTAAATGCCTTGCCTAAGGGCACAATCGTAACAGCTCCAGTTAACGGCATAGTTATACATATGATGATACTACTGGATTTATATACAGTAAAACCTGTGTTAGTGGTCACCTCTGTTCAGTGGCCAACCTGTATTAAGCAGCCAGTTTCAGGATTCCCAATATGTTGTTTTATTATACATTTGACTTCTATTAAGCAACCAACTGTGCCACTATCTGTGATTCCCTTGGCTGGCTGCTTAACACAGGTTTGACTGTATATATATATATATATATATATATATATATATCTGGTCATTTGTTTCGTCTGGGCCATCTCCCTATATACTGATAAACCTATAGTGAAACTTTGGAAATTTGTCATATCAAATACGATTAGTGTAGTGCTTAGCACACTCGCCTCTTACCAATGCTACTCTCGAATCAGGAAGTATGTGAGCTGGTACAGTGGCTGCCTAATCAGATAAGTGGCTTTTCTCCGGGTACTCCGGTTTCCTCCCACACGAATGACCACAGATACCCTTTCATCCGAGCCAATGAAAGTGATTAATATAAGTTGTTAAAGCTTGTTTAGTGATGGTTGTAAAATAGATAAAGTTTAACAGTTGGACATATTCTAGCACCTGTCGTGGGTTTTTATGTTTTACATGAAGTCAAACCTGTGTTAGTGGTCACCTCTATTAAGCAGCCAACCTGTGTTAAGCAGCCAGTTTCCAGATTCCCAATATGTTGTTTTATTATACATTTGACCTGTATTAAGAAGCCACCTGTGCTGAGCAGCCACTTTGTGTGATTCCCTTGACTGGCTGCTTAACACAGGTTTGACTAAGTTTTATTAATGGAACTGTTTGTTTGATGCTTTCCTTAGTTGAATGGAGACAAAAATCTACCTTCACCATTCTGCGAGAAGTTTGAGCTTTCCCGTGATATACAGGATTTGAATGGAAGATCTGCATTGCTACCGACCTATATGTCCGCCTGGGAGTTTGAAATATCAAACGGGTCGCTGCACGATTACTCTCTAGATCAGGTAAGATATTGTGCAGATGTGTGCAGTGGATATTTTTATACAATATTATTAGTCTCTAGTTGAAAAATGGCCAGGGTGGGTCAGAAAAGCGGCAGGGTGGGTCAGAAAAGGGACAGTGTGGGTCAGAAAAGTGACAGGGTGGGTCAGAAAAGGTACAGGGTAGGTCAGAAAAGTGACAGGGTGGGTCAGAAAAGGGACAGTGTGGGTCAGAAAAGGGACAGTGTGGGTCAGAAAAGGGACAGGGTGGGTCAGAAAAGTGACAGGGTGGGTCAGAAAAGGACAGTGTGGGTCAGAAAAGGGACAGGGTGGGTCAGAAAAGTGACAGGGTGGGTCAGAAAAGGGACTGGGTGGGTCAGAAAAGTGACAGGGTGGGTCAGAAAAGGTACAGGGTAGGTCAGAAAAGTGACAGGGTGGGTCAGAAAAGGGACAGTGTGGGTCAGAAAGGACAGTGTGGGTCAGAAAAGGGACAGGGTGGTTCAGAAAAGGGACAGGGTGGGTCAGAAAAGTGACAGGGTGGGTCAGAAAAGGGACAGTGTGGGTCAGAAAAGGGACAGGGTGGGTCAGAAAAGTGACAGGGTGGGTCAGAAAAGGGACTGGGTGGGTCAGAAAAGTGACAGGGTGGGTCAGAAAAGTGACAGGGTGGGTCAGAAAAGGTACAGGGTAGGTCAGAAAAGTGACAGGGTGGGTCAGAAAAGGGACAGTGTGGGTCAGAAAGGGACAGTGTGGGTCAGAAAAGGGACAGGGTGGTTCAGAAAAGGGACAGGGTGGGTCAGAAAAGTGACAGGGTGGGTCAGAAAAGGGACAGTGTGGGTCAGAAAAGGGACAGGGTGGGTCAGAAAAGTGACAGGGTGGGTCAGAAAAGGGACTGGGTGGGTCAGAAAAGTGACAGGGTGGGTCAGAAAAGGGACAGTGTGCATCAGAAAAGGGACAGTGTGGGTTAGAAAAGGGAGAGGGTGGGTCAGAAAAAGGACTGAGTGGGTCAGAAAAAGGACTGGGTGGGTCAGAAAAGGGACAGGGTGGGTCAGAAAAGGGACAGGGTGGTTCAGAAAAGGGACAGGGTGGGTTAGAAAAGGGACAGGGTGGGTCAGAAAAGGGACAGTGTGGGTCAGAAAAGGGACAGGGGGTCAGAAAAGAGACAATGTGGGTCAGAAAAGAGGCAGGGTGCATTTTGAGCTGCGAAGGGGGTAGGTGCGGGAGGTGTATTTTGCAGTTACCCCTAGAAAATGTTGCTAACTTACGGTGATTGATCAAAGAGGCAGTAAAACAGTACATATTGGTGACAAGGGCGGATGAGTTCTATATAGGTCTGGCCGCCCAAAGTCACTCACATATTGAGGCTTATATAAAACAACTAGCAAAGGGACGGGGCTAAATGGCAAATGGACTGGGCTAAATGGCAAATGGACTGGGCTAACGAGGAACAGTGCAGGTGCTCTGTTATTCCGCTCTAGAAAAACCCTATTGTCAGACTAATTCTTACACTTTTCAACCGGATTTCACAAATTGAGAAATAGATAGCTGTAGATCTAGAAGGTTACGTCCTTACCTGAAGCTTTAACTTCCTTACTGCCTGCAAATAGCAGCATTGGATTGGTTATGTCCTTCAATCTGAATTGTCAGGCTAGCTCCTACATTTTGCAATGGAATTGGAACCAGACTTTCGCTAGTGCATCACTATGAAGTGCAGTTGCACATATGTCATCAGGATCTTCCGTGTGTATGGATCTTGAAGGAGTTATTGCCCTTTGTTTATTACATTATGCTTATAGAGGATGCTAGAGCATGTCAGACAAAAAACTACAGACGGATCTGTAGTCCAGTGGTAAGACGCTGGACTGGTAATCCAGGGATCGCAGGTTCGATCCCCCCCGTCTGACCCTAATAAAATTAACAGTCTTTCAGATGGGACATTAAACCGAGGTCTTGTGTCGGTGCTGTACACCGTGCATGTAAAAGAACCAGAGAAGACTCTGGAATGGGTCTCTGTCTGTATCATTGCACTATCCTCCAAAAATCTAAAATGACTAATCTCTTCAGGAGGTGTCGCTCATATGGGCAACCGGTAGCGACGATAAATAAATGTAAAACACACACACGTGTCAGACAAACTCCACATACTGGTTTCAATTGATTTGAAGGATATTTTCACAAATGCACATTGAGATTTTGTTCCCTGATAATGGTGATGTTGGTGATGCTGGTGATGCTGGTGATGCTGGTGATGCTGGTGATGCTGGTGATGCTTATCAAACTAAAGCCCTGTACACACTGGGGACACTGAATATGCTTCTTTATTCTTTCTCACTGCATTGAACAGTGGAGAGCATTATCCTGACAGCTCTTGTTTGCAATGAAAATACATGCAACTTCCAATGACAAAATATTAAGAGTGTATTTTCTAACTTAGTTTAGATTCATTTATTTTTGCTTGATTGTGAAATTCCTGACAGAATCCATCGCCACGAGGGAGAGAGTGGAATTTAATTGCCTTGCTTAAGGGCACAATCGTAATGGCTGCAGTGGAGCTCGAACTCCCATGCCTTTCGCACCTGAATCGAACGCGCTACCACTGCGCTATCGTGAGTTCCAGTAGAAGGATTTTAGAAATGTGATGGGGAAATACCTACGCCTGCATTTAGCAATATAAATCACTATTTTGAGTGTAAAAGTTAGTGTGAGATATGGCAATATGACATGCATGTTTATCTAAGAGTTATATAGTCATGAATTGATGGTTGCAAGTGAAATCTTATAAGCTTATTCATGATTGTATAGTATCCATGAGCATCTGTTCACTAAATGTTGCATGCTTGCCTCTACCATTGAACTATCCGAATGAATCTATCATATTCCTTGTTCTATAATGTTGCATGCTTGCCTCTACCATTGAACTATCGGAATGAATCTATCATATTCCTTGTTCTATAATGTTGCATGCTTGCCTCTACCATTGAACTATCCGAATGAATCTATCATATTCCTTGTTCTATAATGTTGCATGCTTGCCTCCACCATTGAACTATCGGAATGAATCTATCATATTCCTTGTTCTATAATGTTGCATGCTTGCCTCTACCATTGAACTATCCGAATGAATCTATCATATTCCTTGTTCTATAATGTTGCATGCTTACCTCTACCTTGCACTATCTGAATGAATCTATCATATTCCTTGTTCTATAATGTTGCATGCTTGCCTCTACCATTGAACTATCCAAATGAATCTATCATATTCCTTGTTCTATAATGTTGCATGCTTGCCTCTACCATTGAACTATCCGAATGAATCTATCATATTCCTTGTTCTATAATGTTGCATGCTTGCCTCTACCATTGAACTATCCGAATGAATCTATCATATTCCTTGTTCTATAATGTTGCATGCTTGCCTCTACCATTGAACTATCCGAATGAATCTATCATATTCCTTGTTCTATAATGTTGCATGCTTGCCTCTACCATTGAACTATCCGAATGAATCTATCATATTCCTTGTTCTATAATGTTGCATGCTTGCCTCTACCATTGAACTATCCGAATGAATCTATCATATTCCTTGTTCTATAATGTTGCATGCTTGCCTCTACCATTGAACTATCCGAATGAATCTATCATATTCCTTGTTCTATAATGTTGCATGCTTGCCTCTACCATTGAACTATCAGAATGAATCTATCATATTCCTTGTTCTATAATGTTGCATGCTTGCCTCTACCATTGAACTATCCGAATGAATCTATCATATTCCTTGTTCTATAATGTTGCATGCTTGCCTCCACCATTGAACTATCGGAATGAATCTATCATATTCCTTGTTCTATAATGTTGCATGCTTGCCTCTACCATTGAACTATCCGAATGAATCTATCATATTCCTTGTTCTATAATGTTGCATGCTTGCCTCTACCATTGAACTATCGGAATGAATCTATCATATTCCTTGTTCTATAATGTTGCATGCTTGCCTCTACCATTGAACTATCCGAATGAATCTATCATATTCCTTGTTCTATAATGTTGCATGCTTGCCTCTACCATTGAACTATCCGAATGAATCTATCATATTCCTTGTTCTATAATGTTGCATGCTTGCCTCCACCATTGAACTATCCGAATGAATCTATCATACTCCTTGTTCTATAATTTCTTCTTTCTTCTGTGTCAATCTCAATTTCAACCTTCCCTACTAGTTACTATATGTACTTGTTTCACCTTAATAATCTCTTTATCTTATTTATATTCTAATTTACAATTCATGATTAAAACTTTTACCTACCATTAATTCAAATTTAAATTAATAGTTTAGAAAATAGTACAACACTGTCATATCGCAATTGCATTAAGTATCTTATAGGAGAAGACCTCTATAAGCTATACTAGCTTTCGGTTCTAACCCCTAAATTTGTGTAAACTGTATATTTTTATATATTCTGTATGGTTTGAAATAAACTAAGTTTAAACTATAGTAACGATGAATTCATATATTTTATCTCAATTAGTTGGTTAATAACTTCCATGGGCATTAACGTCCACTCTTTGTGCTTTTTTTTCAAATTAAGAAATAATATTTGTCTTTTCCGTTGTTTATTGGCGAATAAGACATTGTTGGAGTTGTGACGTGTAGGAGTCAACCACGCAGGCTGTAGACCTAAGTGATACATTCCGGCAATCAGAACGTCAAATCAGGTTTTACTCAACTATAAATAATGCATATACAAATATTATTTTGATTCTAACATGACCAAAATATTCAATACAGTAAAACATGACCAAAATATCCAATACGGTAAAACATGACCAAAATATCCAATACAGTAAAACATGACCAAAATATCCAATACAGTAAAACATGACCAAAATATCCAATACAGTAAAACATGACCAAAATATCCAATACAGTAAAACATGACCAAAATATCTAATACAGTAAAACATGACCAAAATATCTAATACAGTAAAACATGACCAAAATATCCAATACAGTAAAACATGACCAAAATATCCAATACAGTAAAACATGACCAAAATATCCAATACAGTAAAACATGACCAAAATATCCAATACAGTAAAACATGACCAAAATATCCAATACAGTAAAACATGACCAAAATATCCAATACAGTAAAACATGACCAAAATATCCAATACGGTAAAACATGACCAAAATATCCAATACGGTAAAACATGACCAAAATATCCAATACGGTAAAACATGACCAAAATATCTAATACGGTAAAACATGACCAAAATATCCAATACTGTAAAACATGACCAAAATATCTAATACGGTAAAACATGACCAAAATATCTAATACAGTAAAACATGACCAAAATATCCAATACAGTAAAACATGACCAAAATATCTAAAAAGTGCAAAAAAGAGTTGGTGTTATTTTTTTTAGAGTGCGTAAATGGGCATCACCTAATTACAAAAATTACTTCGCGTTTGACATCACGTGCTAAGCCATGTTTTGTTGCAGATTTAACAATCTTTGCATATACAAATACAATGCCGAGCCATGTTAGAATGGAAAATATAACTTGTGAAGTTCTTGTGCAAATTCATCGTACTCTACATGTATGTTTCAGTTGAATAGCAGGAGGAGCCTAAGTCCATCCCTGCGTGATGCCGACCTGGACAAGAAGCTCTGCAGTCTGAAGGGTTTAGAAAAGGATGGTCTTCAGAAAGAAATCATCAAGCTATACAGGTATAGTGTGTGTAGAGTAAGCCACAAGCTGTACAGGTATAGTGTGTGTTGAGTGTTAAGTAAAACATTGTTAAATACAAATATCCCATTGATTATATGCTTTCTTCCTGGAACTTCCCATTGATTATATACTTTCTTCCTGGAACTTCCCATTGATTATATACTTTCTTCCTGGAACTTCCCATTGATTATATGCTTTCTTCCTGGAACTTCCCATTGATTATATGCTTTCTTCCTGGAACTTCCCATTGATTATATGCTTTCTTCCTGGAACTTCCCATTGATTATATTCTTTCTTCCTGGAACTTCCCATTGATTATATACTTTCTTCCTGGAACTTCCCATTGATTATATTCTTTCTTCCTGGAACTTCCCATTGATTATATACTTTCTTCCTGGAACTTCCCATTGATTATATGCTTTCTTCCTAGAACTTCCCATTGATTATATACTTTCTTCCTGGAACTTCCCATTGATTATATACTTTCTTCATGGAACTTCCCATTGATTATATACTTTCTTCCTGGAACTTCCCATTGATTATATACTTTCTTCCTGGAACTTCCCATTGATTATATGCTTTCTTCCTGGAACTTCCCATTGATGATATACTTTCTTCCTGGAACTTCCCATTGATTATATACTTTCTTCATGGAACTTCCCATTGATTATATACTTTCTTCCTGGAACTTCCCATTCAGTCACCCGAGTAATCCTGAAGAAAACAATCCAAGATGGAAAAATAGAGGTTTAAATGTAAACAAGTTGACCCACTGAAATATTAGTAACCACAGGTGTATTAAAGCTATGGAAAATAAGTGTATTTTTGGATTTACCAATATTTTATTGCACATGTAATCCATTAGACAATACAAGTTTTAGATATCTGTATTAATCAGATCAGAAATTAGTTATCAAATTAGAAGACACATACATACATTTATGTAACATAGCAAAAGGGTTGGGCCATAACCATTATAAACAGCCCTTCCCAATAATCAAACTTTATTAAACAAAAGATGCAATATCATCTCAGTACCATCACTTATGCATTATCTATGTTGATATGGATGCTCCGGAACATACAACGTATATGTGATTGTACAGGTAGTGTGAGTTTTGACAGCACTTGGAACACTTGGATACGGTGCATGTAATGAACATGCAGGCTACTTACCGTGTATCATCTATGCTTGCATCGACTCGGTGCGACCATTCTGAAGCCGTACCTCGGCTTTTATTTGATTGTGATGGCCTCGTGTTCTACGTGTTCTGTTGTCTACCTGTTTAAGAATATCCTTAAACATGCACTAGCGTGGGATAAGGAGATTCCACCCGAGTTGTCAGAACATGCACTAGCGTGGGATAAGGAGATTCCACCCGAGTTGTCAGAATATGCACTAGCGTGGGATAAGGAGATTCCACCCGAGTTGTCAGAACATGCACTAGCGTGGGATAAGGAGATTCCACCCGAGTTGTCAGAATATGCACTAGCGTGGGATAAGGAGATTCCACCCGAGTTGTCAGAATATGCACTAGCATGGGATAAGGAGATTCCACCCGAGTTGTCAGAATATGCACTAGTGTGGGATAAGGAGATTCCACCCGAGTTGTCAGAATATGCACTAGCGTGGGATAAGGAGATTCCACCCGAGTTGTCAGAATATGCACTAGCGTGGGATAAGGAGATTCCACCCGAGTTGTCAGAATATGCACTAGCGTGGGATAAGGAGATTCCACCCGAGTTGTCAGAATATGCACTAGTGTTGGGATAAGGAGAATCCACCCGAGTTGTCAGAATATGCACTAGCGTGGGATAAGGAAATTCCACCCGAGTTGTCAGAATATGCACTAGCGTGGGATAAGGAGGTTCCACCTGAGTTGTCAGAATATGCACTAGCGTGGGATAAGGAGATTCCACCCGAGTTGTCAGAATATGCACTAGCGTGGGATAAGGAGATTCCATCCAAGTTGTCAGAATATGCACTAGCGTGGGATAAGGAGATTCCACTCTAGTTGTAGTTGTCAGAATACAGTCATCAAAACTCCTAACTACACCGATACCATTTTGCGGATAATTTGATAAATCTGCAGATAATTTTGCAGAGACAGAAAACAACACAAGTACAAACAAATCCTATAATTTCATTTGAATCGGTAGAATAATTCATGAGCTACAACAATCTGAATAGCACAACCTGGAAAATGAAAGTCGCACAAAAGCACACTCACAAATAATCCGAAAACAATGAATGTATGTCCTCCTTTAGCTCTGATAACTGCCAAGCACCTGCTTCTCATGGACATGATGTGGTTGTGGATCAGGTTTTGTGGAATGTTTGCCCATTCTGCTGCCAATCTCACGCGCAGATCTTGTAGGTTCCGTGGTGGATTCGCTCCGGCTCGTGTCCCACAGATTCTCAATTGGGTTCAGGTCAGGGACTTGACAGGCAATGGCAACACGTCGATTCTACTGGCATTGAGAAGGTTTCTCGTGGCTCTTACTGTGTGGCATGGGGCACCATCCTGCATAAGTTGCATCCCTCTATTCTGTCGTATGTGTGGAATGGCAATCGGTCTTAGAACTTCATCCTGGTATCTGGCTGCGTTACGGTTACCGTCGATCACAACAGTGCCTGTCTTCGTGTGGAATGACACACCGGCCCAGATCATGACGATCCTCCACCGAATCTGTCTCTCTACAACACATGGGTCTGTAAAACGCTCACCAGTCCGTCTACTCACGTACACCCATCGTGACCTTGGAGATTAAAGCGACTCGTCTGTGAACAATAGATATGCCCAATCAAACCTTGTGAAGCGTCGGTGAGTCCGAGCCCATCGTAGTCTTGCCGCTCGATGACGAGGCGTTAGAATAATACCCACAAACGGCCGTCGTGCTCTGATACGATTGATCCGCAGTCGGCTCCGCACTATCTGATCACTGATGGAGAGTCCGTGGTTTCCAACAGTCTCTCTAGCTGTGACAGTGGCCGGGTGTCGTCTGTCCCGCATGTGGGTCACTTCGATGTAGCGATCTTGGCGGTGCGAAGTCACTCGGCTGCGAGGTCTTCTCACGACATCACAGACATTTCCAGTTAGTCGGAACTTATTCATCAAACTAGTAATGGTCCTCTTCTGAACGTTCATCCTTCTAGCGACCTGAAACACAGTAGAACAAACGGACGGTCAGAAGAAATACACAATGAGTAAACACTACCAGGTGCATATCCACCGTATCCTACCTGCAAACGAGCCACGATGTAACCAATGTATCATAGTCAAATGTTTATACCTTACTCACTGGTGTGAGTACAATTTTATTTTATTACATGTAACAGTTTAACTTACTTGCAAATGTGAGAGTCCACCCTGAACCAGGCCTACGGCTATGCCTCTTTCTTGGAGACTCAGTCTCGCCATTTTTGGAATCGTTCCTTTTTTTCTGTCGCTACCATGTGGCTTGCAAATATTCCTGGTATGCATTTTGTACGTGTAACTCGCTTCAGATGCCTTGTTGAAATGCATGCGTGTCATTCAAAATATTGACGAGCGTAATTATAGAAAAAACGAAAAATGTGACTGGTTTTGAGGGTAGACTTACCTAAAACAGCATTACTCGTAAACTAAAACAGGTATCAATCCCCAAAAACAGGAGCTAGTTAAGCACATATTATTTACGTGCACAATTTTGTCGCCATATTTTCAGGATTTATCAAATTATTCGCGAAATGGTATCGGTGTAGTTAGGAGTTTTGATGAGTGTATGTTATATTAGTGCTTTCAATAATGATGGATGTTTTCATAGTGACTACAGTCAAACCTGTGTTAGTGGTCACCTCCATTAAGCAGCCAATCTGTATTAAGCAGCCAGTTTACATATTCCCAATATGTTGTTTTATTATACATTTGAACTCTATTAAGCAGCCACCTGTGCTAAGCAGCCACTTTCTCTGACTCCCTTGACTGGCTGCTTAAGACAGGTTTGACTGTAGTCATATTAAAGTTGTCCAGAAAAACATAATTTCACACGTGTATATAAATTTATTTAAAGTCACCACTGCATAAATGCATTTGGGCGACTAAGTTGTCTAAGACGATTAAAATAAACATCATCTGAAAAGTGATTATTTTGGCCTATCGCAATTATTTTAACTAGACGTTTAGAGGCCTATGAGGGCTGCTGTAATCTCAGTGAGTGTTCGGTTTTCATATCTCCGACTGTCACTCACACAGGAGTTTAGACTAGCTGAGAGTGTATTTTTCGTTTTTTTACACCCATTTGTGAAAACTGCCAATTCAATGAAATCAATAAAACAAAGATTGGTCCAGCAGGATGAAAGTTGATGCAATTTTCCAGATTCAAAGATTAACTGAGTTGGCAATAAAACACGTGTCCTGGCCAGTAGGAGTGTGAGAAAATGTATTCATCAGTTTGCACTGGTGTGGGACAAGGGTATTCCACCCTCGTGGTCAGAATATGTTGTCAGAAACTAGGCTCTTGCACCCAAATTGTCAGAAGAGAGGCAGTGTCACTCGGGGTGGAATATCCTTATCCCACACCAGTGCATATGAAGGATACTCCGACTACTAGACACCAAACTCCGACTCCGGCGTATTTCCTATAGTGCGACGTCAATGCTTATTAAAGAAAATCAAGCAGAAATAAATGAATATTAGAGACTCTTACCTGTAATTAAAACATCCAATTCACAAACCTTTGTTATTGTAGCACAACTTTGTACATGATATATTTAGTTTATACAAATTTATTTTAGCTCGATTGCGAAACAAGTTATTTCAACTTATATTAATCACTCTCGAGACCCCATTCCTGATGGAATCCATCGCCACGAGGGAGAGAGAAGAGGCAACGTGGAATTTAAATGCCTTGCCTAAGGGCACAATCGTAACGGCTCCAGCGGGGCTTGAACTCCGGACCTTTCGCACCTGAAGCGAATGCGCATCCACTGCGCTATCATGACTTCCACATGATATATTTATAAGGAATTGTAGATATTAATTAATGAATGCATCCATATAAAGATGGTTTATATTGTTGATGACAGTATCCGTTATAAAATGATAAACTTTACATAATATTGATCCTACAGACGTGTCAGTAGTCCAGTGGTTAACACGTTGGACTGCGAATCCAGGGATCGCAGCAGGTTCTATCCCCTGCCTGACCATAATAATATTAACAGTCTTTCTGATGAGAATTTAAACCAAGGTCTTGTGTCGGATGCCATACACATTGCACTTAAAAAATGTGTCTCTGTCTGTATCATTGCACTATCCTCCAAAATCTAAAATAACTAATCTCTTCAAGGCGTAACTCATATGTGCAGCCTTGTAGCGACGATAAATAAATGTAAAATACATTTCAAGCTGTATACCTCTTTTAACACTGATTGGGTATAACAGGATACATAATGTACCAATACTATTTTACTCCATGCACATAAGGAACCAGAGGAGACTCTGGAATGGGTCTCTGTCTTTGCACTATCCTCGGAAATCTAAAATGTCTAATCGCTTCATCGTGTGTCGCTCATATTGTGAAGATAAATAAATGTAGAATACGCCACATGACTCCTCAGGCAAACCCTAAGTGGTTTATTTTAGTTTATACAAATTTATTTTAGCTCGATTGCGAAACAAGTTCTTACAACTTATATTAACCCATTCAACACCAAGTAACTGACATAGACTGGTCCATGATATTCTTAGACCAATAAATGAATAAGAAAATTACATTCGGACCAGTTCATTTATCAAGATGGGTAATTTTGTCTAAAATTAGTAATACTACTTGCAAAAAGTGCAGATCCTGATGAGACGGCTCGTCACGAGCCGGCTCATCTGGATCTACACTTTTTATAAGCCTATAAATAGAGGTCTGTGGTGTTGAAAGGGTTAATCACTCTCGAGACCTCATTCCTGATGGAATCCATCGCCACGGGGGAGAGAGAAGAGGCAACGTGGAATTTAAATGCCTTGCCTAAGGGCACAATCGTAACGGCTCCATTGAGGCTCTAACTCAGTGCCTTTCACACCTGAAGCGAACGCTCTACCACAGCACTATCACGACTTGCACATTTACTTTTATAAACTGCCTATAAGCCACTATTGAGCATGTGTCTGTGGTGGCATGGTCTCACTGATGATCAATGATCACATTGCCAGAGTGTTTGCATGTTGTTTATAAATATAGTTGCATGTAACACTGATATAAATAAACTTTGTCACATAAGAACAATTTTAATACTGTATTGTGACAAATGTAATCAATTAGGCAGGCAGTCCTGTTGCACATGTCATAAAACATGTACGGTACTTTGAGATTTTCAGCAGTTTATGCAAAACTAAAGGATTTCTTATTTAAGGAATGAATCGCGGGTTAATAATTTCCATCAGTGTATGAACTACATTGGGCATGGTGGTTAAAGTGTGTTTGGCCTTCATGCTAACTGTAAACACACCCAATGTAGTTCATAGACATCTTTAGAATGAAATATAGAAAATCACACCACGATTTGAACAATTCAAAAAGTATCTGTCTATAAGAATAGCCATAGAAAAAGAAACAGCTCTAAGGAATGATAAATTAGAAAAAAAGCAAAATATTTTACAATACAAAAATAAATCGTTCAAAAGAGCAGAGCGATAGTAACGACCAAATATCCTCTCTTTTTCCCCCCAAAAAAATAATCTCTCTTTCTATCTCGAGGTAAACACACTCTCTAACAAAATTCTTGAGCATAGATACATTGTTTGGTGCAACTAGCATTTAAAAACTAGCTACCGTGTAATACGGACAATTTTCATTCTATTTTTATATTTTTATTCTATATAAAAAAGACCATTAGAAAGACATTATTATGTTTTATATGTATGAAATATGTATGTTGCATACTGCTGTGTATGTATGCTTTGGAAATAAATAGGGGCCTCAAACAAATTTCAGGGGGGGGGGGGGGTGGGCATAATTCACAGAATTTTCAAGGAAGGCCAGAATTTTCAAAGGGGCCATAATTCACAGAATGTTCAAGGAGAGGCCATAATTCAAAGAATTTTCAAGGGAGGCCAGAATTTTCAAGGGGCCATAATTAACAGAATTTTCAAGGGACCATAATTAACAGAATGTTCAAGGGGAGGCCATAATTCACAGAATTTTCAAGGGGCCATAATTCAAAGAATTTTCAAAGGGATGCCATAATTCACAGAATTTTCAAGAGGGGCCATAATTGACATAATTTTCAAGGGGAGGCCATAATTGACAGAATGTTCAAGGGGAGGTCATAATTCACAGAATTTTCAAGAGTGGCCATAATTGACAGAATGTTCAAGGGGAGGCCATAATTGACAGAATGTTCAAGGGGAGGCCATAGTTGACAGAATGTTCAAGGGGAGGTCATAATTCACAGAATGTTCAAGGGGAGGACATAATTCACAGAATGTTCAAGGGGAGGCCATAATTCACAGAATTTTCAAGAGTGGCCATAATTGACAGAATGTTCAAGGGGAGGCCATAATTGACAGAATTTTCAAGGGGAGGCCATAATTCACAGAATGTTCAAGGGGAGGTCATAATTCACAGAATGTTCAAGGGGAGGACATAATTCACAGAATGTTCAAGGGGAGGCCATAATTCACAGAATTTTCTTGTGCTTCATATGGTTCTTCTAATCAAAATTAAGTTGATTGTTACAGACCAAAACTATTTCAACAGCATTCTTAAAACCTAATTGATTGTTTGGGGGTAAACAAGAATATTAAGAGTTATGATAGCCATTCAGACTGGATTCCCTCTGGCCTGCCTAGATAGTTCAAGTAATTGATCTTCGTTGCAATGTTGCGGAAATCACGTCATTTTACCACCGGTAGCTACAGAATCTGTCGTCTCTTGTGATTATGACTGGAGAAATACTGCAACAAAATATCCAGACATCATTCATAGAATGAATACTTATTCAGCATGCCAGAGGATTTGTATTTGACTATCACGAAATGTTTACAATGGCTTTCAGTCAAGATTTGTGACTTAATATTTATATTGCTGTATTCACCTTCGATGTGTGCCCTGTTTGTAGCCATTTTCTTATGAATTTCCTCACTAATGATATGCAGCTGACATGCACACTCAAAAGTTACGGGCATCCACGTTCGCTGTGGTGGGCAGTGTTCCTCGCAAGAAAAGGCATGTCCAAGGATGATCTATTTACCAAGTCTTGCACATATGTACGTCGTAAATCTGGACTAAATACATTTTAAATGCAAAGTTTGCTATACTTTTCTTTGTGTCATTGCAAAAGAACAATTAATATAAATATAAGATATGAATCGCGGGTTAATAGTTTACACTGGGGTATGAACTACATTGAGTATGTTTACGGTTAGCATGAAGGCCAAACACACTTTAACCACCATGCCCAATGTAGTTCATACCCTGATGGAAACTATTAACCCGTGATTCATTCCTTAAATAAGAAATCCTTTAGTTATGCATACACTGCTGAAAATCTCAAAAGTACATGTTTTATGTTGGAAATTCAATGTTCTGCATTGCTTCTCCAAAATACAGAGCATCCTATAAATGTAAGAATCCAGTTTATTTCCCAAGGGAAATAACTTATTAATTATGTTTTCTCCAGTCTCTGTGTTCGCATTTGTGTTTTCACCCTATTTGATGCACTCTATGCAGACTGATACTAACTACAACTGTTGTTTCATTGGATATTCATTTTCACTTATATCCTTTCACTGTAAGTACAATGTGTTATATCCTTTCACTGTAAGTACAATGTGTTATATCCTTTCACTGTAAGTACAATGTGTTATATCCTTTCACTGTAAGTACAATGTGTTATATCCTTTCACTGTAAGTACAATGTGTTATATCCTTTCACTGTATGTACAATGTGTTATATCCTTTCACTGTATGTACAATGTGTTATATCCTTTCACTGTATGTACAATGTGTTATATCCTTTCACTGTATGTACAATGTGTTATATCCTTTCACTGTAAGTACAATGTGTTATATCCTTTCACTGTAAGTACAATGTGTTATATCCTTTCACTGTAAGTACAATGTGTTATATCCTTTCACTGTAAGTACAATGTGTTATATCCTTTCACTGTAAGTACAATGTGTTATATCCTTTCACTGTAAGTACAATGTGTTATATCCTTTCACTGTATGTACAATGTGTTATATCCTTTCACTGTATGTACAATGTGTTATATCCTTTCACTGTATGTACAATGTGTTATATCCTTTCACTGTATGTACAATGTGTTATATCCTTTCACTGTATGTACAATGTGTTATATCCTTTCACTGTATGTACAATGTGTTATATCCTTTCACTGTATGTACAATGTGTTATATCCTTTCACTGTATGTACAATGTGTTATATCCTTTCACTGTATGTACAATGTGTTATATCCTTTCACTGTATGTACAATGTGTTATATCCTTTCACTGTATGTACAATGTGTTATATCCTTTCACTGTATGTACAATGTGTTATATCCTTTCACTGTATGTACAATGTGTTATATCCTTTCACTGTATGTACAATGTGTTATATCCTTTCACTGTATGTACAATGTGTTATATCCTTTCACTGTAAGTACAATGTGTTATATCCTTTCACTGTAAGTACAATGTGTTATATCCTTTCACTGTATGTACAATGTGTTATATCCTTTCACTGTATGTACAATGTGTTATATCCTTTCACTGTATGTACAATGTGTTATATCCTTTCACTGTAAGTACAATGTGTTATATCCTTTCACTGTAAGTACAATGTGTTATATCCTTTCACTGTATGTACAATGTGTTATATCCTTTCACTGTATGTACAATGTGTTATATCCTTTCACTGTATGTACAATGTGTTATATCCTTTCACTGTATGTACAATGTGTTATATCCTTTCACTGTATGTACAATGTGTTATATCCTTTCACTGTATGTACAATGTGTTATATCCTTTCACTGTATGTACAATGTGTTATATCTTTTCACTGTATGTACAATGTGTTATATCCTTTCACTGTATGTACAATGTGTTATATCCTTTCACTGTATGTACAATGTGTTAATCCTTCACTGTATGTACAATGTGTTATATCCTTTCACTGTATGTACAATGTGTTATATCCCATCACTGTATGTACAATGTGTTATATCCTTTCACTGTATGTACAATGTGTTATATCCTTTCACTGTATGTACAATGTGTTATATCCTTTCACTGTATGTACAATGTGTTATATCCTTTCACTGTATGTACAATGTGTTATATCCTTTCACTGTATGTACAATGTGTTATATCCTTTCACTGTAAGTACAATGTGTTATATCCTTTCACTGTATGTACAATGTGTTATATCCTTTCACTGTAAGTACAATGTGTTATATCCTTTCACTGTATGTACAATGTGCTATATCCCATCACTGTAAGTACAATGTGTTATATCCTTTCACTGTATGTACAATGTGTTATATCCCATCACTGTAAGTACAATGTGTTATATCCTTTCACTGTATGTACAATGTGTTATATCCTTTCACTGTATGTACAATGTGTTATATCCCATCACTGTAAGTACAATGTGTTATATCCTTTCACTGTATGTACAATGTGTTATATCCCATCACTGTAAGTACAATGTGTTATATCCCATCACTGTATGTACAATGTGTTATATCCTTTCACTGTAAGTACAATGTGTTATATCGTCGCTGTATGTACAATGTGTTATATCCTTTCACTGTAAGTACAATGTGTTATATCGTCGCTGTATGTACAATGTGTTATATCCTTTCACTGTAAGTACAATGTGTTATATCCTTTCACTGTAAGTACAATGTGTTATATCCTTTCACTGTATGTACAATGTGTTATATCCCATCACTGTATGTACAATGTGTTATATCCTTTCACTGTATGTACAATGTGCTATATCCCATCACTGTATGTACAATGTGTTATATCCCATCACTGTATGTACAATGTGTTATATCCCATCACTGTATGTACAATGTGTTATATCCTTTCACTGTATGTACAATGTGTTATATCCTTTCACTGTAAGTACAATGTGTTATATCCCATCACTGTAAGTACAATGTGTTATATCCTTTCACTGTATGTACAATGTGTTATATCCTTTCACTGTATGTACAATGTGTTATATCCTTTCACTGTAAGTACAATGTGTTATATCCTTTCACTGTATGTACAATGTGTTATATCCCATCACTGTATGTACAATGTGTTATATCCTTTCACTGTAAGTACAATGTGTTATATCCTTTCACTGTATGTACAATGTGTTATATCCTTTCACTGTATGTACAATGTGTTATATCCCATCACTGTATGTACAATGTGTTATATCCTTTCACTGTATGTACAATGTGTTATATCCTTTCACTGTATGTACAATGTGTTATATCCTTTCACTGTATGTACAATGTGTTATATCCTTTCACTGTATGTACAATGTGTTATATCCTTTCACTGTATGTACAATGTGTTATATCCTTTCACTGTATGTACAATGTGTTATATCCTTTCACTGTATGTACAATGTGTTATATCCTTTCACTGTATGTACAATGTGTTATATCCTTTCACTGTATGTACAATGTGTTATATCCTTTCACTGTATGTACAATGTGTTATATCCTTTCACTGTATGTACAATGTGTTATATCCTTTCACTGTATGTACAATGTGTTATATCCTTTCACTGTATGTACAATGTGTTATATCCTTTCACTGTATGTACAATGTGTTATATCCTTTCACTGTATGTACAATGTGTTATATCCCTTCACTGTATGTACAATGTGTTATATCCTTTCACTGTATGTACAATGTGCTATATCCCATCACTGTAAGTACAATGTGTTATATCCCATCACTGTATGTACAATGTGTTATATCCTTTCACTGTATGTACAATGTGCTATATCCCATCACTGTATGTACAATGTGTTATATCCCATCACTGTAAGTACAATGTGTTATATCCTTTCACTGTATGTACAATGTGCTATATCCCATCACTGTATGTACAATGTGTTATATCCCATCACTGTAAGTACAATGTGTTATATCCTTTCACTGTATGTACAATGTGTTATATCCCATCACTGTAAGTACAATGTGTTATATCCTTTCACTGTATGTACACTGTGCTATATCCCATCACTGTAAGTACAATGTGTTATATCCTTTCACTGTATGTACAATGTGTTATATCCCATCACTGTAAGTACAATGTGTTATATCCTTTCACTGTATGTACAATGTGCTATATCCCATCACTGTAAGTACAATGTGTTATATCCTTTCACTGTATGTACAATGTGCTATATCCCATCACTGTAAGTACAATGTGTTATATCCCATCACTGTAAGTACAATGTGTTATATCCTTTCACTGTAAGTACAATGTGTTATATCCTTTCACTGTAAGTACAATGTGTTATATCCTTTCACTGTATGTACAATGTGTTATATCCTTTCACTGTATGTACAATGTGTTATATCCCATCACTGTATGTACAATGTGTTATATCCCATCACTGTAAGTACAATGTGTTATATCCCATCACTGTATGTACAATGTGTTATATCCCATCACTGTATGTACAATGTGTTATATCCCATCACTGTAAGTACAATGTGTTATATCCCATCACTGTATGTACAATGTGTTATATCCTTTCACTGTATGTACAATGTGTTATATCCTTTCACTGTATGTACAATGTGTTATATCCTTTCACTGTATGTACAATGTGTTATATCCTTTCACTGTATGTACAATGTGTTATATCCTTTCACTGTAAGTACAATGTGTTATATCCCATCACTGTAAGTACAATGTGTTATATCCCATCACTGTAAGTACAATGTGTTATATCCTTTCACTGTAAGTACAATGTGTTATATCCCATCACTGTAAGTACAATGTGTTATATCCTTTCACTGTAAGTACAATGTGTTATATCCCATCACTGTAAGTACAATGTTTTATATCCTTTCACTGTATGTACAATGTGTTATATCCTTTCACTGTATGTACAATATGCTATATCCCATCACTGTAAGTACAATGTGTTATATCCCATCACTGTAAGTACAATGTGTTATATCCTTTCACTGTAAGTACAATGTGTTATATCCTTTCACTGTAAGTACAATGTGTTATATCCTTTCACTGTATGTACAATGTGTTATATCCTTTCACTGTATGTACAATGTGTTATATCCATCACTGTAAGTACAATGTGTTATATCGTCGCTGTATGTACAATGTGTTATATCCTTTCACTGTAAGTACAATGTGTTATATCCTTTCACTGTAAGTACAATGTGTTATATCCCATCACTGTATGTACAATGTGTTATATCCCATCACTGTATGTACAATGTGTTATATCCCATCACTGTAAGTACAATGTGTTATATCCCATCACTGTATGTACAATGTGTTATATCCTTTCACTGTATGTACAATGTGTTATATCCTTTCACTGTATGTACAATGTGTTATATCCTTTCACTGTATGTACAATGTGTTATATCCTTTCACTGTATGTACAATGTGTTATATCCTTTCACTGTAAGTACAATGTGTTATATCCCATCACTGTAAGTACAATGTGTTATATCCCATCACTGTAAGTACAATGTGTTATATCCTTTCACTGTAAGTACAATGTGTTATATCCCATCACTGTAAGTACAATGTGTTATATCCTTTCACTGTAAGTACAATGTGTTATATCCCATCACTGTAAGTACAATGTTTTATATCCTTTCACTGTATGTACAATGTGTTATATCCTTTCACTGTAAGTACAATGTGTTATATCCTTTCACTGTATGTACAATGTGTTATATCCCATCACTGTAAGTACAATGCGTTATATCCTTTCACTGTATGTACAATGTGTTATATCATCACTGTAAGTACAATGTGTTATATCCTTTCACTGTATGTACAATGTGTTATATCCTTTCACTGTATGTACAATGTGTTATATCCTTTCACTGTAAGTAAAATGTGTTATATCATCACTGTAAGTACAATGTGTTATATCCCATCACTGTATGTATAATGTGTTATATCCTTTCACTGTATGTACAATGTGTTATATCCTTTCACTGTATGTACAATGTGTTATATCCCATCACTGTATGTATAATGTGTTATATCCTTTCACTGTAAGTACAATGTGTTATATCCTTTCACTGTATGTACAATGTGTTATATCCTTTCACTGTAAGTACAATGTGTTATATCCTTTCACTGTAAGTACAATGTGTTATATCCTTTCACTGTATGTACAATGTGTTATATCCTTTCACTGTATGTACAATGTGTTATATCCTTTCACTGTATGTACAATGTGTTATATCCTTTCACTGTAAGTACAATGTGTTATATCCCATCACTGTATGTACAATGTGTTATATCCTTTCACTGTATGTACAATGTGTTATATCCTTTCACTGTATGTACAATGTGTTATATCCTTTCACTGTAAGTACAATGTGTTATATCCCATCACTGTATGTACAATGTGTTATATCCTGTCACTGTATGTACAATGTGTTATATCCTTTCACTGTATGTACAATGTGTTATATCCTTTCACTGTATGTACAATGTGTTATATCCTTTCACTGTAAGTACAATGTGTTATATCCTTTCACTGTATGTACAATGTGTTATATCCTTTCACTGTAAGTACAATGTGTTATATCCCCATCACTGTAAGTACAATGTGTTATATCCTTTCACTGTAAGTACAATGTGTTATATCCTTTCACTGTATGTACAATGTGTTATATCCTTTCACTGTATGTACAATGTGTTATATCCTTTCACTGTATGTATAATGTGTTATATCCTTTCACTGTAAGTACAATGTGTTATATCCTTTCACTGTAAGTACAATGTGTTATATCCTTTCACTGTAAGTACAATGTGTTATATCCCATCACTGTATGTACAATGTGTTATATCCTTTCACTGTGTGTACAATGTGTTATATCCTTTCACTGTAAGTACAATGTGTTATATCCTTTCACTGTAAGTACAATGTGTTATATCGTCGCTGTAAGTACAATGTGTTATATCCTTTCACTGTATGTACAATGTGTTATATCCTTTCACTGTATGTACAATGTGTTATATCCTTTCACTGTAAGTACAATGTGTTATATCCTTTCACTGTATGTACAATGTGTTATATCCTTTCACTGTATGTACAATGTGTTATATCCCATCACTGTAAGTACAATGTGTTATATCCTTTCACTGTATGTACAATGTGTTATATCCTTTCACTGTAAGTACAATGTGTTATATCGTCGCTGTATGTACAATGTGTTATATCCTTTCACTGTAAGTACAATGTGTTATATCCTTTCACTGTATGTACAATGTGTTATATCCTTTCACTGTATGTACAATGTGTTATATCCTTTCACTGTATGTACAATGTGTTATATCCTTTCACTGTATGTACAATGTGTTATATCCTTTCACTGTATGTACAATGTGTTATATCCTTTCACTGTATGTACAATGTGTTATATCCTCAGTATAATGTGTTATATCCTTTCACTGTAAGTACAATGTGTTATATCCTTTCACTGTAAGTACAATGTGTTATATCCTTTCACTGTAAGTACAATGTGTTATATCCTTTCACTGTATGTACAATGTGTTATATCCTTTCACTGTAAGTACAATGTGTTATATCCTTTCACTGTAAGTACAATGTGTTATCCTTTCACTGTAAGTACAATGTGTTATATCCTTTCACTGTAAGTACAATGTGTTATATCCTTTCACTGTAAGTACAATGTGTTATATCCTTTCACTGTATGTACAATGTGTTATATCCCATCACTGTAAGTACAATGTGTTATATCCTTTCACTGTAAGTACAATGTGTTATATCCCATCACTGTAAGTACAATGTGTTATATCGTCACTGTAAGTACAATGTGTTATATCCCATCACTGTACATGTTTATATCCTTTGTACAATGTGTTTATCCTTCATGTACATGTGTTATATCTTCTGTACAATGTGTTATATCTCATACATGTGTTATATCCTCATGTACATGTGTTATATCCTCATGTACAATGTGTTATATTGTTGTGTTTTTGTTGTGTTTTGTATGTGTTATATCCTTCAGTACAATGTGTTATATCCTTCATGTACAATGTGTTATACTTTCATGTAGTCAATGTGTTATATCCTTTCACTGTATGTACAATGTGTTATATCCTTTCATGTAGTCAATGTGTTATATCCTTTCATGTAGTCAATGTGTTATATCCTTTCACTGTATGTACAATGTGTTATATCCTTTCATGTTGTACAATGTGTTATACCTTTCACTGTATGTACAATGTGTTATATCCTTTCACTGTAAGTACAATGTGTTATATCCCATCACTGTATGTACAATGTGTTATATCCTTTCACTGTATGTACAATGTGTTATATCCTTTCACTGTATGTACAATGTGTTATATCCTTTCACTGTAAGTACAATGTGTTATATCCCATCACTGTATGTACAATGTGTTATATCCTTCACTGTATGTACAATGTGTTATATCCTTTCACTGTATGTACAATGTGTTATATCCTTTCACTGTATGTACAATGTGTTATATCCTTTCACTGTAGTACAATGTGTTATATCCTTTCACTGTATGTACAATGTGTTATATCCTTTCACTGTAGTACAATGTGTTATATCCCCATCACTGTAGTACAATGTGTTATATCCTTTCACTGTAAGTACAATGTGTTATATCCTTTCACTGTATGTACAATGTGTTATATCCTTTCACTGTATGTACAATGTGTTATATCCTTTCACTGTATGTATAATGTGTTATATCCTTTCACTGTAAGTACAATGTGTTATATCCTTTCACTGTAAGTACAATGTGTTATATCCTTTCACTGTAAGTACAATGTGTTATATCCCATCACTGTATGTACAATGTGTTATATCCTTTCACTGTGTGTACAATGTGTTATATCCTTTCACTGTAGTACAATGTGTTATATCCTTTCACTGTAAGTACAATGTGTTATATCGTCGCTGTAAGTACAATGTGTTATATCCTTTCACTGTATGTACAATGTGTTATATCCTTTCACTGTATGTACAATGTGTTATATCCTTTCACTGTAGTACAATGTGTTATATCCTTTCACTGTATGTACAATGTGTTATATCCTTTCACTGTATGTACAATGTGTTATATCCCATCACTGTAGTACAATGTGTTATATCCTTTCACTGTATGTACAATGTGTTATATCCTTTCACTGTAGTACAATGTGTTATACTCGTGATGTACAATGTGTTATATCCTTTCACTGTAGTACAATGTGTTATATCCTTTCACTGTATGTACAATGTGTTATATCCTTTCACTGTATGTACAATGTGTTATATCCTTTCACTGTATGTACAATGTGTTATATCCTTTCACTGTATGTACAATGTGTTATATCCTTTCACTGTATGTACAATGTGTTATATCCTTTCACTGTATGTATAATGTGTTATATCCTTTCACTGTAAGTACAATGTGTTATATCCTTTCACTGTAAGTACAATGTGTTATATCCTTTCACTGTAAGTACAATGTGTTATATCCTTTCACTGTATGTACAATGTGTTATATCCTTTCACTGTAAGTACAATGTGTTATATCCTTTCACTGTAAGTACAATGTGTTATCCTTTCACTGTAAGTACAATGTGTTATATCCTTTCACTGTAAGTACAATGTGTTATATCCTTTCACTGTAAGTACAATGTGTTATATCCTTTCACTGTATGTACAATGTGTTATATCCCATCACTGTAAGTACAATGTGTTATATCCTTTCACTGTAAGTACAATGTGTTATATCCCATCACTGTAAGTACAATGTGTTATATCGTCACTGTAAGTACAATGTGTTATATCCCATCACTGTATGTACAATGTGTTATATCCTTTCACTGTAAGTACAATGTGTTATATCGTCACTTTAAGTATAATATATAACATGTTATATCGGGTTGCTTGGGGGTGATATAACTCGAATCAGTAGAACCATTAATTACTCTTGCTTACTCGACTATTGGCAGATTCTACCCGTGCCAACATTGATGTACCTAGGGTTAACCCTTTACTTCACATAAACGCCATACAACACATATAGCACTTACCACATATAGCCGCAGTTCCATGCCAGTAGCTATTCCCATAGATATTTATTATGGAGTATGTAATACAGTGTGCCTATTACTTATCAGCAGTCCGCCTCCGTGGTCGAGTGGTTATGGTCACTGACTTGTATACCACTGTAACCTATCATCACTGATGGTCACGGGTTCGAGCCCCGCTCAGACCGTGTCTCATTTATATGAAAAAGTTGGCAGTTTCTTACGGAGGTTGGTGTACCCAAGTACTGGTTAACCGCTGGAGCCTGCCCAGGAAAGGTGTTGTTAGATAAACTGCCCGCCGGCGATATAGCCCAATATGGTGCTGATGCAGGCGTAAAACCCGAAACATAACATAACTTATCAGCAGTATGGAGATACAATTTGCCTCTTCTGTTGTGGACTATAGGGTTAGATTGTTGGAGCATTGACATCATGATTCTAAATCTTGTGATAGTGATGCTATAGTTAGTCAAGAGATTCTAGTTAGCATAGATATTTTTCAGCAATAGATGCCTTGAAAGATACAACATCATGGAAGTTATGACTGCCAGTAAACATGTTATTGTATAATTATTAATTATAGCATAATAGACGGGTCAGTAGTCCAGTGGTTAACACGTTGGACTGGGAATCCAGGGATAGCATGTTCAATCCTGTCTGACCCTATTAATATGAACAATCTTTCATACTGGACTTTAAAGATCACGCAGTGTCCATATCTTGACTTTATAGTTCACCTGTTAGTAAGACCACCTGTTTACAAAGACGGGCCCTCATGCATTGGGCAATGTTTGTTCACATGTCAATAAACTGGACATATCAATAGGCTGGACACCTCAATAGGCTGGACACCTCAATTTACTGGACACCTCAATTGACTGGACACCTCAAGAGACTTGGCACCTCAATAGACTGGACACATCAATAAACTACACATCAATAGACTGGACACCTCAATTGACTAGACACCTCAATTGACTTGACACCTCAATAGACTGAACACCTCAATAGACTGGACATCTCAATATACTGGACATCACAATAGACTGGACACCTCAATTGACTGGACACCTCAATTGACTTGACACCTCAATTATCTTGGCACCTCAATAGACTGAACACCTCAATAGACTGGACATCTCAATATACTGGACATCACAATAGACTGGACACCTCAATAGACTGGACACCTCAATAGACTGGACACCTCAATAGACTGGACACCTCAATATACTGGACACCTCAATAGACTGGACACCTCAATAGACTGGACACCTCACTAGACTGGACACCTCAATAGACTGGACACCTCAATAGACTGGACACCTCAATAGACTGGACACCTCAATAGACTGGACACCTCAATAGACTGGACACCTCAATATACTGGACACCTCAATAGACTGGACACCTCAATACACTGAACATCATAATACACTGAACATCATAATAGACTGGACACCTCAATATACTGGACATATCAATAGAATGGACACATCAATAGACTGGACACCTCAGTAGACTGAACTTCACAATAGACTGGACATCTCAATAAACTGGACTCTGCAATCGACTGAAATAGACTGTAGACTCGGTAATGTAGACACATATTAACTGGAGGACTTGTTTTATTCTAAGTTTGTTGAATGTAGCACTGGTTTCACTGTACTTCTGTGCTTTTGAACAGTGTTTTTCAGTGAAGTGTCAGATGCTGTATTATTGTAGGTGATTGTATTCTGTTAATGGCATTGGATGAGGTTTGACTGTGACAGAATCTCACATGACTCCATTTCTATTTTTACTAGTTCTTGTATTTGCTAAAAGTTCCTAGTCTGTCTGCATTATACTAACATTCTTAAGAAATTATGTTTTATGTATGAAAATGATGTCGCCTTTGGGATGTATATATGTCTGTTGTCTGTATCGCCTTCAGCCTGAGTGTTCTTGTTGTATGAGCAACCTACAGCTCCATGTGATTTTCTGACTGATGTGACTGTTTTGTTCGGTGTGTCACCAACAGCTCCCTGTGAAGTTTGACTGGGGAGTGAAGCAAGGACACTGCAACTCATCACCCACAGCTCCCTGTGGCTGTTTAACTGGGTAGTGAAACATGAACAACTATGGATCTCTTGTTTGGTGTGCCACCCACAGCTCCCTGTGACGTTTGACTGGTGAGTGACACAAGGATTTGGTGGCTCTCTGACACAAGGACTTGGTGGCTCTCTGACACACAGACTTGGTGGTTCTCTGACACAAGGACTTGGTGGCTCTCTGACACAAGGACTTGGTGGCTCTCTGACACACATACTTGGTGGCTCTCTGACACACAGACATGGTGGCTATCTGACACACATACGTGGTGGCTCTCTGACACAAGGACTTGGTGGCTCTCTGACACAAGGACTCTGGCTCTCTGACACACAGACTTGGTGGCTCTCTGACACACATACTTGGTGGCTCTCTGACATGAGGACTTGGTGGCTCTCTGACATGAGGACATGGTGGCTCTCTGACACACATACTGGATGGCTCTCTGACACAAGGACTTGGTGGCTCTCTGACACACATACATGGTGGCTCTCTGACACACATACTTGGTGGCTCTCTGACACAAGGACTTGGTGGCTCTCTGACACAAGGACTCTGGCTCTCTGACACACATAGTTGGTGGCTCTCTGACAGACAGACAGACATGGTGGCTCTCTGACACACATACTTGGTGGCTCTCTGACACAATGACTTGGTGGCTCTCTGACATGAGGACTTGGTGGCTCTCTGACATGAGGACATGGTGGCTCTCTGACACACATACTGGATGGCTCTCTGACACAAGGACTTGGTGGCTCTCTGACACACATACATGGTGGCTCTCTGACACACATACTTGGTGGCTCTCTGACACAAGGACTTGGTGGCTCTCTGACACAAGGACTCTGGCTCTCTGACACACATAGTTGGTGGCTCTCTGACAGACAGACAGACATGGTGGCTCTCTGACACACATACTTGGTGGCTCTCTGACACAATGACTTGGTGGCTCTCTGACATGAGGACTTGGTGGCTCTCTGACATGAGGACATGGTGGCTCTCTGACACACAGACTGGATGGCTCTCTGACACAAGGACTTGGTGGCTCTCTGACAACGAGTTGGTGGCTCTCTGACATGAGGACTTGGTGGCTCTCTGACATGAGGACTTGGTGGCTCTCTGACACAAGGACATGGTGGCTCTCTGACATGAGGACTTGGTGGCTCTCTGACACACAGACTGGATGGCTCTCTGACACAAGGACTTGGTGGCTCTCTGACACAAGGACATGGTGACTCTCTGATACAAGGACTTGGTGGCTCTCTGTCACACAGACTGGATGGCTCTCTGACACAAGGGCATGGTGGCTCTCTGACACAAGGACTTGGTGGCTCTCTGACACAAGGACATGGTGGCTCTCTGACACAAGGACATGGTGGCTCTCTGACATATGGACTTGGTGGCTCTCTGACATGAGGACTTGGTGGCTCTCTGACATGAGGACTTGGTGGCTCTCTGACATGAGAACTTGGTGGCTCTCTGACATAATGACTTGGTGGCTCTCTGACACAAGGACTTGGTGGCTCTCTGACACAATGACTTGGTGGCTCTCTGGCACAAGGACTTGGTGGCTCTCTGACACAAGGTCTTGGTGGCTCTCTGACACAAGGACATGGTGGCTCTCTGACACAAGGACATGGTGGCTCTCTGACACAAGGACTTGGTGGCTCTCTGACACAAGAACATGGTGGCTCTCTGACACAAGGACATGGTGGCTCTCTGACATGAGGACTTGGTGGCTCTCTGACATGATAACTTGGTGGCTCTCTGACATAAGGACTTGGTGACTCTCTGACACAAGGACATGGTGGCTCTCTGACACAAGGACTCTGGCTCTCTGACACACATACTGGGTGGCTCTCTGACACACAGACTGGGTGGCTCTCTGACACAAGGACTTGGTGGCTCTCTGACACACATACTTGGTGGCTCTCTGACACAAGGACATGGTGACTCTCCAACACAAGGACATGGTGGCTCTCTGACACAAGGACTTGGTGGCTCTCTGACACACAGACTGGGTGGCTCTCTGACACACATACTTGGTGGCTCTCTGACACAAGGACATGGTGGCTCTCTGACACACATACTTGGTGGCTCTCTGACATGAGGAGGACTTGGTGGCTCTCTGACACAAGGACTTGGTGGCTCTCTGATACAGACTGGGTGGCTCTCTGACACACATAGTTGGTGGCTCTCTGACACACAGACTGGGTGGTTCTCTGACACAAGGAATTGGTGGCTCTCTGACACAAGGACTTGGTGGCTCTCTGACACAGACTTGGTGGCTCTCTGACACACAGAGTTGGTGGCTCTCTGACACAAGGACTCTGGCTCTCTGACACACACACTTGGTGGCTCTCTGACACAAGGAGTCTGGCTCTCTGACACACACACTTGGTGGCTCTCTGACACATGTACTTGGTGGCTCTCTGACACAAGGACTCTGGCTCTCTGACACACAGACTTGGTGGCTCTCTGACACAAGGACTCTGGTTCTCTGACACAAGTACTCTGTGGCTCTCTGACACACAGACTTGGTGGCTCTGACACACAGACTTGGTGGCTCTCTGACACAAGGACTCTGGCTCTCTGACACACAAACTTGGGTGGCTCTCTGAGACAAGGACTATGTGGCTCTCTTGTTTACATGTCTACTACATATAATGTTGGGGGGAATCATTTTCTCTGATACAAAATTGGATGAGACAGTCACTGATATAGAAGATTTCCTTATGGAAAGTGGTATTCCGATAGAAAGTTATATTTCCAGGAGATGCAAAAATAAATTAATTTAAACAACATTGTTGGTTGTAAATTAGAACGGAATTTAAGATTGAAAATTGTGCAAACTGCTGTTAAGTAGATCATAGTACTGGTGGATATAATTAACAAGGTTGTGATTAATTTGCATAGGGAATAAAATTGAATACAATGTAATCAGGTTATATAAGTTGTTTAGATTTCCTTGAAATTAAATTCACAGAAGTACAGAGTACTGGCTTACAAATTTTTTTATTCCTGTACTTACAAGGTCAAACTTACGTAAAATATAAGACAATAATCACATTAAATAATCTTCCGCTCCTTTCCATTTTCGCGGTGTGCAGCACATTCTAAGTAAACGCATAATAGGGCTTTAATATGGTTTGTGTGTAAAAACGACAGTCAATTGACATCAATGTTTCACGGGAAATTTCAATTTATTATATTGCCATTGCAATTATGAAAGTATTTCAGAATAGACAACGTTCTTGAGGCCATATCGCGAGTACTTAAATCTCATGTAAATTGCTTCCAGCTCAAAATGATCCCTTACAAACTGTTGTAGGAGATGTTATTGAACTTATTGTCTCTCTACAACGCCTTTGTGTTTTAATATTGAACATTCAAATATTAGTGGTTATTAACTTCAATTTTCAAAGAATATTTTCGAAAGATAAAGCTCACTTGTAATTCTATGTATGGTTTTCTACATGACTGCTTGATATGTCTTCGTTAAATGGTAAGATCATACCACCTACAGTTCCTGGTTTAATTTCCCTTGAGACATTAACTGGATAGAAAAAGTGAGCTAATGAAAAGCAAACATATTAAGGCCATGAATTTGTGGGATAAGTAAAGCATTGAACACTGACAGTTCATCTGAAATTGCAAGTTACCATTGATTTATGATACATTTCTGATAGGTACAAAGAAAGGCAGAATTGTTCTTATATTAATGGATGTACTTGTATTGATGGATGGACTTGTATTAATGGATGGACTTGTATTAATGGAATATACTTGTATTAATGGATGGACTTGTATTAATGGAATATACTTGTATTAATGGAATATACTTGTATTAATGGAATATACTTGTATTAATGGAATATACTTGTATTAATGGAATATACTTGTATTAATGGATGTACTTGTATGAATGGAATATACTTTATTAATGGATGTACTTGTATTAATGGATGTACTTGTATTAATGGATATACTTGTATTAATGAATGTATTTGTATTAATGGATGTACTTGTATTAATGGATGCACTTGTATTAATGGATGCACTTGTATTAATGGATGTACTTATATTAATGGATGTAGTTGTATTAATGAATGTACTTGTATGAATTGATATACTTGTATTAATGGATGTACTTGTATGAATGGATATACTTGTATTAATGAATGTACTTGTATTAATGGATGTACTTGTATTAATGGATGTACTTGTATTAATGGATGCACTTGTATTAATGGATGCACTTGTATTAATGGATGCACTTGTATTAATGGATGCACTTGTATTAATGGATGTACTTGTATGATATTAATGGATGTACTTGTATTAATGGATATACTTGTATTAATGGATGTACTTGTATGAATGGATATACTTGTATTAATGGATGTACTTGTATTAATGGATGCACTTGTATTAATGGATGTACTTGTATTAATGGATGTACTTGTATTAATGGATGCACTTGTATTAATGGATGCACTTGTATTAATGGATGTACTTGTATTAATGGATGTAGTTGTATTAATGGATGTAGTTGTATTAATGGATGTACTTGTATTAATGGATGCAGTTGTATTAATGGATATACTTGTATTAATGGATGCACTTTTATTAATGGATGTACTTGTATTAATGGATGTACTTGTATTAATGGATGCACTTGTATTAATGGATGTACTTGTATTAATGGATGTAGTTGTATTAATGGGTGTACTTGTATGAATGGATATACTTGTATTAATGGATGTACTTGTATTAATAGATGCACTTGTATTAATGGATGTACTTGTATTAATGGATGTACTTGTATTAATGGATGTACTTGTAGTAATGGATGTACTTGTATTAATGGATGTACTTGTATTAATGGATGGACTTGTATTATATTAATGGATGTACTTGTATTAATAGATGCACTTGTATTAATGGATGTACTTGTATTAATGGATGTACTTGTATTAATGGATGTACTTGTATGAATGGATATACTTGTATTAATGGATGTACTTGTATTAATGGATGTACTTGTATTATATTAATGGATGTACTTGTATTAATGGATGTACTTGTATGAATGGATGTACTTGTAGTAATGGATGTACTTGTATTAATGGATGTACTTGTATTAATGGATGGACTTGTATTAATGGATGGACTTGTATTAATGGATGTATTTGTATTAATGGATGTACTTGTATTAATGGATGTACTTGTATTAATGGATGTACTTGTATTAATGGATGTACTTGTATTAATGGATGCACTTGTATTAATGGATGCACTTGTATTAATGGATGGACTTGTATTAATGGATGGACTTGTATTAATGGATGTACTTGTATGAATGGATGTACTTGTAGTAATGAATGTACTTGTATTAATGGATGCACTTGTATTAATGGATGTACTTGTATTAATGGATAGATTTGTATTAATGGATGTACTTGTATTAATGGATGTACTTGTATTAATGGATGTACTTGTATTAATGGATGCACTTGTATTAATGGATGCACTTGTATTAATGGATGGACTTGTATTAATGGATGCACTTGTATTAATGGATGGACTTGTATTAATGGATGTACTTGTATTAATGGATGTACTTGTATTAATGGATATACGTGTATTAATGGATGTACTTGTATTAATGGATGCACCTGTATTAATGGATGCACTTGTATTAATGGATGCACTTGTATTAATGGATGTACTTGTATTAATGGATGCACTTGTATTAATGGATGTACTTGTATTAATGGGACTTGTATTAATGGATGTACTTGTATTAATGGATGTACTTGTATTAATAGTTGTACTTGTATTAATGGATATACTTGTAGTATGTATTACAAACTTTAATGTGTGTAACAATGTGACCACTGGAATAGCTTACACATTAAACAATGAGAGTTGGCTGATGAAACTTCTAAAACATGTATTATTCAGATAAGCTAACGCATAGGTTAAAACATTTGCTTGGTAATACAAAAGTGTATATAAATGATATGGAGTATAAATTGCAAGAGTTAGATGTGGGTAACGTAATATGAAGAATATGGGAGCTTGTACTTCGGCTGCTTCTTCCAATCGACGGTACATGTATAACGACGGAGGCAGTTCACAGTGAGTCTATCTTACCTCTACTCATTGTTATACAGTATTCTGTCAAATTGTTTCCAGTGTTATTGAGTGATCAGTTAGCTTTTAAATTGCTCACTTGAGCATGAAGTGATGTTGGTCATGGTTAGGTATTGTGGTTACCGTTAGTCCGGCATGTCAGTATGGACAGTTGTTCAATCTACATCTCTTGCCGCTACCCTGTAGAATGGCCTCAAACTTGTTCTGAAGCCTCCTGCGTCTACCCAGTAGGACCTTCTCAAACTTGCTCCAAAACCTTCTGCATCTACCCAGTAGGACCTTCTCAAACTTGCTCCAAAACCTTCTGCATCTACCCAGTAGGACCTTCTCAAACTTGCTCCAAACCTTCTGCATCTACCCAGTAGGACCTTCTCAAACTTGCTCCAAAACCTTCTGCATCTACCCAGTAGGACCTTCTCAAACTTGCTCCGAAGCCTCCTGCGTCTACCCAGTAGGACCTTCTCAAACTTGCTCCAAAACCTCCTGCGCCTACCCAGTAGGACCTTCTCAAACTTGTTCCGATACCGCCTGCGTCTACCCATTAGAACCGTCTCAACCATGCTCCGAAGTCTCCTGTGACTACCCAGTAGGACCTTCTTCTCAAACATGCTCCGAAGTCCCATGCAACTACCCAGTAGGACCTTCTTCTCAAACATGCTCCGAAGTCTCCTGTGACTACTGCACTGTACAACTTGCTACAAAACCTCCTGATGTATTCAAATTACGTCAAATCTATCAATAAATTAGATCAAAGTTCAGAAAAGCTTTAAGCAGTATCTTCTCTGAAACTTATGGTCATAATATGATCTAACATGATTTATAGTACACTGGTAACGAATGACCCATACTAGATTGTTCATATACTGTCTCTCTATATAAAAACTAGGTCACTAGGTCAACTTAAGGAAAAGTCCAAAAACAACATATCCTGTTTCTTGTATTCAGAATTTGCTCAAACTTGATCTGAAATATCCTGGTAATGGCCGAAAAAGGTTTTGCTGAAATACACAAACAATCTAGGTCATTAGGTCAAATTAAAGAAAAACCCTTGAACAACAATCTTCTCAGTAACCAATTCTCAGAATTTGCTCAGACTGGATTTGAACCTGGATATTCCAGGATTTCTCTCAAATTAGACCAATCGGTAAAGATACTAGGTCATTTGTTAAACTAAGTGAATGGGGTTTCCTTGACATTTTTCTTTAATTAATGAAAGCATGCATCCTGGCAAGGATCTGCAGCAAAAATTGTTGTTCACATTAGATAATTAGATATCTTCTTGTTTATGTTTGTTGTATGCTCAAGAGGTTGAATTTGTCAGGTGAGCAACACAGGGCCATTTGGTGAACTTATTTGTCAGGTAGGCAACACAGGGCCATTTGGTGAACATATTTGTCAGGTAGGCAACACATGGCCATTTGGTGAACTTATTTGTCAGGTAGGCAACACAGGGCCATTTGGTGAACTTATTTGTCAGGTAGGCAACACAGGACCATTTGGTGAACTTATTTGTCAGGTAGGCAACACAGGCCATTTGGTGAACTTATTTGTCAGGTAGGCAACACGGGCCATTTGGTGAACTTATTTGTCAGGTAGGCAACACAGGACCATTTGGTGAACTTATTTGTCAGGTAGGCAACACAGGGTGGGCCATTTGGTGAACATATTTGTCAGGTAGGCAACACAGGACCATTTGGTGAACTTATTTGTCAGGTAGGCAACACAGGGCCATTTGGTGAACATATTTGTCAGGTAGGCAACACAGGGCCATTTGGTGAACTTATATGTCAGGTAGGCAACACAGGACCATTTGGTGATGTTATTTGTCAGGTAGGCAACACAGGGCCATTTGGTGATGTTATTTGTCAGGTAGGCAACACAGGGCCATTTGATGATCTTATCTTTCCTTGAGGCATCCGAGATTATAAAACCTGATTTGTTCTCTGTATTTCTAGGGATTTGTTGAAACAAGATTATGAAGCCAAAGCAAATCATTGTAGTTGGACAACTGATAATTGGAAAGCTGAAAAAAAACCTTAAGACATATCTTGACAGTGTATGGCAGAATCTACAGTGATGCTCCATTGTATGACACATTCCCCCAGACACTACCCATACAGTCCATTGTATGACACATTCCCCCAGACACTACCCTTACAGTCCATTGTATGACACATTCCCCCAGACACTACCCATACAGTCCATTGCATGACACATTCCCCCAGACACTACCCTTACAGTCCATTGTATGACACATTCCCCCAGACACTACCCTTACAGTCCATTGTATGACACATTCCCCCAGACACTACCCTTACAGTCCATTGTATGACACATTCCCCCAGACACTACCCTTACAGTCCATTGTATGACACATTCCCCCAGACACTACCCTTACAGTCCATTGTATGACACATTCCCCCAGACACTACCCTTACACATTGTATGTCCCAGACACTCCCACATCCATTGTATGACACATTCCCCCAGACTTACAGTCCATTGTATGACACATTAACCCAGACACTCCATACATGACACATTCCCCCGACACTACCCTTACAGTCCATTGTATGACACATGACACTACCCTTACAGTCCATTGTATGACACATAAACCCAGACACTCCATTCATGACACATTCCCCAGACACTACCCATACAGTCCATTGTATGACACATTCCCCCAGACACTACCCATACAGTCCATTGTATGACACATTCCCCCAGACACTACCCTTACAGTCCATTGTATGACACATTCCCCCAGACACTACCCTTACAGTCCATTGTATGACACATTCCCCCAGTATGACACATTACGCCATTTACAGTCCATTGTATGACACATTCCCCCAGACACTACCCTTACAGTCCATTGTATGACACATTCCCCAGACACTACCCATACAGTCCATTGTATGACACATTCCCCCAGACACTACCTTACACTCCATTGTATGACACATTCCCCCAGACACTTACAGTCCATTGTGACACATTGACACTACCCATACAGTCCACATCCCCCAGACACTACCCATACAGTCCATTGTATGACACATTCCCCCAGTCCATTGTATGACACATTCCCCCAGAGTCCACTGACACACCAGACCATTGTATGACACATTCCCCAGACACTACCCATACAGTCCATTGTATGACACACCTACCCTTACAGTCCATTGTGACACATTCCCCCAGACACTACCCTTACACATATCCCCCAGACACACTACACAGACACTTACACTCCATTGTATGACACATTCCCCCAGACACTACCCATGTATTGACACATTCCCCCAGACACTACCCTTACACTCCATTGTATGACACATTCCCCCAGACACTACCCTTACAGTCCACCACATACCCAGTCCATGCATGACACATCCCCAGACACTACCTTACAGTCCATTGTATGAACATTCCCCAGACATACCCTACAGTCCATTGTATGACACTTCCCCAGACACACTTACAGTCCATTGTATGACACATTCCCAGACACATACACTCCATTGTATGACACATTCCCAGACACTCCCTTACACATTGTATGACACATTCCCCCAGACACTACCCTTACACTCCATTGATGACACATTCCCCCAGACCTACCCTTACAGTCCATTGTATGACACACAGGACACTACCCTTACACTCCATTGTATGACACATTCCCCCATACACTACATTACAGTCCTCACATTTACAGTCCATTGTATGACACATTCCCCCAGACACCCTACAGTCCATTGTATGACACATCCCCCCAGACACCCACAGTCCATTGTATGACACATTCCCCCAGACACTCCATTGATGACAATTTCCAGACACTACCCTTACAGTCCATTGTGACACATCCACAGACACATTGTTGACACCCCCAGACACTACCCTTACAGTCCATTGTAGACACATCCCCCAGACACATGTATGACACATTCCCCCAGACACTCCTTACACATTGTATGACACAGTTACAGTCCATTGACACTTCCCCCAGCAGTCCATTGTATGAACACCCAGACACTACCATACAGTCCATGTTGACACATCCCCCAGACTACTTCCCGACCTCATACAGTCCATTGCATTGACACATTACCCTTACACTCATTGTATGACACATTCCCCCAGACACTACCTTCCCCCAGACACTACCCTTACAGTCCATTGCATTACACTCCATTGCATGACACATTGACACTCCATTGTATTCCCCAGACACTACCCTACAGTCCATTGTATGACACATTCCCCCAGACACTACACTCCATTGTATGACACATTCCCCCAGACACTACCCTTACAGTCCATTGCATGACACATTCCCCCAGACACACATGACACATTCCCCAGCATTGTATGACACATTCCCCCAGACACTACCCTTACAGTCCATTGCATGACACATAAACCCAGACACTCCATTGCATGACACATTCCCCAGACACTACCCTTACACTCCATTGTATGACACATTCCCCCAGAAACTACCCATACAGTCCATTGTATGACACATTCCCCCAGACACTACCCTTACAGTCCATTGTATGACACATTCCCCCAGACACTACCCTTACACTCCATTGTATGACACATTCCCCCAGACACTACCCTTACAGTCCATTGTATGACACATTCCCCCAGACACTACCCTTACAGTCCATTGTATGACACATTCCCCCAGACACTACCCTTACAGTCCATTGTATGACACATTCCCCCAGACACTACCCTTACAGTCCATTGTATGACACATCCCCAGACACTACCTTACAGTCCATTGTATGACACATTCCCCCAGACACTACCCTTACAGTCCATTGTATGACACATTCCCCCAGACACTACCCTTACACTCCATTGCATGACACATTCCCCCAGACACTACCCATACAGTCCATTGTATGACACATTCCCCCAGACACTACCCTTACACTCCATTGTATGACACATTCCCCCAGACACTCCATTGCATGACACATAAACCCAGACACTCCATTGCATGACACATAAACCCAGACACTCCATTGCATGACACATAAACCCAGACACTCCATTGCATGACATATAAACCCAGACACTCCATTGCATGACATATAAACCCAGACACTCCATTGCATGACATATAAACCCATACACTCCATTGCATGACATATAAACCCAGACACTCCATTGCATGACACATAAACCCAGACACTCCATTGCATGACATATAAACCCAGACACTCCATTGCATGACATATAAACCCAGACACTACTGTGATATACAATGCAATATTTGTGCTATATCTGTTCTAAATATACAATGCAATATGTGTGCTATATCTGTTTGATCCCAGCTGGAGAGGGGATATGACCCACTTTCCGAGCCCATGAATTGTCTCACTAAATTGGTACTATTGACAATTGCATTGTTTGGTCCTCTTTCACAATTACGTTGATGATACTTCAGTTATGACAGGCTATATGAACAGGAGATTGGCCAAGTTATAGCTTGATGAATGATATATCTCATCTCATAAATGCCCTCATTCCTTCTTTTACCAGGAAAGGAAAGCAACAAACTGATTAGATTTCGAGAGAATGTAGCACATTGTCCCGTAGTGGCGTAGCTTCTTTCTATGGGCATATAATAATATTGAAAATATGAAAATGCGAAAAATGCAATAAAACATGAAGGATAAGGGGGTAGGTGGAGGTGTATGATGTGCTGTTAGCCCCATCGATTATGAACATAAGTATTTCATTATTTTTTAATTGAAAAGATTGCTAAAATACGTTCTTTATTTCTCATCAAAACATGCCTTAAATGCCCCAGAATGCAGCTGTGGCGGTATAGACTTTCAGAAATATACGGTGGAAATCCCCCTGACCTCATACCTTAATCATGTCTACACATGTATCAAGGCCAAACTATGCCCCTGTTGTGTGCTTCTGGGATACATGTTTGATGACATTCAAGGCTAAACTATGCCCCTGTTGTGTGCTTCTGGGATATATGTTTGGTGACATTCAAGCAATTGTGTCTAAAGACCAAAATGGTGTATCTTCATTATCGTGATTCTGTTTTAGGATGTTTAACAATTTTATAACAACTGAATTGGTAGTTTACTGTTTGCAAATATTCACAGCTCAGTTAGTAGTTTACTGTTTGCAAATATTCACAGCTCAGTTAGTAATTTATTGTTTGCAAATATTCACAGCTCAGTTAGTAGTTTATTGTTTGCAAATACTCACACCTCAGTTAGTAGTTTACTGTTTGCAAATATTCACAGCTCAGTTAGTAGTTTATCATTTGCAAATATTCACAGCTCAGTTAGTAGTTTATCATTTGCAAATATTCACACCTCACTCAGTTAGTAGTTTATTGTTTGCAAATACTCACACCTCAGTTAGTAGTTTATTGTTTGCAAATATTCACAGCTCAGTTAGTAGTTTACTGTTTGCAAATATTCACAGCTCAGTTAGTAGTTTATTGTTTGCAAATATTCACAGCTCAGTTAGTAGTTTATTGTTTGCAAATATTCACAGCTCAGTTAGTAGTTTATTGTTTGCAAATACTCACACCTCAGTTAGTAGTTTACTGTTTGCAAATATTCATAGCTCAGTTAGTAGTTTATCATTTGCAAATATTCACAGCTCAGTTAGTAGTTTATCATTTGCAAATACTCACACCTCAGTTAGTAGTTTATTGTTTGCAAATACTCACACCTCATTTAGTAGTTTATTGTTTGCAAATATTCACAGCTCAGTTAGTAGTTTACTGTTTGCAAATATTCATAGCTCAGTTAGTAGTTTATTGTTTGCAAATATTCACAGCTCAGTTAGTAGTTTATTGTTTGCATTTACTCACACCTCAGTTAGTAGTTTATTGTTTGCAAATATTCACAGCTCAGTTAGTAGTTTATTGTTTGCAAATATTCACAGCTCAGTTAGTAGTTTACTGTTTGCAAATATTCACAGCTCAGTTAGTAGTTTATTGTTTGCAAATACTCACACCTCAGTTAGTAGTTTATTGTTTGCAAATATTCACAGCTCAGTTAGTAGTTTATCGTTTGCAAATATTCACACCTCAGTTAGTAGTTTACTGTTTGCAAATATTCACAGCTCAGTTAGTAGTTTATTTGTTTTTGTGTTTTTGTTTGCAAATATTCACAGCTCAGTTAGTAGTTTATTGTTTGAAATATTGTTTGCAATATTCACAGCTCAGTTAGTAGTTTATTGTTTGCAAATATTCACAGCTCAGTTAGTAGTTTATTGTTTGCAAATATTCACAGCTCAGTTAGTAGTTTATTGTTTGCAAATATTCACAGCTCAGTTAGTAGTTTACTGTTTGCAAATATTCACAGCTCAGTTAGTAGTTTATTGTTTGCAAATATTCACAGCTCAGTTAGTAGTTTATTGTTTGCAAATATTCCACTCAGTTAGTTCACCTCAGTTAGTAGTTTATTGTTTGCAAATATTCACACTCAGTAGTAGTTTATGTTGCAAATATTCACAGCTCAGTTAGTAGTTTATTGTTTGCAAATACTCACACCTCAGTTAGTAGTTTACTGTTTGCAAATATTCACAGCTCAGTTAGTAGTTTATTGTTTGCAAATACTCACACCTCAGTTAGTAGTTTACTGTTTGCAAATATTCACAGCTCAGTTAGTAGTTTATCATTTGCAAATATTCACAGCTCAGTTAGTAGTTTATCATTTGCAAATACTCACACCTCAGTTAGTAGTTTATTGTTTGCAAATACTCACACCTCAGTTAGTAGTTTATTGTTTGCAAATATTCACAGCTCAGTTAGTAGTTTATTGTTTGCAAATATTCACACCTCAGTTAGTAGTTTATTGTTTGCATTTACTCACACCTCAGTTAGTAGTTTATTGATTGCAAATATTCACAGCTCAGTTAGTAGTTTATTGTTTGCAAATATTCACAGCTCAGTTAGTAGTTTATCATTTGCAAATACTCACACCTCAGTTAGTAGTTTATTGTTTGCAAATATTCACAGCTCAGTTAGTAGTTTATTGTTTGCAAATATTCACAGCTCAGTTAGTAGTTTACTGTTTGCAAATATTCACAGCTCAGTTAGTAGTTTATCATTTGCAAATATTCACAGCTCAGTTAGTAGTTTATTGTTTGCAAATATTCACAGCTCAGTTAGTAGTTTATTGTTTGCAAATATCCCCCAACTCACTTAGTAGTTTATCGTTTGCAAATATTCACAGCTCAGTTAGTAGTTTATCATTTGCAAATATTCACAGCTCAGTTAGTAGTTTATTGTTTGCAAATATTCACAGCTCAGTTAGTAGTTTATTGTTTGCAAATATCCCCCAACTCAGTTAGTAGTTTATCGTTTGCAAATACTCACACCTCAGTTAGTAGTTTATTATTTGCAAATATTCACAGCTCAGTTAGTAGTTTATTGTTTGCAAATATTCACAGCTCAGTTAGTAGTTTATTGTTTGCAAATATCCCCCAACTCAGTTAGTAGTTTATCGTTTGCAAATACTCACACCTCAGTTAGTAGTTTATCTTTGTTCACACCTCAGTTAGTAGTTTATTGTTTGCAAATACTCACAACTCAGTTAGTAGTTTATCGTTTGCAAATACTCACACCTCAGTTAGTAGTTTATCATTTGCAAATATTCACAGCTCAGTTAGTAGTTTATTGTTTGCAAATATTCACAGCTCAGTTAGTAGTTTATCATTTGCAAATACTCACACCTCAGTTAGTAGTTTATTGTTTGCAAATATTCACAGCTCAGTTAGTAGTTTATTGTTTGCAAATATTCACAGCTCAGTTAGTAGTTTATGTTTGCAAATATTCACAGCTCAGTTAGTAGTTTATCATTTGCAAATATTCACAGCTCAGTTAGTAGTTTATTGTTTGCAAATATTCACAGCTCAGTTAGTAGTTTATTGTTTGCAAATATCCCCAACTCAGTTAGTAGTTTATCGTTTGCAAATATTCACAGCTCAGTTAGTAGTTTATTTTGCAAATATCACACTCAGTTAGTAGTTTATCATTTGCAAATACTCACACCTCAGTTAGTAGTTTATTGTTTGCAAATATCCCCCAACTCAGTTAGTAGTTTATCGTTTGCAAATACTCACACCTCAGTTAGTAGTTTACTGTTTGCAAATATTCACAGCTCAGTTAGTAGTTTATCATTTGCAAATATTCACAGCTCAGTTAGTAGTTTATTGTTTGCAAATATTCACAGCTCAGTTAGTAGTTTATTGTTTGCAAATATCCCCCAACTCAGTTAGTAGTTTATCGTTTGCAAATACTCACACCTCAGTTAGTAGTTTATCATTTGCAAATACTCACACCTCAGTTAGTAGTTTATTGTTTGCAAATACTCACACCTCAGTTAGTAGTTTATCATTTGCAAATACTCACACCTCAGTTAGTAGTTTACTGTTTGCAAATATTCACAGCTCAGTTAGTAGTTTATCATTTGCAAATATTCACAGCTCAGTTAGTAGTTTATCGTTTGCAAATACTCACACCTCAGTTAGTAGTTTATTGTTTGCAAATATTCACAGCTCAGTTAGTAGTTTATTGTTTGCAAATATTCACAGCTCAGTTAGTAGTTTATTGTTTGCAAATATTCACAGCTCAGTTAGTAGTTTATTGTTTGCAAATACTCACACCTCAGTTAGTAGTTTATCGTTTGCAAATACTCACACCTCAGTTAGTAGTTTATCGTTTGCAAATATTCACAGCTCAGTTAGTAGTTTATTGTTTGCAAATATTCACACCTCAGTTAGTAGTTTATCGTTTGCAAATATTCACACCTCAGTTAGTAGTTTATTGTTTGCAAATATTCACAGCTCAGTTAGTAGTTTATTGTTTGCAAATATTCACACCTCAGTTAGTAGTTTATTGTTTGCAAATATTCACACCTCAGTTAGTAGTTTATGTTTGCAAATATTCACAGCTCAGTTAGTAGTTTATTTTGCAAATATTCACGTGTTGTGTTTTTGTTTGTTTTTGTGTTTTCGTTTGCAAATATTCACAGCTCAGTTAGTAGTTTATCGTTTGCAAATATTCACAGCTCAGTTAGTAGTTTACTGTTTGCAAATATTCACAGCTCAGTTAGTAGTTTATCATTTGCAAATACTCACACCTCAGTTAGTAGTTTATTGTTTGCAAATATTCACAGCTCAGTTAGTAGTTTATCGTTTGCAAATATTCACAGCTCAGTTGTAGTTTATGTTTGCAAATATTCAAGCTCAGTTAGTAGTTATCATTTGCAAATATTCACAGCTCAGTTAGTAGTTTATGTTTGCAAATATTCACAGCTCAGTTAGTAGTTTATTGTTTGCAAATATTCACAGCTCAGTTAGTAGTTTATGTTTGTTTGTGTGGGTGTTTGCAAATATTCACAGCTCAGTTTATTGTAGTTTATTTGTTTGCAAATTATTCTTACAGCTCATTTAGTAGTTTATTGTTTGCAAATATCACAGCTCAGTTATTGTTGTTTGAGTTGTTATTGTTTGCAAATATTTTAACAGCTCAGTTAGTAGTTTATTGTTTGCAAATATTCACAGCTCGTTAGTAGTTTATGTTTGCAAATATTCACAGCTCAGTTAGTAGTTTATTGTTTGCAAATATTCACAGCTCAGTTAGTAGTTTATTGTTTGCAAATATTCACAGCTCAGTTAGTAGTTTATTGTTTGCAAATATTCACAGCTCAGTTAGTAGTTTATTGTTTGCAAATATTCACAGCTCAGTTAGTAGTTTATTGTTTGCAAATACTCACACCTCAGTTAGTAGTTTACTGTTTGCAAATATTCACAGCTCAGTTAGTAGTTTATCATTTGCAAATATTCACAGCTCAGTTAGTAGTTTATCATTTGCAAATACTCACACCTCAGTTAGTAGTTTATTGTTTGCAAATACTCACACCTCAGTTAGTAGTTTATTGTTTGCAAATATTCACAGCTCAGTTAGTAGTTTATTGTTTGCAAATATTCACACCTCAGTTAGTAGTTTATTGTTTGCATTTACTCACACCTCAGTTAGTAGTTTATTGTTTGCAAATATTCACAGCTCAGTTAGTAGTTTATTGTTTGCAAATATTCACAGCTCAGTTAGTAGTTTATCATTTGCAAATACTCACACCTCAGTTAGTAGTTTATTGTTTGCAAATATTCACAGCTCAGTTAGTAGTTTACTCAGTTAGTAGTTTACTGTTTGCAAATATTCACAGCTCAGTTAGTAGTTTATCATTTGCAAATATTCACAGCTCAGTTAGTAGTTTATTGTTTGCAAATATTCACAGCTCAGTTAGTAGTTTATTGTTTGCAAATATTCACAGCTCAGTTAGTAGTTTATTGTTTGCAAATATTCACAGCTCAGTTAGTAGTTTATTGTTTGCAAATATTCACAGCTCAGTTAGTAGTTTATTGTTTGCAAATATTCACAGCTCAGTTAGTAGTTTATCGTTTGCAAATATACACAACTCAGTTAGTAGTTTATCGTTTGCAAATACTCACACCTCAGTTAGTAGTTTATTGTTTGCAAATATTCACAGCTCAGTTAGTAGTTTATCTTTTGCAAATATTCACAGCTCAGTTAGTAGTTTATTGTTTGCAAATATTCACAGCTCAGTTAGTAGTTTATTGTTTGCAAATATCCCCCAACTCAGTTAGTAGTTTATTGTTTGCAAATATTCACAGCTCAGTTAGTAGTTTATTGTTTGCAAATATTCACAGCTCAGTTAGTAGTTTATCGTTTGCAAATATTCACAGCTCAGTTAGTAGTTTATTGTTTGCAAATATTCACAGCTCAGTTAGTAGTTTATTGTTTGCAAATATTCACAGCTCAGTTAGTAGTTTATTGTTTGCAAATATTCACAGCTCAGTTAGTAGTTTATTGTTTGCAAATACTCACACCTCAGTTAGTAGTTTATTGTTTGCAAATATTCACAGCTCAGTTAGTAGTTTATTGTTTGCAAATATTCACAGCTCAGTTAGTAGTTTACTGTTTGCAAATATTCACAGCTCAGTTAGTAGTTTATTGTTTGCAAATACTCACACCTCAGTTAGTAGTTTATTGTTTGCAAATATTCACAGCTCAGTTAGTAGTTTATCATTTGCAAATATTCACAGCTCAGTTAGTAGTTTATCATTTGCAAATACTCACACCTCAGTTAGTAGTTTATTGTTTGCAAATACTCACACCTCAGTTAGTAGTTTATTGTTTGCAAATATTCACAGCTCAGTTAGTAGTTTATTGTTTGCAAATATTCACACCTCAGTTAGTAGTTTATTGTTTGCATTTACTCACACCTCAGTTAGTAGTTTATTGTTTGCAAATATTCACAGCTCAGTTAGTAGTTTATTGTTTGCAAATATTCACAGCTCAGTTAGTAGTTTATCATTTGCAAATACTCACACCTCAGTTAGTAGTTTATTGTTTGCAAATATTCACAGCTCAGTTAGTAGTTTACTGTTTGCAAATATTCACAGCTCAGTTAGTAGTTTATCATTTGCAAATATTCACAGCTCAGTTAGTAGTTTATTGTTTGCAAATATTCACAGCTCAGTTAGTAGTTTATTGTTTGCAAATATCCCCCAACTCAGTTAGTAGTTTATCGTTTGCAAATATTCACAGCTCAGTTAGTAGTTTATGTTTGCAAATATTCACAGCTCAGTTAGTAGTTTATCATTTGCAAATATTCACAGCTCAGTTAGTAGTTTATTGTTTGCAAATATCACAGCTCAGTTAGTAGTTTATTGTTTGCAAATATCCCCCAACTCAGTTAGTAGTTTATCGTTTGCAAATACTCACACCTCAGTTAGTAGTTTATCATTTGCAAATACTCACACCTCAGTTAGTAGTTTACTGTTTGCAAATATTCACAGCTCAGTTAGTAGTTTATTGTTTGCAAATATTCACAGCTCAGTTAGTAGTTTATTGTTTGCAAATATTCACAGCTCAGTTAGTAGTTTATTGTTTGCAAATACTCACAACTCAGTTAGTAGTTTATCGTTTGCAAATACTCACACCTCAGTTAGTAGTTTATTGTTTGCAAATATTCACAGCTCAGTTAGTAGTTTATCATTTGCAAATATTCACAGCTCAGTTAGTAGTTTATTGTTTGCAAATATTCACAGCTCAGTTAGTAGTTTATCGTTTGCAAATACTCACACCTCAGTTAGTAGTTTATCATTTGCAAATACTCACACCTCAGTTAGTAGTTTATTGTTTGCAAATATTCACAGCTCAGTTAGTAGTTTATCATTTGCAAATATTCACAGCTCAGTTAGTAGTTTATTGTTTGCAAATATTCACAGCTCAGTTAGTAGTTTATCATTTGCAAATACTCACACCTCAGTTAGTAGTTTATTGTTTGCAAATATTCACAGCTCAGTTAGTAGTTTATTGTTTGCAAATATTCACAGCTCAGTTAGTAGTTTACTGTTTGCAAATATTCACAGCTCAGTTAGTAGTTTATCATTTGCAAATATTCACAGCTCAGTTAGTAGTTTATTGTTTGCAAATATTCACAGCTCAGTTAGTAGTTTATTGTTTGCAAATATCCCCCAACTCAGTTAGTAGTTTATTGTTTGCAAATATTCACAGCTCAGTTAGTAGTTTATCATTTGCAAATATTCACAGCTCAGTTAGTAGTTTATTGTTTGCAAATATTCACAGCTCAGTTAGTAGTTTATTGTTTGCAAATATCCCCCAACTCAGTTAGTAGTTTATCGTTTGCAAATACTCACACCTCAGTTAGTAGTTTATCATTTGCAAATATTCACACCTCAGTTAGTAGTTTATTGTTTGCAAATATTCACAGCTCAGTTAGTAGTTTATCATTTGCAAATATTCACAGCTCAGTTAGTAGTTTATTGTTTGCAAATATTCACAGCTCAGTTAGTAGTTTATTGTTTGCAAATATCCCCAACTCAGTTAGTAGTTTATCGTTTGCAAATACTCACACCTCAGTTAGTAGTTTATTGTTTGCAAATACTCACAGCTCAGTTAGTAGTTTATTGTTTGCAAATATTCACAGCTCAGTTAGTAGTTTATCGTTTGCAAATATTCACAGCTCAGTTAGTAGTTTATTGTTTGCAAATACTCACACCTCAGTTAGTAGTTTATTGTTTGCAAATATTCACAGCTCAGTTAGTAGTTTATTGTTTGCAAATATTCACAGCTCAGTTAGTAGTTTATCGTTTGCAAATATTCACACCTCAGTTAGTAGTTTATCGTTTGCAAATATTCACAGCTCAGTTAGTAGTTTATCGTTTGCAAATATTCACACCTCAGTTAGTAGTTTATTGTTTGCAAATATTCACAGCTCAGTTAGTAGTTTATCGTTTGCAAATATCCCCCAACTCAGTTAGTAGTTTATCGTTTGCAAATATTCACAGCTCAGTTAGTAGTTTATTGTTTGCAAATATCCCCCAACTCAGTTAGTAGTTTATTGTTTGCAAATATTCACAGCTCAGTTAGTAGTTTATCGTTTGCAAATACTCACACCTCAGTTAGTAGTTTACTGTTTTCAAATATTCACAGCTCAGTTAGTAGTTTATCATTTGCAAATATTCACAGCTCAGTTAGTAGTTTATCGTTTGCAAATACTCACACCTCAGTTAGTAGTTTATCGTTTGCAAATACTCACACCTCAGTTAGTAGTTTATCATTTGCAAATATTCACAGCTCAGTTAGTAGTTTATTGTTTGTGAATTTGGTACCTCACAGTGTTGCTGTTTTGAGGATAGTGCAAGATACTGTAGACTCCCCAAATTCTAGAAGCATCCCTGGTTCCTATACAAGCCATGTGTATATAACTGATACATGAGACCTCTGTTTATAGTCCAGGATATGCAGTCCAATTAACTATCTAGTATGTGGTGCTCTGTAGGAACTATTCAAAAATTTGGGGCGGGGCCAAACCATATGCAGATGATTTTAAAACGTTTTTTATGTACATGTATTGATTGCACTTTGTAAATCGCATGCCTGATTGGACCTAATTTTGAAAATAAATTGAAAAACTTCTGTAGATCTGTGGTACGAATGGCCGGGGTCCAATTGGCTGAGTACGAAATAGCAGATAAATCAAATGTTTATCGAAGAAAGGAACTGTAATATCACAATTCTGCACAAGCTACTTCATAATTACAAATTACGGTAACTTTGTGTTTACTAACCTGGGGCTGGTACCGAAATCGCTGCAGTCACGCTAGTCTTTTGTGATTAACGTTGGGTACCAGGCAATAAATAAGCTATATTATGTATGAAGTTGCAGCTTTTCATAAAAAGCGAAACCATACTAGAGATTTTCTGGACTTGTTTAAAAACTTCTCCAAAAATGCATTCCCCCCCCCCCCCTAAAACTGATCAAAATATGGCTCAAAACCAGCTCCTGCGCCTATGTGGTCAGATATGTACTCTGTGTCACTCATGGCCTTCCTGAGACATTTAACCCATTCAACACCAAGTAACTCACATGGACTGGTCCATGATATTCATAAACCAATAAATGAATCAGAAAATCACATTTGGACAAGTTCATTTATCAAAATGGGTAATTATGTCTAAAAATAGTCATATCACTGGCAAAAAGTGCAGATCCTGATGAGACGTCTCATCACGAGCCGGCTCATCTGGATCTACACTTTTTGTAAGCCTATTTAGAGGTCTGTGGTGTTGAAAGGGTTAATGTCTTGGCGAACCAGTTTCACAATTTTCCATGCAGTTAGGGGACAAAGATAAGATTGTCTGTTAAATCCCTTTGAAGAATTTGAACACTACTAGAGAGTGATCATTTTGTAGCCGTGTTATGCATGCCATGTTTGTGTTCTTGTCATTTGAGTTTTGAAGGAGTTATGGCATGGCCATTTGAAGCATGTAAGATTGATCCAAACTATTTCTTGAAAACTTTGAGGAATTGATCATTACCAAGCCTAGTGAGTGGTACATATTGCAGCATTTTTTTGGGTGAATTTTAGCAGTATTGTCACAGGAATCTTGCTTTATTGGCCGGCCCTCTACCAAATTTCCTCAAGTTGTGTTTTCCATTTAAGTAAAATTTAACTAAAATGGCTACCCAGTGAGTGGTAAGGATTATTGTTTCCCCATGTCCAAAATCTTCTTTTCTGTATAATCTTGTTTCAGATACTTTACTCTATACTTTTGTCAACAGAACATTGTGAAACTTGTTAGAACATATGAGTATATAACGTCCACTTGCACATTATTTTGTTGAGATTATGACAGAAGTCAAGTGTGTATAAAACTGATATAATTTCTACACATCTGTCAGTCACATCAGTTAAATAATCTAACTGATAGTTAAGGTGGTTGACTACAGCCGTCTGCCGTCACATCAGTTAAATA
>CM026387.1:51771523-51954491 GCA_014843695.1 Archivesica marissinica
TGTGTAGCATATGATTGTTCGAGGCTTGTGTAGCATATGGTTGTTCGAGGCTTGTGTAGCATATGATTGTTCGAGGCTTGTGTAGCATATGGTTGTTCGAGGCTTGTGTAGCATATGACTGTTCGAGGCCTGTGTAACATATGATTGTTCGAGGCTTGTTTAATATATGACTGTTCGAGGCTTGTGTAGCATATGGTTGTTCGAGGCTTGTGTAGCATATGATTGTTCGAGGCTTGTGTAGCATATGGTTGTTCGAGGCTTGTGTAGCATATGATTGTTCGAGGCTTGTGTAGCATATGGTTGTTCGAGGCTTGTGTAGCATATGACTGTTCGAGGCTTGTGTAGCATATGACTGTTCGAGGCTTGTGTAGCATATGATTGTTCGAGGCTTGTTTAATATATGACTGTTCGAGGCTTGTGTAGCATATGATTGTTCGAGGCTTGTGTAGCATATGGTTGTTCGAGGCTTGTGTAGCATATGATTGTTCGAGGCTTGTGTAGCATATGGTTGTTCGAGGCTTGTGTAGCATATGACTGTTCGAGGCTTGTGTAGCATATGACTGTTCGAGGCTTGTGTAGCATATGATTGTTCGAGGCTTGTGTAGCATATGATTGTTCGAGGCTTGTGTAGCATATGACTGTTCGAGGCTTGTGTAGCATATGACTGTTTGAGGCTTGTGTAGCATGATATGTTGTAAATCATAAAGATTATAATAAAGAGAAAATACCATTTGACCAGAATATGTTAGTCACATAATATGTGATATAATATTCTATTTAGTTTTTAAACTATTTATTTTACAACGATTGCGAAACAAGCTTTAACAACTTATATTAATCACTCTCGTTGGCTCGGATGAAAGCATATATGTGGTCATTCGTGTGAGAGGAAACCAGAGAAACCCAACCTGTCCGATCTGGCGACCACCGTACCATCTCACATACTTCCCAGTCCGAGGATCGAACCTGGGTTGCATTGGTGAGAAAGTGTGCTAAATAACCACTGCGCTAATCGTCCCAGCCCAATATTCTATGTGTACACTAAGCCAACTCTGGAGCATTATCTTACAAAGCCAGTCTGTTGTGGTGGAGAAGACCACCCACATTTCCTGGGTAGAAACCAGTACTCAAATCTCCAAACTCTGCAAGCCACTGACAACTTTCTCACATGTCATCATGTTATCACTTGACCCTAATAAGAAGCGAACTAAAGGCCCTGGTCAAATGTGAGTTATAACAACATCAAGCTAGACCACAGAGGCTGAATGGGAGTGTATGGATGTGCATACCAGGTGTACCACTGTATGCGGGGGGGGGGACTATGCACACCCATGTATACCAGGTGTACCACGGGAGTGTATGGATGTGCATATCAGGTGTACCACAGGAGTGTATGGATGTGCATACCAGGTGTACCACAGGAGTGTATGGATGTGCATACCAGGTGTACCATGGGAGTGTATGGATGTGCATATCAGGTGTACCATGGGAGTGTATGGATGTGCATATCAGGTGTACCACAGGAGTGTATGGATGTGCATATCAGGTGTACCACGGGAGTGTATGGATGTGCATATCAGGTGTACCACGGGAGTGTATGGATCTGCATATCAGGTGTACCACGGGAGTGTATGGATCTGCATATCAGGTGTACCACGGGAGTGTATGGATGTGCATATCAGGTGTACCATGGGAGTGTATGGATGTGCATATCAGGTGTACCACGGGAGTGTATGGATGTGCATATCAGGTGTACCACGGGAGTGTATGGATGTGCATATCAGGTGTACCACGGGAGTGTATGGATGTGCATATCAGGTGTACCACGGGAGTGTATGGATCTGCATATCAGGTGTACCACGGGAGTGTATGGATGTGCATATCAGGTGTACCACGGGAGTGTATGGATGTGCATATCAGGTGTACCACGGGAGTGTATGGATGTGCATATCAGGTGTACCACGGGAGTGTATGGATGTGCATATCAGGTGTACCACAGGAGTGTATGGATGTGCATATCAGGTGTACCACGGGAGTGTATGGATGTGCATATCAGGTGTACCACGGGAGTGTATGGATGTGCATATCAGGTGTACCATGGGAGTGTATGGATGTGCATATCAGGTGTACATTGGGAGCGTATGGATGTGCATATCAGGTGTACCATGGGAGTGTATGGATGTGCATATCAGGTGTACCACGGGAGTGTATGGATGTGCATATCAGGTGTACCACGGGAGTGTATGGATGTGCATATCAGGTGTACCACGGGAGTGTATGGATGTGCATATCAGGTGTACATTGGGAGTGTATGGATGTGCATACCAGGTGTACTACCATATGCGGGGACTATACACACCCATGTTCTCAGATGTTAGGACTTTGTACACTCCCATATAATATTATGGATCAATTTTTTGCAGCAATAGTTGCGAAAATAGTTACAGTTTTGTCTCGCCCACTATTGTGGAAACCGAGACCGCGCGATCACCTTTCAGAGAGTAATTACCGGTACATAAAAGATGACATTTAACTCGGAAACTGGCGATGCTTTGAAATGTTTCTATGGATTGTTTCATACCTGCGGTATCGTGAGCCAGGAGGCATATTGTATCCGTTTGTTAGTCACAATTTCCTTATCTCCTGTTGTTCTTATGCAATGAAACACATATATTTAAATACATACCCTTGAAGGCCATTGATTGTCTGTCCTCCGGTCATATTACGGGTGGAAGGCGTAAAAGCGCAGTGGTAGCGCGTTTACTTCAGATGTGAGAGGCTCGGAGTTTAAGCGCCAATATGTAGCCATTACGATTGTGTCCTTAGGCAAGACACTTAAATTCCACGTTGCCTATTCCTCTCTCCCTCATGGTGATGAATTCCATCAGGAATGAGGCCTCGAGAGCGATTTATCTAATTTTGTAGGAACTTGTTTTGCAATCGAGCTAAAATAAAAATGTTTATAAACTAATATTAAGAGTGTTGGGCTCAATTGCGTAGTGTTTCTCAGTTGAATGTGTGTGTTTTACGTTTATTTATCGTCGCTACCGGTTGCCCATATGAGCGACGCCTCCTGAAGAGATTAGTCATTTTAGATGTTTGGAGGATAGTGCAATGATACAGACAGAGACCCATTCCAGAGTCTCCTCTGGTTCTTTTATGTGCGCACAGTTTAAAGCACCGACACGAGACCACGGTTTAAAGTCCCATCTGAAAGACTGTCAGACGGGGGATCGAACCTGCGATCCCTGGATTACCAGTCCAGCGTGTTACACACTTAGTCCTCTTGCATACTGTTCTGATTGTATTGATCTATCAAGGACATGTTGCTGCATCTTGGTAGACATAATTGGCTTCATTAGTATATGTCTCAGTGCCCACCAGTGATAAAACTCCTATACAATAAAATAGCACATTATGTGCTTAATGAGGTCAAGTGCGCTCAAGCGTGTAACAGTTTGAATGTTTACCTGTGTGAGGAAATCATAAAAAATGTGCAGTTGAGCTGCATTCCACCAAACAAAATATTGCATTACAACAAAAATAATTATAAATATAAAATATTGCATTACAACAAAAATAATTATAAATATAAAATATTGCATTACAACAAAAATAATTATAAATATAAAATATTGCATTACAACAAAAATAATTATAAATATAAAATATTGCATTACAACAAAAATAATTATAAATATAAAATATTGCATTACAACAAAAATAATTATAAATATAAAATATTGCTTTACAACAGAATTATGATACAACACAATGAAAAGATGATACAACATACAAACTTAGTATATATTATAATATATATATATTATACCCAACATGGTAAATGCGTGTCAAAGATGTACATTTCTAAGTCAAGTACTAACATATATATATATATATATATATATATATACTTGACAAAAACATCTTATTTAGAAATGTACATCTTTGACACATATCTTAGTATTTGACTTAGAAATGTACATATTTGGCACATATCTTAGTACTTGACTTAGAAATGTACATCTTTGACACGCATCTTAGTACTTGACTTAGAAATGTACATCTTTGACACGCATCTTAGTACTTGACTTAGAAATGTACATCTTTGACATATATCTTAGTACTTGACTTAGAAATGTACATCTTTGACATATATCTTAGTTTGGGAAAGGGCTGTTGCTAATGTTGTCAAAACTTGTAGCCCGATCCTTTTGCACTTTTGAAAATGTTATATATATGTAAGGAACAATTGTCATGATTTATGTATGTGTAAATTTGATTGTATTGATGAAATGATATTGTGAAATGTAAATTGTGTTGTACATGCTGTGGGGAAAAAAAAGTTGCAATAAAATATTATTAAATTAAAAATATCTTAGTACTTGACTTAGAAATGTACATCTTTGACATATATCTTAGTACTTGACTTAGAAATGTACATCTTTGACATGCATTTACCATGTTGGGTATAATTAAATAAATAACACATTATATTCATGGACAGTGAATATTGTTAAGCAATGGAAATAACTGTCTGCCTTGGGCTTGCATTCCTCAGCACAATGTGTTATTTATGTAATATTGTATTGTCGATCAGGCTGCATTAATAACGATTTACTTTATTTGATAATAAAGATTTACTTTATTAGATCAGTTTGTCTACGGTCGTCTACTGCCAGATTCAGTCGTCTACTACCAGATAATGTCGTCTATGGCTGTTACCCAATCTTACATGATTTAACGGACACCTTACTTGCATAATTCTGGGTACCATCTCAGGACTTGTGCTTTGTGAGAACCCTTGTTGTACCTGGTATGCATCACCTCAGTAGTATCTTTAGACCATCTCCGTGGTCCAGTGCTTAACGGTCGTTGACTTACCACTGTATACCACTGTAGCCTATCATCAAGGGTCACAGATTCGAGCCCCGCTCAGACCATGTCTCTTTAAATGAAAACATTTGTTATGGAGGTTGGTGCACCAAGTGCTGGTTAACCGCTGAAGCCTGTCCAGGAAAGGTGTTGTTAGGTAAGCTGCGCGTCACTCATATGGACATCCAATAGCGATGATAAATAAACGTAAAAACAAAAAAAGTAGTGTGTTTATTGGGTTTATGATTCTATTGCCTCAAGGAAAGTTTAGGCTAATGTTGAATTGTATATTCTGTGTTCTGCAAGTGTAATGCATGCAGGGAGGATCAGTTGCTGAGAAATTGCAGCATTATGTTGTTTTTAGTGTATACTTTATAATAAACATTAGCAATCTGTTCTAAGTTAAACGATTAGATAATAGTTCTAAGATATAAACATTTCCTAGAAAATACCAGGAATTCTTGGTGATTATGCTATAAACATATAACTTGCCTTTCAACATTGGATAAATAAAATTACATATTTTTAGTATCTACCAAAAATACAAAATTACACATACTGTTTGGTATTGCTTAACCCTTTCCTTCATAGAGATTTAGGTTAATATACTATTATATCTCCATACAAACAACAGCCATTTAGCTGTCATGCAGTGGATAAGTAGTTGCCATATATATCCCACCTCCATAGATATTACTGGGACTACATAGAGATTTAGGTTAATATTAGAGATGGCAACGAATATTCGAATATTCATTCGGACGTCCGAATATCCGAATACTATTACGGTATTCGAATATTCGTAAAAAAGGAAAGAAATTGAAATAAACTGTCATAAAATCAGATGCATCGGTGTTGTTTTCATTTGAATCCATCATAAAACCTTGGAAATTCTAAGTCAGAATACAAAAGAAATCGCCCCAGGATGTGTGACTAAATCATGCATGTTGTGGTCCCCTCGATCGCAGGTGTTTATTCACTTAATTGATACTCTCCCAGGTAATCGGATAATTACAGTAAATTGGTGTATATAAGGTAGGTACGTCGTGTTTGATTTAATGTTATCAAGGGGTAATATAATTAATTTGTTTGCAAATTATTGTTTATAAACATTTAAATAACAAAGTTCTAACACATTGTAATTAAAGACAAATTAGAAAATTGTTTGCCAATTATTGTTGCTTGGTTAATATCGGTAGTCTTTGAAATGGTTTTAAAAACGTTTAGACAAGAAAGTCATTGGTGATATGATGCTCGGTGACCGTTATGTAGCTTTCCGTAGCATTTGATGTCCATGTATCCGTGGTGATGGATGCTGACTGAATCGACTCTAGTTCAGCTATGAGAATGTCCTTCTCGCTGTCGTAACGTTTCACGACGCGTGCACGAATAGTATTTCGACATGGAACGTTATAATCTGGAGCTACAATTGCCATTAAGTGGCGAAATCCATCTCCTTCAACAAGACTCAGGGGCAAATAATCCTTTACGATCATATCCGCAATTGCCTGTGTAACACGTTCACTTTCACCAACATTAAATTTCCTGGGCGTTTTCACAAAAGAAGATATCGTCACTTGCTTTTTAGTCATTTGAACTGCTTTCCATTGAAGGGTGTTTGTTTTTCAAATGATTATTTAGATTTGACGTTGTACCAGAATATGTTAAGTCCAATTTGCACAAACTACACCTAGCAGTTTTCTTATTCTCAGAGCGAGTGAAGTATTTCCAAACGTGTGACTGAGCAGGCGGCATTTTTAGAATTTTCAGTTTTTGACAATATTTTTGACAATAACTTAACCATCAACATTTAATATGGACAATATCATAAACATCGTACTTATATAATATGTTGACCTTTTGTAATATTGAGCAGTTAATTGAAAATTAACATGGGCGTGAATGTTGTTGCAAACTTCCTGTGATATTTCAAAGAAGTTTCTTGTCTAAACGTTTTTAAAACCATTTCAAAGACTACCGATATTAACCAAGCAACAATAATTGGCAAACAATTTTCTAATTTGTCTTTAATTACAATTATGTGTTAGAACTTTGTTATTTAAATGTTTATAAACAATAATTTGCAAACAAATTAATTATATTACCCCTTGATAACATTAAATCAAACACGACGTACCTACCGTATATACACCAATTTACTGTAATTATCCGATTACCTGGGAGAGTATCAATTAAGTGAATAAACACCTGCGATCGAGGGGACCACAACATGCATGATTTAGTCACACATCCTGGGGCGATTTCTTTTGTGTTCTGACTTAGAATTTCCAAGGTTTTATGATGGATTCAAATGAAAACAACACCGATGCATCTGATTTTATGACAGTTTATTTCAATATCTTTTTTTTTTACGAATATTCGAATACCGTAATAGTATTCGGATATTCGGACGTCCGAACGAATATTCGAATATTCGTTGCCATCCCTAGTTAATATACTATTATATCTCCATACAAACGACAGCCATTAAGCGATCATGCAGTGGATAAGTAGTTGCCATATCTATCCTACATCCATAGATATTACTGGGACTACATAGAGATTTAGGTTAATATACTATTATATCTCCATACAAATGACAGCCATTTAGCTATCATGCAGTGGATAAGTAGTTGCCATATCTATCCTACATCCATAGATATTACTGGGACTACATAGAGATTTAGGTTAATATACTATTATATCTCCATTCTCCATACAAACGACAGCCATTTAGCTATCATGCAGTGGATAAGTAGTCGCCATACCTATCCCACCGCCATTGATATTACTGGGACTACATGAGATTCTGGCCTTTATTATGAACATTGTCAATGTATGTCGTATTGGTAATGGCGTCAAGACGTGCTTCTATGAGGGAAAGGGTTAACAAAGAATTAACATTGCATAGAGTAGCATTATGCCAGTGAAATTATATGGAATCTAGCGAATACATTAACCTTAAAGCGACACTATATCGTATGGAGTAGAAATATTATAAATTTTGAAATTTGTACAAGTAGCAATGCTAGTACACATTCTTCCATTATAATTTAACCCATTCAACACCAAGTAACTCACATGGACTGGTCCATGATATTCATAAACCAATAAATGAATCAGAAAATCACATTTGGACAAGTTCATTTATCAAAATGGGTAATTATGTCTAAAAATAGTCATATCACTGGCAAAAAGTGCAGATCCTGATGAGACGGCTCGTCATGAGCCGGCTCATCTGGATCTACACTCTTTGTAAGCCTATTTAGAGGTCTGTGGTGTTGAAAGGGTTAAATGATTATTTTCTGCAATTAAACAGTTTTTTGCATTATAGCAAACTGAAAGTGAAAGTACAACTTTCCTGAATTGGTACGCAACACACTGCATAATTTCAGAATGAATCGCCCTCTATATCGGCAAACCAGAACAAACATCTATGACAGCTGTTTCAACATCTTTTGTTGCGTCACGCACGCGCATTAATCAATGTTTACATAAGTTTGTTGATAACAATTCGCATATACGACGGTGCTATGTTTATTTTATTTTCCTGTTTCTGTGAAGTTTTTTTAAACACACATTCACTGGAAATTATATTATTTAAATAATTGGTACTTTTCACCAAAAAACATCATTTATTACTATATAGTGTCACTTTAATATTAGCCACGTCTTGAAATAATAATATTTATTTATTATCAGATTTTAAGTGTATCTATGGTTTTACTATACATAATAATAATTATGTGACTCAAATGTGGTAGAATACGTTTTGAGATATAGAACTTACATAGGGCAAAAAATATTCTTTGATAGTGTAATGGTGTAATATGCCCTGTTTTTGATAGTGTAATGGTGTAATATGCCCTGTCTTTGATAGTGTAATGGTGTAATATGCCCTGTCTTTGATAGTGTAATGGTGTAATATGCCCTATCATTGATAGTGTAATGGTGTAATATGCCGTCTTTGTTGGTGTAATGGTGTAATATGCCCTGTCTTTGTTAGTGTAATGGTGTAATATGTCCTACCTTTGTTAGTGTAATGGTGTAATATGCCCTGTCTTTGTTAGTGTAATGGTGTAATATGTCCTACCTTTGTTAGTGTAATGGTGTAATATGCCCTGTCTGTATTAGTGTAATGGTGTAATATGCCCTGTCTTTGATAGTGTAATGGTGTAATATGCCCTGTCTTTGATAGTGTAATGGTGTAATATGCCCTGTCTTTGTTAGTGTAATGGTGTGTTATGCCCTGTCTTTGTTGGTGTAATGGTGTAATATGCCCTGTCTTTGTTAGTGTAATGGTGTGTTATGCCCTGTCTTTGTTAGTGTAATGGTGTAATATGTCCTACCTTTATTAGTGTAATGGTGTAATATGCCCTACCTTTATTAGTGTAATGGTGTAATATGTCCTACCTTTATTAGTGTAATGGTGTAATATGCCCTACCTTTGATAGTGTAATGGTGTAATATGTCCTACCTTTGATAGTGTAATGGTGTAATATGCCCTATCATTGATAGTGTAATGGTGTAATATGCCGTCTTAGTTGGTGTAATGGTGTAATATGCCCTGTCTTTGATAGTGTAATGGTGTAATATGCCCTGTCTTTGATAGTGTAATGGTGTAATATGCCCTGTCTTTGATAGTGTAATGGTGTAATATGCCCTGTCTTTGATAGTGTAATGGTGTAATATGCCCTGTCTTTGATAGTGTAATGGTGTAATATGCCCTGTTTTTGTTGGTGTAATGGTGTAATATGCCCTGTCTTTATTAGTGTAATGGTGTAATTTGCCCTGTCTTTGTTGGTGTAATGGTGTAATATGCCCTGTCTTTGTTAGTGTAATGGTGTAATATGTCCTACCTTTGTTAGTGTAATGGTGTAATATGCCCTGTCTTTGTTAGTGTAATGGTATAATATGTCATGTCTTTGATAGTGTAATGGTGTAATATGCCCTGTCTTTGTTAGTGTAATGGTGTAATATGTCCTACCTTTGTTAGTGTAATGGTGTAATATGCCCTGTCTTTGTTAGTGTAATGGTATAATATGTCCTGTCTTTGATAGTGTAATGGTGTAATATGCCCTGTCTTTGTTGGTGTAATGGTGTAATATGCCCTGTCTTTGATAGTGTAATGGTGTAATATGCCCTGTCTTTGTTAGTGTAATGGTGTAATATGTCCTACCTTTGTTAGTGTAATGGTGTAATATGCCCTGTCTTTGTTGGTGTAATGGTGTAATATGCCCTGTCTTTGATAGTGTAATGGTGTAATATGCCCTGTCTTTGTTAGTGTAATGGTGTAATATGTCCTGTCTTTGATAGTGTAATGGTGTAATATGCCCTGTCTGTGTTGGTGTAATGGTGTAATATGCCCTGTCTTTGTTAGTGTAATGGTGTAATATGTCCTACCTTTGTTAGTGTAATGGTGTAATATGCCCTGTCTGTATTAGTGTAATGGTGTAATATGCCCTGTCTTTGATAGTGTAATGGTGTAATATGCCCTGTCTTTGATAGTGTAATGGTGTAATATGCCCTGTCTTTGTTAGTGTAATGGTGTGTTATGCCCTGTCTTTGTTGGTGTAATGGTGTAATATGCCCTGTCTTTGTTAGTGTAATGGTGTGTTATGCCCTGTCTTTGTTAGTGTAATGGTGTAATATGTCCTACCTTTATTAGTGTAATGGTGTAATATGCCCTACCTTTATTAGTGTAATGGTGTAATATGTCCTACCTTTATTAGTGTAATGGTGTAATATGCCCTACCTTTGATAGTGTAATGGTGTAATATGTCCTACCTTTGATAGTGTAATGGTGTAATATGCCCTATCATTGATAGTGTAATGGTGTAATATGCCGTCTTAGTTGGTGTAATGGTGTAATATGCCCTGTCTTTGATAGTGTAATGGTGTAATATGCCCTGTCTTTGATAGTGTAATGGTGTAATATGCCCTGTCTTTGATAGTGTAATGGTGTAATATGCCCTGTCTTTGATAGTGTAATGGTGTAATATGCCCTGTTTTTGTTGGTGTAATGGTGTAATATGCCCTGTCTTTATTAGTGTAATGGTGTAATTTGCCCTGTCTTTGTTGGTGTAATGGTGTAATATGCCCTGTCTTTGTTAGTGTAATGGTGTAATATGTCCTACCTTTGTTAGTGTAATGGTGTAATATGCCCTGTCTTTGTTAGTGTAATGGTATAATATGTCATGTCTTTGATAGTGTAATGGTGTAATATGCCCTGTCTTTGTTAGTGTAATGGTGTAATATGTCCTACCTTTGTTAGTGTAATGGTGTAATATGCCCTGTCTTTGTTAGTGTAATGGTATAATATGTCCTGTCTTTGATAGTGTAATGGTGTAATATGCCCTGTCTTTGTTGGTGTAATGGTGTAATATGCCCTGTCTTTGATAGTGTAATGGTGTAATATGCCCTGTCTTTGTTAGTGTAATGGTGTAATATGTCCTACCTTTGTTAGTGTAATGGTGTAATATGCCCTGTCTTTGTTGGTGTAATGGTGTAATATGCCCTGTCTTTGATAGTGTAATGGTGTAATATGCCCTGTCTTTGTTAGTGTAATGGTGTAATATGTCCTGTCTTTGATAGTGTAATGGTGTAATATGCCCTGTCTGTGTTGGTGTAATGGTGTAATATGCCCTGTCTTTGTTAGTGTAATGGTGTAATATGTCCTACCTTTGTTAGTGTAATGGTGTAATATGCCCTGTCTGTATTAGTGTAATGGTGTAATATGCCCTGTCTTTGATAGTGTAATGGTGTAATATGCCCTGTCTTTGATAGTGTAATGGTGTAATATGCCCTGTCTTTGTTAGTGTAATGGTGTGTTATGCCCTGTCTTTGTTGGTGTAATGGTGTAATATGCCCTGTCTTTGTTAGTGTAATGGTGTGTTATGCCCTGTCTTTGTTAGTGTAATGGTGTAATATGTCCTACCTTTATTAGTGTAATGGTGTAATATGCCCTACCTTTATTAGTGTAATGGTGTAATATGTCCTACCTTTATTAGTGTAATGGTGTAATATGCCCTACCTTTGATAGTGTAATGGTGTAATATGTCCTACCTTTGATAGTGTAATGGTGTAATATGTCCTACCTTTGATAGTGTGTAATGGTGTAATATGTCCTACCTTTGATAGTGTGTAATGGTGTAATATGTCCTACCTTTGATAGTGTGTAATGGTGTAATATGTCCTACCTTTGATAGATTAATGGTGCAATAACGGGATGCATAAATGCGCCATTACTAGACTCCTGTGTTTATCCAGTATGCCGTTTTATCCAGAATAACAACTGGTGCACACTGAACTCTTGTTTGTTATATATCTAGTATGCCGCTCATGAACATCTCACTGACAACTGGTGCACACTGAACTCTTGTTTGTTATATATCTAGTATGCCTATCATGAACATCTCACTGACAACTGGTGCACACTGAACTCTTGTTTGTTATATATCTAGTATGCCTATCATGAACATCTCACTGACAACTGGTGCACACTGAACTCTTGTTTGTTATATATCTAGTATGCCTATCATGAACATCTCACTGACAACTGGTGCACACTGAACTCTTGTTTGTTATATATCTAGTATGCCTCTCATGAACATCTCACTGACAACTGGTGCACACTGAACTCTTGTTTGTTATATATCTAGTATGCCTATCATGAACATCTCACTGACAACTGGTGCACACTGAACTCTTGTTTGTTATATATCTAGTATGTATCTCATGAACATCTCACTGACAACTGGTGCACACTGAACTCTTGTTTGTTATATATCTAGTATGTATCTCATGAACATCTCACTGACAACTGGTGCACACTGAACTCTTGTTTGTTATATATCTAGTATGTATCTCATGAACATCTCACTGACAACTGGTGCACACTGAACTCTTGTTTGTTATATATCTAGTATGTATCTCATGAACATCTCACTGACAACTGGTGCACACTGAACTCTTGTTTGTTATATATCTAGTATGTATCTCATGAACATCTCACTGACAACTGGTGCACACTGAACTCTTGTTTGTTATATATCTAGTATGCCTATCATGAACATCTCACTGACAACTGGTGCACACTGAACTCTTGTTTGTTATATATCTAGTATGCCTCTCATGAACATCTCACTGACAACTGGTGCACACTGAACTCTTGTTTGTTATATATCTAGTATACCTCTCATGAACATCTCATTGACAACTGGTGCACACTGAACTCTTGTTTGTTATATATCTAGTATGTATCTCATGAACATCTCACTGACAACTGGTGCACACTGAACTCTTGTTTGTTATATATCTAGTATGCCACTCATGAACATCTCATTGACAACTGGTGCACACTGAACTCTTGTTTGTTATATATCTAGTATACCGCTCATGAACATCTCATTGACAACTGGTGCACACTGAACTCTTGTTTGTTATATATCTAGTATGTATCTCATGAACATCTCATTGACAACTGGTGCACACTGAACTCTTGTTTGTTATATATCTAGTATGTATCTCATGAACATCTCATTGACAACTGGTGCACACTGAACTCTTGTTTGTTATATATCTAGTATGTATCTCATGAACATCTCATTGACAACTGGTGCACACTGAACTCTTGTTTGTTATATATCTAGTATGTATCTCATGAACATCTCATTGACAACTGGTGCACACTGAACTCTTGTTTGTTATATATCTAGTATGTATCTCATGAACATCTCATTGACAACTGGTGCACACTGAACTCTTGTTTGTTATATATCTAGTATGTATCTCATGAACATCTCATTGACAACTGGTGCACACTGAACTCTTGTTTGTTATATATCTAGTATGTATCTCATGAACATCTCACTGACAACTGGTGCACACTGAACTCTTGTTTGTTATATATCTAGTATGCCGCTCATGAACATCTCACTGACAACTGGTGCACACTGAACTCTTGTTTGTTATATATCTAGTATACCGCTCATGAACATCTCACTGACAACTGGTGCACACTGAACTCTTGTTTGTTATATATCTAGTATACCGCTCATGAACATCTCACTGACAACTGGTGCACACTGAACTCTTGTTTGTTATATATCTAGTATGTATCTCATGAACATCTCACTGACAACTGGTGCACACTGAACTCTTGTTTGTTATATATCTAGTATGTATCTCATGAACATCTCACTGACAACTGGTGCACACTGAACTCTTGTTTGTTATATATCTAGTATGCCGCTCATGAACATCTCACTGACAACTGGTGCACACTGAACTCTTGTTTGTTATATATCTAGTATGTATCTCATGAACATCTCACTGACAACTGGTGCACACTGAACTCTTGTTTGTTATATATCTAGTATACCGCTCATGAACATCTCATTGACAACTGGTGCACACTGAACTCTTGTTTGTTATATATCCAGTATGCCGCTCATGAACATCTCACTGACAACTTGTGCACACTGAACTCTTGTTTGTTATATATCCAGTATGCCACTCATGAACATCTCACTGACAACTGGTGCACACTGAACTCTTGTTTGTTATATATCCAGTATGCCACTCATGAACATCTCACTGACAACTGGTGCACACTGAACTCTTGTTTGTTATATATCTAGTATGTATCTCATGAACATCTCACTGACAACTGGTGCACACTGAACTCTTGTTTGTTATATATCTAGTATGCCGCTCATGAACATCTCACTGACAACTGGTGCACACTGAACTCTTGTTTGTTATATATCTAGTATGCCTATCATGAACATCTCATTGACAACTGGTGCACACTGAACTCTTGTTTGTTATATATCTAGTATGCCTATCATGAACATCTCACTGACAACTGGTGCACACTGAACTCTTGTTTGTTATATATCTAGTATGCCTATCATGAACATCTCACTGACAACTGGTGCACACTGAACTCTTGTTTGTTATATATCTAGTATGTATCTCATGAACATCTCACTGACAACTGGTGCACACTGAACTCTTGTTTGTTATATATCTAGTATGTATCTCATGAACATCTCACTGACAACTGGTGCACACTGAGCTCTTGTTTGTTATATATCTAGTATGCCGCTCATGAACATCTCACTGACAACTGGTGCACGCTCAACTTTACAGTGCACACTCAACTTTACGGTGCACACTCAACTTTACAGTGCACACTCAACTTTACGGTGCACACTCAACTTTACGGTGCACACTCAACTTTACGGTGCACACTCAACTTTTGCTTGTTATGCATCGGGTGTGCAATTTTGAGAAAATTGAAACTATGAAAGGTTTTAAAGTAACCAAAAATATCACTTCTGTGTATTCACTGAATAACACCTGTGTTGTATTTGTGTACCTTTAGATATAGAGCTCAATGACATAACTTGAAAGACAACATAATATTATATTCATTATTGTTATTTTAACCAAAGATGACAAATTTTTTTATATATGGTAAAATTCATCTTTGTTTATGGATCAAAATCAAACTTTATTTTTTCAAATATTCAGTGATTTCGTTTGAAAGCCAGATCTAATTAAAGACAATAAATGGCAGCCTTATAAACAAACAATTTTCAACTATTTGTTTAAAAAATACTTCTTTCTACATTTGTACTGAATCATTTTTTACTAATTTCCAAACTATGCAGTTCAGAGTTGGAACAGCTTATAACAGATCTGTACCACAATGAAAGCCAGTCTAAGCTGCGAAACCCTCCAAGCCAGGTCTTTTTTCAGTAATACCAGGACAGTTTGGTTTTGAGAGGTTTCACTGAACTTGCACAAATTTATCACTTCATCATTTCCTGCATTAGAATCAAAAGATGCACAACAGATAGCCACAGGTTGGTCAGAAATAGGCATGTTTGGTTTGTAAAAACTAAGCTTTCTGCACATGGTGCCTATCTGTACAGGTAACAAACAACAGGTGCCAGGGCATTCAAGTTTTCAGTAATTATTTGGCTTGTTAAATAATCTGCATTTGCAGTTTCTGATAGCAGAATAATTCAAAATGTCTTCTTCCCATGAAGGAATGATTGGCCAAAATACTCCAAAAGTTGGTTTGCATCATATTTTATCAGATAACTTTGTTTGTATTCAGTTTCATACAGTCATCACATATTTTCTTATATGTACACATGTGTAACACAACCTGGGAGGATTCTGATTGGTTGAGAGAATAATCCTGATAGTTTGTAAATTAAACTTTAAATTATGCATATATCCAGGTGAATTGGTACATAACGTTAATGATAAGACAAACGGCGATTCAAAAGTGGTCTTGATGTAATTATAACGTTGCTCAAAATGTAAATATAATGCTGTTTTGCATAGTGACGGAATGACAATTTGTGCCGATGCTTGGCGCCAAAGTGAAAGTAGTGACGTTATTTTGTGCAAAAATATTATTAAAACGAGCGCTATGATTATGGTAATGTGATAAAAAGGATCTTACCCTTGTTGTGATTTCATACCAAGGGGCTCGCTTACTAGCAAAATTCCAAAATTAGTTTCATAAAATATGGTATGAAATCACTACTCATGTAAGATCCTATATATATATATATATAATGTATATTATTTCAATCTGAAACGACTTTGGAACCCACTACAACATCGACTTTACTGTGAAATGTTGATACCACTGTACTGTACATGACAATGAGAGACATCTCTAATTTTCTATTACCTCCCTTGGCAGATAAAGTCTGATTTATTCCAAAATACGTCCTTTTAGTTAGAATCCTTTGTATTAAACTGTTATTCCCTAACCAGATGTTGTGGTATGATAATTGTGATTTTATCAAAATTGTGTTAATTAAATGATAGCATTGTTTTACAAATAAAGTACCCATTGCTTATATGGTAAATCTGTCGAGAGGCGATATTAGAATAAAATTGTTAGCATGTTGTGCAAAGGAAACAACGATAAAAACAGAGGAAAACACTTAATAGGACATATCTACTGTTAGGAAGTATTCAGGGGCAGTAACTGGCCGATGTCTCTCATTAATTGAGTGAAATGTTGCAACTGTTTCGATCCATTGTTTGTGTGTTTAACTGTATCAACTTATGACAATTTAGTTTGTTTATAGTATCAGGATACATGAGGATGTAAATACCAGATGCACGTTACCAGTGAATGAACTCCATATAACACTTGCTGGTTGAATGGTTGAACTGGATCCTGAAATGGTAGCAATATCATTATCAGCAATTAGGATCCTTCAGTGCTTTTATTGCTTGGTTTATTGCTGGTGAAGGTAGGAGAGAAGCATGTGCTGTCATAAATCATGCTGTATATTGCTCCCCCACAAACAACCCTTGAAAAGCATGGAAAATATTAAAACGGTGTGAAATTTGATTCAGTTGGATACTAAATGGTTTATGGACTTCTAAAATGTAAGTTTATACTGTCAATGTCTAATCATTTTAGAGCTCAATCTTATCGATTTCCACAACTGCAACTTTTGATTTTCTTCATTGACCTGTAAAATGCTAAATAAAGCCAGACTAGCCAGCATATAACGTACTGTCTGATAAGGCTCTCTGCTGTTTGCTATTCGGATAGTGGAGCTAAAATACTTGGCTGAATAGCAAACAACATAGATCCTGATCAGACGCGACATAGTATTATGCTTCAATGCAGTTACCAGTATTTTGATTGGATAACATTCCAATAAATGTAATGTAATAGTTCCGGACTAGCCAGGGTATATACGGCTTAAAATACATACCATACATACATACAACCGGAAGCTGTACATACAACCGGAAGCTGTACATACAACTGGAAAAGTACATACAACCGGAAGCTGTACATACAACCGGAAGAGCTGTACATACAACCGGAAGCTGTACATACAACCGGAAGCTGTACATACAACCGGAAGCTGTACATACAACTGGAAGCTGTACATACAACTGGAAGCTGTACATACAACCGGAAGCTGTACATACAACTGGAAGCTGTACATACAACCGGAAGATGTACATACAACCGGAAGCTGTACATACAACTGGAAGCTGTACATACAACTGGAAGCTGTACATACAACTGGAAGCTGTACATACAACTGGAAGCTGTACATACAACCGGAAGCTGTACATACAACCGGAAGCTGTACATACAACCGGAAGCTGTACATACAACTGGAAGCTTTACATACAACTGGAAGCTGTACATACAACCGGAAGCTGTACATACAACCGGAAGCTGTACATACAACCGGAAGCTGTACATACAACCGGAAGCTGTACATACAACCAGAAGCTGTACATACAACTGGAAGCTGTACATACAACTGGAAGCTGTACATACAACTGGAAAAGTACATACAACCGGAAGCTGTACATACAACCGGAAGCTGTACATACAACCGGAAGCTGTACATACAACCGGAAGCTGTACATACAACCGGAAGCTGTACATACAACTGGAAGCTGTACATACAACCGGAAGCTGTACATACAACCGGAAGCTGTACATACAACCGGAAGCTGTACATACAACCGGAAGCTGTACATACAACTGGAAGCTGTACATACAACTGGAAGCTGTACATACAACCGGAAGCTGTACATACAACCAGAAGCTGTACATACAACCGGAAGCTGTACATACAACTGGAAGCTGTACATACAACTGGAAGCTGTACATACAACTGGAAGCTGTACATACAACCGGAAGCTGTACATACAACTGGAAGCTGTACATACAACCGGAAGCTGCATACAACCAAACTGTACATACAACTGGAAGCTGTACATACAACTGGAAAAGTACATACAACCGGAAGCTGTACATACAACCGGAAGCTGTACATACAACCGGAAGCTGTACATACAACCGGAAGCTGTACATACAACCGGAAGCTGTACATACAACCGGAAGCTGTACATACAACCGGAAGTGATACAACCGGAAGCTGTACATACAACCGGAAGCTGTACATACAACCGGAAGCTGTACATACAACCGGAAGCTGTACATACAACCGGAAGCTGTACATACAACCGGAAGCTGTACATACAACCGGAAGCTGTACATACAACCGGAACTGTACATACAACCGGAAGCTGTACATACAACCGGAAGCTGTACATACAACCGGAAGCTGTACATACAACCGGAAGCTGTACATACAACCGGAAGCTGTACATACAACCGGAAGCTGTACATACAACCGGAAGCTGTACATACAACTGGAAGCTGTACATACAACCGGAAGCTGTACATACAACCGGAAGCTGTACATACAACCGGAAGCTGTACATACAACCGGAAGCTGTACATACAACCGGAAGCTGTACATACAACCGGAAGCTGTACATACAACCGGAAGCTGTACATACAACCGGAAGCTGTACATACAACCGGAAGCTGTACATACAGTTCAATGTTGCACAATCAATCTGTATAAAACGCCGAAATAAATATGGAGGTAATTTTTCTACATTTTACACCATTTAAATATGTTGAATTTCTTAACACACGGCAACAGCGAACTACGATATGAAACTCTATTGAACATTTATGGGATCTAAAATCTGGACTTGCCCGTGACAGGGTAAAAATCATCCATTTGTGAAATTACTCAATTGTGGCAGTCAACAGGGTAAATATGATTAAATAAAATTGATGAAAAAAAGTGACTGAAAAAACTGTTACAGAAAGCATAATAAAATTATTCTTTGGTTTGCTGACAGGCTATAATGTTGTATATAGTATGTCGTGCTGGCCAGGAGTGATAATCCCCTCTCAATAGCTTGTATGTGCTTAAAGGCCTGCAGGTTGACCTATATTTGACCTTAAACACACGAGGAATAGCGGTACAAATCTGACGGTCGACGCACTAAACACACGAGGAATAGCGGTACAAATCTGACGGTCGACGCACATCGTATTTGCCACATGCGAGGCCCTGCATGGTATGCATCTAATACATGAGCACCACTTATATCTATTATGACCCACGTACATGTCAGAGGTTATAAATTGCTGAAATTGAAGTTCTGTATTTTTATAGTACTTACAACTTGTATAAACAATTCAACTCCACTTATGGCCCAAATAAGGCTGGTTGCGCGGGTTAGGCAGCCAGTTCCTGCATTGCTGTACCACACATTCAGGCATCAGTTCCCTCTTATGCCAAGTACAGTCTCCTCTTCTAGCCGCTACTTTTCTCTCTATATATCTGACATCTTTCCATGCGCCACAATTATATAGCATTGCCCAAAACCTCCTGTATAGAAGCTTTCTCTCATGTGAATTTAGATTATGCGGTGGACGATTATTAACAGGCCACCAAAGTTGTTTGTTCTGTTCATTTATTATGCAAGGGGAACACAAGCACAGTGGACACTCAGCAACACCTTCAGCATGCTGAGGCATAGGGGGAGGTACGTAAGCAGCCTCTGCAACGGGCATGGCGGTGGCTGTTTCTTCTTATTTCCATCTCTACGTCCCAGTTCTTATTTTGCAAGAAAGTCAGCAATTCTTTTCTCTGCTCATCAGTTACATACATTGTTATTTTACTCAATGGCATCTTGTAGAAATCGGCAGAATATGTGTAATACTCGTATGTTCAAGAGATTATAATTATAATATTATACATGTACTCATAGCATTCACTGTGATTATTATGTAGCATCAATATCGGTAAACACACACTGACACAGAGAAATATTTAAAATATAACAGAAAACTTGCGAATAATACTGTAGATATATAATTAAATGAAGTATGAAGGTTACCATATAACGAACACATATAGTTTATTCATATAAATACATACATATTATATACATGCATACAAATTATCAGTCTCAGTGATTACGCTACGGCTTATGAGGCACCTACATAACATGTAATCTATGTCCCTGGGCTGATCTGGATTATGTAGTTTGAATACTCATAACTATCAATTTTCTTTACAATCAATAATATACGTTTACTTAAATTGTCAGGGCCTCATTTTGACTAATTCTCAGCTCACAGAGTGATCGTGCATATTAACCGTTAGAAAATACCTACATACGCCAAATTATACTGAATGTACTGCTACATTGTTGATACAAGCCACTAATCACATGGAACAGGTAGTAATGTATAAATCTTTACAATTGGACGGGGTCAAACTGCAGGCCTTTAACCCATTCAACACCAAGTAACTGACATGGACTGGTCCATGATATTTTTAGACCAATAAATTAATAACAAAATTACATTTGGATCAGTTCATTTATCAAAATGGGTAAAAAAAATTCTAAAAATAGTTATATTACTTGAAAAAAGTGCAGATCCTGATGAGACTACACTTTTTTGTAAGCCAATTTAGAGGTCTGTGGTGTTGAAAGGGTTAATAAACTTAATGTCACTTGCAACATAATTCCTCGGATCTTGCTAAGCTGTTCCTCTTCTATCTTCTGCTGGCTTGCTGTATACTGCATGGTATCATTTATTTTGGCTCTTGGTTAATTTGTTTATGCCATTCATGTTGCTTTTCACCGTGTTGTTGTACATTCCAGAGTATATAATTTATCTTAGCTTGGTTCATCACAGACCAGAGATACTACATGTGGTGTTACATGCATCAGTAGATGATCACTTCTCAGCATGTGTCACACTGACAGACTGATGGATACAGAAATGTTTTCCAGGGCAAAATGTAATTTCTGTAACAAATCAAAATGAAGACAATAATAATAGCTTCTGTTAGAGTATTCTTGATTTACAACCAATCTTGAGTGTTAAATTATTCTTGATTTACAACCAATCTTGAGCATTAAATTATTCTTGATTTACAACCAATCTTGAGCATTAAATTATTCTTGATTTACAACCAATCTTGAGTGTTAAATTATTCTTGATTTACAAGCAATCTTGAGTGTTAAATTATTCTTGATTTACAACCAATCTTGAGCATTAAATTATTCTTGATTTACAAGCAATCTTGAGTGTTAAATTATTCTTGATTTACAAGCAATCTTGAGCATTAAATTATTCTTGATTTACAACCAATCTTGAGTGTTAAATTATTCTTGATTTACAACCAATCTTGAGTGTTAAATTATTCTTGATTTACAACCAATCTTAAGCATTAAATTATTCTTGATTTACAACCAATCTTGAGCATTAAATTATTCTTGATTTACAACCAATCTTGAGTGTTACATTATTCTTGATTTACAACCAATCTTGAGTGTTACATTATTCTTGATTTACAACCAATCTTGAGTGTTACATTATTCTTGATTTACAACCAATCTTGTGCATTAAATTATTCTTGATTTACAACCATTAATCTGACTTATTTTTAAATTATACTTGATTTACATTAAAGCAACACTATAGCAGTGTGAAAAATGAAAATGTCTAGACATATTTTAATTTTCTTTCTAAATATTTGTCAAAGAAACTGATAAGTATTTCAAATACTAAACAAACAATTGTTGACATAACAAATTTATTTAAACAAGTTCTAAAGTAATGCCTGATGACACAGCATGTGCACCATAAATATAGATGTGTTATATAATATTACGAGCACAACAAGTTTTCATACATATTTACCATTATATCTCACCCTTTACACCAGTCCTGCACATAATTATTTTCGAAGTAATCTGAACTAACATACATCTAAATGGCTGAATCAGAGGCTTACATCAACAGTACAGTAGGATTGAGTAATATGTAAATATGGTGTCTTCCTGATTCCCCCACTTTTAGAAAAACTGGTCAATTTATTTGTGGGGTAATCAGGAATTTGTCCAGTTTGGAGATTAGTGGTAACATAGCCTCCGGGGTGTGAAAACACTATAATCTGTTTCAATTATTGAAATAGCAAACATTAATGTAAAGTGCAGTTTAACCACCTTATTACGGGGTAACTTGTAGGAATATTATTATTTTCCAATTGTTTAAGCGGGATACTAAGGGAATCTGTCGTTTTTCTTTTCTTGTTGTGTGTTTTTTTCTTATTTTCCCACTAAAACATCCATATTAATTCCTGATTAGTGGAGAAATGAGAGAAAAAAAACGTTCAAAACCATTTCAAAAATATATTTCCTATATGTTGTGACCACTCATTTGAACCGTCTCAAGGAGGTCACGGCATATACTTTTAAAGTGAAATAAAAAATATTTTAAATTTTCCGACATTAAAATTGTGAATCCTCAGATAGAAATTACTAGAAAAAAACGTAAGGAGCGCCGTAAGGAAATATATGTATATATACAAGAAACTCCATGATAGTGTATTTCATTTTATAGTTTCATATTTTCAACGCAAATACATAATTTACAGCACATTGATAATTCAAATGCATTTGATAGCACACTATAATCGTCTCCCACTAAAACATCCATTTGATAGCACACTATAATCGTCTCCCACTAAAACATCCATTTGATAGCACACTATAATCGTCTCCCGCTAAAACATCCATTTTGTAATTTCACCGTAATTGATTTATGTCCAATTTTGGCGAACATTTTAGAGCAAATGCGGAATTAAATTAAATGAAAGTTTTGTCAAATGTGGATTCAATTTATTACTTTTTAATCAAGTTACTACTAGTACTAGCACATTGATAACTTCAAATGCATTTGACAGCACATTATAACAGTCTTCTACAATGAGTGTCTATATATGCAGCAGCTTCGATGCTTCATCTGCATATTCCATCGTGCCGATCTCCCCGTTCTCAAGTCGCAACTTGAGGGTGTGTAGCCTCCGTTCGATCTGTCGGTACCGACGACGCTTCACTGGGCGAGCGCCACCAGCCTCATACTGAAGCATGCGGATGTATCTGGCTGCTTCAATCTGCTGGATGGTCTGGATGATGCTGAAGATGTTCGGATGAGCATGTCGAACAGCCTTCTTCAGCTTGCTGTGCCACCCTTCCAGATGGTTTGTCGTTCTGGGACCCTCTGTGGCAAAGTGGTTCCATACGCCCTTGTCGTCCTTGTCGACCCACTGCTCTGTGACGTAATCGGTGAATGGGGTGACGTCCATGGGCAGATCTTCATTCCCAATGTCATCTAACGTCTGGAACCACACGTCCTCAACGTCATTTTCCGGGACAAGAGGGAGAACAGATGCCCGTCTCACGAGTGTGTGCACACTGCCATGCTCCTTGTACAAGTTGGCCAGTCCCGTTGCTTGTACTTTACGCCAAATACATTGTGTGTAGTGGAAGAAGCAGGCTTTAACTACAGTGTTGGGGAACACTCGTAGTACCGCGTTACGTGACGCCATTTCATGGTCGAAATACACTTGGTCGGGTTGAAGCTGTAGGCCGTATCCCTCGCAAGATTGTTGTACTTGACGGAAGAATGTCTCATAGACGTCGGTTGATTTTCCCGGCAGGAAGGCGAACACAAGTGGATACATCTCGCCGTCAATAAATCCATGGAGTGTGAATAATTGATGAAAGAAGCTGGGGCACGTGTAAAATGTTCCGTCGCCATATATTACGGGAGCAGCACAGGTGTTGAAGAGCGGATCTAGTAGCGAAAACTAGCATTCTCTGGTTGTTCCCGACGTCGATTTGTAGGAATCTTTCGCCGGATGTCGTCTGCGTCCACTCCTCCTCTAACACAATATTGGCGGCGGATGATGGGAGATTTGGACGTAGCTTGCTTCTCTCGGCGTACAGTGCCGTCTTACACGTCTGGAATGTCGGTAGATTCCGCGCCATGTTTACGGTGTCGTTATTCCATTCTTTGGCCCGAATACTGGCTAATTCTTCTTCATATATCGTTGGAATCGGCGCTAATTCTTCCCGACAGCGTTTGCGAATGTTCTCCATTACGTTTCTTACGTCAATGTCGGTGTCGTCGGCTGGATGTGTGTGATTTCTTGTATTTTTTGCGAGAATGCCGTCGATAGTTGTAACCTTTGCCGGACATCTTCGTACAGCGCATACCCAGTAGATCCGATGCAATCCGCGATTTTTGATCTGAAATAAAAATTAAATACTTGTAAATACTTATAAGGTAACAGTAATTACAACAGTAATTAACTGTGGAGAAAATTATTAAATGTTCGTTTTTTTTGGTGAGAGGCTTTAATAAATGATGAGCTAGTTTGTTTGATCCTCAGCTGTGCGCATGCTCGGCCAATCAATGTGGTTGGTTGAGAGTTCGCTGCATTACCAGTATATGCTCAAGATATTTCTTAACAACTGATCATTGGCATACCTAAGTACTATATATGTGAATTGAGAAAATAGACAAAACCATTTCACCCGTATATAGTTAAGATATGCTGCTATCAATAATTTAAATCGAAAAAACTTCTGTATTCCAAACATTACAGATCCTTTCGAGATTGGTCATTTGAGATATATGCATACATACCGTGAACCTGTAGCCTCCAAGAACAAGACTTTGGCCACCATGTTTGTTGCGGACATACTCTAATTGAACTTGTGCATTAGCCATGATATAATGAATCAGACAGTAGTACATGCAGATATCCAAACATACCCATATATATATGTAAAATGGAATTAACATAACATAATTACCCCAATTATTAAATTAATCACCTATTTGAATTTTCTTTAATCATTATTACTCAAATTATCATTTGGTAATCAAAACATTCCATAAGGTAACCATTAAAGTCACTTAAATAGTATGTTTGTATGCTAATTGATATTAATCGGAAATTAAATTAACACACCCTTCACCAAACACATAATTGAATGTTCATTAATCCTATGAAAATATCAAAGAATTTAACATCAAAGTCATTTAAAAAGTTGGTTTGTATGATAATTGGTTTTAATCTACCATAGACACACACAGGTAACAATAGATAATTGAAACAGATTATAGCTTCGGATCTCGCCTTTTCTGATTTACCGGTCAGAATAAAGTGGGGGAATCAGGAATACAAGAAATCAAAAAGTGGGGGAATCAGGAATAAACCGTAAATATCCATTCTGGATCGTATTTATCATTTCGGAAATTTTTACTTTAGCAAATTTGTAGATCTTAGAAACCTCGTTTACTGATGTAAATGAATTATTCAAATTATTTCAGAAGAATAATATTAGTAGCAATGCTATTTATACATGAAAACATACATTTTTTGCTTAACGTAAAAGAACCAGAGGAGACTCTTAAATCTGTATCATTGCACTATCCTCCAACAATCTAAAATGACTAATCTCTTCAGGTGGCGTCGCTCATATGGGCAACCTGTAGCGACGATAAATAAACATAAAACACACACACACTTTTTTGATTTTTCCGATGTACTGTTGATTTTTATTTAACCATATTTTATTGCAAATCAATAGTACATATGAAGCAAATAACGTATATTTAATAAAGAGAGGCGTGCCGAAAAACGATACAAATTTTTATGTAAGTTTGCACTTCCAAAAATAAAGTTACCGTGAAGTAATTTTATGGAACTTAGTGGATGGAATCTTTACGAGAAGTGTTGCTTTAAACTGTACTAAAATTATTATTGATTTGCAATCATTAAACTGTACTGTTAAATAATTATTGATTTGCAACCATTAAACTGTACTGTTAAATTATTCATGATTTGCAACCATTAAACTCTACTGTTAAATTATTCTTCATTTGCAACCATTAAACTCTACTGTTCAATTATTTTTTATTTGCAACCATTAAACTATACTGTTAAATTATTCTTGATTTGCAACCATTAAACTGTATTGTTAACATTATTCTTGATTTGCAACCGTTAAACTATACTGTTACTGTTAAATTATGCTTGATTTGCAACCATTAAACTATATTGTTATATTATGCTTGATTTGCAACCATTAAACTATATTGTTAATATTATTCTTGATTTGCAACCAGTAAACTATACTGTTAAATGTTGCTTGATTTGCAACCATTAAACTATATATACTGGTAACATTATTCTTGATTTGCAACCATTAAACTATATTGTTATATTATGCTTGATTTGCAACCATTAAACTATATTGTTAACATTATTCTTGATTTGCAACCATTAAACTATATTGTTAACATTATTCTTGATTTGCAACCATTAAACTATATTGTTAACATTATTCTTGATTTGCAACCATTAAACTATACTGTTAAATGTTGCTTGATTTGCAACCATTAAACTATATTGTTAACATTATTCTTGATTTGCAACCATTAAACTATATTGTTAACATTATTCTTGATTTGCAACCATTAAACTATACTGTTAAATGTTGCTTGATTTGCAACCATTAAACTATACTGTTAAATTTTGCTTGATTTGCAACCATTAAACTCTACTGTTCAATTATTCTTGATTTGCAACCATTAAACTGTAATGTTTACATTATACTTGATTTGCAACCATTAAACTATATATACTGTTTACATTATTCTTGATTTGCAACCAGTAAACCACACTGTTAAATTATGCTTGATTTGCAACCATTAAGCTATATATACTGTTAACATTATGCTTGATTTGCAACCATTAAACTATATATACCGTTAACATTATTCTTGATTTGCAACCGTTAAACTATATATACCGTTAACATTATTCTTGATTTGCAACCATTAAACTATATATACTGTTTACATTATTCTTGATTTGCAACCAGTAAACCACACTGTTAAATTATGCTTGATTTGCAACCATTAAGCTATATATACTGTTAACATTATGCTTGATTTGCAACCATTAAACTATATATACCGTTAACATTATTCTTGATTTGCAACCGTTAAACTATATATACCGTTAACATTATTCTTGATTTGCAACCATTAAACTATATATACTGTTTACATTATTCTTGATTTGCAACCAGTAAACCACACTGTTAAATTATGCTTGATTTGCAACCATTAAGCTATATATACTGTTAACATTATGCTTGATTTGCAACCATTAAACTATATATACCGTTAACATTATTCTTGATTTGCAACCATTAAGCTATATATACCGTTAACATTATTCTTGATTTGCAACCATTAAACTATATATACCGTTAACATTATGCTTGATTTGCAACCATTAAGCTATATATACTGTTAACATTATTCTTGATTTGCAACCATTAAGCTATATATACTGTTAACATTATTCTTGATTTGCAACCATTAAACTATATATACTGTTAACATTATTCTTGATTTGCAACCATTAAACTATATTGTTAACATTATTCTTGATTTGCAACCATTAAACTATATTGTTAACATTATTCTTGATTTGCAACCATTAAACTATATTGTTAACATTATTCTTGATTTGCAACCATTAAACTATACTGTTAAATGTTGCTTGATTTGCAACCATTAAACTATACTGTTAAATTTTGCTTGATTTGCAACCATTAAACTCTACTGTTCAATTATTCTTGATTTGCAACCATTAAACTGTAATGTTTACATTATTCTTGATTTGCAACCATTAAACTATATATACCGTTAACATTATGCTTGATTTGCAACCATTAAGCTATATATACTGTTAACATTATTCTTGATTTGCAACCATTAAACTATATATACCGTTAACATTATGCTTGATTTGCATCCATTAAGCTGTACTGTTTAATGATTCATGATTGGCAACCATTAAACTGTACTGTTAAATGATTCATGATTTGCAACCTTTAAACTCTACTGTTAAATTATGCTTGAATTGCAACCATTAAACTGTACTGTTAAATTATTCATGATTTGCAACCATTAATCTATACGGTTAACATTATGCTTGATTTGCAACCATTAAACTATATTGTTAACATTATTCTTGATTTGCAACCATTAAACTATACTGTTAAATGTTGCTTGATTTGCAACCATTAAACTATACTGTTAAATTTTGCTTGATTTGCAACCATTAAACTCTACTGTTCAATTATTCTTGATTTGCAACCATTAAACTGTAATGTTTACATTATTCTTGATTTGCAACCATTAAACTATATATACCGTTAACATTATGCTTGATTTGCAACCATTAAGCTATATATACTGTTAACATTATTCTTGATTTGCAACCATTAAACTATATATACCGTTAACATTATGCTTGATTTGCATCCATTAAGCTGTACTGTTAAATGATTCATGATTTGCAACCTTTAAACTCTACTGTTAAATTATGCTTGAATTGCAACCATTAAACTGTACTGTTAAGTTATTCATGATTTGCAACCATTAATCTCTACGGTTAACATTATGCTTGAGTTGCAACCATTAAACTTTATTGTTAACATTATTGTTGATTTCACATAGATAAAATTCAGTTTGCACTCATATATGATATTCCAGATGCATTGTGTTAATATAGTGTCTAATAAGATCCTGTGTCACATATTTAAAATGTAGCCTGGTGAGGGTCGTGTAAACTACATATATAACCTAATTAACCAGTCGCGAAATGCCCTATCGCTCCGCCCTTAAGATCACGTGACCCAGTAACGCGAAATCTCCGATAAACAAATACAATATGGCTATATGATATATAGAACTATATGGATTGAACCAGAACTATAGATAAATAAAACAGGCCATTATTGAACATATTAAATTTAGAATTTGCCGGAAATACTTTGTAACTATTTATATTAGTACTACACTAAAATAATAAGATGGGTGTCAGTGGCATATAAAGCAGTAACTATTGCTGATGGATGGTCATGATCATAGTACGTAGATATTGTGTGGCACAAAGAGTGGGAACGATGAAATACCTGTAATTTATTTGTATAAAACATCAATGCATCTATCAATTTCCTGTTGTATATATATACACACTTTACTTCCCTCCACATACACCGATTATGTAAATAATATAAATTTAAATATGAAATTTAAACAATGCCTGGCTATAATATAAATTGTTTGTTTGAACAATGTTAAATTACAATGTTATGCTGCAGTAGATAATTCCTGTATAAGAACGAGCTACTCGTTAATTAACCATATAGGTTCCACACACATATATAATCACTGGCATGATTCATTTAGAACTTATATAACTACTAAGACATTTACTGAGAATGATCCATAAAACATTGTAATTATGTAATAATTCTGTTTATGATTTCCTAGTAACAAATGTAAAATTTAAACTAGATATCGATATATAACTATCAGGCTTGATATTTATAAGCATGGTCGACGACAGCTGTCTAAATATACAATCAGTCTGAGTAGCCCCAATCAGTATAATGGTATATTGTATAATACACAAGGTGATTAAACACTTCAAATATGGTGCATCACACAGCCTGGAGCATTCAGATTAGTAAAATATCATCACCAATTAAAATTCAACAAGTGAAATAAATATTTCTATGTTTGCTCAACAAGCATGAATATCATTAATCTTTGTACCGATTTATCTTTAAATGTATCTAGCTAGTATTTTTTATCTGTAGTCTATAAATAATATTTGTTAAATGTTTACATACAATTAATTTCCATATCTATATCTAATAAAGGGTTAACTATTATCTTCTAAGTTTAAAACGGCAGTTTTCCTGTTATTACGTAGTTTTAATGGTAACTTGTCGGAGAGAGACGTGTTGTCTGGGGGTGTGTGAAATAACGATATCTGATTGGATTATTGATCAGTTTGATTGACAGGCAGTGACTGGTCAATTCAATAACACATGATTGAATCTGGTTACTAGACTGTGATGACTGTGACCTAGCCTGGGAACAGGCTTTGATATATTTTGCCTTTTCCGTCATATATATAGGATATTAAATGAGTGGTCATTTGTTATTGAATTTAAAAGATAATAAAAACAAAACTCTCGTGAGTTTTTATCGTTTATAGATGACGAGTCAAATAAATTCAATAGCAAATGAACACGAATATAAGATCCTATTTATAACATAATCGTTCAAAAAGCTGTAAATTCACTGAATTGCAAAAGTTTCATGTGTACCTGTGCTTTAGTTACAATCAAAGATCTTCGTTATACGGTCGGTTGTAAATGAATAATAACCAAAATAATTCACATTTAATTTGTAATTTTACTCATTACTTTGCTTGCATGATAATCACCACTATTATAAAACTACTAATACGTCACAACAAATAGGCTACATATTTACAAAGTTAGTTTAGTCGTGTGTAACGTTCAAATACTGGCTATTTACACAACTTTTAGCAAGTTTTTCATTGGAATTGCTACTGTAGCTGGACATGGATGGCTGTTGATTATTTCAGCAATTGGGCAGGATTTGTTAAAAGCCTGTCATACTGGATTTAATGATATAATAAACTGGATTATCATTTTCGACGCCATTTTGTTTGTTTATTTTTTAGGCAAAGCGCATGAATACATAAGGTGCTCATTTGCAGTGAAATACGAAAAATATGAAATGTCGATAATACCAATCTGCATCAGCAGCGCAAATTATGTTATAAATATATATTTATCCAACACCCAAACAGTTAAATGAGCCGTATTGAGTTTCTGATAATATCAATGTCGGTTTGAAGTAAAAACGTGAAACACGACAGATAAAAATGGAACCCAGGCTAACTGTCACCTAATAATTAGGCGATACTGTGGAGATATGAACAGGATAATGAGATATTTGACATGGTATCTCAGGAGGTTTATCAATAATGATTGCATGACTTTGTTATAAAAGACAATTAATGGTTTCCTGATGGATGATAATAGATAACATTTCTGATAAATCCTGCTCAAATCAAGTAGCAAGAGCTTGTGTTTATGCTGATAGCTCTACTAGCCACTGTGGGGAACGGACAATATCCCCCCCGTATATTTTGACCCAGGCGGGCAATATCCCCCATCAAAAAGACAGGGCGAACAATATCCCCCCCCGTATATTTTGACCCAGGCGGGCAATATCCCCCCATCAAAAAGACAGGGCGGACAATATCCCCCCCGTAGAAAATCACAGGGCGGACAATATCCCCCCCATCAAAAAGACAAGGCGGACAATATCCCCCCCGTAGAAAATCACATTAACAAGCTTTATTTTATTTCTGTATAAGTAATATTGTGTCTCATTGTGATATTTTGTCCATCTTTGACCTTAGTTTTGGGCTCATAATGTGTTCACTTGATTTGTTTGATTGCTTCTTTCAACTGCACTGATTGGTAAATGGACTTTGATTATGTTAATTGTTTGTTTGGCTAATTGAAGATTTGATTGCGAAAACGACAGCCAGTTTCCTGTTCGCGATTGGCGAGTGTATAAGACTGTGAACAATTCTTAGGTTTCACCACTATGTGCTAAATGACAAGTCTCAATTAGCACTTTCGTGAATAAGACTATAATAAACACCAAAATTCACACAAAATATCGCACTGTCCTACATCATTATTTATCATGCTTATGTGCTTGTATACGGAAATAAAGGTTGTTAACCCATTCTTGTTAGTTACGCTTTCTCCGTCCTATGATTTTTCTACGGGGGGGATATTGTCCGCCCTAGGATTATCCACGGGGGGATATTGTCCGCCTTGTATTTTTGATGGGGGGGATATTGTCCGCCCTGTCTTTTTTGACGGGGGGATATTGTCCGCCTGGGTCAAAATATACGGGGGGGATATTGTCCGGGGGGGATATTGTCCTACACTCGCCACTGTCAATGTAAGTGAAATATTCCCCTGTATGGGGAGGGGGTGCAAAATAGGTATTGAATCAAATCAGATTAAATTATGTGATGACAAAATTGTCCCCTGAGGGACTCCTGATAGGATTTCGAGGTTGTGCAGCATAAAAACTTATTTCAATTTTTGATAATACTGTTGTTTCGAGATTAGCAAATTCAATTATTTGCGACTGACTGCCCATTGTTTTCAAAATAGGTATTGAACAAAAGAAAATTAAATTATGTGATGACAACATTGGCCTCCGAGGGTCTCCTCATAGAATTATCGAAGGTGTTCAGAATGATAATTATTTAAGTTTTTGATTTTGACACTTCCAGATTAGCAAATTCAATTATGCGTGACTGACCGTGAATAGCTGTTGTTTGCAACTTAGGAACAAATTAAGAAAAATTATATAGGCTCGGGTGCAAATTTGTGGACTATTTTGCTAGTGGAATTGATATTCCCATGTGCGCGTTTATATGCATTGTGTACCTTTGTTTGTATGAGTATGGCTCAGCACCCTGTTTTAGCCCACTTTAGTGGAAAGCGAGACTAAGTAGTCACATTTCCGGTGACGGCAGCGTAGTCAACAATTACATATTTGCATATAACTAAAAACCGTCAAAATAGTCACATTTCCAAGATGCTTTAAAAAACCTCAAACATTGTCATTTCTCAAATCATATAAAAGTGATGTCACAATCAAAATATCAAAGCTCAGAACATTGTGACCTCGAGTATCACAATTTGAGCAAACTTAATAGAGGTTCACTAGGTAATATATCAAAGATATGGCATGCATTGTGGTTTCTGAGAAGAAAACTTGAGTTTTATTATATTTATATAAGTAGCTTTAAATCTTTATTAAAGTCTCATCCATGTACATCACATACAATATATACAGATATATAGATACTTTTATTTCCTCCATTTCTGAAGAGCATAACATATTTACAAATCTTTATTAATATGTATGTACAAACAGTATACTATAAATGCACAAATAACCCTGTTAATTGTCAGTAGAGTACTTGCAGCTGAACTATAAGTGCTTTAGAAACATTGCAAGCACAGTTGTAGTACTCAATGAATCAATGCACAAACATCCTGATGCATCCAAGATAACAGAAAACAATTAGTTTACAGTAAACCCATTAAGCATGTCCTTACTTTATATAATAGTTGTGTGTTAAGAACACTCAAGGAACGCTCGCCCATATGGTTCGCCGGAGGCTCAATCATCAACACTCAAGGACAGACGGATCTGTAGTCCAGTGGTAATACGTTGGACTGGTAATCCAGGGATCGCAGGTTCGATCCTCCGTCTGACCCTAATAAAATTAACAGTCTTTCAGATGGGACGTTAAACCGAGGTCTCGTGTCGGTGCTTTACACAGTGCACGTAAAAGAACCAGAGGAGACTCTGGAATGGGTCTCTGTCTGTATCATGCACTATCCTCCAAAATCTAAAATGACTAATGTCTTCAGGAGGCGTCGCTCATATGGGCAACCGGTAGCGACGATAAATAAACGTAAAACACACACACTCAAGGTCTCCATATGTTGAGCTTGAGGTATACATACTTGAGGTAATGGTATCTTGCTGAAACGAAAAACAAGACAGCTACTAATATGTATATATGTGAATTATATGTAATTATCACATTAAGACGATCACATGGTTATAGTACAATTTATAAGGTATTTACAACATAAAACCAAGAAAAAGTTGCTAATTCTCTTATTAAAAAAGAAATAAAATAGATAGGTTTCAAAACACTGAAATGAAAAAAGGGCATTAATGTACAGATTAAGAAATATTTTAAAAGATTAATTATCAACCTCGATCAGATCGAGAATGAACTAATTAGCAGCTGTTTCTTGTGATAAATAAAAAGGTACGTACAAATTTTAGTAAATCAAACATTATTTACAGAGGTAAAAGTAGCATTGTTGAAGTATATTAAAACAGGCTTTGGCACAAATTCTAATTAGAGATGGAAAAATTTCATAAACAGAAAAATAAGTTGATCAGTTTTGCTTATATTACGGAAGTTGTGTTCATACAACACTGCATTTTCGAAAACAGTTCTAAGGTCATTATAATGGTACATTCTAACAATACATGGAGTTCATAGAAATTCCAACACACCACAAAACGGACAATTACGATCTTCTAAACGTAAATTTTCATACCTTCCAGTATCTATGCGAATTGGGGCAACTCTACACTTAAATTTACTATATGCAGATTTATGTTTTGTAGACAATATGAATTAAGTCTGTGACCCTACCTTAGAATCAATTATGACCCTGTGATCACCATTTGAGCAACCTTAGTACTAGAGTGATCCACTAATGCTGCTGGTGCATGCAGAATATCATAGATCTGCCAGGCTGTGCCAGCAGGGGCATAATTATAAATGATCTCTGAGAAAATTTGTTGTACTGAATAAGTCTATGTAAACTATATGACCTTACCGTGAGCAAGCTTAGCAGATGTCCACTAGGTAATGCTACATGCCAAATATCAAAGATCTGCCCATTGTGGTTTATGAGAAGAAGAATTGTAAAGATATAAATTCAATAGAAAATAGGGCAAAACATGTCCCCCCACCCACTGGCAACCATTTTTTGATGAATTGATACGGTTTGAGCAAACATTGAGAGACAATCATCTAATAATGCTCCACACAAAATATCATGACATTCATGCCAGTAATTATGGAGAAGATTTTTGAAATTGTGTTTTACACTTATTTATCGTCGCTACCGGTTGCTCATATGAGCGACGCCTCCTGAAAAGATTAATCATTATAGATTTTTCGAGGATAGTGCAATGATAGTACACATGATACAGAGACCCATTCCAGAGTCTCTCCTCTGGTTCTTTTACGTGTACGGTGTAAAGCACCGACACAAGACCTCGGTTTAAAGTCCCATATGAAAGACTGTCGACACAATAGTGACCTAATTTCAGCAATCTTGAAATAGGATCACCCAATGATAATTGTTATGAAGTTTCGTGATGGTTGGAATAGTAGTTTTAGGTGGAGATGTTGTTTGAAGCAAAATGTTGACGTAGGACGATGCATGACAATGGCAATTTGTAAGACTCTATAATAAACATTTCACAATAGATCCCAGTTCGAAGATTAATTTGAGGTGTTGAGAAGTTTGAATGTGTGTTGAGAACATGTGTAAATTAATTATTGCTCAACATTAGTTAAATGTCATATCATCGAAGCTGTGATCAGACGGATCTGTAGTCCAGTGGTAACACGCTGGACTGGTAATCCAGGGATCGCAGGTTCGATCCCCCGTCTGACCCTAATAAAATTAAGTCTTTCAGATGGGACGTTAAACCGAGGTCTCGTGTCGGTGCTTTACACCGTGCACGTAAAAGAACCAGAGGAGATTCTGGAATTGGTCTCTGTCTGTATCATGCACTATCCTCCAAAATCTAAAATAACTACTCTCTTCAGGAGGCGTCGCACATATGGGCAACCGGTAGCGACGATAAATAAACGTAAAAACACACTGATCAGACTAATTAGTTAAATGTCATATCATGGAAGCTGTGATCAGACTAGTTAGTTAAATGTCATATCATGGAAGCTGTGATCAGACTAGTTAGTTAAATGCCATATCGAAGCTGTGATCAGACTAGTTAGTTAAATGTCATATCATCGAAGCTGTGATCAGACTAGTTAGTTAAATGTCATATCGAAGCTGTGATCAGACTAGTTAGTTAAATGTCATATCATCGAAGCTGTGATCAGACTAGTTAGTTAAATGTCATATCGAAGCTGTGATCAGACTAGTTAGTTAAATGTCATATCATCGAAGCTGTGATCAGACTAGTTAGTTAAATGTCATATCGAAGCTGTGATCAGACTAGTTAGTTAAATGTCATATCATCGAAGCTGTGATCAGACTAGTTAGTTAAATGTCATATCGAAGCTGTGATCAGACTATTCCTGTTCTTGCTTCTGAGCAGAACACACGTTGTGGGGGGGGGGGGAAATCATCATATTTGTGTGTAATTGTGAATTATTTTTCTAGTTTTTTTATATTGTCTGAATTGATGTATTGAAAAATAGCGATGTAAAAGGAGTAATAGTAGAATAAAATTTAAAAATAAGAAGTTAAATAGTGATATCAACGAAAGGAATTTAAGGAGTAAGCGTACGATAAAATAAAATAAAATAAAAACCTGGTGAATTGGAACATCATAATTTCTCCTTGTAGCATGATTTTATTGTGTGTTGTGCAATTTTCGCTTATGAAATTGCTATTTTCACCCGAGCGTTATAACATTGGAACTCCATTTCCCCTCCATTTTCATGTCAAAATGATGCGCCTTATGCATGATACATCGATAGATAAGGTATTAGAGAAAGAAAGTGTCCACCGGTTCCATGATACATCGATAGATAAGGTATTAGAGAAAGAAAGTGTCCACCGGTTCCATGATACATCGATAGATAAGGTATTAGAGAAAGAAAGTGTCCACCGGTTCCATGATACATCGATAGATAAGGTATTAGAGAAAGAAAGTGTCCACCGGTTCCATGATACATCGATAGATAAGGTATTAGAGAAAGAAAGTGTCCACCGGTTCCATGATACATCGATAGATAAGGTATTAGAGAAAGAAAGTGTCCACCGGTTCCATGATACATCGATAGATAAGGTATTAGAGAAAGAAAGTGTCCACCGGTTCCATGATACATCGATAGATAAGGTATTAGAGAAAGAAAGTGTCCACCGGTTCCATGATACATCGATAGATAAGGTATTAGAGAAAGAAAGTGTCCACCGGTTCCATGATACATCGATAGATAAGGTATTAGAGAAAGAAAGTGTCCACCGGTTCCATGATACATCGATAGATAAGGTATTAGAGAAAGAAAGTGTCCACCGGTTCCACCAATTTTCTTGTTTTTGACTCTGAAAAAAGCTGGAACATTTATTTAGTTATTCATCATCATCTATTGCAGAAAATAATGTGCAAAGAACAAGCCATCATTCCAATGCAGTTAAATATTGTGTAAAAGGAAACCCCTATTTCAGATGCTGTTGAGCAGTTCAGTGTGCCTGGAATCTCTTGTATTATGATGACAGTGAGCAGTTCAGTGTGCCTGGAATCTCTTGTATTTTGATGACAGAGAGCAGTTCAGTGTGCCTGGAATCTCTTGTATTTTGATGACAGAGAGCAGTTCAGTGTGCCTGGAATCTTTTGTATTTTGATGACAGAGAGCAGTTCAGTGTGCCTGGAATATTTTGTATTTTGATGACAGAGAGCAGTTCAGTGTGCCTGGAATCTCTTGTATTTTGATGACAGAGAGCAGTTCAGTGTGCCTGGAATCTCTTGTATTTTGATGACAGAGAGCAGTTCAGTGTGCCTGGAATCTCTTGTATTTTGATGACAGAGAGCAGTTCAGTGTGCCTGGAATCTCTTGTATTTTGATGACAGAGCAGTTCAGTGTGCCTGGAATCTCTTGTATTTTGATGACAGTGAGCATTTCAGTGTGCCTGGAATCTCTTGTATTTTGATGACAGAGAGCAGTTCAGTGTGCCTGGAATCTCTTGTATTTTGATGACAGAGAGCAGTTCAGTGTGCCTGGAATCTCTTGTATTTTGATGACAGAGAGCCGTTCAGTGTGCCTGGAATCTCTTGTATTTTGATGACAGAGCAGTTCAGTGTGCCTGGAATCTCTTGTATTTTGATGACAGAGAGCAGTTCAGTGTGCCTGGAATCTCTTGTATTTTGATGACAGAGAGCAGTTCAGTGTGCCTGGAATCTCTTGTATTTTGATGACAGAGAGCAGTTCAGTGTGCCTGGAATCTCTTGTATTTTGATGACAGAGAGCCGTTCAGTGTGCCTGGAATCTCTTGTATTTTGATGACAGAGCAGTTCAGTGTGCCTGGAATATCTTGTATTTTGATGACAGAGAGCAGTTCAGTGTGCCTGGAATCTCTTGTATTATGATGACAGAGAGTTCATGTCATGTCACAAAATCAATGCTTCAGTATTCATAATCATTGAAGACCTTTAAAGTATAATGGAAACTGGTTACTAGAATATTTTATAGATTTAATTATGATATTTTAATTACAAGCAACATATTTAATATTGAACGAACATTTATTGTGAAAGAACATAATATTGCAAAATATTGGATTAAAATTTGATCAATACAGGAAAACCAAAATGGGATTTAAAACAAAAGATTAAATATTGAACCAAATAAGATTAGAAAAAAAGGAAAATATTGAATCACAATGGGATAAAATATTGGACCAAATAACGTTAGAAACAAAAGATAAAACATTGGACCAAAATATGAATAGAAAAGAAGATGCCCATTTTGTATCTAGGAAAGAATGTATAAACTCGAAGACCATGGAAAATTGGGCTGTAATGTGATTAGAAAGCAAATCATAAATTGGGATATGCTGTGATTATTATAGTAGAAAGCAAATCATAAAGTGGGATATGCTGTAATTATTATAGTAGAAAGCAAATCATAAATTGGGATATGCTGTAATTATTATAGTAGAAAGCAAATCATAAATTTGGATATGCTGTAATTATTATAGTAGAAAGCAAATCATCAATTGGGATATGCTGTAATTATTATAGTAGAAAGCAAATCATAAATTGGGATATGCTGTAATTATTAAAATCATAAATTGGGACATGCTGTAATTATTAAAGTAGAAAGCAAATCATAAATTGGGATATGCTGTAATTATTAAAGAAGAAAGCAAATCATTAGGTGGGATATGCTGTAATTATTATAGAAGAAAGCAAATCATAATGTGGGATATGCTGTAATTATTAAAGAAGAAAGCAAATCATTAGGTGGGATATGCTGTAATTATTAAAGAAGAAAGCAAATCATTAGGTGGGATATGCTGTAATTATTAAAGTAGAAAGCAAATCATTAGGTGGGATATGCTGTAATTATTAAAGAAGAAAGCAAATCATAATGTGGGATATGCTGTAATTATTAAATTAACCCATTCAACACCAAGTAACTCACATGGACTGGTCCATGATATTCATAAACCAATAAATGAATCAGAAAATCACATTTGGACAAGTTCATTTATCAAAATGGGTAATTATGTCTAAAAATAGTCCTATCACTGGCAAAAAGTGCAGATCCTGATGAGACGGCTCGTCATGAGCCGGCACATCTGGATCTACACTTTTTGTAAGCCTATTTAGAGGTATGTGGTGTTGAAAGGGTTAAAGTAGAAAGCAAATCATAAATTGGGACATGCTGTAATTATTAAAGTAGAAAGCAAATCATAAATTGGGATATGCTGTAATTATTAAATGGTGTCTTAAGAAATAACGATAAATATTTGCATATTTAGTGAAGGAATTGTTACTATAAGTTCTATAAGAAACAGATGGTATGTCAAGGATGACACAGGAGGAGAGGAGACTGTGCTGGTTGTTTAGGCATGGTGTACTGGTGGTACCCAGAGTATATATGGTATTAATTGATCTTATTGATTTAAGAAATAATATTTGTCTTTCATCAGTTATTTATTGGCAAATAAAACATGGTTTGGAGTTTGACGCATATGAATTAAAAGCTATGCAGGCCATAGAAGCAGACCATAGGCCTAAGTGGTTAATTCTAGCGCTCAGAATGACAAACCATGTTTTATTCGACTATAAATAACGTAAATATAAATATTATTTTGATTCTAACATGACCAAAATATCTTAAAAGCTCAAAAATAGTTGCATGATGTTTTTTTTAGAGCGTGTAAATGACAAAAACTACAAAAATGCTGGTAAAAGGACGTCACATTTGATGTCACGTGCTAAACAGTGGTTTAGTGCAGATTTAAACATGGTAAATTCCTTCTTTACGTATACAGACAAAATACTGAGTCATGTTAGAATATTGATTATGCTATTGATTACTTTATGTTACATCTTTACATATTTTAACACCTTAACTCTTTCAACACCAAGTAACTGACATGGACTGGTCCATGATATTCTTAGACCAATAAATGAATAAGAAAATTACATTCGGACCAGTTCATTTATCAAGATGGGTAATTTTGTCTAAAATTAGTAATACTACTTGCAAAAAGTGCAGATCCTGATGAGACGGCTCGTCACGAGCCGGCTCATCTGGATCTACACTTTTTGTAAGCCTATTTAGAGGTCTGCGGTGTTGAAAGGGTTAAATTTTGGAAAATTGACCACTTTGTTGCATGTACAATTTTTAGTAATCTTGAGTTTTCGAATGTATTGTGATCTATTTGTTTCTTAGTTCAATCATATTTTACTGCATTCTTTATATTCAATTTTTTGGGATTTTTATTCTTTATTTCAGTCTCATCGTTGTACAATACATAAAATATACACAACAAATTATCGTGGCATAGTACAACACCATTCATTATAAAAGAATTATAAGAGACTAATGTAATCACAGATAATCAAACTATCACAGTCTATCGACATATTATTATATTTACATATTAAAACAGAGGAACAGTCGCTAATTGAAAATTAAATACTTATTAAAACCAGAAATTTTGAAATACTGAAATGGAAAAAAAGCACTAATGCGCAATTAAGAAATGTTTTAAAATATCAGTTATCAACCTCGATCAGATCGCGGTTGAACTAATTAGCAGCTGTTTCTCGGAATGGATAAGAGACACACACAATCAATAAATCAAATGGATACATTATTTACATAAATAAAAGGATCGTCTTTGAAGAATATAAAAACAGGTTTTGGCAACAATTCTAATCTAATCAATGTACAATAAAAACTCAAATTTACAAACATGTTACGGATGAATTAAATAAGATATATGGTACAAACATTATCAGTATTTATATATATGGAGAAGCAAAGGGGTTGGGCCACAAGTTTTAACAACATTTGTTTCGGCCTGCCCCAACATACTAGTTTGTAATTAACAAAGAGTATAAGAGCATTGCAATTAGGATACTAATGTTTGATTACAATTAAGTGGGATAATAATGGATATGGAAATAAATTACAACGTTGTTTCTTCTTGTCCAGCCATTCAACTATCAGTATTAAAATTCCGCATGTGGTTTCAATTAACAGTTCAGAATTGATAAGCAAATTATATTTTGATGAAGTTTCTGTCAATAAAAAGCAATCTCCTTGATAGAGAAAACACTAACTCACATAATGTTTGTCACTTGGCATTTCCATTTTGGACATAATTTTATTCAAACTGGGTCATTAATTAGCTGTATTTTGATGAAAAAATCTTCATTTAATTGTTTCATGATTTAGGGGTTTCCATAAAATGTGCATGCATATACTAAAGGAGCAATTCCATTTCTGACATTCAATATTGTACAAACTTGTCACAGGTCTTATTTTGACGTAATCTTAATATATCGTCACGAGCCGGCTCATCTGGATCTACACTTTTTTGTAAGCCAATTTAGAGGTCTGTGGTGTTGAAAGGGTTAACCACTGGACTACAGATCCGGCTGTAAAACGCTGCCACATCAAAATCACACATTTTATATTTCTTCTTAGACTATAAGGAAAGTCGACATTGTTTTATTTGTTTTCATTCAGGCCTATGAGATAAAAAGTAACAAAATTGGGATTGTTGCCTGCAAGACCGCCTCCGTGGTTGAGTAACCTGTATACCACTATTACTATCAGCACTGATGGTCACAGGTTCAAGCCCCGCTCAGACCGTGTCTCTTTATATGAAAAAGTTTCTTACGGAGGTTGGTGTACCAAATACTGGTTAACTGCTGAAGCCTGCCCAGGAAAGGTGTTGTTCGGTAAACTGCCTGTCACTTAAATTGGCAACCAGTAGCGACGTTAAATAAACTTAAATAATAAAAAAGTTTTTGCCTGAAGAAATAAATAAACAGTTAGAAATACCCCATTCCTTTTTTTTTGCCTCCTATTATAATGTAGGTATTTTTTTTTTTTTAAACTTTATTTATTTTACAATGATTGTGATTCATGTTCTAACAACTTATATTAATCACTCTCGTTGGCACGAATGAAAGCATATATTTGATCATTCGTTTTGGAGGAAACCGGAGTAACCGGAGAAAACCCACCTGTCTGGCGACCACTGTACCATCTCACATACTTCCCGGTCCGAGGATCTAACCCGGGTTGCATTGGTTAGAAGCAAGTGCGCTAATCGGACAGGTAGGTAGGTTAGTGGTTATATTAAAAAATTTAAAAATAGTTTACCAAATTTCCTGAAAACTCTTATTAACTCATTTCATTCTGGATACCGTTCAAACAGTATTTGCAAAGAACATAGAGCCAGATCAGCCACCATGGAATGTTCCGTCTGATCAGGCTCTATGCTGTTTGCTATTCAGATGATCTTGCTAAGACACTTGGCTATGTAGCAAACAACATAGATCCTGATCAGCACGCAGCGTCACGCTGCGGCTGATCTGGATCTATGTTGTTTGCAAAAGCCTTTAAATATATCCAGAATTAAATGGGTTAAATAAGAATTTGTTTTATGCCGAGATATATTACGGTGCTTTACGATCGTTTCAGACTGGTGAGAACGGTATGAAGAATCCGAACACAGATCAGCACAGACCGCCCGTCATAAATGAACTTGATGCAAACAGTAAAAGCAATAAGGTAAACTAGGGTTAAATCTCATTGCTTTTATACTTGTAAAACATACAGATGATGTATCTACAAAAGAGCGGTAGTTCATCTTTTCAACATCACAAATTCATGATTTTAACTTCACAATTTCACGATTACACATTTTCAACTTCACAAATTTATGATTTCATTTTCACAATTTCACGATTACTCGTTTTCAACTCCACAAATTAACGATTTCAACTTCACAAATTTATGATTTCATTTTCACAATTTCACGATTACTCGTTTTCAACTGCACAAATTAACGATTTCAACTTCACAAACAAATTTGTGTGAAGCTTAAATCTTGAATTTGTGTTGTTGAAATCGTGAATTTGTGAAGCAGAAATGTTGTAATAGTGAAGACAGACAGACAGACAGACAGATTATTTATTTAAGTCTCACCATTATACAGTAAATGATACAACATAAATATTATACACAAAATGCATGATAGTATACATGTATTATCAAATAAAATACAAAGCCACTCAATAATGAGTTATGAGAGACTATGGGTAAATAAAATTGTCTGTCTTTTGTATATATATATCTGCTGAAACTTCACTATTGTCCCTATATTGAACATAGTTCAGGAATGCTGTAACAGAAATTACAGGTTACGTATAAGGGGATCAGTTTACAGTCAAACCTGCCTAAAGCAGCCAGCCAAGGGAGTCACAGAAAGTGGCTGCTTAGCACAGGTGGCTGCTTAATAGAGGTCAAATGTATAATGAAACCTCATATTGGAATCTGGAAACTTGCTGCTTAATACAAGTTGGCTGCTTAATAGAGGTGACCACTAACACAGGTTTGACTGTAGTTTATACAAATTTATTTTAGCTTGATTGCGAAACAAGTTCTTACAACTTATATTAATTACTCTCCGGATGGAATCCATCGCCACGAGGTTGAGAGAAGAGTCAATATGGAATTTAAATGCCCTTGCCTAAGGGCACAATCGTAATGGCTACAGCTTGGCGCGAACTCCGGGCATGTCGTACCTGAAGCAAACACACTACCACTGAGCTATCACGACATCTCGGTTTTTTTTTATTGGCATGTATTAATATTCACTTAGTTGGGAGAAGTCTCTATGATGCTGTTGTTATTTGCAGGGGCTGGTTCCCGGAGAGACCACCGACCATGTAAATGATCATAGATTTCATGTTGGTCCAAATCTTTCCAAGATAAGAGAGGTAAATGTGTATTGTATGAAATTGAATTCTGCCATAAATGTGCATGATCCTTGCCTATAATATGTGTATGCCCCTTGTATGTAACAGGTGTATGACCCTTGTCTGTAACAGGTGTATGCCCCTTGTCTGTAATAGGTGTATGCCCCTTGTATGTAATAGGTGTATGACCCTTGTCTGTAACAGGTGTATGACCCTTGTCTGTAATATGTGTATGCCCCTTGTATGTAATAGGTGTATGACCCTTGTCTGTAACAGGTATATGACCCTTGTCTGTAACTGGTGTATGACCCCTGTCTGTAATAGGTGTATGCCCCTTGTCTATGATAGGTGTATGACCCTTGTCTGTAACATGTGTATTACCTTTGTCTGTAATAGGTGTATGCCCCTTGTCTATGATATGTGTATTACCCTTGTCTGTAACAGGTATATTACCCTTGTCTATAATATGTGTATTGCCCTTATATGCAATAGGTGTATTACCCTTGTCTATAATAGGTGTATTACCCTTGTCTATAATAGGTGTATTACCATTGTCTATAATAGGTGTATTACCCTTGTCTATAATATGTGTATTACCCTTGTCTATAATAGGTGTATTACCCTTGTCTATAATAGGTGTATTACCCTTGTCTATAATAGGTGTATTACCCTTGTCTATAATATGTGTATTACCCTTGTCTATAATATGTGTATTACCCTTGTCTATAATATGTGTATTGCCCTTGTATATAATAGGTGTATTACCCTTGTCTATAATAGGTGTATTACCCTTGTCTATAATATGTGTATTACCCTTGTCTATAATAGGTGTATTACCCTTGTCTATAATAGGTGTATTACCCTTGTCTATAATAGGTGTATTACCCTTGTCTATAATATGTGTATTACCCTTGTCTATAATAGGTGTATTACCCTTGTCTATAATAGGTGTATTACCCTTGTCTATAATATGTGTATTACCCTTGTCTATAATAGGTGTATTACCCTTGTCTATAATAGGTGTATTACCCTTGTCTATAATAGGTGTATTACCCTTGTCTTATAGGTGTATTACCCTTGTCTATAATGTGTATTGTTGTCTATAAATTACCATTGTCTATAATAGGTGTATTACCCTTGTCTATAATAGGTGTATTACCCTTGTCTATAATAGGTGTATTACCCTTGTCTATAATATGTGTATTACCCTTGTCTATAATATGTGTATTACCCTTGTCTATAATAGGTGTATTACCCTTGTCTATAATAGGTGTATTACCATTGTCTATAATAGGTGTATTACCATTGTCTATAATAGGTGTATTACCATTGTCTATAATATGTGTATTACCCTTGTCTATAATAGGTGTATTACCATTGTCTATAATAGGTGTATTACCCTTGTCTATAATAGGTGTATTACCCTTGTCTATAATATGTGTATTACCCTTGTCTATAATAGGTGTATTACCATTGTCTATAATAGGTGTATTACCCTTGTCTATAATAGGTGTATTATCCTTGTCTATAATAGGTGTATTACTCCTTTGTCTATAATAGGTGTATTCCATTGTCTATAAACCAAAATAAATCCTGCACTAAAGTTATTTAATGATTTCACTACAGGTATGCAAACTGTCATCCTCATCTGTTAATGTTTTCAGAGTCAATTAACCAGCATACATTCTTATCAAAGCAACATGGGTTTTCTGGCTCATTAGAATTGATCTCTATAGGGAACTGTGCAACAGAATACCTGCATATACCTGCCAAGTGTTCACCCTGTTTCTCATGCAAAATCAAGTAACCAATTTCCACTGATTGATGGATAAATATTTTCATTTAAAAGCATTAGTGGTAAAACAAAAACACCCCTACAAGTCATAGCATGTAGACTGCTGGGAAATTACCAGGGGTTCCTCTGGAAGGAAATGTTTAGTATATCTAAAAAAGTGTAAGGTTTTAGGTACACTAGAAATGTTGCTGAATGTGAACTATCTACTTGCCATTAGAAAGGTGATGTGTTTTAGGAAGTAAAAAGAGCTTTGCAAAATGTTGTTTTAGAGTGTCTTGTTGTACTCTTTCTTCAGGTAGAAAAACAAAGCTATAATTCATATGCTTATTTTATTTTAGTGTTATTTAGTAATTCACCATTTACAAAGTTAGTAGTAAATTTTATTAATAAATATAAAAGGGAGGTAATCTGCAAATTATAATTTCGCAGAAACCAGTTAATTTGTGGGATTTGAATGATTTATTATTGAAAAAATGCAATTACAATTTCTAACCACCTGTACCCTAGAATATCTCAGTATGCTGAAAAACAAACAAAAATGCTGGATGGGACTTTAATGAAGTGTCATGAAGCAATACTGTGTAGCAAGTGACATTCTCAGGATTAATATGGAGGTATTAGTGCTTGTACTGTCACCACAAATTAAGATTTGTGTTGACAAGAGAGATAATTTGTAGACAATTGTAATAATAAAAATTATATTGAATTTAGTTTCCTCCCTTGCTGCAAGGTGTGTATAAAATTATTAATATCTTAAATTTTAATGGAAGCTGGTTGAGATGCTTTTTATACTAAACAGTTCCTAGTAACTGAAGACATGTCGTAATGGACACACCTTCAACCGTAATGGACAAACCTTCAACCGTAATGGACACACCATCAACCGTTGCAGCTTCTTTTTACCACACGTCATTTTGACGAGGGATATCGTTTTGGCGTCGTCTGTCCCACAGGGATTCGGCACTTTTGGGGGTACTAGTATATATATTTAAGTACAGGGATTCTACTCTGTGGGATGTCAGATTTCGCATCGATCAGTAAAATGGCCCTATCTGAAACAATTTTGTACAAATCTGTCCAAATATAACGCCTATCCCGAGTCTTTATATTGTTCTTCAAATAAAACACAACTTTAAGCTGCATGCATGTATACTTTGCAAACAATTGCCACAGACATTGGCCATAGCAGGTCACATTTCCATACTAGGACACGGGTTCTGTCAGCAACAACAAAATCTTCGACGGGAGAGTTTTAACTGTGAATAACATTATCAATAAAATGTGTTTCCACTAACGTGTAGGTTTATTCGGCAAAAATGTACGTCAAAAAGAGATTTCGTAGTATTTTCAATTTGTTTTGAAAATTTCTAAAGCGGCGCAATTCGCGTTGAAACGAGAGTTCTGATTGGATTATTAGAATGTAACAAGATGGGTTTTTTTATATGAAGAATAATCAATCATAATCCAATCAGAACGCTCGTTTTAACGCTAGTTTCAACGCGAATTGCGCTGCTTTAGAAATTTTCAAAACAAATTGAAAATACTACGAAATCTCTTTTTGTTGGTTGGTTGACTGACTTGTCGGTCGGTCTATTTGTTAACACTTGACAATGTTGGTTTGTTGACTGACTTGTCGGTCGGTCTGTTTGGTTGGTTGGTCCACTGGCTGGCCGGTCTGTCTGCTGTCATGTCACAGTGTTCAGGGTCAATTTTAGTTTGCGCCAGCAAATTCGCCAATCAGAAAAAGTTTGCGCCAATGGCTCCAATCTTGGAGCCAGCAGTCTATAGTGCCGTATTCAATCGGACATCTGGTATGTGCTGATGTTAAACAAGTTGTCAACTTGTGTGCATGTACTACTGTTAATTACTTGTACTTCTGCTGTAGTTGTCTACATGTACTTATGAATAAATAAATACTGTGTAACTTATTACCTACCAATCATAAAAAATCAAATTTGGAAAATGCACTAAGACTAACTACTTAAACTAGGCATATTATTGCACCCACTACGTTCTAAATTCGCGTTTTGATGCAGTTTTACGTTTGCAGGGACTATTAGTCATATCATGATACAGTTTTACGTTTGTAGGGACTATTAGTCATATCACTAAACTGAAGGTGTTTCAGTACTTTCATGGTTGGAAATTGTCTGGGCCGAATCATATTCTGGGGTTTCAGGATTAGCAGAATTATTCTGCTTGGAAACTAAACCTATTTCAGTAGCGGGCATTTCCCGACATATGACGTACTTACTTATCTGTATCATCTGAACGCTTTTCGTTGTACATAATTGTAACAAGTAATAGCGTCTCGTCAATGAACAAGTACTCGGTGATCTTGTACATTTTATCCCTGCAGAAAGGTCCATATAATCTGCTGTCAAAATATTGTTGCGTCACAGAAAACGCATTCAATGATTCTCATTGCGTCTCTGGCCATTTCATTGCATCAAAACCGCAAGAAACGCACAGTGAGAAAACACTGCATTATCAAATTCTGATGTACAGAAATATCTGTGCTAATCAGTTGTAGGATTAAAGACCGCCATTTAATCCAATTATCCGTTATTAAAATGTCACCAACTTCTCAACACTCCATGCAATCAAGTGCCAAACAGCTGATTTCCAATAAACAAACACTTGTCATCATCGCACGCGTGACCGCACACGCGACCTTCACTTTCATGGATTTTCGGCAGATTATGTTTCTTGAAAAATGTTATTTTGCCGATATTTATGGCATGCGCCAAGGATTTTCGCCAACTGAAATTGTTTGGAGCCAGATTTAATTTTTATGCACATTTGGCAACAAATGCGACCGACAGCGGGAACCCTGGTGTTGGTTGGTTGGTCCACAGGCTGGTCGGTCTGTCTGCTGTCATGTCACAGTGTTGGTTGGTCCACTGGTTGGTCGGTCTGTCTGCTGTCATGTCACAGTGTTGGTTGGTCCACCGGCTGGTCGGTCTGTCTGCTGTCATGTCACAGTGTTGGTTGGTCCACTGGTTGGTCGGTCTGTCTGCTGTCATGTCACAGTGTTGGTTGGTCCACCGGCTGGTCGGTCTGTCTGCTATCATGTCACAGTGTTGGTTGGTCCACTGGTTGGTCGGTCTGTCTGCTGTCATGTCACAGTGTTGGTTGGTTGGTCCACTGGTTGGTCGATCTGTCTGCTGTCATGTCACAGTGTTGGTTGGTTGGTCCACTGGTCCGTCTGTCGACTGTCATGTCACAGTGTTGGTTGGTTGGTCCACTTGCTGGTCCGTCTGTCTGCTGTCATGTCACAATGTTGGTTGGTTGGTTGGTCCACAGGCTGGTCCGTCTGTCAGCTGTCGTGTTACAGTGTTGGTTGGTTGGTCCACTGGCTGGTCCGTCTGTCGGCTTTCATGTTTCTACATTTCTCATGACACATGCAAATGATTTAACTTGGTGCATAATTATAATCACCATTTTGAGATGTTATGCAGAAGCCACATTTGTTCCTAGTCAAGGTAACACTTGGACAGCAAAGATCACGTGAACAATATCTTGTGTCCACCAATCCATATTTATGAAACTTCTGGAGTGGTTTTGAAATAACTGTACACCAATATTCACTATATGAAGATAATGTACAGAGCGCAACTACCAGCCAGGTCGGGTGAGGGTAGGAGGTGAACAGTCATGTACAGTATCATTCTGCTTCATATCTCTTATCCCTTCACTTATTTTCTATTTATTTTTATTTACCGTCACTACCGGTTGTCCATTTGAGCGACGGTCAGTTTACCTAACAACACCTTTCCTGGGCAGGCTCCAGCGGTTAACTAGTACTTTTTGCACAAACTTCCGTAAGAAACTGCCAACTTTTTTATATAAAGAAACATGGTCTGAGCGTGGCTCGAACCCGTGACCATCAGTGATAGGTTACAGTAGTATACAAGTCAGCGACCGTAACCACTCGACCATGGAGGTGGTTTCCTTTACTCCATAGAGAGGTAGGCTTATACACATCTGTATTCTACTAAATTCTATCCTTACCATTGGTCAAAAGGCTCTACATGAGATGATGGAGGGTCAGTATATATCTTATATAGGATCAGAAGAAAAAATGGCTGCTTTCTAAAACGCTTGATTCAGAATTTAATTGGTTTAATTGGATAATTGGAGCCGTCTCATCAGGATCTGCACTTTTTTCAAGTAATATAACTATTTTTAGAATTTTTTTTACCCATTTTGATAAATGAACTGATCCAAATGTAATTTTGTTATTAATTTATTGGTCTAAAAATATCATGGACCAGTCCATGTGAGTTACTTGGTGTTGAAAGGGTTAATTGGTTACTGAAGTTATTTTAGTTAAATAAAACTGTCTCAAAATGTACAGTTAGAATTCTTAGAAGCCTCCTCGTTTCTAGTTCCCTGTCGGTAACGGAACCAAGTTCTATTTGCATCTTTTGTTTACACTGACAACAGTAACATCAATGTCAAGGTCGACAAAAATGGAGCAAAGGAAGTTTAAATACTGACAAGATACTAACAATAATAGCTGGAGAGTCGCTGTATAACCTAAGCTGTTGGTGTGACTTTAGACCCCCCCCCAAAACAAACAAACCAAAGGATGTAAGATAACCAGTGGGTTATCAGCAAGGATAGGGTATTAGACCTGGGTCACTCAGTAGTGTTCACTCCTATCACCTGACTGGCTTTATGCAAACATGATAGTGCTCAATGGGCCTAGAACCGCAGAATAGATAAGTTTTGTTTGATTCAGCGTGCGATCAAATTATATTACATTGCACGAACATTGAAAGCAATATTAGCATATACTGTATAAGTAGATTTATTGGCGGAGGTTTTATTTTGGCTATATTGGCGGTCAGTAACGATTCCGCCAAATCTAAACCTCGCCAATATATTTATTGCATATTAACTTACCGTCAATATCTACAACATGAAAGCAACTGCATAGTAGTTTTCAAAATGGAGGTCAATTTGGTGGTTATATCTAAATCCCGTTCTGAATAGAGTGAGAGAAACTGGGAATTCTTATTTTATTTATATATATATATATACACATACATATAGCTACATAATTATTTTTTTAATATTATTTATAAGTATAAACTATTGAAAACATCTGGCATTTATCATCTACGCCCTTTATGGGCACCTGCTTCGATCATGAAATAATACAGGATCGATTTTTTTAAACAATGGGGCTCAGTTACTTACGTATAATTATTGTATTCTTCCGAGTCGTAAACGTGTGAAAAAATACAATTATTTGTTTGCATTGGTTTGCATTGTTATTACTTTTATAATTTACAATTTGAGTTAACCCTTTCAACCCCACAGGCCTCTAAATAGGCTTATGAAAAGTGTAGATCCAGATAAGCCGGCTTATAACGAGCCGTCTCATCAGGATCTGCACTTTTTTGCCAGTAATAATTATTACTATTTTTAGATAAAATTACCCATTTTGATAAATGAACTGGTCCAAAGGTAATTTTCTTATTAATTTATTGGTCTAAAAATAGCATGCACCAATCCATGTCAGTTACTTGGGGTTGAATGGGTTAAACGTGTCAGAAGTGATGCAGCGCAGCCACTTATCCATGTATTTACTAGTATTCCACTAATAAACAGAAATCTAATTAGTTTATATCACCATCGAAGGTGAGTGAAAATCATCTCGGGTCTAGCAAATATTTAAAGCAGGACAATTGACGTGTGATTATGGTAGAGCGTTATTTTCAATACAGCGACGCAACGTGTAATGGTTTTAATTTCGCGTTTCTCTTGCTGGGTCTTGGGTTTAAATTTGGCGGGAAAAGAAGAAATGCGCCAATTTAAGACATCGCCAATACAAAACTCTGTGCAAAACGCCAACATTTGGCAGCGCAGATATAATGCGCTATACAGTATATCATCTATGATAGCTTTCTATGTTCATGAATGTTCTAAAAACCTTGCAGGATTTTTACGAAACTACACAGGAATGATGAGTACCAAGCTTTAAGTTCAAGTGCATATCATCTTTTGGTTTCCCTCGGTTAAATTTTCACACAGTTGTGGCCCTTTGAAGATTGTTAAGGAACTTGTCTGGATAAGATTTTTTATATCCAATTGGAAAGGGTGAGAGAGATTGATTTTATCAAAAGCAATGCAGAGAAAGGTTTAACCCTTAACCTGCAAATCACGACTAAAGTCGCTTTTGCAAACACCAGTGCTAGATCAGACGGCATAGAACATGCCGTCTGATCAGGCTCTGTGCTGTTTGCTATACTGTATAATACGGATAGTGGAGCTAAATCACTTGTCTGAATAGCAAACAACATAGATCCTGATCAGCTTTGTCTGAACAGGATCTATGTTGTTTGCACATTCTGTCCAATTTATTCGGCACGTTATGGGTTAATGATGCAATCTAGTGGGTACATGCAACATTATCATAAACCATGAAACATAGTTAGATAGATTAACCCATTCAACACCAAGTAACTGACATGGACTGGTCCATGATATTTTTAGACCAATAAATTAATAACAAAATTACATTTGGATCGGTTCATTTATCAAAATGGGTAATTTTTTTCCTAAAAATAGTTATATTACTTGAAAAAAGTGCAGATCCTGATGAGACGGCTCGTCACGAGCCGGTTCATCTGGATCTACACTTTTTTGTAAGCCAATTTAGAGGTCTGTGGTGTTGAAAGGGTTAATGAAGATGTAGCTTTGAGTAGCGTAAATATATGCAAGCTGGTTCAAATAACCATAATTTATATAAACCTACAAACATTTTGAATCTATGATGCGCCAGTTTCATTTTAGCTCAAGTAATATTTTATGCCAATTATATGTGATAAGATAAATATTAGATAAAATGCTTGTAAAATCATATTTAAAGATAAAATAAACAAACTATTCAGTATCCTTAAACATGTTGTAGTTGATGTGGTGTTTCTTATCACTTAATTATTGAACTTCATAATACTTCATGTTTAATGCAAAAGAAGCTTAAATTGATTACCATAGCAACCTGTATTATTTATGCAGTAAAATGTTAAACTGCTTTCATTTAAGAAATCGCGAGTTAATAGTTTTACATGTGGGGTATGAACTACGTTGGGCATGTTTAAAGTGTGTGGAGGCCGAAGCACGCTCAATGTAGTTCATACACCGATAGATAATTATTAACCCACAATTTATTATTTATATTTTACATTAATTATTCTTATCAATGACGCAAAGAAAAATATAGCACACTTTGTATTTAAAATGCTTTTTATGCCAGATTTACCGTGTGCCATACCTAGTAATTAGATCATCCTTGGAACAGCGTAAACTGTAAGAAACAACTATAATATCAGAGGAACTCTGCACAAGAATGCAACTTCGACAGCACATGTCAGCTGTATACCATCAATGAGGAAATTCATACGAAAATAGATACAAATAGGACATAATTTATATGTTTATCGAAACAAATGCAATAGTGATGTAAATATAAAGGAAGACTTGAAGAGTAATAGGGGACAAGCCAAGGCCTATAGATAACATGGACGAGACATCTGTAGACAAAACTTACATGAAAAAACCCCATAAAGTTTACAAATCAATTGTCAAAATTTACAAAATTAGCGAATATTTTGCATAGATCTATCTATCAATTCTCACAGTTGATATAAATCACACAATGTTACCAAGTTCATGATGATGTCTGCACAAAGTTATTTACGCCTACAAGTCATCATTCTATCTATCTTTATTTTATGCTTTGCAATGATGGAAATTTATCAGTGAAATAAAGTGAAAGCGGCGTAATAACACATTTGATTTCTCACTGCTTTGCACGCGAGGTACCTAGCCGCTTCATGTTGAAATGTTGTCAACGCTAACATTTTCGGGCTCAAGCTGTCAGCGACATCATTTGTCATTTTTTGTTGTCTAAGCACGACGTTCTAGCACCACGTTCTAGCACCATGGTCCGCACGATTGCATCGTTTTCTATCAGAAAAACATTTTACAGCCTAACATAATATGAATATTTGTTTGCGGAGGTGAATAATCAAATACTTTTTTTCCCCTTCTTTTTTTCTTCTTTTTTCTTTCTTTTTTTCTCCCCGCTAATAATGATCAAATACTATTTCACTTATGACTTATGGACATAGTAAGCTTAATGCCAATCGTGATAAAAATGCTTCCAGTGTACATTGGGTGAAATATGATTTGATCGTGCACTGAGTGTGTTTTACGTTTATTTATCGTCGCTACCGGTTGCCCATATGAGCGACGGCTCCTGAAGAGATTAGTAATTTTAGATTTTTGGAGAATAGTGCAATGATACAGACAGAGATCCATTCCAGAGTCTCCTCTGGTTCTTTTACGTGCACGGTGTACAGCACCGACACGAGACCTCGGTTTAATGTCCCATCTGAAAGACTGTTAATTTTATTATGGTCAGACGGGGGGTCGAACCTGCGATCCCTGGATTACCAGTCCAGCGTCTTACCACTGGACATCGTGCACTGAAACAAACAGATATCCTATCTTCATTTGTTGTGAAGCTCCTCCCTAGGATGTAGTCATGTGACCAGAAAGTATGTGAGACTTTAATAATTAGACAAATTTAAGAAGCACTATATTTTCATTGGCGTAGCTTCCAATGGCCTACACTTTTCTCTGAAAAATTGAAAAAATAAAAATGCCAAAATCTGCAACAAAAATCGGGAGACCAGGATTAAATTATATACGCTATAAATAGTTTTCCTGGGGGCGACCCCCCGGACCTCCCTCCCGTCTTAAGTTTTAAGTTGGCCTACACATCGATTCCAGCCAAGCTACGCCCCTGATTTTGACATTCTGTCCTGCTTTGGGTTACCTCAATGTTTACTCCAATTAAGCCCACATCTGTTGCTCATATGACTGTGAAACTTTACACGCTTATTCATTATCATTATCCCTACTGCATCAAATCATAACCTGGGCACTATGACCTACTTTTTACACGCAAATTACTTAGGTTTACTGACAAAGCGGCAAGCATTTAGAAAAAATTCAAATCAAGATTGGTGTATGTCCGTCCATCTCAATGTTTTCCTTGCTTCATCTCTAAAACCCCTTGTCACAATTTTCATGAAACTCGATCTACAGACTGATAGCATCAGTATGTAGTACAGGCCCGTAGCCACACTGAGGCAGATGCCGCGGTTAAAATTTCCAAAGCAAAAAAAGGTAAACGAAAAATGAAATAAATAAAATGCCAAAAATATCCCTTTGCTGTATAAAATGTTGACTGCTAGAGAGCTGAAATATCAGTACATAATTATAGGTTCATTAAATCAGAAATCGCAGGAAATCGCTTCTATACCCCAGCAAATTTAAGGGGGAACATGCCCCGGACCCCCTAGATTGCCTCGGTTGAAATTTGCCTCTGGCTACGGTACTGTAGTATAGTTGTGTGCATATCATCAATGGCAAACCGATTCAGAATACCGTATTGTTCCTATTTAAAGTGCCACCTCTAATATAGGCGCCCCCATGTAAAAATGCAACATGAAATGGCCCTTAAAAGGAAATAATTGGCCTACCTGTCGGTAGTACTGTTGTTTAACGTAATCCATATATATATATAAACTCCTCAAAAAGCTCATGAATCACTAAGTATGCATGAATAATATGCGCATCACTTGTTGAACGTGTATCGCTATAAAAAAGTATTTATTTTCACAGAAGAATTCACACAATATCAACAATGCCTCGAGTTATTCAAACCGAAAGTACATGGATAGTTATTTACATAGACACCGTATAAAAGTTTATAACGCGGAACAATCCACAGAAACACGGGTTAACTTTAAATGTATACGATTTACATGGCATATTATGTACCGCATGTACAGAACATAATTATCGATCGATTTAGGTAACACACGATGAGGTAGTAGGCGTCGCATTATGACAAAGCAAGGTCCTTAGCAGTTTCTTCCAATTAGTTGGCAATTACCGATATTGAAACGGAGATTTTCCACACCTATACTACAGAAATTAATTACTCTAATTAGCGCGCCCCTTTTGTATTTTGAATCGCGCCCGGGCGCTATAAATAGGAACAATACAGTAGTACTACTTTCACTTTCAGTGTGTTATATTGCCAAAAAAAACACTGTTTACTGACTGAAAATAATGATTGCAATTACAATGGAAGAATGTGTAGTAGCATTGCAACTTGTATGTAAAATTTCAAATTTTATAATATTTTTTATTCCATACGTTACAAGTGTCGCTTTGAAGCTTATAATTTGAATAATTATTTTCAGTCAATAAATATGTGTTTTTGAATTACAATGGAATTACAAACTGAAAGTGGTATATATATATAGTACGACCTTCCGTTCAGTTCGCCACACCCTGCATACATTCGTAATTAGAACAAACATCATGCCTGCCTGTCGGTCCGTCTGCCAGCCCGCAGGCCCGTCCGTCCGTCTGATGCATTGCTTATACACGTATGCTTGTTGATAAACAATTTGTTTATACGACGGGGATATATTGATTTGATGTTTTCGTTTCTATGGGAATATTTTATTTTAAGCACACAGGCATTGGGATTCTCTAAATATCTGGTACATTATGCTAAAAACATCATTTATTCCGATATAACGTCACTTTAACTTCTGTCCGCCTCCGTGGTCGAGTGGTTAAGGTCGCTGACTTGTATACCACTGTAACCTATCATCACTGATGGTCACGGGTTCGAGCCCCGCTCAGACCGTGTCTCATTTATATGAAAAAGTTGGCAGTTTCTTACGGAGGTTGGTGCACCCAAGTACTGGTTAACCGCTGGAGCCTGCCCAGGAAAGGTGTTGTTAGGTAAACTGCCCGCCGGCGATATAGCCCAAAATGGTGCTGATGCAGGCGTAAAACCCGAAATATAACATAACATAACTTTAACTTCTATATTTGACCTATTTCCATTCATCTTCGTATTTCATGTATTAACCTTTTCACAGTAATGATGATTAGTTGTATCGGGTTGTGTAGAGTGAGACCATAATATTATATACGAAAATAAAATAACACCTGTAACTTTGAAAAGGGTGGACATAATGTTGTATCACCATAAAGTACTTTGAAAACAGACTAATCTTTTAATTGGAATACTGTCTGGTTGAGTTACTCTGACTGACATAGTGACGCCTCGTTGCTTGTACATTTGTATAGCAGATGAAATATATATTAATTTTGAGTTATATATTGTAATACGTTTCTGACATACAGGAATTTGATATATAATAATTACGGTTTGTAACCCAGTTATTAGCATTATATTATTATATACAGTACATTTTTTATCACATGGGGTAAATTAACTTGGGGATTTCAGTGTTTAGTTTATACAAATTTATTTTAGCTCGATTGCGAAACAAGTTATTTCAACTTATATAAATCACTCTCGAGACCTCATTCCTGATGGAATCCATCGCCACGAGGGAGAGAGAAGAGGCAACGTGGAATTTAAATGCCTTGCCTAAGGGCACAATCGTAACGGCTCCAGCGGGGCTCGAACTCCGGACCTTTCGCACCTGAAGCGAACGCGCATCCACTGCGCTATCACGACTTCCACGATTTCAGTGTTAGGATTGCATGCCAAAAAAAGACATAGGAATAAAACATTTTATGCAATTATGCTCAGAAACATATTGTGGGAACATAAAAAGAATGTGTGGTACATTTTGTAGATTTTAAAATAGTTGTGGGAAATTTTGCTCAAGTTTGATTTTGTGTGTTATTTAGTTACCAAAGAGTAAAAAAAGTATTTTATACATTTTTTTAAATCACTATATTGGTTGCCATCTTGGATTTCAAAATGGCCACCATTTTAAACCTATTTTGGACAATATCTCTACTTGTAGATGGTATAGGGCCTTGCTTTTGGTACCTATACCCACATTTTAGGGGTCTGGGAATCTGGAAATTGCATTAACAATATTGCAGAACACATCAAACTAATATAAATTGAACAATGATGATGGTTTAACATGTTTTATAGAGGTGTTTAACAAAATATGAATGAATGCTATTAAAATGTTACTGAATGTTGACTATAACCACTCTCTGTCCATGCTAAATAATCCAGCCCATGAGTTGTCCACACTGGTGACAGCATTAGAACACTTATATCAGCTAAACAGAGTTGTATGTCCTGAGAACAATAGAAAGGTCGTGGTTACTTTTGATATGGACCTTTACAAAGGGGCAGTTAAACTCGAGCATCTCAGTGACCAGTACAAGGACACGTGGTGGATATTGCCAGGCCCCTTCCACACCAGTCTTTGTGCTATCAGGTGTTTAGGGAAAACAATAGAGCATAGTGGTATCGATGAGACCTGGGTTCAATCGGGACTGTACGGCTCAGTTGTTATCAATCAAATAATAAATGGTAGCCACTACAACCAAGCTGTGGATGCTCATGAAACAACATTACAAGTGTCTGACCTTTGGTTCCAGGAATACTTTTCTGAAAATCCTCAAGTGCAACTAGCTCTAACTAGCAGCTTGAGTGAATTGGCTGAAGCATGTAGAGGTGACCTTGTTGACAGAACAGCTATTCAAAATGCCCACAAAGGATTGATGGTACAGATAGAAAGCATAAATATAGAGAAACAGTTGGATGATTTTGACAAGAGCCATGACGCATTTCCTATGTATACATGTACATGCGCCAAGTCCAGACACATCTGAATTTCCATCGATCTGTCAAGGATCCCAACTTACCATTGTATTTAGCATCTTTGGAAAAACTTTCCACATACTTTTTTGCCTACAACAGACTGGATTATGCTCAGAATATTGTGGAATTCACTCCACATGCATATTCAGCTAAAGATACTGACCCTGATATATTGAACATGCTCATGGCAGATGAGTTTGTTGTGACAACGAAGAAAGCCCCATTCACAAGTGTTGGTGTAGACCAACTCAGGAATAAGAAAATAAGATCCGGAAAGGAGAAGGTGGTCTAGGAGTAATTACCAATAAACCAGCAACCCTACAACTACATGAGCAAGAAAGTGTTGGGAAAAGAAACACAGGAAAGTGTTCTTAACTTAGGTTCGAGGAGAAAATGCAAAGGAATCCTTTGTCGAAAACTGTATACGTAGAGATGTAAACTTGTGGGATCGTATGACCAAACTGAAATATAAAAACTGGGATGATCTGTCCAAGAAGATAACTATCAAAAGTAACACCAAAGAGTATCGGCTAAAGTTGACAACAACACTTTTCTCCAGACTCTTAGTTATTGCCAGATCAGAACAAGACTTTGACCTCCAGTCAGCAATTTCTCAGTACGAATTTCTGAATGTAAATCCCATGCTTATGAACCCAGATGGAAGTCTTCTGTTTTCCAATACTAAAAGTGACCTCATCCATGCCTTGAAATGACAATCAATCTATTACATCCAACATCAACAAGAGATACCTCATTATAGATGCCATGGCAGTTGTTCAGGTGTTGGTGCATGCAGTCACATTTATGTACTGTGAAGATCTTGGCAAAACTTTTGCTAATAACATTGATGCCATGCTCAAGGAATACACTGGTGGACGCATGTTTGACAATTATGCCAAGAAATTACAAATCAAGGACGACATCAGATACAGGAAGCATTGCCCTAGTGAAGACCTACATATTGAGAATTCCACTCCTATAAAGGACAAAGCAAAGTTCCTGTAGCTGAGAAAGCAATAGCACTGTGTAAGAAGCCAGTAGTTACAGCAACACGCATGGACGTCCTTACCAAATTACTGCCCAACCACAGACAACAACACACACGAGGAAGCAGACACTCTCATGATGCTACATGCATTGGAGGTGGTGAATGAAGACAATGGTAATGAGGTTGATTTATTTACACAGGACACAGACTGGTGGGTCCTCATTTTACGAAGACTAAATATGTTGGGTTTAAAGTCTGGTATTGTAACAGGCACCAGTGAAAATCAAAGAAGAGTAGACTTAGAAGCAATTTATACAAAATTAGGGTCAGAAAAGGCAGCTGCTTTACCTGGGTTCCATGCCATCACTGGAACAGACACAACAGGACACATCAGTAGAGTTGGAAAGAAAACAGGACTGAAAGTGTTTATGAAGGCTCCTCAAAATATTATTGAAGCACTTTCACAACTTGGAGAAGGTGATACACCACAGGAAGATGTGATTACTGGGTGCAAAGAGTTTCTTTGTATGCTTCGAAGCACAACGAATGTTTCTGGTAGTGATCCTGCTTGATGGCTTCCACCAACTGATGGTGATTGGCTTCAACATATATTGCGCTCTCACCTTCAAGCAAATATATGTGCTCAGGATAGAGTACTTGATCCAACACTCCTTGATCCATATAACCTAGGTTGGATGAAAGACAATGACAGGATGGTGCCAATTTTGTCTGCTGTGTTTGCCACCCCAGCAGCAGTCGTAGAACTACTAAAGTGCAACTGTAAAGTTAGCCAGTTCTGGTAGATGTACATGTAAACAGAACAATATGTGCTGTACATAGATGTGTGAATGTGAGGTGATGACAACTGCTTAAACACACAACAAACTGTAGATATGGATTCTGATGGGGAATAAATTAATGTCTCTTTCCACAATATTTTAAATGAGGGTAAGCCAAATTCATAAGCCATAAAAATTATACAAGTTCATGTGCAATATTAAATTGTTTTTTATTTTGCTCAAAATCCTATAATATGTACAAAAACATTCCCCAAATAGCTGTTATATTAACATCCATATGTACTAACACTTTAATAATGGCATTTTCAGATTCCTTTACCCTTAAAATGTGGGCATAGACACCAACATCAAGGTCCTAGGTTGTCTACAAGTAGAGATATTGTATAGAATAGGTTGAAAATGGATGCCATTTTGAAATTCAAGATGGCCACCAACATAGTGATTGAAAAAAATGTATAAAATACTTTTTTTACTCTTTGATGTCTAAATAACCTAAATAACACAAAAAATCAAACTTGAGCAAAAAATCCCACAACATTACAAAATGTACCACACTAATCACTCAATTTTCTATTTGTACGATTTATTGTCTTTTTTTTATTTAACTATTTTTTTATATTTAACTCGCAATTTTTAAAAAATTTCAAAGTAATTTATTAAGCGTTGTTAAATGTATGCTCCAAATAAGTCAGTGCTTCATATTTCATTTTACTTATTAAACTTTCTTAGAACAGTGGATTTCTTTGAAATAAAATGTAAATAAATTAAATTAAATAATTAAGAACCGTTACTACTCTTGCAGCTAGAATTATGAGTTTGAAAGGTTTTAATTATGTTGCTGTGTCATGTTATATCATTTGTCTGCGGACTGTTGATCACCATTTCCTCTTGCTGCTTTCGGTTGAACACTTGCTAGGATCAGATACAGTCATGTGAGGAGGAAGTTATCCAGCTGACTTGGAGAATGCTGGTGGTTCTACCCGGGTACACATCTCAGTGTATGTAATACATGCTCGGGAGGGCAACCGGGGGTCTTCTTCCACAACATAAAGCTGTAAAGTCGTTATACAATAAATCAAAATCAAGCCAATTAATTAGTCAACAAAAACGTTTTTTGCGGTTGGGCATCCGTGGTCGAGTGGTTACAGTCGTTGGCTTCAAATCACTTGCCATCACCATTGTTGGTTCGAATCCACTGGGAGTGTCGAATTCTTTCATATGGGGAAGCTATCCAGCTACCAAGTTGCCTGTTCGTGCTCGGGAGTGGCGCCCCATTTCTTCCTCAACCAATAATATTTTCTGGAGAGTCTTTGTATGACCTTATCTGTTGGTGCGACTTTAAACTTCACAAACAAAACAAAGATACATTCTTACAAAACTTTGTTTTACGCAGACAGAATAATGAGGGCAGATATAAAACTTCATTGTATCATATGACATAGCACGGGGATTGTGTATGTGTCATGTAACATAGCACGGGAATTGTGTATGTATCATGTAACATAGCAAGGGGATTGTGTATGTGTCATGTAACATAGCACGGGGATTGTGTATGTATCATGTAACATAGCAAGGGGATTGTGTATGTGTCATGTAACATAGCAATGGGATTGTGTATGTATCATGTGACATAGCACAGGGATTGTGTATGTATCATGTAACATAGCAAGGGGATTGTTTATGTATCATGTAACATAGCAAGGGGATTGTGTATGTATCATGTAACATAGCACGGAGATTGTGTATGTATCATGTAACATAGCACGGGGATTGTGTATGTATCATGTAACATCATAGCAAGGGGATTGTGTATGTATCATGTAACATAGCACGGGGATTGTGTATGTATCATGTAACATAGCAAGGGGATTGTGTATGTATCATGTAACATAGCACGGGGTGTGTATGTATCATGTAACATAGCACGGGGATTGTGTATGTATCATGTAACATAGCACGGGGATTGTGTATGTATCATGTAACATAGCACGGGGATTGTGTATGTATCATGTAACATAGCACGGGGATTGTGTATGTATCATGTAGCATCATAGCAAGGGGATTGTGTATGTATCATGTAACATAGCACAGGGATTGTGTATGTATCATGTAACATAGTACGGGGATTGTGTATGTATCATGTGACATAGCACGGGGATTGTGTATGTGTCATGTAACATAGCACGGGGATTGTGTATGTATCATGTAGACATAGCAAGGGGATTGTGTATGTATCATGTAACATAGCACAGGGATTGTGTATGTATCATGTAACATAGTACGGGGATTGTGTATGTATCATGTGACATAGCACGGGGATTGTGTATGTGTCATGTAACATAGCAAGGGTATTGTGTATGTATCATGTGTCATAGCACGGGGATTGTGTATGTATCATGTAACATAGCACAGGGATTGTGTATGTATCATGTGACATAGCAAGGGTATTGTGTATGTATCATGTGTCATAGCACGGGGATTGTGTATGTATCATGTGTCATAGCACGGGGATTGTGTATGTATCATGTAACATCATAGCACGGGGATTGTGTATGTATCATATGACATAGCACGGGGATTGTGTATGTATCATGTAACATAGCACAGGGATTGTGTATGTATCATGTGACATAGCACGGGGATTGTGTATGTATCATGTGTCATAGCACAGGGATTGTGTATGTATCATGTGACATAGCAAGGGGATTGTGTATGTATCATGTAACATCATAGCAAGGGGATTGTGTATGTAAGATGTATCATGTAACATAGCAAGGGGATTGTGTATGTATCATGTGACATAGCAAGGGGATTGTGTATGTATCATGTGACATAGCAAGGGGATTGTGTATGTATCATGTAACATAGCACGGGGATTGTGTATGTATCATATGACATAGCAAGGGGATTGTGTATGTGTCATGTAACATAGCACGGGGATTGTGTATGTATCATGTAACATAGCAAGGGGATTGTGTATGTGTCATGTAACATAGCACGGGGATTATGTATGTATCATGTAACATAGCAAGGGGATTGTGTATGTGTCATGTAACATAGCACGGGGATTGTGTATGTATCATGTAACATAGCAAGGGGATTGTGTATGTGTCATGTAACATAGCAAGGGGATTGTGTATGTATCATGTGACATAGCACAGGGATTGTGTATGTATCATGTGACATTGCAAGGGGATTGTGTATGTATCATGTAACATAGCACGGGGATTGTGTATGTATCATATGACATAGCACGGGGATTGTGTATGTGTCATGTAACATAGCACGTGGATTGTGTATGTATCATGTAACATAGCAAGGGGATTGTGTATGTGTCATGTAACATAGCACGGGGATTGTGTATGTATCATGTAACATAGCAAGGGGATTGTGGATGTATCATGTAACATAGCACAGGGATTGTGTATGTATCATGTAACATAGTACGGGGATTGTGTATGTATCATGTGACATAGCACGGGGATTGTGTATGTGTCATGTAACATAGCAAGGGTATTGTGTATGTATCATGTGTCATAGCACGGGGATTGTGTATGTATCATGTAACATAGCACAGGGATTGTGTATGTATCATGTGACATAGCAAGGGTATTGTGTATGTATCATGTGTCATAGCATGGGGATTGTGTATGTATCATGTAACATAGCACGGGGATTGTGTATGTATCATGTGACATAGCACGGGGATTGTGTATGTATCATGTGTCATAGCAAGGGGATGTGTATGTATCATGTAACATCATAGCACGGGGATTGTGTATGTATCATATGACATAGCACGGGGATTGTGTATGTATCATGTAACATAGCACAGGGATTGTGTATGTATCATGTGACATAGCACGGGGATTGTGTATGTATCATGTGTCATAGCACAGGGATTGTGTATGTATCATGTAACATCATAGCAAGGGGATTGTGTATGTATCATGTAACATCATAGCACGGGGATTGTGTATGTATCATGTGACATAGCAAGGGGATTGTGTATGTATCATGTAACATCATAGCAAGGGGATTGTGTATGTAAGATGTATCATGTAACATAGCAAGGGGATTGTGTATGTATCATGTGACATAGCAAGGGGATTGTGTATGTATCATGTGACATAGCAAGGGGATTGTGTATGTATCATGTAACATAGCACGGGGATTGTGTATGTATCATATGACATAGCAAGGGGATTGTGTATGTATCATGTGACATAGCACGGGGATTGTGTATGTGTCATGTAACATAGCACGGGGATTGTGTATGTATCATGTAACATAGCAAGGGGATTGTGTATGTGTCATGTAACATAGCACGGGGATTGTGTATGTATCATGTAACATAGCAAGGGGATTGTGTATGTGTCATGTAACATAGCAAGGGGATTGTGTATGTATCATGTGACATAGCACAGGGATTGTGTATGTATCATGTAACATAGCAAGGGGATTGTTTATGTATCATGTAACATACAAGGGGATTGTGTATGTATCATGTAACATAGCACGGAGATTGTGTATGTATCATGTAACATAGCACGAGGATTGTGTATGTATCATGTAACATCATAGCAAGGGGATTGTGTATGTATCATGTAACATAGCACGGGGATTGTGTATGTATCATGTAACATAGCACGGGGATTGTGTATGTATCATGTAACATAGCACGGGGATTGTGTATGTATCATGTAACATAGCAAGGGGATTGTGTATGTATCATGTAACATAGCACGGGGATTGTGTATGTATCATGTAGCATCATAGCAAGGGGATTGTGTATGTATCATGTAACATAGCACAGGGATTGTGTATGTATCATGTAACATAGTATGGGGATTGTGTATGTATCATGTGACATAGCACGGGGATTGTGTATGTGTCATGTAACATAGCAAGGGTATTGTGTATGTATCATGTGTCATAGCACGGGGATTGTGTATGTATCATGTAACATAGCACAGGGATTGTGTATGTATCATGTGACATAGCAAGGGTATTGTGTATGTATCATGTGTCATAGCACAGGGATTGTGTATGTATCATGAAACATAGCACGGGGATTGTGTATGTATCATGTGACATAGCACGGGGATTGTGTATGTATCATGTGTCATAGCACGGGGATTGTGTATGTATCATGTAACATCATAGCACGGGGATTGTGTATGTATCATATGACATAGCACGTGGATTGTGTATGTATCATGTAACATAGCACAGGGATTGTGTATGTATCATGTGACATAGCACGGGGATTGTGTATGTATCATGTGTCATAGCACATGGATTGTGTATGTATCATGTAACATCATAGCAAGGGGATTGTGTATGTATCATGTAACATCATAGCACTGGGATTGTGTATGTATCATGTGACATAGCAAGGGGATTGTGTATGTATCATGTAACATCATAGCACGGGGATTGTGTATGTATCATATGACATAGCACGTGGATTGTGTATGTATCATGTAACATAGCACAGGGATTGTGTATGTATCATGTAACATAGCACGGGGATTGTGTATGTATCATGTAACATAGCACGGGGATTGTGTATGTATCATGTAACATAGCACGGGGATTGTGTATGTATCATATGACATAGCAAGGGGATTGTGTATGTAAGATGTATCATGTAACATAGCAAGGGGATTGTGTATGTATCATGTAACATAGCACAGGGATTGTGTATGTATCATATGACATAGCAAGGGGATTGTGTATGTAAGATGTATCATGTAACATAGCAAGGGGATTGTGTATGTGTCATGTAACATAGCACGGGGATTGTGTATGTATCATGTAACATAGCACGGGGATTGTGTATGTATCATGTAACATAGCACGGGGATTGTGTATGTATCATGTAACATAGCAAGGGGATTGTGTATGTATCATGTAACATAGCACGGGGATTGTGTATGTGTCATGTAACATAGCACGTGGATTGTGTATGTATCATGTAACATAGCACGGGGATTGTGTATGTATCATGTGACATAGCACGGGGATTGTGTATGTATCATGTCACATAGCACGGGGATTGTGTATGTATCATGTAACATAGCACGGGGATTGTGTATGTATCATGTGTCATAGCACGGGGATTGTGTATGTATCATGTAACATAGCACGGGGATTGTGTATGTGTCATGTAACATAGCACGGGGATTGTGTATGTATCATGTAACATAGCAAGGGGATTGTGTATGTATCATGTAACATAGCACGGGGATTGTGTATGTATCATGTGACATAGCAAGGGTATTGTGTATGTATCATGTAACATCATAGCAAGGGGATTGTGTATGTGTCATGTAACATAGCAAGGGTATTGTGTATGTATCATGTGACATAGCAACGGGATTGTGTATGTATCATGTAACATAGCAAGGGGATTGTGTATGTATCATGTGACATAGCGAGGGGATTGTATATGTATCATGTATCATGTAACATAGCACGAGGATTGTGTATGTATCATGTAACATAGCACGGGGATTGTGTATGTATCATGTAACATAGCACGGGGATTGTGTATGTATCATGTAACATAGCAAGGGGATTGTGTATGTATCATGTGACATAGCAAGGGGATTGTGTATGTATCATGTAACATAGCACGGGGATTGTGTATGTATCATATGACATAGCAAGGGGATTGTGTATGTAAGATGTATCATGTAACATAGCAAGGGGATTGTGTATTTATCATGTAACATAGCACAGGGATTGTGTATGTATCATATGACATAGCAAGGGGATTGTGTATGTAAGATGTATCATGTAACATAGCAAGGGGATTGTGTATGTGTCATGTAACATAGCACGGGGATTGTGTATGTATCATGTAACATAGCACGGGGATTGTGTATGTATCATGTAACATAGCACGGGGATTGTGTATGTATCATGTGTCATAGCACGGGGATTGTGTATGTATCATGTAACATAGCACGGGGATTGTGTATGTATCATGTGACATAGCATGGGGATTGTGTATGTATCATGTGTCATAGCACGGGGATTGTGTATGTATCATGTAACATAGCACGGGGATTGTGTATGTATCATGTGACATAGCATGGGGATTGTGTATGTATCATGTAACATAGCACGGGGATTGTGTATGTATCATGTAACATAGCACGGGGATTGTGTATGTATCATGTAACATAGCACGGGGATTGTGTATGTATCATGTAACATAGCACGGGGATTGTGTATATATCATGTAACATAGCACGGGGATTGTGTATGTATCATGTAACATAGCACGGGGATTGTGTATGTATCATGTAACATAGCACGGGGATTGTGTATGTATCATGTAACATAGCACGGGGATTGTGTATGTATCATGTAACATAGCACGGGGATTGTGTATGTATCATGTAACATAGCACGGGGATTGTGTATGTATCATGTAACATAGCACGGGGATTGTGTATGTATCATGTGTCATAGCACGGGGATTGTGTATGTATCATGTAACATAGCACGGGGATTGTGTATGTGTCATGTAACATAGCACGGGGATTGTGTATGTATCATGTAACATAGCAAGGGGATTGTGTATGTATCATGTAACATAGCACGGGGATTGTGTATGTATATGTGACATAGCAAGGGTATTGTGTATGTATCATGTAACATCATAGCAAGGGGATTGTGTATGTGTCATGTAACATAGCAAGGGTATTGTGTATGTATCATGTGACATAGCAACGGGATTGTGTATGTATCATGTAACATAGCAAGGGGATTGTGTATGTATCATGTGACATAGCGAGGGGATTGTATATGTATCATGTATCATGTAACATAGCACGGGGATTGTGTATGTATCATGTAACATAGCACGGGGATTGTGTATGTATCATGTAACATAGCACGGGGATTGTGTATGTATCATGTAACATAGCACGGGGATTGTGTATGTATCATGTAACATAGCAAGGGGATTGTGTATGTATCATGTGACATAGCAAGGGGATTGTGTATGTATCATGTAACATAGCACGGGGATTGTGTATGTATCATGTAACATAGCAAGGGGATTGTGTATGTATCATGTAACATAGCAAGGGGATTGTGTATGTATCATGTAACATAGCATGGGTATTGTGTATGTATCATGTGACATAGCAAGGGGATTGTGTATGTATCATGTGACATAGCATGGGGATTGTGTATGTATCATAGCACGGGGATTGTGTATGTATCATGTAACATAGCACGGGGATTGTGTATGTATCATGTAACATAGCAAGGGGATTGTGTATGTGTCATGTAACATAGCAAGGGGATTGTGTATGTATCATGTAACATAGCAAGGGGATTGTGTATGTGTCATGTGACATAGCATTGGGATTGTGTATGTATCATGTAACATAGCAAGGGGATTGTGTATGTATCATGTAACATAGCAAGGGGATTGTGTATGTATCATGTAACATAGCAAGGGGATTGTGTATGTATCATGTAACATCATAGCAAGGGGATTGTGTATGTATCATGTAACATCATAGCATGGGGATTGTGTATGTATCATGTGACATAGCAAGGGGATTGTGTATGTATCATGTAACATCATAGCAAGGGGATTGTGTATGTAAGATGTATCATGTAACATAGCAAGGGGATTGTGTATGTATCATGTGACATAGCAAGGGGATTGTGTAATTATCATGTGACATAGCAAGGGGATTGTGTATGTATCATGTAACATAGCACGGGGATTGTGTATGTATCATGTGACATAGCAAGGGGATTGTGTATGTATCATGTAACATAGCACAGGGATTGTGTATGTATCATATGACATAGCAAGGGGATTGTGTATGTAAGATGTATCATGTAACATAGCAAGGGGATTGTGTATGTATCATGTAACATAGCACAGGGATTGTGTATGTATCATGTGACATAGCACGGGGATTGTGTATGTGTCATGTAACATAGCACGGGGATTGTGTATGTATCATGTAACATAGCACGGGGATTGTGTATGTATCATGTGACATAGCACGGGGATTGTGTATGTATCATGTAACATAGCACGGGGATTGTGTATGTATCATGTAACATAGCACGGGGATTGTGTATGTATCATGTAACATAGCACGGGGATTGTGTATGTATCATGTAACATAGCACGGGGATTGTGTATGTATCATGTAACATAGCACGGGGATTGTGTATGTATCATGTAACATAGCACGGGGATTGTGTATGTATCATGTAACATAGCACGGGGATTGTGTATGTATCATGTAACATAGCACGGGGATTGTGTATGTATCATGTAACATAGCACGGGGATTGTGTATGTATCATGTAACATAGCACGGGGATTGTGTATGTGTCATGTGACATAGCAAGGGTATTGTGTATGTATCATGTAACATCATAGCAAGGGGATTGTGTATGTGTCATGTAACATAGCAAGGGTATTGTGTATGTATCATGTGACATAGCAACGGGATTGTGTATGTATCATGTAACATAGCAAGGGGATTGTGTATGTATCATGTGACATAGCGAGGGGATTGTATATGTATCATGTATCATGTAACATAGCACGGGGATTGTGTATGTATCATGTAACATAGCACGGGGATTGTGTATGTATCATGTAACATAGCACGGGGATTGTGTATGTATCATGTAACATAGCACGGGGATTGTGTATGTATCATGTAACATAGCAAGGGGATTGTGTATGTATCATGTAACATAGCAAGGGGATTGTGTATGTATCATGTAACATAGCAAGGGGATTGTGTATGTATCATGTAACATAGCAAGGGGATTGTGTATGTATCATGTAACATAGCAAGGGGATTGTGTATGTATCATGTAACATAGCAAGGGGATTGTGTATGTATCATGTATCATGTGACATAGCAAGGGGATTGTGTATGTATCATGTGACATAGCATGGGGATTGTGTATGTATCATGTAACATAGCACGGGGATTGTGTATGTATCATGTAACATAGCACGGGGATTGTGTATGTATCATGTAACATAGCAAGGGGATTGTGTATGTGTCATGTAACATAGCAAGGGGATTGTGTATGTATCATGTAACATAGCAAGGGGATTGTGTATGTGTCATGTGACATAGCATGGGGATTGTGTATGTATCATGTAACATAGCAAGGGGATTGTGTATGTATCATAGCACGGGGATTGTGTATGTATCATGTAACATAGCAAGGGGATTGTGTATGTATCATGTAACATAGCAAGGGGATTGTGTATGTATCATGTAACATAGCAAGGGGATTGTGTATGTATCATGTAACATAGCACGGGGATTGTTTATGTATCATGTAACATAGCAAGGGGATTGTGTATGTGTCATGTGACATAGCAAGGGGATTGTGTATGTATCATGTAACATAGCACGGGGATTGTGTATGTATCATGTAACATAGCAAGGGGATTGTGTATGTATCATGTAACATAGCAAGGGGATTGTGTATGTATCATGTAACATAGCACGGGGATTGTGTATGTATCATGTAACATAGCAAGGGGATTGTGTATGTATCATGTGACATAGCATGGGGATTGTGTATGTATCATAGCACGGGGATTGTGTATGTATCATGTAACATAGCACGGGGATTGTGTATGTATCATGTAACATAGCAAGGGGATTGTGTATGTATCATGTAACATAGCAAGGGGATTGTGTATGTATCATGTAACATAGCACGGGGATTGTGTATGTATGTAACATAGCAGGGGATTGTGTATGTATCATGTAACATAGCAAGGGGATTGTGTATGTATCATGTAACATAGCAAGGGGATTGTGTATGTATCATGTAACATAGCAAGGGGATTGTGTATGTATCATGTAACATAGCAAGGGGATTGTGTATGTATCATGTAACATAGCATGGGGATTGTGTATGTATCATGTGACATAGCAAGGGATTGTGTATGTATCATGTAACATACACAAAACAAACAAATATCATGTACATAGCAAGGGGATTGTGTATGTATCATGTAACATAGCACGGGGATTGTGTATGTATCATGTGACATAGCAAGGGATTGTGTATGTATCATGTAACATAGCAAGGGGATTGTGTATGTATCATGTAACATCATAGCAAGGGGATTGTGTATGTAAGATGTATCATGTAACATAGCAAGGGGATTGTGTATGTATCATGTAACATAGCAAGGGGATTGTGTATGTATCATGTGACATAGCAAGGGGATTGTGTATGTATCATGTAACATAGCACGGGGATTGTGTATGTATCATGTGACATAGCAAGGGGATTGTGTATGTATCATGTAACATAGCACAGGGATTGTGTATGTATCATATGACATAGCAAGGGGATTGTGTATGATGTATCATGTAACATAGCAAGGGGATTGTGTATGTATCATGTAACATAGCACAGGGATTGTGTATGTATCATGTAACATAGCACGGGGATTGTGTATGTGTCATGTAACATAGCACGGGGATTGTATATGTATCATGTATCATGTAACATAGCACGGGGATTGTGTATGTATCATGTAACATAGCACGGGGATTGTGTATGTATCATGTAACATAGCACGGGGATTGTGTAAAACAAAACATAGAGGGTTGTGTATGTATCATGTAACATAGCACGGGGATTGTGTATGTATCATGTAACATAGCACGGGGATTGTGTATGTATCATGTAACATAGCAAGGGATTGTGTATGTATCATGTAACATAGCAAGGGATTGTGTATGTATCATGTGACATAGCAAGGGGATTGTGTATGTATCATGTATCATAGCAAGGGGATTGTGTATGTATCATGTAACATAGCAAGGGGATTGTGTATGTATCATGTAACATAGCAAGGGGATTGTGTATGTATCATGTAACATAGCACGGGGATTGTGTATGTATCATGTGACATAGCAAGGGGATTGTGTATGTATCATGTGACATAGCATGGGGATTGTGTATGTATCATGTAACATAGCACGGGGATTGTGTATGTATCATGTAACATAGCACGGGGATTGTGTATGTATCATGTAACATAGCAAGGGGATTGTGTATGTGTCATGTAACATAGCAAGGGGATTGTGTATGTATCATGTAACATAGCAAGGGGATTGTGTATGTGTCATGTGACATAGCATGGGGATTGTGTATGTATCATGTAACATAGCAAGGGGATTGTGTATGTATCATAGCACGGGGATTGTGTATGTATCATGTAACATAGCAAGGGGATTGTGTATGTATCATGTAACATAGCAAGGGGATTGTGTATGTATCATGTAACATAGCAAGGGGATTGTGTATGTATCATGTAACATAGCACGGGGATTGTTTATGTATCATGTAACATAGCAAGGGGATTGTGTATGTGTCATGTGACATAGCAAGGGGATTGTGTATGTATCATGTAACATAGCACGGGGATTGTGTATGTATCATGTAACATAGCAAGGGGATTGTGTATGTATCATGTAATATAGCACGGGGATTGTGTATGTATCATGTGACATAGCACGGGGATTGTGTATGTATCATGTAACATAGCAAGGGGATTGTGTATGTATCATGTGACATAGCATGGGGATTGTGTATGTATCATGTAACATAGCAAGGGGATTGTGTATGTATCATGTAACATAGCAAGGGGATTGTGTATGTATCATGTAACATAGCAAGGGGATTGTGTATGTATCATGTAACATAGCAAGGGGATTGTGTATGTATCATGTGACATAGCACGGGGATTGTGTATGTATCATGTAACATAGCACGGGGATTGTGTATGTGTCATGTAACATAGCAAGGGGATTGTGTATGTATCATGTGACATAGCATGGGGATTGTGTATGTATCATGTAACATAGCAAGGGGATTGTGTATGTATCATGTAACATAGCAAGGGGATTGTGTATGTATCATGTAACATAGCAAGGGGATTGTGTATGTATCATGTAACATAGCAAGGGGATTGTGTATGTATCATGTGACATAGCACGGGGATTGTGTATGTATCATGTAACATAGCACGGGGATTGTGTATGTGTCATGTAACATAGCAAGGGGATTGTGTATGTATCATGTGACATAGCACGGGGATTGTGTATGTATCATATGACATAGCAAGGGGATTGTGTATGTAAGATGTATCATGTAACATAGCAAGGGGATTGTGTATGTATCATGTAACATAGCACAGGGATTGTGTATGTATCATATGACATAGCAAGGGGATTGTGTATGTAAGATGTATCATGTAACATAGCAAGGGGATTGTGTATGTGTCATGTAACATAGCACGGGGATTGTGTATGTATCATGTAACATAGCACGGGGATTGTGTATGTATCATGTAACATAGCACGGGGATTGTGTATGTATCATGTGTCATAGCACGGGGATTGTGTATGTATCATGTAACATAGCACGGGGATTGTGTATGTATCATGTGACATAGCACGGGGATTGTGTATGTATCATGTAACATAGCACGGGGATTGTGTATGTATCATGTAACATAGCACGGGGATTGTGTATGTATCATGTGTCATAGCACGGGGATTGTGTATGTATCATGTAACATAGCACGGGGATTGTGTATGTATCATGTGACATAGCACGGGGATTGTGTATGTATCATGTAACATAGCACGGGGATTGTGTATGTATCATGTAACATAGCACGGGGATTGTGTATGTATCATGTGTCATAGCACGGGGATTGTGTATGTATCATGTAACATAGCACGGGGATTGTGTATGTATCATGTGACATAGCACGGGGATTGTGTATGTATCATGTAACATAGCACGGGGATTGTGTATGTATCATGTGACATAGCAAGGGGATTGTGTATGTATCATGTAACATAGCACGGGGATTGTGTATGTATCATGTAACATAGCACGGGGATTGTGTATGTATCATGTAACATAGCACGGGGATTGTGTATGTATCATGTAACATAGCAAGGGATTGTGTATGTATCATGTAACATAGCACGGGGATTGTGTATGTATCATGTGACATAGCACGGGGATTGTGTATGTATCATGTACATAGCAAGGGGATTGTGTATGTATCATGTAACATAGCACGGGGATTGTGTATGTATCATGTGTCATAGCAAGGGGATTGTGTATGTATCATGTAACATAGCACGGGGATTGTGTATGTATCATGTAACATAGCACGGGGATTGTGTATGTATCATGTAACATAGCACGGGGATTGTGTATGTATCATGTGACATAGCACGGGGATTGTGTATGTATCATGTAACATAGCACGGGGATTGTGTATGTATCATGTAACATAGCAAGGGGATTGTGTATGTATCATGTAACATAGCAAGGGGATTGTGTATGTATCATGTAACATAGCAAGGGGATTGTGTATGTATCATGTAACATAGCAAGGGGATTGTGTATGTATCATGTAACATAGCAAGGGGATTGTGTATGTATCATGTAACATAGCACGGGGATTGTGTATGTATCATGTAACATAGCAAGGGGATTGTGTATGTATCATGTAACATAGCACGGGGATTGTGTATGTATCATGTAACATAGCAAGGGGATTGTGTATGTATCATGTAACATAGCAAGGGGATTGTGTATGTATCATGTAACATAGCAAGGGGATTGTGTATGTATCATGTGACATAGCATGGGGATTGTGTATGTATCATGTAACATAGCAAGGGGATTGTGTATGTATCATGTAACATAGCAAGGGGATTGTGTATGTATCATGTAACATAGCAAGGGGATTGTGTATGTATCATGTAACATAGCAAGGGGATTGTGTATGTATCATGTGACATAGCACGGGGATTGTGTATGTATCATGTAACATAGCACGGGGATTGTGTATGTGTCATGTAACATAGCAAGGGGATTGTGTATGTATCATGTGACATAGCATGGGGATTGTGTATGTATCATGTAACATAGCAAGGGGATTGTGTATGTATCATGTAACATAGCAAGGGGATTGTGTATGTATCATGTAACATAGCAAGGGGATTGTGTATGTATCATGTAACATAGCAAGGGGATTGTGTATGTATCATGTGACATAGCACGGGGATTGTGTATGTATCATGTAACATAGCACGGGGATTGTGTATGTGTCATGTAACATAGCAAGGGGATTGTGTATGTATCATGTGACATAGCACGGGGATTATGTATGTATCATATGACATAGCACGGGGATTGTGTATGTGTCATGTAACATAGCAAGGGGATTGTGTATGTATCATGTGACATAGCACGGGGATTGTGTATGTATCATGTGACATAGCATGGGGATTGTGTATGTATCATGTGACATAGCACAGGGATTGTGTATGTATCATGTAACATAGCATGGGGATTGTGTATGTATCATGTGACATAGCACGGGGATTGTGTATGTATCATGTAACATAGCAAGGGGATTGTGTATGTATCATGTAACATAGCAAGGGGATTGTGTATGTATCATGTAACATAGCAAGGGGATTGTGTATGTATCATGTAACATAGCACGGGGATTGTGTATGTATCATGTAACATAGCAAGGGGATTGTGTATGTGTCATGTGACATAGCAAGGGGGTTGTGTATGTATCATGTAACATAGCACGGGGATTGTGTATGTATCATGTAACATAGCAAGGGGATTGTGTAGGTATCATGTAATATAGCACGGGGATTGTGTATGTATCATGTGACATAGCACGGGGATTGTGTATGTATCATGTAACATAGCAAGGGGATTGTGTATGTATCATGTGACATAGCATGGGGATTGTGTATGTATCATGTAACATAGCAAGGGGATTGTGTATGTATCATGTAACATAGCAAGGGGATTGTGTATGTAACATAGCAAGGGGATTGTATATGTATCATGTAACATAGCAAGGGGATTGTGTATGTAACATAGCAAGGGGATTGTGTATGTATCATGTGACATAGCATGGGGATTGTGTATGTATCATGTAACATAGCACGGGGATTGTGTATGTGTCATGTAACATAGCAAGGGGATTGAGTATGTATCATGTGACATAGCATGGGGATTGTGTATGTATCATGTAACATAGCACGGGGATTGTGTATGTATCATGTAACATAGCAAGGGGATTGTGTATGTATCATGTAACATAGCACGGGGATTGTGTATGTATCATGTAACATAGCAAGGGGATTGTGTAGGTATCATGTAATATAGCACGGGGATTGTGTATGTATCATGTGACATAGCATGGGGATTGTGTATGTATCATGTAACATAGCAAGGGGATTGTGTATGTATCATGTGACATAGCATGGGGATTGTGTATGTATCATGTAACATAGCAAGGGGATTGTGTATGTATCATGTAACATAGCAAGGGGATTGTGTATGTAACATAGCAAGGGGATTGTATATGTATCATGTAACATAGCAAGGGGATTGTGTATGTAACATAGCAAGGGGATTGTGTATGTATCATGTGACATAGCATGGGGATTGTGTATGTATCATGTAACATAGCACGGGGATTGTGTATGTGTCATGTAACATAGCAAGGGGATTGAGTATGTATCATGTGACATAGCATGGGGATTGTGTATGTATCATGTAACATAGCACGGGGATTGTGTATGTATCATGTAACATAGCAAGGGGATTGTGTATGTATCATGTAACATAGCAAGGGGATTGTGTATGTAACATAGCAAGGGGATTGTGTATGTATCATGTGACATAGCACGGGGATTGTGTATGTATCATGTAACATAGCAAGGGGATTGTGTATGTATCATGTAACATAGCACGGGGATTGTGTATGTATCATGTAACATAGCAAGGGGATTGTGTAGGTATCATGTAATATAGCACGGGGATTGTGTATGTATCATGTGACATAGCACGGGGATTGTGTATGTATCATGTAACATAGCAAGGGGATTGTGTATGTATCATGTGACATAGCATGGGGATTGTGTATGTATCATGTAACATAGCAAGGGGATTGTGTATGTATCATGTAACATAGCAAGGGGATTGTGTATGTAACATAGCAAGGGGATTGTATATGTATCATGTAACATAGCAAGGGGATTGTGTATGTAACATAGCAAGGGGATTGTGTATGTATCATGTGACATAGCATGGGGATTGTGTATGTATCATGTAACATAGCACGGGGATTGTGTATGTGTCATGTAACATAGCAAGGGGATTGAGTATGTATCATGTGACATAGCATGGGGATTGTGTATGTATCATGTAACATAGCACGGGGATTGTGTATGTATCATGTAACATAGCAAGGGGATTGTGTATGTATCATGTAACATAGCAAGGGGATTGTGTATGTAACATAGCAAGGGGATTGTGTATGTATCATGTGACATAGCACGTGGATTGTGTATGTATCATAGCTCGGGGATTGTGTATGTGTCATGTAACATAGCAAGGGGATTGTGTATGTATCATGTAACATAGCATGGGGATTGTGTATGTATCATGTGACATAGCACGGGGATTGTGTATGTATCATGTAACATAGCAAGGGGATTGTGTATGTGTCATGTGACATAGCATGGGGATTGTGTATGTATCATGTAACATAGCACGGGAATTGTGTATGTATCATGTAACATAGCACGGGGATTGTGTATGTGTCATGTAACATAGCAAGGGGATTGTGTATGTATCATGTGACATAGCACGGGGATTGTGTATGTATCATGTGACATAGCATGGGGATTGTGTATGTATCATGTGACATAGCACGGGGATTGTGTATGTATCATGTAACATAGCACGGGGATTGTGTATGTATCATGTGACATAGCACGGGGATTGTGTATGTATCATGTGACATAGCACGGGGATTGTGTATGTATCATGTAACATAGCATGGGGATTGTGTATGTATCATGTGACATAGCACGGGGATTGTGTATGTATCATGTGACATAGCACGGGGATTGTGTATGTATCATATGACATAGCAAGGGGATTGTGTATGTGTCAGAATGCCTGGTATAGTCTCCAAGGTTTGTTGAAATATTGTGTATATAAGATGTATCATGTGACATAGCAAGGGGATTATGTTCTACCATGTATTGTAATGCCTGGTATAGTCTCCAAGGTTTGTGTAAACAGCACAGTGGTCATGTTAGGTGTGCCACATAACACTATAAGCACATGTCCAGTTCTGCTTAATGAGAAAAAGTGTTTGTAAGATGGCTTGTTAACATTAACAAGGTGAGGCAGTTACATTCACTTGGTAGTATTGCGAATTCTATCTAAGTTTAGCAGTAGCTGATCTTGCCAGAATATAGGTCCACTGGCATGCAAGCAATAGTCACACAGGAGCAATCTCCATACACCAGATTTTATACAGTAAGTCTTATTCTCGCGATGTTTTCACATATTTGTGTAGATCTATATGAAGTCAAAAAGAAGCATGTTTCCATGAAGATGAACCGGACAATTTTTACTCGAGTAACATAAACTCACATGGGGGCATCCTGTTTCAGTTTGCATGTGCAACAGATACCTGCCCTTGACACGTTTGCTGGAAAGTTTTTATATCTCGGTCAACATTCTCTTGTTGCGCCACGTTGAGTTCTCCATGCAAAATTACCTGTAGGAACAAATTATTTGGGAGACAAAAATAGTCATATATTTTTGCCTTTGCCGTCTCTATCTGTCTGTCCGATTTTACACTGATCTCCAAAACCCATTGTTGCATTTTCACCAAACTTGTCAGGAGCATCAGTATGATGCCTAGTTGTGCATACTTGTAATCCGGTTCTCGTTGGAGAAATTGTTGCGGATTTACTGCCCTTTGAAGTTTTTATAGCACAATTTGTGGCTGAGATTCCTAGGAAATTCCAAGGAAATTTTGACAAACAGTTCAGCTCCAAACCCCAGTGTTGGTTTTGTTTAAAACATAAATGTTAGCTTAGTTTATACACATTTATTTGAGATCGTTTGCGAAACAAGTTCCTACAACTTTTATTAATGCATGTGTATGCATATGTAATTACTGAGGGTGGGCCTATCAGATGGGGGCAGAGATATATCATAGATTGTAATTACTGAGGGTGGGCCTATCATGTGTGGCCGCATATATATATATCATAGACTGTAATTACTGAGGGTGGGCCTATCATGTGTGGCCACAGATATAACATAGACTGTAATTACTGAGGGTGGACCTATCATGTGTGGCCACAGATATAACATAGACTGTAATTACTGAGGGTGGACCTATCATGTGTGGCCACAGATATAACATAGACTGTAATTACTGAGGGTGGACCTATCATGTGTGGCCACAGATATAACATAGACTGTAATTACTGAGGGTGGACCTATCATATGTGGCCACAGATATAACATAGACTGTAATTACTGAGGGTGGGCCTATCATGTGTGGCCACAGATATAACAGACTGTAATTACTGAGGGTGGGCCTATCATGTGTGGCCACATATATAACATAGAATGTAATTACTGAGGGTGGACCTATCATTTTTGGCAACAGATATAACATAGACTGTAATTACTGAGGGTGGGCCTATCATGTGTGGCCACAGATATAACATAGACTGTAATTACTGAGGGTGGGCCTATCATGTGTGGCCACATATATAACATAGAATGTAATTACTGAGGGTGGACCTATCATTTTTGGCAACAGATATAACAAAGAATGTAATTACTGAGGGTGGACCTATCATTTTTGGCAACATATATAACATAGAATGTAATTACTGAGGGTGTGGACCTATCATGTGTGGCCACAGATATAACATAGAATGTAATTACTGAGGGTGAACCTATCATGTGTGGCCACAGATATAACATAGACTGTAATTACTGAGGGTGGACCTATCATGTGTGGCCACATATATATCATAGAATGTAATTACTGAGGGTGGACCTATCATGTTGCTGCACATATATATCATAGAATGTAATTACTGAGGGTTGGACCTATCATGTGTGGCCACAGATATATCATAGAATGTAATTACTGAGGGTGGACCTATCATGTTGCTGCACATATATATCATAGAATGTAATTACTGAGGGTGGGCCTATCATGTGTGGCCACAGATATATCATAGAATGTAATTACTGAGGGTGGACCTATCATGTGTGGCCACAGATATATCATAGAATGTAATTACTGAGGGTGGACCTATCATGTGTGGCCACATATATATCATAGAATGTAATTACTGAGGGTGGACCTATCATGTTGCTGCACATATATATCATAGAATGTAATTACTGAGGGTTGGACCTATCATGTGTGGCCACAGATATATCATAGAATGTAATTACTGAGGGTGGACCTATCATGTTGCTGCACATATATATCATAGAATGTAATTACTGAGGGTGGGCCTATCATGTGTGGCCACAGATATATCATAGAATGTAATTACTGAGGGTGGTCCTATCATGTGTGGCCGCATATATATATATCATAGAATGTAATTACTGAGGGTGGGCCTATCATGTGTTGCCACATATATAACATAGAATGTAATTACTGAGGGTGGACCTATCATGTGTGGCCGCATATATATATATCATAGAATGTAATTACTGAGGGTGGGCCTATCATGTGTTGCCACATATATAACATAGAATGTAATTACTGAGGGTGGACCTATCATGTGTGGCCGCATATATATATATCATAGAATGTAATTACTGAGGGTGGGCCTATCATGTGTTGCCACATATATAACATAGAATGTAATTACTGAGGGTGGACCTATCATGTGTGGCCGCATATATATATATCATAGAATGTAATTACTGAGGGTGGGCCTATCATGTGTTGCCACATATATAACATAGAATGTAATTACTGAGGGTGGACCTATCATGTGTGGCCGCATATATATATATCATAGAATGTAATTACTGAGGGTGGGCCTATCATGTGTGGCCACATATATAACATAGAATGTAATTACTGAGGGTGGACCTATCATGTGTGGCCGCATATATATATATCATAGAATGTAATTACTGAGGGTGGACCTATCATGTGTGGCCACATATATATCATAGAATGTAATTACTGAGGGTGGACCTATCATGTGTGGCCGCATATATATATATCATAGAATGTAATTACTGAGGGTGGGCCTATCATGTGTGGCCACATATATATCATAGAATGTAATTACTGAGGGTGGACCTATCATGTGTGGCCGCATATATATATATCATAGAATGTAATTACTGAGGGTGGGCCTATCATGTGTGGCCACATATATATCATAGAATGTAATTACTGAGGGTGGACCTATCATGTGTGGCCGCATATATATATATATACATAGAATGTAATTACTGAGGGTGGACCTATCATGTGTGGCCACAGATATAACATAGAATGTAATTACTGAGGGTGGGCCTATCATGTGTTGCCACATATATAACATAGAATGTAATTACTGAGGGTGGACCTATCATGTGTGGCCGCATATATATATATCATAGAATGTAATTACTGAGGGTGGGCCTATCATGTGTTGCCACATATATAACATAGAATGTAATTACTGAGGGTGGACCTATCATGTGTGGCCGCATATATATATATCATAGAATGTAATTACTGAGGGTGGACCTATCATGTGTGGCCACATATATATCATAGAATGTAATTACTGAGGGTGGACCTATCATGTGTGGCCGCATATATATATATCATAGAATGTAATTACTGAGGGTGGACCTATCATGTGTGGCCACATATATATATATATCATAGAATGTAATTACTGAGGGTGGACCTATCATGTGTGGCCGCATATATATATATCATAGAATGTAATTACTGAGGGTGGACCTATCATGTGTGGCCACAAATATATATCATAGAATGTAATTACTGAGGGTGGACCTATCATGTGTGGCCGCATATATATATATCATAGAATGTAATTACTGAGGGTGGACCTATCATGTGTTGCCACATATATATCATAGAATGTAATTACTGAGGGTGGACCTATCATGTGTGGCCGCATATATATATATCATAGAATGTAATTACTGAGGGTGGACCTATCATGTGTGGCCACAGATATAACATAGAATGTAATTACTGAGGGTGGGCCTATCATGTGTGGCCACATATATATATACATAGAATGTAATTACTGAGGGTGGGCCTATCATGTGTGGCCACATATATAACATAGAATGTAATTACTGAGGGTGGACCTATCATGTGTGGCCGCATATATATATATATATCATAGAATGTAATTACTGAGGGTGGACCTATCATGTGTGGCCCATATATATATAACATAGAATGTAATTACTGAGGGTGGACCTATCATGTTGCTGCACATATATATCATAGAATGTAATTACTGAGGGTGGGCCTATCATGTGTGGCCACATATATATCATAGAATGTAATTACTGAGGGTGGACCTATCATGTTGCTGCACATATATATCATAGAATGTAATTACTGAGGGTGGGCCTATCATGTGTTGCCACATATATATCATAGAATGTAATTACTGAGGGTGGACCTATCATGTGTGGCCGCATATATATATATCATAGAATGTAATTACTGAGGGTGGGCCTATCATGTGTTGCCACATATATAACATAGAATGTAATTACTGAGGGTGGACCTATCATGTGTGGCCGCATATATATATATCATAGAATGTAATTACTGAGGGTGGGCCTATCATGTGTTGCCACATATATAACATAGAATGTAATTACTGAGGGTGGACCTATCATGTGTGGCCGCATATATATATATCATAGAATGTAATTACTGAGGGTGGGCCTATCATGTGTTGCCACATATATAACATAGAATGTAATTACTGAGGGTGGACCTATCATGTGTGGCCGCATATATATATATCATAGAATGTAATTACTGAGGGTGGGCCTATCATGTGTTGCCACATATATAACATAGAATGTAATTACTGAGGGTGGACCTATCATGTGTGGCCGCATATATATATATCATAGAATGTAATTACTGAGGGTGGGCCTATCATGTGTTGCCACATATATAACATAGAATGTAATTACTGAGGGTGGACCTATCATGTGTGGCCGCATATATATATATCATAGAATGTAATTACTGAGGGTGGGCCTATCATGTGTTGCCACATATATATCATAGAATGTAATTACTGAGGGTGGACCTATCATGTGTGGCCGCATATATATATATATATCATAGAATGTAATTACTGAGGGTGGACCTATCATGTGTGGCCACAGATATAACATAGAATGTAATTACTGAGGGTGGGCCTATCATGTGTTGCCACATATATAGCATAGAATGTAATTACTGAGGGTGTGGACCTGTCATGTGTGGCCACAGATATAACATAGAATGTAATTACTGAGGGTGTGGACCTATCATGTGTGGCCACAGATATAACATAGAATATAATTACTGAGGGTGGACCTATCTTGTGTGGCCACATATATAACATAGACTGTAATTACTGAGGGTGGACCTATCATGTGTGGCCATAGATATAACATAGAATGTAATTACTGAGGGTGGACCTATCATGTTGATGCACAGATATATCATAGAATGTAATTACTGAGGGTGGGCCTATCATGTTGATGCACATATATATCATAGAATGTAATTACTGAGGGTGGACCTATCATGTTGATGCACATATATATCATAGAATGTAATTACTGAGGGTGGGCCTATCATGTGTTGCCACATATATAACAGAATGTAATTACTGAGGGTGGACCTATCTTGTGTGGCCACATATATAACATAGACTGTAATTACTGAGGGTGGACCTATCATGTGTGGCCACAGATATAACATAGAATGTAATTACTGAGGGTGGACCTATCCTGTTGATGCACAGATATATCATAGAATGTAATTACTGAGGGTGGGCCTATCATGTGTTGCCACATATATAACATAGAATGTAATTACTGAGGGTGGACCTATCATGTGTGGCCACATATATATATAACATAGAATGTAATTACTGAGGGTGGGCCTATCATGTGTGGCCGCATATATAACATAGACTGTAATTACTGAGGGTGGACCTATCATGTGTGGCCACAGATATAACATAGAATGTAATTACTGAGGGTGGACCTATCATGTTGATGCACATATATATCATAGAATGTAATTACTGAGGGTGGACCTATCATGTTGATGCACATATATATCATAGAATGTAATTACTGAGGGTGGGCCTATCATGTGTTGCCACATATATAACATAGAATGTAATTACTGAGGGTGGACCTATCATGTGTGGCCGCATATATATATATCATAGAATGTAATTACTGAGGGTGGCCTATCATGTGTGCCAATAACAAAAAAGACAAAAAAAAAAAACACCACCCACAAAAAAAAAACAGTGGACCTGTCATGTGTGGCCACAGATATAACATAGAATGTAATTACTGAGGGTGGACCTATCATGTGTGGCCACAGATATAACATAGAATATAATTACTGAGGGTGGACCTATCATGTGTGGCCACATATATAACATAGAATGTAATTACTGAGGGTGGACCTATCATGTTGGCCACAGATATAACATAGAATGTAATTACTGAGGGTGGACCTATCATGTTGGCACAGATATAACATAGAATGTAATTACTGAGGGTGGACCTATCATGTTGATGCACATATATATCATAGAATGTAATTACTGAGGGTGGACTATCATGTTGATGCACATATATATCATAGAATGTAATTACTGAGGGTGGGCCTATCATGTGTTGCCACATATATAACAGAATGTAATTACTGAGGGTGGACCTATCTTGTGTGGCCACATATATAACATAGACTGTAATTACTGAGGGTGGACCTATCATTTGTGGCCACAGATATAACATAGAATGTAATTACTGAGGGTGGACCTATCATGTGTGCAATCATGCACATATATATCATAGACTGTAATTACTGAGGGTGGACCTATCATGTGTGGCACCTATCATGTGATGCACATATATATCATAGAATGTAATTACTGAGGGTGGACCTATCATGTTGATGCACATATATATCATAGAATGTAATTACTGAGGGTGGACCTATCATGTTGATGCACATATATATCATAGAATGTAATTACTGAGGGTGGACCTATCATGTTGATGCACATATATATCATAGAATGTAATTACTGAGGGTGGACCTATCATGTTGATGCACATATATATCATAGAATGTAATTACTGAGGGTGGACCTATCATGTTGATGCACATATATATCATAGAATGTAATTACTGAGGGTGGACCTATCATGTTGATGCACATATATATCATAGAATGTAATTACTGAGGGTGGACCTATCATGTTGATGCACATATATATCATAGAATGTAATTACTGAGGGTGGACCTATCATGTTGATGCACATATATATCATAGAATGTAATTACTGAGGGTGGACCTATCATGTTGATGTACATATATATCATAGAATGTAATTACTGAGGGTGGGCCTGTCATGTGTTGCCACATATATAACAGAATGTAATTACTGAGGGTGGACCTATCATGTGTGGCCACATATATAACATAGACTGTAATTACTGAGGGTGTGGGCCTATCATGTGTGGCCACAGATATAACATAGACTGTAATTACTGAGGGTGGACCTATCATGTGTGGCCACAGATATAACATAGACTGTACTTACTGAGGGTGTGGGCCTATCATGTGTGGCCACAGATATAACATAGACTGTAATTACTGAGGGTGGACCTATCATGTGTGGCCACAGATACAACATAGACTGTAATTACTGAGGGTGGACCTAACATGTGTGGCCACAGATATAACATAGACTGTATTTACTGAGGGTGGACCTATCATGCGTGGCCACAGATATAACATAGACTGTAATTACTGAGGGTGTGGACCTATCATGTGTGGCCACAGATATAACATAGACTGTAATTACTGAGGGTGTGGGCCTATCATGTGTGGCCACAGATATAACATAGACTGTAATTACTGAGGGTGTGGGCCTATCATGTGTGGCCACAGATACAGCTGCTGCTTCCACAATGGTGATTGATGCCAATTATAACAGTTTAGTAACCCCCTTAACAGTTTATGCTTACTTTTCCTGGAAGATAATTCTGTCTAAATAGGATGTTAATTGTGACTAATTATACATGGCAGATGGACTGAGGAGCTGGTAGTGGAATATAACAGATATAGTGGGAATGTAGCTGATAGAGTGAGCAGATTATGAGGCATGCATAGTCTAGTAATGGCAGATTGAAGGTGGATACAGTAAATAGAATTAGACAATAGTAAATCATAATAAATATATTTAATATAACTGCATATTAAAGTTTTAACAGACATGTTTGGAATTGTGTTATTTTCTGGTTACATGGTTATGCAGTCTATGTGTATTTAATTAATAGCATTGGGATGAGACAAGTCTGTGTGTACAGGTAAATATGAGAAGTGTGTTATTCTTTATTAATTATAATAAGAATAATAAGTGTGTGTATTAACCATGGAATGTGACAATTGTTTGTTTACAGGTAAATTAACTGTGCTAGATTATTCTTGATAATTATACACCAGGGTATTAGCCACATGAATACAAATAAGTGTATAGAGCACATGTTAGTGTGTGTAAGATAGAGCATGTGTAAGATAGAGCACGTGTAAGTGTGTGTAAGATAGAGCATGTGTAAGATAGAGCATGTGTTAGTGTGTGTAAGATAGAGCATGTTTAAGTGTGTGTAAGATAGAGCATGTGTAAGATAGAGCACATGTAAGATAGAGCACGTGTAAGTGTGTGTAAGATAGAGCACATGTAAGATAGAGCACGTGTAAGTGTGTGTAAGATAGAGCATGTATAAGTGTGTGTAAGATAGAGCATGTGTAAGATAGAGCACATGTAAGATAGAGCACGTGTAAGTGTGTGTAAGATAGAGCACATGTAAGATAGAGCATGTGTAAGTGTGTGTAAGATAGAGCATGTGTAAGATAGAGCATGTGTAAGTGTGTGTAAGATAGAGCACATGTAAGATAGAGCATGTGTAAGTGTGTGTAAGATAGAGTATGTGTAAGATAGAGCACATGTAAGATAGAGCATGTGTAAGATAGAGCATGTATAAGTGTGTGTAAGATAGAGCACATGTAAGATAGAGCATGTGTAAGTGTGTGTAAGATAGAGCATGTGTAAGATAGAGCACATGTAAGATAGAGCATGTGTAAGTGTGTGTAAGATAGAGCATGTGTAAGTGTGTGTAAGATAGAGCATGTGTAAGTGTGTGTAAGATAGAGCATGTGTAAGTGTGTGTAAGATAGAGCACGTGTAAGTGTGTGTAAGATAGAGCATGTGTAAGATAGAGCACGTGTAAGTGTGTGTAAGATAGAGCATGTGTAAGTGTGTGTAAGACAGAGCACATGTAAGATAGATCACGTGTAAGTGTTTGTAAGGTAGAGCATGTGTAAGGTAGAGCATGTGTAAGTGTGTGTAAGATAGAGCATGTATAAGTGTGTGTAAGATGATAGAGCACATGTAAGATAGAGCATGTGTAAGTGTGTGTAAGATAGAGCATGTGTAAGTGTGTGTAAGATAGAGCATGTGTAAGTGTGTGTAAGATAGAGCATGTGTAAGTGTGTGTAAGATAGAGCATGTGTAAATGTGTGTAAGATAGAGCATGTGTTAGTGTGTGTGTAAGATAGAGCATGTGTAAGTGTGTGTAAGATAGAGCACATGTAAGATAGAGCATGTGTAAGTGTGTGTAAGATAGAGCATGTATAAGTGTGTGTAAGATAGAGCACATGTAAGATAGAGCATGTGTAAGTGTGTGTAAGATAGAGCACATGTAAGATAGAGCATGTGTAAGATAGAGCACATGTAAGATAGAGCATGTGTAAGATAGAGCACATGTAAGATAGAGCATGTGTAAGTGTGTGTAAGATAGAGCATGTATAAGTGTGTGTAAGATAGAGCACATGTAAGATAGAGCATGTGTAAGATAGAGCACATGTAAGATAGAGCATGTGTAAGTGTGTGTAAGATAGAGCATGTGTAAGATAGAGCATGTGTAAGTGTGTGTAAGATAAAGCACGTGTTTTGTACTGTGAGATCATTCATGAAGTTGAGTGATTAGCTACCGTACACATGCAGAACCTGTGCTCTAGCTACCGTACACATGCAGAACCAGTGCTCTAGCTACAGTACACATGCAGAACCAGTGCTCTAGCTACCGTACACATTCAGAACCTGTGCTCTAGCTACCGTACACATGCAGAACCTGTGCTCTAGCTACCGTACACATTCAGAACCTGTGCTCTAGCTACAGTACACATGCAGAACCTGTGCTCTAGCTACCGTACACGTGCAGAACCTGTGCTCTAGCTACCGTACACATGCAGAACCTGTGCTCTAGCTACCGTACACATGCAGAACCTGTGCTCTAGCTACCGTACACATTCAGAACCTGTGCTCTAGCTACTGTACACATGCAGAACCTGTGCTCTAGCTACCGTACACATGCAGAACCTGTGCTCTAGCTACCGTACACATGCAGAACCTGTGCTCTAGCTACCATACACATGCAGAACCTGTGCTCTAGCTACCGTACACATGCAGAACCTGTGCTCTAGCTACCATACACATGCAGAACCTGTGCTCTAGCTACCGTACACATTCAGAACCTGTGCTCTAGCTACCGTACACATTCAGAACCTGTGCTCTAGCTACCGTACACATTCAGAACCTGTGCTCTAGCTACAGTACACATGCAGAACCTGTGCTCTAGCTACCGTACACATGCAGAACCTGTGCTCTAGCTACCGTACACATTCAGAACCTGTGCTCTAGCTACCGTACACATGCAGAACCTGTGCTCTAGCTACAGTACACATGCAGAACCTGTGCTCTAGCTACCGTACACATTCAGAACCTGTGCTCTATCTCACTTGTACCAGGCTATTGTTATGTAAATACAGTCCCATAACTGATAATGCACAGTGCCCATTCTACTATGGTATGTATAATAATTTTACAGATAATGTCATATTCTAGTTCAATATACAAATAACCATTGACTAAGTGTATTCTTTGCCAGTTTATTTGAACGTAATACATTAATAGTTTTGTTCTTCAGACAATGTATTAATATATTAATTTGTGTAATAACCTAAATAACCTATGAATAAAGGTCACCCTCACATAACCATAGGCAAAGGTCACACTCAAATAACCATGGACAAAGGTCACACTCAAATAACCATGGACAAAGGTCACACTCAAATAACCATGGACAATGGTCACCCTCAAATAACCATAGACAATGGTCACCCTCAAATAACCATGGACAAATGGTCACCCTCAAATAACCATAGACAATGGTCACCCTCAAATAACCATGGACAATGGTCACCCTCAAATAACCATGGACAATGGTCACCCTCAAATAACCATAGACAATGGTCACCCTCAAATAACCATGGACAAAGGTCACCCTCAAATAACCATAGACAATGGTCACCCTCAAATAACCATGGACAATGGTCACCCTCAAATAACCATAGACACGTGTTTCCTTCAAATAACCATGGACAAATGTTTCCATCAAATAACCATGGACAATGGTCACCCTCAAATAACCATGGACAATGTGTTACCATTTGTTTCATGGCTGTAGCCGTTACGATTGTGCACTTAGGCAAAGCACTTTCATGGCTGTAGCCATTACGATTGTGCACATAGGCAAAGCACTTTCATGGCTGTAGCCGTTACGATTGTGCACTTAGGCAAAGCACTTTCATGGCTGTAGCCGTTACGATTGTGCATTTAGGCAAAGCACTTTCATGGCTGTAGCCGTTACGATTGTGCACTTAGGCAAAGCACTTTCATGGCTGTAGCTGTTATGATTGTACACTTAGGCAAAGCACTTTCATGGCTGTAGCTGTTACGATTGTGCACTTAGGCAAAGCACTTTCATGGCTGTAGCTGTTACGATTGTGCACTTAGGCAAAGCACTTTCATGGCTGTAGCCGTTACAATTGTGCACTTAGGCAAAGCACTTTCATGGCTGTAGCTGTTATGATTGTGCACTTAGGCAAAGCACTTTCATGGCTGTAGCCGTTACAATTGTGCACTTAGGCAAAGCACTTTCATGGCTGTAGCCGTTACGATTGTGCACTTAGGCAAAGCACTTTCATGGCTGTAGCCGTTACGATTGTGCACTTAGGCAAAGCACTTTCATGGCTGTAGCCGTTACGATTGTGCACTTAGGCAAAGCACTTTCATGGCTGTAGCTGTTACGATTGTGCACTTAGGCAAAGCACTTTCATGGCTGTAGCCATTACGATTGTGCACTTAGGCAAAGCACTTTCATGGCTGTAGCTGTTATGATTGTGCACTTAGGCAAAGCATGTTCATGGCTGTAGCCGTTACGATTGTGCACTTAGGCAAAGCACTTTCATGGCTGTAGCCGTTACGATTGTGCACTTAGGCAAAGCACTTTCATGGCTGTAGCCGTTACGATTGTGCACTTAGGCAAAGCACTTTCATGGCTGTAGCCATTACGATTGTGCACTTAGGCAAAGCACTTTCATGGCTGTAGCCGTTACGATTGTGCACTTAGGCAAAGCACTTTCATGGCTGTAGCTGTTACGATTGTGCACTTAGGCAAAACACTTTCATGGCTGTAGCTGTTACGATTGTGCACTTAGGCAAAGCACTTTCATGGCTGTAGCCGTTACGATTGTGCACTTAGGCAAAGCACTTTCATGGCTGTAGCCGTTACGATTGTGCACTTAGGCAAAGCACTTTCATGGTTGTAGCTGTTACGATTGTGCACTTAGGCAAAGCACTTTCATGGTTGTAGCTGTTACGATTGTGCACTTAGGCAAAGCACTTTCATGGCTGTAGCTGTTACGATTGTGCACTTAGGCAAAACACTTTCATGGCTGTAGCTGTTATGATTGTGCACTTAGGCAAAGCACTTTCATGGCTGTAGCCATTACGATTGTGCACTTAGGCAAAGCACTTTCATGGTTGTAGCTGTTACGATTGTGCACTTAGGCAAAGCACTTTCATAGCTGTAGCCGTTATGATTGTGCACTTAGGCAAAGCACTTTCATGGCTGTAGCCGTTACGATTGTGCACTTAGGCAAAGCACTTTCATGGCTGTAGCCATTACGATTGTGCACTTAGGCAAAGCACTTTCATGGCTGTAGCCGTTACGATTGTGCACTTAGGCAAAGCACTTTCATGGCTATAGCTGTTACGATTGTGCACTTAGGCAAAACACTTTCATGGCTGTAGCTGTTATGATTGTGCACTTAGGCAAAGCACTTTCATGGCTGTAGCGGTTACGATTGTGCACTTAGGCAAAGCACTTTCATGGCTGTAGCCGTTACGATTGTGCACTTAGGCAAAGCACTTTCATGGCTGTAGCTGTTACGATTGTGCACTTAGGCAAAGCACTTTCATGGCTGTAGCCATTATGATTGTGCACTTAGGCAAAGCACTTTCATGGCTGTAGCCATTACGATTGTGCACTTAGGCAAAGCACTTTCATGGCTGTAGCCGTTACGATTGTGCACTTAGGCAAAGCACTTTCATGGCTGTAGCTGTTACGATTGTGCACTTAGGCAAAACACTTTCATGGCTGTAGCTGTTATGATTGTGCACTTAGGCAAAGCACTTTCATGGCTGTAGCGGTTACGATTGTGCACTTAGGCAAAGCACTTTCATGGCTATAGCCGTTACGATTGTGCACTTAGTCAAAGCACTTTCATGGTTGTAGCTGTTACGATTGTGCACTTAGGCAAAGCACTTTCATGGTTGTAGCTGTTACGATTGTGCACTTAGGCACAGCACTTTCATGGTTGTAGCTGTTACGATTGTGCACTTAGGCAAAGCACTTTCATGGCTGTAGCTGTTACGATTGTGCACTTAGGCAAAACACTTTCATGGCTGTAGCTGTTATGATTGTGCACTTAGGCAAAGCACTTTCATGGCTGTAGCGGTTACGATTGTGCACTTAGGCAAAGCACTTTCATGGCTATAGCCGTTACGATTGTGCACTTAGTCAAAGCACTTTCATGGTTGTAGCTGTTACGATTGTGCACTTAGGCAAAGCACTTTCATGGTTGTAGCTGTTACGATTGTGCACTTAGGCACAGCACTTTCATGGTTGTAGCTGTTACGATTGTGCACTTAGGCAAAGCACTTTCATGGCTGTAGCTGTTACGATTGTGCACTTAGGCAAAACACTTTCATGGCTGTAGCTGTTATGATTGTGCACTTAGGCAAAGCACTTTCATGGCTGTAGCCGTTACGATTGTGCACTTAGGCAAAGCACTTTCATGGCTGTAGCCATTACGATTGTGCACTTAGGCAAAGCACTTTCATGGTTGTAGCTGTTACGATTGTGCACTTAGGCAAAGCACTTTCATGGTTGTAGCTGTTACGATTGTGCACTTAGGCAAAGCACTTTCATGGCTGTAGCTGTTACAATTGTGCACTTAGGCAAAACACTTTCATGGCTGTAGCTGTTACGATTGTGCACTTAGGCAAAACACTTTCATGGCTGTAGCTGTTATGATTGTGCACTTAGGCAAAGCACTTTCATGGCTGTAGCGGTTATGATTGTGCACTTAGGCAAAGCACTTTCATGGCTGTAGCCATTACGATTGTGCACTTAGGCAAAGCACTTTCATGGCTGTAGCCGTTACGATTGTGCACTTAGGCAAAGCACTTTCATGGCTGTAGCCATTACGATTGTGCACTTAGGCAAAGCACTTTCATGGTTGTAGCTGTTACGATTGTGCACTTAGGCAAAGCACTTTCATGGTTGTAGCTGTTACGATTGTGCACTTAGGCAAAGCACTTTCATGGCTGTAGCTGTTACGATTGTGCACTTAGGCAAAACACTTTCATGGCTGTAGCTGTTACGATTGTGCACTTAGGCAAAACACTTTCATGGCTGTAGCTGTTATGATTGTGCACTTAGGCAAAGCACTTTCATGGCTGTAGCGGTTACGATTGTGCATTTAGGCAAAGCACTTTCATGGCTGTAGCCATTACGATTGTGCACTTAGGCAAAGCACTTTCATGGTTGTAGCTGTTACGATTGTGCACTTAGGCAAAGCACTTTCATGGCTGTAGCCATTACGATTGTGCACTTAGGCAAAGCCCTTTCATGGTTGTAGCTGTTACGATTGTGCACTTAGGCAATGCACTTTCATGGCTGTAGCCATTACGATTGTGCACTTAGGCAAAGCACTTTCATGGTTGTAGCTGTTACGATTGTGCACTTAGGCAAAGCACTTTCATGGCTGTAGCCGTTACGATTGTGCACTTAGGCAAAGCACTTTCATGGTTGTAGCTGTTACGATTGTGCACTTAGGCAAAGCACTTTCATGGCTGTAGCCGTTACGATTGTGCACTTAGGCAAAGCACTTAAATGCCACATTGCTGTTCTCTCCTCGCAGCGATGGATTCCATCAGGAATGGGGTCTTGAGAGCGATTTAACTAATGTTGTAAGAACTTGTTTCACAATAAGCAAAAATATGCTGTAAGATTATTGACAGAATTGCTGTTGCCAGTATCAGACACTTTATCAATGGAAATTGCTGGTACCAGTATCAGACACTTTACCAATGGAAATTGCTGGTACCAGTATCAGACACTTTACCAATGGAAATTGCTGGTGCCAGTATCAGACACTTTACCATTGAAAATGCTGGTGCCAGTATCAGACACTTTACCAATGGAAATTGCTGGTGCCAGTATCAGACACTTTACCATGGAAATTGCTGGTGCCAGTATCAGACACTTTACCATTGAAAATGCTGGTGCCAGTATCAGACACTTTACCATTGAAAATGCTGGTGCCAGTATCAGACACTTTACCATTGAAAATGCTGGTGCCAGTATCAGACACGTTACCAATGGAAATTGCTGGTGCCAGTATCAGACACTTTACCATGGAAATTGCTGGTGCCAGTATCAGACACTTTACCATTGAAAATGCTGGTGCCAGTATCAGACACTTTACCATGGAAATTGCTGGTGCCAGTATCAGACACTTTACCATTGAAAATGCTGGTGCCAGTATCAGACACTTTACCATTGAAATTGCTGGTACTAGTATCAGACACTTTATCAATGGAAATTGCTGGTGCCAGTATCAGACACTTTACCATTGAAAATGCTGGTGCCAGTATCAGACACTTTACCATTGAAATTGCTGGTACTAGTATCAGACACTTTATCAATGGAAATTACTGGTACCAGTATCAGACACTTTATCAATGGAAATTGCTGGTGCCAGTATCAGACACTTTACCATTGAAAATGCTGGTGCCAGTATCAGACACTTTACCATTGAAATTGCTGGTACTAGTATCAGACACTTTATCAATGGAAATTGCTGGTGCAAGTATCAGACACTTTACCAATGGAAATTACTGGTACCAGTATCAGACACTTTATCAATGGAAATTGCTGGTACCAGTATCAGACACTTTACCAATGGAAATTGCTGGTGCCAGTATCAGACACTTTACCAATGGAAATTGCTGGTGCCAGTATCAGACACTTTACCAATGGAAATTGCTGTTGCCAGTATCAGACACTTTACCAATGGAAATTGCTGGTACCAGTATCAGACACTTTACCAATGGAAATTACTGGTACCAGTATCAGACACTTTACCAATGGAAATTGCTGGTACCAGTATCAGACACTTTACCAATGGAAATTGCTGGTACCAGTATCAGACACTTTACCAATGGAAATTGCTGGTACCAGTATCAGACACTTTACCAGTGGAAATTGCTGGTACCAGTATCAGACACTTTACCAATGGAAATTGCTGGTACCAGTATCAGACACTTTACCAATGGAAATTGCTGGTACCAGTATCAGACACTATATCAATGGAAATTGCTGGTACCAGTATCAGACACCTAGCTGTGTCAGAATGTAGTTGATGTGAGATATTTAATAAACTGTTGTCCATGTCAGACCATTAGACTGCTGTGAGATATTTAATTTAACTATTGTTGCCCGTATCAGACATTTATAAACCACTCTTGAGACACTAAGACATTTATAATCTTCTGTGAGACACATAGTGACAATGTTGTGAGATATTTAGCAAACTGTTGTTGCCCATTTCAGACATTTAACTGCTGTGAGATATTTAGCAAACTGTTGTTGCCCATTTCAGACATTTAACTGCTGTGAGATATTTAGCAAACTGTTGTTGCCCGTTTCAGACATTTAAACTGCTGCAGCAAACTTGTTGCCTGTTTCAGACATTTAACTGCTGTGAGACATTTAGCAAACTGTTGTTGCCTGTTTCAGACATTTAACTGCTGTGAGACATTTAGCAAACTGTTGTTGCCTGTTTCAGACATTTAACTGCTGTGAGACATTTAGCAAACAACTGCCATGTTAGACACTTGTGATCTGCTGTGAGGTACTTAACAAATTGCTGTTGCCCTTGTTAGACACTGCAAACTGATGTAAAAAATTATAAATACACTTTTAAACTACTACACTAAACTACTACACTAATTTATAAACTACTGAGAAACTTAACAGACTGTTGTTGCCCGTCTTTTTAACTGTTTTGAATCGGACTGAATCTTTTAAGAAACTACAAAAGCCACTAAACTGGTAGATTTTTCCAGAGACACATCTATTTACTGGGCTTCGATGTTTTAGCTCAAATGTACTCAAGTGTACATACTCAAACGAGCTTTTCTGATTTCCCTATTTCTGTCATCAGTCCGTCCATCTACAATTAAATCTCCTTAAACAGCTATTTCGATTTCGAAATAATTTCACAGAAATGTTCCATGGTGACCCGTAGATGGTTTCTTAAAGCATTCTGATTTATCAAAAAACATGGCACCAGAGCTAAAAATAGAACATTTTTGAAAATAAATTACAATATTAACCTAAATGACCTTGGTCTTGACCTTTGTACTTATTGATGTTGAAGATCCAAAGATGAAATCTGGACCATGTCTACAGTTTTGCACATTGATTTAAATGTTGAAATTGTCCAAATAATATTAGACATGAGATTATTATAGGAAAATCTTGAATAAATTGGAATTTTCTGCCAGGTTCATAAATGGTGATTTTGGCCAGCTTGTGTTTATATTTGCGTAAGAGTTATGGTCGTTTTACCAATTTGTAGTCACGTGATCCCAATCCCAGGTCTTACCTACCCCCCCCCCCTCTATCCCCCCTACACACTCTTTTGGTGCCCTTGTCAGACACAGACAGACACATGGCTGCTGCTGTTTTCAGTGAAGCTATGTTATATTTTAGCTGTAATAATGCACCCGATAGCTTATCCCTGTGTGTATGGCAGAAGACCATAGTTTCACCTCATGTGGTCTATGGTCTGTGAAATGGATTCTTAATGGCTTCTATGAGTGATTGGATGTTTCTGTCCGGAAAACAGAAATGCCTCGGTATATAACTTGTGTTTCTGTAAAATGCTTATTTAATGAGAGTACATGTACATGCATGTACATAAATAATATATTTTGTTCCAGTGAAACCAGATGATTTGGACTACTGTTGTACAATTGATAAGATACAAAGTATGTCTGAAGTCTAGTGGTTTGTTGAGTTGCAATGAGGTGCTTGTTCAGTTGAAATGAGGTGCTTAAGGGCACAATCGTAATGGCTCCAGCGAGGCTCGAACTCCGGACCTTTCACACCTGAAGTGAACGCGCATCCACTGCACTATCACGACTTCCGAAAAGAGGTTTTTGTTGAGTTGCAATGAGGTGCTTGTTGAGTTGAAATGAGGTGCTTGTTGAGTTGAAATGAGGTGCTTGTTGAGTTGCAATGAGGTGATTGTTGAGTTGCAATGAGGTGCTTGTTGAGTTGAAATGAGGTGCTTGTTGAGTTGCAATGAGGTGATTGTTGAGTTGCAGTGAGGTGTTTGTTGAGTTGCAATGAGGTGATTGTTGAGTTGCAATGAGGTGTTTGTTGAGTTGCAATGAGGTGATTGTTGAGTTGCAATCAGGTGATTGTTGAGTTGCAATGAGGTGCTTGTCGAGTTGCAATGAGGTGATTGTTGAGTTGCAATGAGGTGATTGTTGAGTTGCAATGAGGTGATTGTTGAGTTGCAATGAGGTGTTTGTTGAGTTGCAATGAGGTGCTTGTTGAGTTGCAATGAGGTGTTTGTTGAGTTGCAATGAGGTGCTTGTTGAGTTGCAATGAGGTGCTTGTTGAGTTGCAATGAGGTGTTTGTTGAGTTGAACTGAGATTGAGATGCTGTGAAATAAATGCTCATTTATTAGTTCCAGTTGTTGTGTGAGAACTTCTACTGTAGTCTAGCATCTGACAGCAAGGAGCTCCATGTCAGTGAAACATGACTTATTCTTTTCTCAGCACTGTGTTTGGAACCTGGTCAAATATTTATATCACTTCCTTAGACTTTGTGCAATTATGATATTGTGTGATATGTGCAAACAAGTTCCAAGCATTTACTAGGGTACAAATGGTTCTTGGAAATTGCATAAGAAGGAGGTAAGTGTATTTTGTGTATGCTGTCCGATTAGCGCAGTAGTTAGCACGCTCGCTTCTCACCAATACAACCCGGGTTCGATCCACAGACTGGGAAGTATGTGAGATGGTACGGTGGTCGCCAGATCGGACAGGTGGGTTACTCCGGTTTCCTCCCATACGAATGACCACATTTACGCTTTCATCCGCGCCAACGAGAGTGATTAATATAAGTTGTTAAAACTTGCTTCGCAATCGTTGTAAAATAAATTAAACTATTTTGTGTATATTATTAATATGAATTATGTTAAATTTGTCACAGAGAAAATCTGAAATTGTTAATTACTGCCATATAGATGAAGAATTGATTGATAGAGTGGTTTATACAAATTGAGTTTAATTCAATACAGAACTACCGGTAGTTTTTATAACATTGGATTAATCACTCTCGAGACCTCATTCCTGATGGAATCCATCGCCTGATGAGGAGAGAAAAGAGTCTTGCCAAAGGACATCACCACATGGTTTGACAGGGTTCAAACTCACAACATTTCGATTATGAGGTGGATACCGTATCCATTGCACAAAAACTTGAAACTTTTTAATTTGATAAAACGCCTATCTTTACATAAAAACAATTCAATGGTGTTGTACAAATAAACAAAATAAATATTAATAAAAGACATTTAAATCATACTACTTAACAGTTATTAATTAAACTCTGAGATAATTAGAATGAAATACAATATCCTAAACTCAATATGAAACTCGGTATAATAATATATATTAAAATATTACATTCATGACTAAGAATATAAAACAGTTCGATAGATAGATACTTTTATTTCCTCCATTTCTGAAGAGCATAACATATTTACAAATCATTATTAATATGTATGTACAAACAGTATAATATAAATGCACAAATAACCCTGTTAATTGTCAGTTGAGTACTTGCAGCTGAACTATACGTGCATTAGAAACATCTACTTTCTATCTCATTCACTGCATTCACTAAAATAGTGCTTAAAAGTCTCGAAAGTAATGTGTTTTCAGTTTCTTCTTTAACCCTTTCCTTCATAGAGATTTAGGTTAATATACTATTATATCTCCATACAAACGACAGCCATTTAGCTATCATGCAGTGGATAAGTAGTCGCCATATCTATCCCATCTCCATAGATATTACTGGGACTTCATAGAGATTTAGGTTAATATATTATATCTCCATACAAACGACAACCATTTAGCTATCATGCAGTTGATAATTAGTCGCCATATCTATCCAATCTCCATAGATATTACTGGGACTTCATAGAGATTTAGGTTAATATACTATTAGATCTGCCCAGGAAAGGTGTTGTTAAGTAAACTGCCCGCCGGCGATATAGCCCAAAATGGTGCTGATGCAGGCGTAAAACCCGAAATATATATATATATACAATGTATACTATTATATCTCCATACAAACGACAGCCATTTAGCTATCATGCAGTGGATAAGTAGTCGCCATATCTATCCCACCTCCATAGATATTACTGGGACTACATAGAGATTTAAGTTAATATACTATTATATCTCCATACAAACGACAGCCATTTAGCTATCATGCAGTGGATAAGTAGTCGCCATATCTATCCCACCTCCATTGATATTACTGGGACCACACGAGTCTCACTTCATAAATTATACAGTTAATAAATAACGGTTGAATGGAATTGAACTGTTACTACTTTGAATAGGATTAACTGTAATGTTGACGGATAATGAAATGATTGGCTTCTCTCACTTTTCATGTGAAAAAATATTGCATAACAACCCCTCCTATCTCGATCTTACTTCATATTGGTTATGTATAGGATATAAGCTGAATACAATCCGATATGTAACGCGTAGCGCTGAAGATAGTACCAATATTTGACATATTGGATCCGTTTGAGGCTTATATCTTACTTAAAACACACACTTATATAACAAGATCCTACTAATTAAAATTGTTAATTTCGTACATTTACGCATAGGATTTTAATATAATACTCTGGCCTTTTGACAGCAGTCCAATATTAATAATAATGGACTGCAAGTACAAAGGTATGACATCACGTTAGTGTTTTAATGAGGAATATCGAGGGGAAAGATTATATTCCTGTTCTGGATATTCATATACAGTCAAACCTGTGTTAGTGGTCACCTCTATTAAGCAGCCAACCTGTATTAAGCAGCCAGTTTCAAGATTCCCAATATGTTAGTTTACTATACATTTGACCTCTATTACGCACCCATCTGCACTAAACAGCCACTTTCAGTGATTCGCTTGGCTGGCTGCTTAAGATAGGTTTGACTGTACATGTAATTTGTAATATCATCCGTTAGGTTTTGTATGAATTTCCTAGTTTACTTTAAAGAATCTTCTTCGAGTTAATCTACCGGTAATTAATTCATTAACATCAATTATAATCTATAGGCCTAGAGTTTATTTGTGTTAATTCACCTTACAGTGTTGTCAGGTTATACAAGCATATTAACAGTTTAATGTACATCAGTCATAATATTATACAGCATACAGCAATGTGTTTATTGATACATGTCATCTTGCAGTCCCCCTGCTATACATTTACCACATGAGACTATATAGAAAGAATGGAAAACATTGTTTGTTTAATGAGTGTGGTATTTGAATGAATTACAAGCATTGTTATGAGAAAGAAACACATATTTCATAGAGCCCAATCTGCATAGGTGGGTTGGTGTACTAAGTGTGCAACAGTTTTCTGTGTTTTTCAAGATTTATCTTGAGTGAATGGAGTTTGTGTGATGTGCGTATAATTATGTGTATCCACTTTATTACATACCGTAATCGTGTGTGTATAAGACGCACTTATTTAATAACCATCACATTGGAGCTTATGTTTTTGTCTCCTTTTAACCCATTTCATTCTGGATACATTTAAAGGCTTTTGCAAACAACATAGATCCAGATCAGCCGCAGCATGACGCTGCATGCTGATCAGGCTGATCAGGATCTATGTTGTTTGCTACACAGCCAAGTGTCTTAGCAAGATCATCTGAATAGCAAACAGCATAGAGCCTGATCAGACGGAACATTCCGTGGTGGTTGATCTGGCTCTATGTTCTTTGCAAATACTGTTTGAACGGTATCCAGAATGAAATGGGTTAATAGTTGATCTGTTAACAGGACTACACAAACAGGTGTTACGCAAATGGATTTTCATGAAATTTGGTTGTGACAGGTAAGCCTTAGGGTTTACAAGTTTAAACTTTATTTATTTTACAACGATTGTGAACTTATATTAATCACTCTCGTTGGCTCGGATGTATATTAGGTAATTCGTGTGGGAGGAAACCGGAGTACCCGGAGAAAACCCACCTGTCCGATCTGGCGACCACCGTACCATCTCACATACTTCCCGGTCCGAGGATCGAACCCGGGTTGCATTGGTGAGATGATAGCGCAGTCAAGCCTTGGGGTCAAGGACAAACCCATTAGATTTTGGAGGTGATCCGGACCCATATCTTTTAAAAAAGATTTTCTATTGTATTTTACGCGTTAACCGGGTAAAGCGGAAATATAAATGGAGATAAAATAATGAGCATAATGTGGTTTTTATGTTTAAATCAATCAATATTATAATATGTCGCAGGTTCGATCCTTCATCAGACCCTAATGATATTAACAGTTTTTTATGTGGGACATTAAGCCGAGGTCTTGTGTCGGTGCTTTACACTGTGCACGTAAAAAATGACTAATCTCTTCAGGAGGCGTCGCTCATATGGGCAACCGGTAGCGACGATAAATAAAAACAAAAACACAGTATAATATGTTCAAAGATATTAGAAACAGTTTTTAATGAGAATACAGTCAAACCTGTGTTAGTGGTCACCTCTATTAAGCAACCAACCTGTATTAAGCAGCCAGTTTCAAGATTATCAATATGCTAGTATACTATATATTTGACCTCTATTACGCAGCCACCTGTGCTAAGCAGCCACTTTCAGTGATTCCCTTGACTGGCTGCTTAAGACAGGTTTGACTGTATATCTAATTTCTTTGATTTATTGAACCAATATTTGTATTATTTATATGTGCAATGTGGCATGGCGGTGGTTTTATCTCTAATAATATTTGCAGGCCTGCATGGTTAATTCCTATACATCAGAACGAAAAAAGTGTTTTATTCGCCGATAAACAACAAGACATGAAATCAGAATTCTGATATCTAATACAATGCTCATATTCTAAAATCTAACAAAATGCTCACATTCTGATATCTAATACAATAGATGCTATGGATTTTTTGGATATCTAATACAATGCTCACATTCTTATATCTAATACAAAAATGATGCTATTGACTGTTCTGATATCTAATACAATGCTCACATTCTGATATCTAATACAAAAATATGCTATTGACTGTTCTGATATCTAATACAATGCTCATACATTCTGATATCTAATACAAAAAGATGCTATTGACTGTTCTGATATCTAATACAATGCTCATACATTCTGATATCTAATACAAAAAGATGCTATTGACTGTTCTGATATCTAATACAATGCTCATACATTCTGATATCTAATACAAAAATATGCTATTGACTGTTCTGATATCTAATACAATGCTTATACATTCTGATATCTAATACAAAAAGATGCTATTGACTGTTCTGATATCTAATACAATGCTCATACATTCTGATATCTGGTACAATGGCATTAGGCCCTCTGGCTACAATTTGTTTCAGACCCGCCTCCCACTGTGAGTTTTGATGCGTCCTGTGAGCCGTTTATAATATTCTTAAATAATTTTAATGTTTTGCATAAAACTAATGGCATTCTTAACCCTTTGCCTGCTGAGTAAATAAATAAAATCAAAATTTGCAAACAACATAAGATTCAGATCAGCTGTGACATAACACCGCGTCTGATCAGGATCTATGTTGTTTGCTATTCAGCCAAGTGTTTTAGCTCCACTATCCTATTCTGTTCCGTCTGATCCTACTCTATGCTGTTGGCAAGAGTGATTTTTATCTGCCTAAGTCTATTGTACTATAACAACAACAACAATACCTTTTTTGCATTAAACATTCATACAATGTCTATAGCAAGTACATGTATACATGTAGGCAACTACATGGATTTACAAAAGAGCAAGATGTTAATATTCTCTCTGCTTAAACTAATTTTAGTTTCTATATACATTTGCGAAATATATGTATTTTGCTAAATTTCTACCAATAATTCAGATATTAAAAATGTTCATGGTAATGTAATGTCTTCAGTACAGTTATCATTTTGAAAGAATGTACCAGCAGGCCCCGAGGTTATAAAACTTTTCTCCAATCTCAAACTCAGACTTAAGTTTCTGATTGGTTCTGCTGGGTGTAAAACTCAGACACAACCAATCAATTTCCTTGAGTTAAGAGTTTGATATTGGAGAACAGTTTTATAACCTCGGGGCCCAGCTTTCATTGTTCTTTTAATAATTAAATATATGAACCTCTTTAGAGATGATAATCCTTTTTGTCTTGCCCACTTTCGCCCACTTTAGTGGAAAGTGAGACTAAGCAGTCACAGTTTCTGGTGGCGTCGTCAACATCTACATATTTGCATATAGCTAAAAATCTGTGACATATAATGCTTTTATAACTTACATACTGTTTCTAGGGTTTGTTCCATGCCCCCTACGAAGTCCCCCAGCTAAGAGCGACATTGACCTTGAATTTTGGCCAAAAATGTTCTGATTTCCGAAATTATTTATGCATAAAAAAACACAAACATTACCATTTATCAAAAACCGTCAAAGTTATTGCTTTGAACCATTACATTACACATCCCAAGTACAAATTCTTTTCACCCACAGTCAGTTGCCACCACAAATAGTGTCAGAAATGATTTATGCCTAAAAAAAGTAAAACAGTATCATTTCTTTCAAACTGTCAAAGTTATTGCTTTGAAGATTCGCTTACACATCCAGGTAATATCTTCATCCACAGTACATGTAGGTCTCCACCCCCAAGAGTGACCTTGAACTTGAATTTTGGCCAAAAATAGTCCGATTTCAGAAATTAAATATGCGTAAAAAATTAAACACATACATTAACATTTCTCAAAGACTATGAAAGATTTATGGCTTTGAAACTTCGCATACGCATCCGAGGAAAATTCAATTATTATTTCGCTGTCGTGCATGGCGAAACACCCTTGGGGCGGTGGCCATTATCTGAGATATATCTCTTTATACCATGTTGTATGAATAGTAAAGCATACAAATATATTTCTGAAATTGTCTGTAATTGCTTCATGATGTTGCTAGTGTTCCTAAAAAAGATGTTCAGAAAACGATGGTTTCTTGTCTGTCTGAGGCTAGCTAGCATGGTTATATTATTAAGTGTTCTGTTTACAGACAATCACATGTCACTTAATATACATGTATATGACTTGGGTTGATCGTGACAATACAGAAGTGTTAGACGTGATCTGGGGGATGAATATTTATGTATAGGGATTTGGGGGATGGATATTTATGTACAGGCATTTGGGGGATGGATATTTATGCATAGGGATTTGGGGGATGGATATTTATGTAGAGGGATTTGGGGGATGGATATTTATGTATAGGGATTTGGGGATGGATATTTATGTAGAGGGATTTGGGGGATGGATATTTATGTATAGGGATTTGGGGGATGGATATTTATGTAGAGGGATTTGGGGGATGGATATGTATGTACAAGGATTTGGGGGGAGGGGATATTTATGTAGAGGGATTTGGGGGATGGATATTTATGTATAGGGATTTGGGGGATGGATATGTATGTACAAGGATTTGGGGGGAGGGGATATTTATATAGAGGGATTTGGGGATGGATATTTATGTACAAGGGCTTGGTGAATGGCCTTAGGATGCATACTGAGGTTTTTCTTATGTTTTCAGAACCATCTACTGGCAAAGAGACGAGACTATATCAAACAGAATAAGATGCCCCAGCTGTCAGAACTTTCTGAGAAAGAAACAACAGAAAACAACAATGAGGAGAAACAGCATGCTCCACCAGTAATAAAAATAAAGGTTTGTGCAAGTCCATGCACCCTGAAATCCACGGTTAGAACTGCAACGATGCAACTGTGTGCTAAATGGTGCTAGAACGTCGTGTTTAGACGACCTAGAATTATGTTATAATAGACATCACATAATATTTTTATTACGTCAATGATAGCTCGAAGCTGAAATGATGCAAAAAATATGCAACTTTCGAAAGAGCTAAAATCGACCCTAGTAGGGTTACAATTGATGCTGTGTTGATGGAGTCTATGCTCGATTCCTTCCAATGTCAAATGATTTCGAAATAGTGTCAACACAAAATATTCAATATCTGCATGTGTTTTCTTGTATCTATGCGTTACTGCTTCGGATAGTCCAGTATACTGTACTGTAGATGCTTCGGATAGTCCAGTGTACCGTACTCTAGATGCTAGTCCAGTGTACCGTACTCTAGATGCTTCGGATAGTCCAGTGTACTGTACTCTAGATGCTTCAGATAGTCCAGTATATCATACTCTAGATGCTTTGGATAGTCCAGTATACTGTACTCTAGATGCTTCGGATAGTCCAGTATACTGTACTCTAGATGCTTCAGATAGTCCAGTATACTGTACTCTAGATGCTTCGGATAGTCCAGTGTACCATACTCTAGATGCTTCGGATAGTCCAGTGTACTGTACTCTAGATGCTTCGGATAGTCCAGTATACTGTACTCTAGATGCTTCAGATAGTCCAGTATACTGTACTCTAGATGCTTCGCATAGTCCAGTGTACCATACTCTAGATGCTTCGGATAGTCCAGTATACTGTACTCTAGATGCTTCAGATAGTCCAGTATACTGTACTCTAGATGCTTTGGATAGTCCAGTATACTGTACTCTAGATGCTTCAGATAGTCCAGTATATCATACTCTAAATGCTTCGGATAGTCCAGTATACCGTACTCTAGATGCTTTGGATAGTCCAGTATATCATACTCTAAATGCTTCGGATAGTCCAGTATACCGTACTCTAGATGCTTTGGATAGTCCAGTATACCGTACTCTAGATGCTTTGGATAGTCCAGTATATCATACTCTAAATGCTTCGGATAGTCCAGTATATCATACTCTAAATGCTTCGGATAGTCCAGTCAGTATACTGTACTCTAGATGCTTTGGATAGTCCAGTATACCGTACTCTAGATGCTTCGGATAGTCCAGTGTACCGTACTCTAGATGGCTATTGTTTATACTTGATGCTTACTGTTGATGGGTAGTGTCTCATCTATTTGCCTTACTTTAATATTATCTAGCAGACATTGACAATGAAGTGTCAAATAATTGAAAAAAGTGGATTCAATGAGAATTATATTCCTCAGTATAACACAGCTTATAACAAATTGTTATCCAATTCCTCAGTATAACACAGCTTATAACAGATTGCTATCCAATTTTGCAAATAGTCTTGTCATTTGGGAGAGGCAGCAAGTTATATGTTTGTTTATCGGCTTACATTGGGGAAATTCGAGGAGAAGCGTGAAAAATCTGTATTGGCTATGTTGTAAATTGGTTATAAATGGATATGTTGAGAAGTGTATGGGTATGGTACTGGTAATTTATTAGCACACAAATAATTATATTATCTACCCGTAAATAGCAAAAATACTTATTATTTTATTATTTCCAATGAAATATAGAAATTTATTGCTGATATAAAATGTGTTATAATAACAAACACACTTTATTTCTCACTGTTTTGCATGTGTGGTACCTAGCCGCTGCATGTTGAAATGTTGTTGGACTAAACCTGTTTTATGACATCGTTTATAGTCATCTAAATACAACATTCTAGCGTCAGTTAGCACACTGTTGCATCATTCTAACACTTTTAAGCCTAAAGTAAAAAAAGAAATGTGTTTGCTTATGTGAATGATAGAATTATATTTCACTCATAAACATAGACAGCTATCATTATCACTCGAAATAGTGTGTGTTGGTGGCAAACAAATGGAAGAAGGTTATGGTGGTTGTGGTGTATTGATTGGTGGGGGAATGAAATATGAAAATGAGCAATTAATTGTCCCTTACAAATATATGTGCCCATAAGAACATGCTTGCCATTTTAAATTACGTGCTGTTTATTTGAGCTTTATTGTTTCTTTTGTTCACTAAAGGGTTTAACATTTCAAAACATTTGTTTAATTTATTTGTAAAATATTTAGTTTAATCAATATTTTATTCAAGAATAGGAATAGTTGCAACAGCGCTGTTAGGATTGGTACATAACATAGGAATAGTTGCAACAGCGCTGTTAGGATTGGGGGGAAAGTTACATAGTAACTTATTCGAATTTTATTTGAAATTATTGTAGAATTCCAAACACTTCTTGTAGATGTGAAATCTGGGGATATAATAAAGATGACATAGAAATAATAAGTGAGATGTAGATGTGTATTTTTACCGTACTGCAATATTTTAGGATGATGTTCTTCATCATGCAGAGATCAATGGTGATGTGATAATGCCCAGTATAGCCGACAAGTTCCTGCAGAAACTTCGTCTCACTGCAGATCACCCAAGGTAAGAATATCTTTTTTGTTTGTTTGTTTTTTTCAGATCTAAATATGTCTTTTTATTTATAGAAACTTCACTAATGATGCCTAGCATGAATTAGTTCCAGTAGATATGGCTTCACAAACAATAGCTACAGTAAAGTTGTTGCGCAAAAAAATGCATATTGGAGTTGGTGGTTATAAATGTATGTTTGTACAAAACGCACCTATTTAAAAGGCCAGTCATTTTTGACTTATGACACACCTCTTACGAAGATCAGCCGGTCCCGAATCCTATCCTTGAGGTACCGGTATGTGCGATATTTTATGTGCTCCGTGTAAGAATATCTTAATTATACTGTGTCCTTGATGTCCTCTGCAATATGTAAGTGGCGTTTGTTTGTTATTGTCTGTCCTACATTCCATCCTTTAGGCTGTTGGATACAGTTTTTAATAGATTTTTACCAAACTTTATGGAGTTGTGTTTAATTTAAACATATTTATTTTCTGTCCGTACAGGTTTATTTACAACAATTGAAATTAAGAATTGGACAGAAATTACAGCTTACAATTGTCCGCTCTTTTAATACTATTTACAAGTTCATAAATAATGTTTTTTAATAAGGAAAATGTAATGCTTCTAATAATAATTAAGATACTTGTAAATTGACATTACTAAGTTGAAGTTGAACTTCAATATTTGCCAAAAATAAATCGAAAGCAAAACAACAAAATTAATAATGGCAGATGAGAAAAAAAGACACAAAGTAATGTGAATGGTGTTTCTTACCCCCCCCCCCCCCCTCAATTATGTGCACTAATGTTCTTTAGCCTAAACCACCCCAAAAAATGTTCAATGTCTATTGACCATACTTGTAAATTATATTCTGCCATGATGATTACTTGGAGTTATATCCTATAAGCTTTCCATAAAACTTTATACGCAGTCAAATTATTTCTTTGTCGTCTTTTACGTTGCACCAAATTTTCTATCTGGACTGGTCCATGATATTTTTAGACCAATAAATTAATAAGAAAATTACATTTGAATCAGTTCATTTATCAAAATGGGTACTTTTTTTCCTAAAAATAGTAATATTACTTGCAAAAAGTGCAGATTCTGATGAGACAGCTCGTTACGAGCCGGCTCATCTGGATCTACACCTTTTTTGTAAGCCTATTTAGAGGTCTGTGGTGTTGAAAGCATCTCTTGCTCAACTGTTCTGTGTGGAATACATCTCTTGTTCTCTGTGTGGAATGCATCTCTTGCTCAACTGTTCTGCATGGAATGCATCTCTTGCTCAACTGTTCTGCCTGGCATGCATCTCTTGCTCAACTGTTCTGTGTGGAATGCATCTCTTGCTCAACTGTTCTGTGTGGAATGCATCTCTTGCTCTATTGTTCTGCATGGAATGCATCTCTTGCTCAACTGTTCTGCATGGAATGCATCTCTTGCTCAACTGTTCTGTGTGGAATGCATCTCTTGCTCAACTGTTCTGCATGGAATGCATCTCTTGCTCAACTGTTCTGCCTGGCATGCATCTCTTGCTCAACTGTTCTGCATGGAATGCATCTCTTGCTCAACTGTTCTGCATGGAATGCATCTCTTGCTCAACTGTTCTGCCTGGCATGCATCTCTTGCTCAACTGTTCTGTGTGGAATGCATCTCTTGCTCAACTGTTCTGTGTGGAATGCATCTCTTGCTCTATTGTTCTGCATGGAATGCATCTCTTGCTCAACTGTTCTGCATGGAATGCATCTCTTGCTCTATTGTTATGCATGGAATGCATCTCTTGCTCAACTGTTCTACGTGGCATGCATCTCTTGCTCAACTGTTCTGCATGGAATGCATCTCTTGCTCAACTGTTCTGCATGGAATGCATCTCTTGCTCAACTGTTCTGCATGGAATGCATCTCTTGCTCTATTGTTCTGCATGGAATGCATCTCTTGCTCAACTGTTCTGCATGGAATGCATCTCTTGCTCTATTGTTATGCATGGAATGCATCTCTTGCTCTATTGTTATGCATGGAATGCATCTCTTGCTCTATTGTTATGCATGGAATGCATCTCTTGCTCAACTGTTCTGCGTGGCATGCATCTCTTGCTCAACTGTTCTGCCTGGCATGCATCTCTTGCTCTATTGTTCTGCCTGGCATGCATCTCTTGCTCTATTGTTCTGTGTGGAATGCATCTCTTGCTCTATTGTTCTGCCTGGAATGCATCTCTTGCTCAACTGTTCTACGTGGCATGCATCTCTTGCTCTATTGTTCTGCCTGGCATGCATCTCTTGCTCTATTGTTATGCATGGAATGCATCTCTTGCTCTATTGTTCTGTGTGGAATGCATCTCTTGCTCTATTGTTCTGCCTGGCATGCATCTCTTGCTCTATTGTTCTGTGTGGAATGCATCTCTTGCTCTATTGTTATGCATGGAATGCATCTCTTGCTCAACTGTTCTGTGTGGAATGCATCTCTTGCTCAACTGTTCTGCATGGAATGCATCTCTTGCTCAACTGTTCTGCGTGGCATGCATCTCTTGCTCAACTGTTCTGCCTGGCATGCATCTCTTGCTCAACTGTTCTGCGTGGCATGCATCTCTTGCTCAACTGTTCTGCCTGGCATGCATCTCTTGCTCTATTGTTCTGCCTGGCATACATCTCTTGCTCTATTGTTCTGTGTGGAATGCATCTCTTGCTCTATTGTTCTGTGTGGAATGCATCTCTTGCTCTATTGTTCTGTGTGGAATGCATCTCTTGCTCAACTGTCCTACCGGGGGGGGGGGGGGTCAATCACAAATGAATCGGCCATGTCAGATTTTATTGGGCAGTAGTCCAATGTACAAACACAGTAGTTTTACATACCACATTCCTTTCTGAAGCCAGAAATAGCAGGACCTGTCATCTATTTCTCCTGTGAGGTGTTCCACAACTATTACAGTAAGCAAACATAGAGATTCCATTAGTGGCACTGGACACTCACATATTCCCATATAGCACCAAACTACAAAGGTTTTAGAGCGCCTGAGTCCAAGGTGAGTTCTTGTGAATGCCTGTTGTCCATCATTCTGTCAACAGTTGCCATTTAACATTGTAGAAAGTCACTTTTCCATGGATTTTGTTCACATATTGGTTCTTTTTGATAGGTCGGTATGTCAACAACAAAAATGCTGAAAATGTGGTAGCAGTTATATTCTTAACCCAATTTTGTTCAAACCTGATCAGAAGTATTCTGATGAAATCTCAGTTGCAATTTCCATATAAAGAACTATACAGTCAAACCTGTGTTAGTGGTCACCTCTATTAACCCTTTCAACCCCACAGGCCTCTAAATAGGCTTATGAAAAGTGTAGATCCAGATGAGCCGGCTCGTGACGAGCCGTCTCATCAGGATCTGCACTTTTTTGCCAGTAATAATTATTACTATTTTTAGATAAAATTACCCATTTTGATAAATGAACTGGTCCAAAGGTAATTTTCTTATTAATTTATTGGTCTGAAAATATCACGCACCAGTCCATGTCAGTTATTTGGGGTTGAATGGGTTAAGCAGGAAACCTGTATTAAGCAGCCAGTTTCTAGATTCCCAAATTGCTATTTTATTATCTGTATGACCTCTATTAAACAGCCACTTTCTGTGATTCCCCTGACTGGCTGCTTAACACAGGTTTGACTGTAGATCATTGGGCCAAACTAAAAATAATTCTAGTAAACATTGTACCTACTCTATTTTTTTGATCCAATTGTAAACAGAATCAATTTGGTGACAAGTTCTATTTTTACGAAAGCTTGGTTTGTTTCAATAATTAGCCATTTCCCTCAATAAACACGTCAACTACAACAAATTAAAGACATTTCTTGTAAACTCTGTAGCAACTGTATTTTTGACCCATATTTATGCAATATTTTGTACAAACTTTGTCAAGGATCGTGACCTTTTCTGTCAATAAACTCAATCAAATTAAGGACAATCATTGTAAACACAGTAGTAGCATCTCTAGTTTTTACCCAATTTTGTTACATCAAGTTACATTTTCACGTTAGCTCAGTTAAATATTGTTGTTGTATACCGACAATTTCTTTTAGTAAAATTTAGTGGCTTTAGATACCCTTGTACCAAGTTAAAACTGTTTCCTACAACCATTGTACCAAGTTAAAACTGTTTCCTACAACCCTTGTACCAAGTTAAAACTGTTTCCTACAACCATTGTACCAAGTTAAAACTGTTTCCTACAATGCTTGTACCAAGTTAAAACTGTTTCCTACAACCCTTGTACCAAGTTAAAACTGTTTCCTACAACCATTGTACCAAGTTAAAACTGTTTCCTACAATCCTTGTACCATGTAAAACTGTTTCCTACAACCCTTGTACCAAGTTAAAACTGTTTCCTACAATGCTTGTACCAAGTTAAAACTGTTTCCTACAACCCTTGTACCAAGTTAAAACTGTTTCCTACAACCCTTGTACCAAGTTAAAACTGTTTCCTACAACGCTTGTACCAAGTTAAAACTGTTTCCTACAACCCTTGTATCAAGTTAAAACTGTTTCCTACAACCCCTGTATCAAGTTAAAACTGTTTCCTACATCCCTTGTATCAAGTTAAAACTGTTTCCTACAACCCTTGTATCAAGTTAAAACTGTTTCCTACATCCCTTGTATCAAGTTAAAACTGTTTCCTACAATCCTTGTACCATGTAAAACTGTTTCCTACAACCCTTGTATCAAGTTAAAACTGTTTCCTACAACCCTTGTATCAAGTTAAAACTGTTTCCTACAACCCTTGTATCAAGTTAAAACTGTTTCCTACATCCCTTGTATCAAGTTAAAACTGTTTCCTACAACCCTTGTATCAAGTTAAAACTGTTTCCTACATCCCTTGTATCAAGTTAAAACTGTTTCCTACAACCCTTGTACCAAGTTAAAACTGTTTCCTACAACGCTTGTACCAAGTTAAAACTGTTTCCTTCAACCCTTGTACCATGTTAAACAGTTTCCTACAACCCTTGTACCAAGTTAAAACTGTTTCCTACAACCCTTGTATCAAGTTAAAACTGTTTCCTACATCCCTTGTACCAAGTTAAAACTGTTTCCTACAACACTTGTACCAAGTTAAAACTGTTTCCTACAACCCTTGTACCAAGTTAAAACTGTTTCCTACAATCCTTGTACCAAGTTAAACAGTTTCCTACAACCCTTGTACCAAGTTAAAACTGTTTCCTACAATCCTTGTACCAAGTTAAAACTGTTTCCTACAATCCTTGTACCAAGTTAAAACTGTTTCCTACAACCCTTGTATCAAGTTAAAACTGTTTCCTACAACGCTTGTACCAAGTTAAAACTGTTTCCTACAACCCTTGTACCAAGTTAAACAGTTTCCTACAACCATTGTACCAAGTTAAAACTGTTTCCTACAATCCTTGTACCAAGTTAAAACTGTTTCCTTCAACCCTTGTACCAAGTTAAAACTGTTTCCTACAATGCTTGTACCAAGTTAAAACTGTTTCCTACAACACTTGTACGAAGTTAAAACTGTTTCCTACAACCATTGTACCAAGTTAAAACTGTTTCCTACAATCCTTGTACCAAGTTAAACAGTTTCCTACAACCATTGTACCAAGTTAAAACTGTTTCCTACAACCCTTGTACCAAGTTAAAACAGTTTCCTACAACCATTGTACCAAGTTAAAACTGTTTCCTACAATCCTTGTACCAAGTTAAAACTGTTTCCTACAACGCTTGTACCAAGTTAAAACTGTTTCCTACAAACCTTGTACCAAGTTAAAACTGTTTCCTACAATGCTTGTACCAAGTTAAAACTGTTTCCTACAATCCTTGTACCAAGTTAAACAGTTTCCTACAACCATTGTACCAAGTTAAAATTGTTTCCTACAATCCTTGTACCAAGTTAAAACTGTTTCCTACAACCCTTGTACCAAGTTAAAACAAGTTTCCTACAACCCTTGTACCAAGTTAAAACAAGTTTCCTACAACCCTTGTACCAAGTTAAAACAAGTTTCCTACAACCCTTGTACAAAGTTAAAACAGTTTCCTACAACCTGTGTACCAAGTTCAGTTTCCTACAACCTTTGTACCAAGTTAAACAGTTTCCCACAATCCTTGTGCCAAGTTAAACAGTTTCCCACAACCCTTGTGCCAAGTTAAACAGTTTCCCACAACCCTTGTGCCAAGTTAAACAGTTTCCCACAACCCTTGTGCCAAGTTAAACAGTTTCCAACAACCCTTGTGCCAAGTTAAGCAGTTTCCCACAACCCTTGTGCCAAGTTAAACAGTTTCCCATAACCCTTATACCAAGTTAAACAGTTTCCCACAACCCTTGTGCCAAGTTAAACAGTTTCCAACAACCCTTGTACCAAGTTAAACAGTTTCCAACAACCCTTGTGCCAAGTTAAACAGTTTCCAACAACCCTTGTGCCAAGTTAAACAGTTTCCAACAACCCTTGTACCAAGTTAAACAGTTTCCCATAACCCTTATACCAAGATAAACAGTTTGCCACAATGTATTGTTTACCTGGGTGGACTATAGATAAAAGGACATCTATGTGATGAAAGTTCTTTCATGTTGCATGTTCAATATATATAATTGATAGACATAAAAACATGTTGCCAAATTACAAAGTGTGTTGATTTCATGGGATGGAATTGTTAACATGCTGATAAGTGCTGGAGACGTTTATCTTTACATGTCTCCATTCATTTGCTAAATATGGAAGAGTTTAGGTGGATCTGTGACCAGATTAATCGGAAATTTAATAATGATGAAAGGTAGAATTCTATTGTTGTTTTTTGTTTCTGTGACATGTAATTAGTACAGGTGTCTTGTTTTGCATTAATTGCCCTTTCCACAATAGAGATATGAGCTTTATGCTGCTCTAACTTTGTGGTAAAATCTTTATCTCAACTAGCGATCAGAATATTGTGGTAAAATCTTTATCTCAACCAACCGATCAGAATATAGTATCAAGTTTCTATCAACCACGCATAACGTGCCTTCATCACTTGCTCCGCCCAGGGTTAGGTAGGGTTAGGGTCAAAACGCGTGGTTGATGTCATTATTCAGTTGGGTGGTTGAGAAAAAAGGCAAGACACATGGAAGCCCATGCACCTAGCATAGTCAATGTGTAAGAAGTCTACATTTTTACCCCACCTGGATAGAGGGATGTTTTCTGTTTGTTTAACAGCTGATGTATCAGTGTATGTGGTATTGGTAATGGGGTTAACCTGCAACCTGCCCAATAAATTGGGACGGAATGTGCAAACAACATAAATCGAGATCAGTATTCTAATCAGGATCTGTGTTGTGTGCTATTCAGTCAAGTGATTTAGCTCCGCTATCCGAATAGGAAACAGCATAGAGCCTGATCAGACTACTGTCTGCATAAGTGACTTTAGTTTTGATTGGCTAAGGGTTAACACCACCTGTCATCAGCTGTTACAGAAACCAGGTAGTATGGATGTCTGCCACACACTTTTACAGACGGATCTGTAGTCCAGTGGTAGCACGCTGGACTGGTAATCCAGGGATCGCAGGTTCGATCCGCTGTCTGACCCTAATAAAATTAACAGTCTTTCAGATGGGACGTTAAACCGAGGTCTCGTGTCGGTGCTTTACACTGTGCATGTAAAAGAACCATAGGAGACTCTGGAATGGGTCTCTTTCTGTATCATTGCACTATCCTCCAATATCTAAAATGACTAATCTCTTCAGGAGGCGTCGCTCATATGGGCAACCGGTAGCGACGATAAATAAACGTAAAAAACAACAACTTTTCACAATAGGAAGGGTTAAGCTTAAGATAAACCGTATTTTCTGAGCTTGGATACTGAGACAATGTATATTGTTAACGTCCATAGACAGCCATCACTGTGAATATTATTGTCCGCTGTATGGAGGTTGCTATAGTCAAGAGATTCCCTTCCACGTTGAAACTGGGTGCCATGTAAAAGTTGATTTGGTTTAAACATATTTATTCGATAATAATGTACATTACATATACATTGTATACAAAACGAAAATGGATTAAATCGGAAGCTTAAAGCTTATTGAGATTTTCTCCATAAGTTTATTTGAACTTGACTTTCGGCTGGAGGCAGGGTATTGAGGGTTACAATGAAAGGTGACATGCAAATTAGGTATAAAGATGTCGTGATATAGAACAAAGAAAGGCTGTTGTATTTCCATGTTTGTTATATTGTAAATGAGATTAGTTGACAGTAAACTACTATGCAAACATTTTTTGTGGGAGTTTGAAATGTTAGTTTTATGTTGAAGTTTTGGTCCATAGTACTATGGCTAAGGTGTATATCTGTACTGGTTGGAGACCTTTTGGACTGGGGCAACCCAATTGTTCTGTCCACCTCACAAATTGCTTGATATTGCAGTAGCACACTCGATTTTTGGTCTCGATCAGTCTAGTCCAGTCTGTGTGAGCCATTGCGTTCTTTAGCACAGTAATTATAATAAAAAGATAAGCGCGCACTGTGTAGAGTAATATAAATTTTCTGGACACAAACCAATGAAATTCCATATCTATTTTTAGACACGCAACTAGTTATTTTAAGAAGCTCAGTAGCGGTTACTTCCCTTACACACTATGATCTCTAATCCACAATAATAATCACTGTAATACTATGCGTTTATTAGTGTACCAGTCAGTTGATGTTATTAAATCACTGTGGCCGTTTGAAGTTTATTGACAATTTAATGCCTCGAGGAAAAATCTGTCTCGGATTAATGTATGTCATCGGATTATCGGACAATAGCGGCAATTAACAAGGATCAGTCAAGCAGGTTGCATATAATCTGATTTTGTTAGTTAATTGAATAATTGACAGTCATGGGAAACTTCACAGTGATGCAATAAACATTCAAATATTGATAATGTCAAATGATACGATTTTCAAAGCACTTGCTCTACCAGGCTGGCAGGAAAACGTTGCTTGTCCAGCAGTCATTAGCACTGGTCTCCGGCGACCGGTTGCTTGTCCGGCAGTCATTAGCACTGGTCTCCGGCGACTGGTTGCTTGTCCGGCAGTCATTAGCACTGGTCTCGGGCGACCGGGCAATGAATTTGGTTATACTGACGTATACATAATTTTAACATTAGTGTCATTTGTACCTGAAAATTTGAAATTTCTTTAAAAAACCCTCTAAACTGAAAACCCCTGCACTTCTCCTAGTCCGGAGGCGGTTTAGTTTATAGGAGTTTCACCGTACCTGGTTTACCTGGTGAAGAAGTTTCTTTATCTTTGTTTCAATTCCAATAAGATTAATAGTACAGCAAGGCATGCTTGACTGTGGCATTACATTAAATAAACTGACAGTAAGTTTAATGTTAACATTAGTTAATACAGCAAGTCTGGTGTGATTCTGGTATTACATTAAATAAACAAGACAGTTAGTTTATACAAATTTATATTTAGCTCCACGCGAAACAAGTTCTTACAACTTGTAATAATCACTCTCGAGACATCATTCCTGATGGAATCCATCGCCACGAGGGAGAGAGAAGAGACAACATGGACATTAAATGCCTTGCCTCAGAGCACAATCGTAATGGCTCTAGTGGGTCTCGAACTCCGGACCTTTCACACCTAAAGCGAACATGCTAAACAGTATATTAATACAGCAGGTTTAAAAACTTTTTACTGCACAACAGTAGATGTCAATTATTCATTGTATCTTCATACTGCTGATAAGCATTAGGCACACTGTACTACAGCTGCGTTTACCATACGTGTCATTTCTGTTTTAGGTATTGTGGGAAATGCAATATTAAAGGATATGAGTGGTAGTGTGCAACAATGTCCACTGTAGAAAATGATTCTATGTATGGGATTGTATGGAGCCCGTATATGGACCACCTAGTATACTTGGGTATATGGAACACCTAGTATACCTGGGTATATGAACACCTAGTATTCTTGGGTACATGGAACACCTAGTATACCTGGGTACATGGAACACCTAGTATTCCTGGGTACATGGAACACCTAGTATACCTGGGTATATGGAACACCTAGTATACTTGGGTATATGGAACACCTAGTATACTTGGGTATATGGAACACCTAGTATACCTGGGTATATGGAACACCTAGTATACTTGGGTATATGGAACACCTAGTATACCTGGGTACATGGAACACCTAGTATACCTGGGTATATGGAACACCTAGTATACTTGGGTATATGGAACACCTAGTATACCTGGGTATATGGAACACCTAGTATACTTGGGTATATGGAACACCTAGTATACCTTGGTATATGGAACACCTAGTATACCTTGGTATATGGAACACCTAGTATACCTGGGTATATGGAACACCTAGTATACTTGGGTATATGGAACACCTAGTATACTTGAGTATATGGAACACCTAGTATACTTGGGTATATGGCACATCTAGTATACCTGGGTACATGGAACACCTAGTATACCTGGGTATATGGAACACCTAGTATACCTGGGTATATGGAACACCTAGTATACCTGGGTATATGGAACACCTAGTATACTTGGGTACATGGAACACCTGGGTATATGGAACACCTAGTATACTTGGGTATATGGAACACCTAGTATACCTGGGTACATGGAACACCTAGTATACTTGGGTATATGGAACACCTAGTATACCTGGGTATATGGAACACCTAGTATACCTGGGTATATGGAACACCTAGTATACCTGGGTACATGGAACACCTAGTATACCTGGGTATATGGAACACCTAGTATACCTGGGTACATGGAACACCTAGTATACCTGGGTATATGGAACACCTAGTATACTTGGGTATATGGAACACCTAGTATACCTGGGTACATGGAACACCTAGTATACCTGGGTATATGGAACACCTAGTATACCTGGGTATATGGAACACCTAGTATACATGGGTACATGGAACACCTAGTATACCTGGGTACATAGAACACCTAGTATACCTGGGTACATAGAACACCTAGTATACTTGGGTATATGGAACACCTAGTATACCTGGGTATATGGAACACCTAGTATACTTGGGTATATGGAACACCTAGTATACCTGGGTATATGGAACACCTAGTATACCTGGGTATATGGAACACCTAGTATACCTGGGTACATGGAACACCTAGTATACCTGGGTATATGGAACACCTAGTATACCTGGGTACATGGAACACCTAGTATACCTGGGTATATAGAACACCTAGTATACCTGGGTATATGGAACACCTAGTATACCTGGATATATAGAACACCTAGTATACCTGGGTATATGGAACACCTAGTATACCTGGATATATAGAACACCTAGTATACTTGGGTATATGGAACACCTAGTATACCGGGGTACATGGAACACCTAGTATACCTGGATATATAGAACACCTAGTATACTTGGGTATATGGAACACCTAGTATACCTGGGTACATGGAACACCTAGTATACCTGGGTATATGGAACACCTAGTATACTTGGGTATATGGAACACCTAGTATACTTGGGTATATGGAACACCTAGTATACCTGGGTATATGGAACACCTAGTATACCTGGGTATATGGAACACCTAGTATACCTGGGTATATGGAACACCTAGTATACCAGGGTATATGGAACACCTAGTATACCTGGGTACATGGAACACCTAGTATACCTGGGTATATGGAACACCTAGTATACCTGGGTATATGGAACACCTAGTATACCTGGGTACATGGAACACCTAGTATACTTGGGTATATGGAACACCTAGTATACTTGGGTATATGGAACACCTAGTATACTTGGGTACATGGAACACCTAGTATACCTGGGTATATGGGCTCCATATGTTCCCATGCATTTTCTGCAATTGTTATCATCTTTTGTCCCTTCACTGCGGAGATATTGTTGGCGCTGTAGAATAAAAATACAGTCAGTATCTTCATTGGTTTAATGAGTTGGATGCAAATAACCTTTTTAACCTGTCACTTTAACAGAAATGTAAAACACTTTATTTATTATATATATTCCATAGTCTGGTGAAACTTACTGTATGATAAATTGCATGCTGTATATGTTATAGTATGTTGTATTGATATCTTCCTGGACTTTATTGATAAATTCTATTTGTTCAATGATTAAATCACAATATTTTCATTCTTGCAATTCGATAAGAATATAATCTTTGATCTCTTCCTTGTTTCATTGAACATGTGTATTTGTACTTCACTAACAACGGTAAAGTAAGTCTCATCCAGTGTACTGTCCAATACTATTGTACTGCATTTCTCCACCAAACCATGCCCACACGTGCCCTCTTCCCTAGACAGATGCCCACCTCCCCCGACACATGCCCACCTCCCCTGTCACATGCCCACCTCCCCCGACACATGCCCACCTCCCCTGACACATGTCCACTTCCCCTGACACATGCCCACCTCCCCTGACACATGCCCACCTCCCCTGACACATGCCCACCTCCCCTGACACATGCCCACCTCCCCTGACACATGCCCACCTCCCCTGACAAATGCCCACTTCCCCTGACACATGCCCACCTCCCCTGACACATGCCCACCTCCCCTGACACATGCCCACCTCCCCTGACACATGCCCACCTCCCTGACACATGCCCACCCCCCCACCCATTCCACACACACATACCTTCCTCCCCCACACATACCTTCTCCCCCACAACACCTGGACACCTGCTCATCATGCTTCCCCACACACCACACACATGCCTTCCTGCATCCTTCCTCCCCCACACATACCTTCCTCCCCCACACATACCTTCCTCCCCACACATGCCTTCCTCCCCCACACATACCTTCCTCCCCCACACCATACCTTCCCCCCCACACATACCTTCCTCCCCCACACATGCCCCCCCCACACACCCCCCCACCCCCCCCCCACACCCCCCCCACACACCCCCCCCCACACAACTTCCTTCCTCCCCACACACATCCACCCCATCCTTCCTCCCCCCCACACCTTCCCCCCACACATGCCTTCCTCCCCCACACATACCTGCCTCCCCACACATACCTTCTCCCCCACACATACCTTCCTCCCCCACCACACATAGCCCTCCCCACACCCTCCTCCACCATGCTCATCATGCTTACCCCCCCCCCACACAACCCCCCCCACACAACCCCCCCCAACACCCCCCCCACACCCCCCCACCCACCACACCACCCCCACACATACCTTCCTCCCCCACACATACCTTCCTCCCCCACACATACCTCCTCCCCCCCATACACCCCTGACACACCTCCTCCACCCATGCTCATCATGCCACCATCCCCCCCACACATACCTTCTCCCCACACATACCTTCCTCCCCCACACATACCTTCCTCCCCCACACATACCTTCCTCCCCCACACATACCTTCCCCCCACACATACCTTCTCCCCCCACACATACCCTCCGCCACCCATGCTCATCATGCTTCACCCCCCCACATACCTTCCTCCCCCACCACATACCTTCCTCCCCAAATACACCCTCCTCCCCCACACACACCCTCCTCACCCATGCTCATCATGCTTCACCCCCCACATACCTTCCTCCTCCACACATACCTTCCTCCCCCTACATACCTTCCTTCCACACATACCTTCTCCCCCACACACACCCTCCTCCCTCCACCCATGCTCATCATGCTTCACCCCCTCACATACCTTCCTCCCCCACATACACCCTCCTCCACCCATGCTCATCATGCTTCACCCCCCATATACCTTCCTCCCCCCACATACCCTCCTCCACCCATGCTCATCATGCTTCACCCCCCCCCCCACATACGCCCCCCATCCACCTACACATTGTTATAAGGAAGTCTCTACTTAGATGTCGACATTTGTCATTCACAAAGGATAAAATTGGACCACTACAAATCAACTTAAGTCACACCCGACCTAATTTCAAATCTCACAAAAAGCATGCAATAGCACATTTCATAATTATATTTACTGTTACCTCTTTGTATAGGTTTAACTTTAATGTTGAGGTACAATTCAATGCTTGGAATTTCTTTCTCATTTGTCATGTTGAAAATATGGTAAGTGGAAGTCGTGATAGCGCAGTGGATGCGTGTTCGCTTCAGATGTGAAAGGTCCGGAGTTCGAGCCCTGCTGGAGCCGTTACGATTGTGCCCTTAGGCAAGGCATTTAATTTCCACGTTGCCTCTTCTCTCTCCCCCATGGCGATGAATTCCATCAGGAACGAGGTCTCGAGAGTGATTAATATAAGTTGTAAGAACTTGTTTCGCAATCGAGCTAAAATAAATTTATATAAACTATGTTGAAAATATTGCATACCACCCCCTTAATGTTGATCATGTCTTTAATTCAGCATTTATCAATCAAAAAGCAGTCCTACAGCCTAACATTATTGTCAGGGTTTATTAATTAATAAATTCTAGCTAGTGTTTCTAGCTTGCAGGCAAACATTTTATTGATAACATACCCATCAGTTTAAGCATTTCAAAGTTCATCACAACCTTGCATTACAGGGGTACACAGTAGGTAATTCACAGGGTATTAATTGCATTATAATGCACAGTATTAAATTTCATTCTGTATTTATATAATTTATACCGGTATGTATTTATATATTCCCGGGTAGATTTTAATTTTAGATATGCACATTGTGTGGGTGTGGGTGTTTTCAGATATGTTACCAAAAAAATGGAATCCAAAATAATACTGAGATTCAAGTCGGCTATAAGGTTTGTGTAATAAATTATATTTAGAATGTTTTGAAAAGTTTAGATTGCACTTTTGCATTTTAGCCTTAAAAAATTTAGTGAGTATTTTCCATCAAGGGAAACAATACTCTTCGGTAGATACATGTCTAGACATTGCAGATCAGGAAGCATGTATGTATATATAATGATAGCATCTAGGATTATGTTAATTGATTGTGGATACACAAATATGAATGCATATCTGTTGTATTAACTTGAATAGCGTTCCCATCAAAAATTAATTGATGTCACCTAGCTATTGGGTATATATATGCTTAAATTGACCTTTCTGCAAACGCTACTTAGGCACGCCCCCCATAGTTACAGGTGCTCGCTGTAACCACGCGAGACAAGCTATCTAACAAAATGGCGTCTAACGCAGACCTGCATCGAGTTGATCTAGATAAAATTCCGTCGAATTTCTCGGTTTTATTTCACCCAGATAAGAATATCTCGTTGAAAGCAAGACAGCAAGGATTTAGGTTCTTTAGTGAAGGTTATTTCTCTAAAGTACAGATCTATTTAACTGATGAGGACGTGTTAAGTGTTCGTGGAAAATGCTTTCACAGTCAACGGAAGAGTGAACCACCACATCGTGTAAACTTTGACATCAAAAGAAATGAAATATGCTACGCATATTGCTCTTGTCAAGCAGGGTATGTATTTTGTATTTGACAATAGATCTAATTATTCCGTGACTTACTCGTTATACATGCACTGTATTGAAATCAAATTTTGTGTCTTGACCTACTTTCGAAAATATCCTGAAATTGCAAATGGCGACGCTCGTTTTTTTTTTTTTTTATCTACATGTATGAGGAATATTCCGACCAACATATTCATACTAATACAAGGTGTGACCAGGGATCATCTTGGTGTTCCATAATTGGAAGGACATACGGAGGAAAAGAAGAAAGAAAGAAGTAACTAGTCAGTAGGCCTACTAGTCACTTCCGCCAACGTCTGAAAATAGTTTTAGTATAGCGGTGTTGCTAAATCATTTATATTAATCATTATGATTACAACAAATAGCGTTTCTGAAAATACCAGTGCCCCCCCCGGTCGGGATTCGAACCAGGGATACCTGGATTGGTAGTCTAGCTATATATCAAATGTTTTTCAATAAATAACGAGAGCCTACACGGAGTGCTAAATAATTATACACATGTTTATAACTGTGTCTTCAAAGCAGATATAGCAGTTATAAAAAGTAACAGGGTGAGCAAAATGGGCAGTCTGACTGGGGCTCGAACCCGGGACCATTCACTTACAGGGCGAATGCTCTACCGACTGAGCTATCCGGCCGCCTACACAAGTTTCTCACCTATTAGTAATTATAACCTATAGACACTACTACATATGAATGGATACAACTCACTAACACTCCTCCCATTTTTTATATTTGGTCTCTTCATAAGATTGATAGTGATCCCATGTATAGTCTGATTGTATCGAAGTAACAAGTAAAAGTACAAATTGCATTTTGTTTGTTGATATATTTCAGACTGAGTGGTTCCTGCTCACATGTGATTGGTTTAGTAACAGCGGTACATCAGTGGCAACTGATGGGCTTTGCCAGTATCCCTGAAGAAGTTTCGTGTACGTCATTACCACAGGCGTGGCATGCTCCGTGAGGGCCGAAGATTGAACCAGAGCCTGTTTCTAGTATACGTTTCGTGAACCCGAAGATGGATCGAAAGCGTGTTCCAGTGCAGAACAAAATAACAGAATGCAGGTATTGTTTCATAGTTATTAACAGAATTTTAATGTTGCCATACATGATACTTGGATAATTCGGTCATACAAAATATATATTCAATAAATATAAAATTGTCTCATGCGCATATCAAGCTATTTTTTTCAGGGGATCAATCTCAATACCTTGACATTTCTGTACCGGTATTGTGCATTACAGTAAAACCTCAGCTTAAAACCACCTCAATAACATGACCACCTCAAAATAAAGACCACAATTTTCAGGTCAATTTCTACTGTTTTTGCACTTTATTTAACCTCAATATTAAGACCAACTCAATAATGAGACCAATTTTCAAGGGTCCCAAGGGTGGTCTTATTATTGAGGTTTTTTGCCAATTGGACCCCAGTCTCCCTCTGGATATGCGCATGGACCAAGCAGGCCTCGACAAATGTTTAATTTCTTACTCGTCCTACTGGGCGAGTGATGCCACTGTCCCACTCGTCCAGATTGGACTATCACTCGTCCCATGTATTTTAGGAAAATTAAAAATCGTCACAGAATTGCACTTTAATTTATTAATAAATACAATTATGTTGCAGCATAAACACATTAAAATATCCTCGGTGATTTCCCATTATGACGCCTGGTAATCATTCCGAAGAAAGTAAAACGGATATTATTTTATTTTGTTCCTTCGATTTGTATTGGATATTTAGCTGAAATTTTCACTCGTCCGACTGGGCAAGCGACTTGGAATTTCTACTAGTCCAGATCAAAAAGTCACTCGTAAATACGAGCGGACGAGTGGATTTGTCGAGCCCTGCCAAGTAAACAATAAGAATAAGACATTATGTTCTTTAGATACTAATTTTATTTTTATTGAATTACATTTCTAAAACATATTTTTGCAAACAATAATTCATCATCATAATTTAACAACAACAGCCCATACCATAACTATGTTTCACAACATTCATAACTATCATGTGTCTGACATGAAAGTCCTTTACATTTCAGAAAAATCCGTGTCAAAGAAGAAGATGTAACTTTTCTTCAATCAACGAGTGATTGTGCAATCAGCTACCTGGTGTCCAAACCACCATTGACTGTCAACACACATCTTGGAAATGTACCTGTTGGTAGTACACTTGCAACACAGGTATGTACAGTTAATTTTTAAGACTTTATACACAGTGGCATAAAATTGGTTAAAAATGAGCAGACATTCCAAATTTGATTTACACTAGACATATGAACAACTGGAAATCTATTAGTCATTATTTTAAATGACTTGATTCTTCTGATTACACGTTCAACATGTACGCGGTGTTTGGCGATTTTTCTTGTTGTAGCAACATCATTCTCACTCATTTGCATCCCACTGACAGCAAAAGGAGGGATGTTCAATTTTAAGTTCAATTCTTCCACACAAGATTCTATATTGAAACCCTTGTCGGCCATTAATCCATCTCCAGGCTTTAGATAATTACAGTCAATCAACTGGAGTAATTGTTCTTTTATTCCACATTGTTCAAACAGTTGTTTATCAGATATGGAACCACTGTATAGCATCGAGGAGAAAATAACCGATCCTCGGGGATCCACTATAACCAGGGATTTCAGGGTGTTGCTCGATTTATAGTCACTATAAGTTTGTGATTGTGCCTTCAGTGATGCGGGCTTCTGTATTTTTATTTCCGTACAATCTAAAATTGCGAAAGTGTTTGGAAAGTCTGATTTATATTCAGGTGGCATATTTTCCGCAATAATTTCTCTATCTGGCCAGATAGGTACTTCACCAAATCTCAGAAACATGAAGTTAATCCATGAATTGAATATCACCCCAGCCGTATGTTGAGATATGGAAAACCGAAGACCAAGGTCGACTAAATCAAAGTCATTTCTCAGTTTGCATAGTGTTATTAGCAACTGGTTTTTTAATGTGACACTTTTGATTTCTTTCAACTTTCCTTTTCCCACATACGTTAATGGTTCAACAGACTCGTCTGGTACCAGGAAAGTGTAAATATTCATGAATGCCTGCTTTGTAAATCCTGTATAATATTTAATGAGTTTTTCATCATTAATGATAAGTTCTAAGCAGAATGTTGGCACTGGTGCTTGTACTTTCTTGGGCCTTGAAACTTGTCGTGGCATGTCAATAAATTCCAATGTAGTCTTCGCAACTTTCTGCTGTAATGACTTGTTTTCGGCTACCAATACCATGACATCCATTGGATCAACCCCTGTAATGTAAAGAAATATGACTATGTATCAGGTACTAAAATGAATATCTGTTGTATTTGTAGGCAAAATTCTATGTGGAAGAGTGTCATCAACAGCCAGTAACATCAAATTGTGGTGACATCCGGTACCCAAAACCATCGGTAATTAATGTTACGGACATGAATTTCGTGCCAACTTTGACAATGGAGCAATGCTGCAAGTTGGAGGAAGCTACACGCGACCAAGCGGACTGTAGTATGTGGGCTCAGGAGAGGAAACACAGACTGACATCATCACAGTTTGGTCTTATTATGAAAAGGAAGAAAGTGACAGAGAAATTTATCGACATGTTGAAAAATTCTAAGCCTTTCACCGCTAAGGCCACTTCTTACGGAAGTGCAAATGAAAGAAAAGCATTAACTGAATACTGTGCGAAAAAGGGTTATCATGTACATAAGTGTGGGTTGATTGTGAACCCAAAGTTCTCATTCCTTGGAGCTTCCCCGGATTCAAAAGTTTGTGTTGGTGACGGACAAAGTGGGTTGGTTGAGGTTAAATGCCCGTTCAGTGCAAGAGACAAAACAATCATAGACGCTTGTGAAATTAGAGATTTCTGCCTTGCGCAAGTTGATGGTCAGGTTCTTTTGAAAAAGAACCACAACTACTTTTACCAGGTACAAGGTCAACTTCTTATAAGTGGTGCTGAATTTTGTGACTTTGTTGTGTACACAAAGAAAGATCTCTTCACACAAAGGATTACAACTGACACCGAGTTCTGTCAAAATATGGTGCAGTGTTTGTACAGGTTTTACTGTAAATATATAAAAGATTGATTAATATAAATGCTTACATGAACTCTCTGTTTGTGAAGCGATGTCATTTGGAGTTCTATCTTCTATAGGTGGTAACTGGTTTTCCTGGTTGCTCTCGTGACTGTTGTTCTCTGTTAATGGTCCACCATCTATCCTAGTCTCTGATTGTGTGCTGAAAAGGAAAACATGTTTGTTAATATTTCTAGATACATAAGTATAGGTCATGCTACTTTGTGCATGTGTTAACCCTTTCAACACCACATACCTCTAAATAGGCTTACAAAAAGTGTAGATCCAGATGAACCGGCTCGTGACGAGCCGTCTCATCAGGATCTGCACTTTTTGCCAGTGATATGACTATTTTTAGACATAAATACCCATTTTGATAAATGAACTTGTCCAAATGTGATTTATTGGTTTATGAATATCATGGACCAGTCCATGTGAGTTATTTGGTGTTGAATGGGTTAAGTTTGTATTTGTTAACAATAAATAATCATATGGCAATCTTCACGAAACTTTGCCAGAGTTTGTCTGACACCGGTCAGACAAATGATTAAAATGCACTTAAACTTTCAATATATTTTGTCTGACCGAAGGATTGTTGACCAGGCGGTCCTACGGATTTCGGGAAGACTCATATGGAAATAATTCATTTCTGTCAAACCTCAATAACAAGACCACCTTGAAGTTGAGACCCTTGAAAACTGGTGTGTGTCATTAAATTGTAGCATTGAGATTTAAAAAAACCCTGTTGAATCAATGGAATCAAACTCCTCATTATGATCTTAATTTAGAGGTGGTTGTTAAGTGAGGTTTTACTGTAATGTTAATACTAGGATAGTCAAAACATTTGGTTTTCAGTTACTTGCTTGTTTTAACCAGTTGGTTTTTTTTCCTACATGTACATTTCATTTCTGTGAAACTTTATTTGTCCGAAATTAATCTGGCAAAATAATGCAGCACACGAGCATGAACAAGTTATTCCATATTTCTTGTAGATATGAGTGGGTTATGCTTAGTGTGTGAATCATGCCTGGATCCAGCAATTGCATGTATTAGTGTATAAGTGCTTGTGAGTTCATGTGCATGCGTTTGTTTTAAATACTAATATATTTATAAATGTAATCTATTGATAATTAATAAAAATAAAAGTTAAATGAGTGACTGGTTCGTTTTAATTCCTGCACATTTTATTATGACAATAGTTAATAAAACAACATGAATGTCGGTTTTGGCTTATAGTGTTTGCATAAATATTGGTACTGACCCAAGTTCGATTCTCGGTCGTATAAATTATCTAGTCAAACTATACCAAAATCAAGCGGACATGTCTGGCAGGTGTCAACATACATATGACTGGCAATAAAATCATTTATACCTTGGTGGAGTGTGATACAGAAGTCGCCTTCTTTTCAATGGTAGAGCTCTCTGTGGCTTAGGTCGTGGTGTGTAAGGATCTGCCGGTTCTGGATCTGGGAATTCCTGAGTAGGCCACTGATGGTCGACGAAGTGCTGAAAAAATAACATTTATAAATCTAAACGTATGTCATACACTAAACTGGCAACATTACATCATTAAACCATGGAGAAAAGTACTGTTGATAGACTCTGACCTATGCATACTAGAACGTAAGAAGACTTCAACACTGGTACAGTATGGTGCTCTCTAATATTGGAAACCAGCAACATATTTAAGTTAATCATTGAGAAAAACTGCATTTTTCCGTCTTGAGAGACTCGACCCTATGCCTCCTAGAAGACTCGAACATTATTAGGCCCATAAACTGAACACCAGTACGTTCACTGAGCTAATATGGGAATCCCACAGCTCTGCACATGCATGGGTACTATTACTACTATCTGATCCCTAGTCCACCATCCACGACAATATGTATGAACCACATGTATAATTTTAATCACCATTATACTCACATATCTCTTGTGAACAGTAGATCTATAAATGCAGAATATATTTTTTGGAAATATTTTATTCTGTATAAATAAATTAATTTCAACTTACTTTTGTGCAAATATATCTGTTTGCATTAATTTTGGATGTATTTAGCTGGTCGTTTGGTCGTCCACACAGCTTGATCCACCTTAGACATTTTTCCAGATTTGTCTTAGGTTTCGGAAATGGCACGAATTTTACGTCACCTATCAATCGATCTAGATATCTACTATCACACAGCCCGTAACTACATCGTTTCACCATTATCAATGACAGACAGCATTAATTAATTGCAATTAATTTGTAATTTATTTCAGATCACGATCACTCGTTATCAGATTTGATTAAAATGTTACTAAATAACTCGTTTGTCTGACAACGATAAAACAATGACTCGGTAATCAATATTATAAATATGGGCACACATTTTATAACTGACCAATTAGCACAATCAGTGCTAAATTCCGATGTGCAATACTTTGATCTTGATAATTCAATATTCAACTTGTTTATTGCATAAAGCATATACATGCAGATAATAGCAGTATCGGGATATTTTATCAGTCGGCGATCTCTGTGATGTACCAGTAGTCGGGTAAGTTGTTGATTACTTTCCAATAAACAGTGTGACACGCTTAAATTTGATTGCTGTGTTTACCAGAACAGAATGACAGTATGAGGTCAGTTGGTGTTTTTATAGATGCATTGTTTTTAAAGCAGCTGTCTGGTATTTTGTGGTTCATATACACACTTTTAGATTTGTCCAAGGATTTTGAAATGGGTTGAATTTAACGTCGATCACCAGGATATCGACTAATTTTGTACTATAACTAACCCAGACACCAAAGCTACACATTTTCAACATCATCAAAACAATTTAAAACCCGTATTTTCGATCAAATTCACGCCTTTTCAAATTTGTCTACTCGTTACTAGTTTGTCTAATATGCATTGTTTGTCTAACAAAATGGCGGCGCTAAAGCGTTGCCGGGGGTGCGTGCGAATGGTGCGATGCGATTGGCTAACGTCAGCTGTCAATCAAAATCGGCAGAAAGGTCAATTGTGCTTGTGTTAAAGTGTTAAATATTGTTTCAAGGGAACAAACTAAGTATGTAACTTTCCTTGAAGTATATCAAGAGTGCTTTCCCCTTCATCAGATATTGTTCAAATGGAGTAGATTTACATGTATGTCTTATACAGTGTTGTACAGTTTATTTTTGTTGTACTTGTACCGGTAGAACTGCTAGCCAGAATGTTGTACTTGTACCGGTAGAACTGCTAGCCAGAATGTTGTACTTGTACCGGTAGAACTGCTAGCCAGAATGTTGTACTTGTACCGGTAGAACTGCTAGCCAGAATGTTGTACTTGTACCGGTAGAACTGCTAGCCAGAATGTTGTACTTGTACCGGTAGAACTGCTAGCCAGAATGTTGTACTTGTACCGGTAGAACTGCTAGCCAGAATGTTGTACTTGTACCGGTAGAACCGCTAGCCAGAATGTTGTACTTGTACCGGTAGAACTGCTAGCCAGAATGTTGTACCTGTAGAACTGCTAGCCAGAATGTTGTACTTGTACCGGTAGAACTGCTAGCCAGAATGTTGTACCTGTAGAACTGCTAGCCAGAATGTTGTACCTGTAGAACTGCTAGCCAGAATGTTGTACTTGTACTGGTAGAACTGCTAGCCAGAATGTTGTACCGGTAGAACTGCTAGCCAGAATGTTGTACCGGTAGAACTGCTAGCCAGAATGTTGTACTTGTACCGGTAGAACTGCTAGCCAGAATGTTGTACTTGTACTGGTAGAACTGCTAGCCAGAATGTTGTACCGGTAGAACTGCTAGCCAGAATGTTGTACTTGTACTGGTAGAACTGCTAACCAGAATGTTGTACCGGTAGAACTGCTAGCCAGAATGTTGTACTTGTACTGGTAGAACTGCTAGCCAGAATGTTGTACCTGTACTGGTAGAACTGCTAGCCAGAATGTTGTACCTGTACTGGTAGAACTGCTAGCCAGAATGTTGTACCTGTACCGGTAAAACTGCTAGCCAGAATGTTGTACCGGTAGAACTGCTAGCCATAATGTTGTACTTGTACCGGTAGAACTGCTAGCCAGAATGTTGTACCTGTACCGGTAGAACTGCTAGCCAGAATGTTGTACCTGTACTGGTTCATCTGCTAGCCAAGAGAGCCGCTAGCAACACACTGTCCATGCTATACCAGGAAGTTACCAGCACTGATGGATGAGTGCTTCACATACCGACTGGGATTTCAACCTTAGACCGTCGCTCACACGGCTCACAATTTAGCCACCACCAACAAACCGGCTTCAAGATTTCTAACAAAACTACCTAGTTTGGATGCTTGAATTGCTATAGCAGAAAGATTGGACAGTTGAGAATTTTGCAGGATTCCATTCCAATCTGCTAATGTACCACTAGTAATAAAAAATCCTCTTATCTTACATCATCCACAATTTGCACATATTTAACACTACTGTCCTGGAAAGATAAAGAAAATCGCTGGAAAATATGAGACAAGTCCACATAAGAAAAATTTAGGTGGGTCGTTTATGCCTACGATATACATCGGTCCTGACAACTGGCTTATATAAACTTATCTATCCAGGTAAATAATATGGAAACAGACGAATCTGTAGTCCAGTGGTAACACGCTGGACTTGTAATCCAGGGATCGCAGGTTCGATCCCCTGTCTGACCCTAATAAAATTAACAGTCTTTCAGATGGGACTTTAAACTGAGGTCTCGTGTCAGTGCTTTACACCGTGAATGTAAAACAACCAGAGGAGACTCTGGAATGGGTCTCTGTCTGTATCATTGCACTATCCTCCAAATATCTAAAATGACTAATCTCTTCAGGAGGCGTCGCTCATATGGGCAACCGGTAGCGACGATAAATAAACGTAAAACACACTGAATAATATGGACGAATGCATATGTTTACAAATATGAAATTAGCATTCGACACTGGTACCTCCAAAATGCTGTTGACTCTATCAATTAAAATCTCTAAACACTCAATCCATCTATTTTGACACACTACTACCCATCACAAGTTTGGTCTAAATTAGCATAAAAAGGACACTAAAGCTTTGCATGTACTCAATTTGCTGCAGAGATATGTCACAATCCCATTGAATAGTTCTAGAGTATTGAGATAAATCTGATACCATAAGTGTTGCTAATTTCGTCCTCCATGGTCGAGTGGTTTAGGTCGATGACTTGTATACCACTGTAACCTATCATAACTGATTGTCACGGGTTCGAGCCCCACTCAGACCGTGTCTCTTTATATGAAAAAGTTGGCAGTTTCTTACAGAGGTTGGTGCACCAAGTACTGGTTAGCCACTGGAGCCTGCCCAGGTAAGGTGTTGTTAGGCAACCGGTAGCGACGTTAAATAAACTTAAATTTAAATTTAAAAATTGCTAATTTGGATGTTTTTTTTTTGCAACTTTAGTTGTGAAATTCCTTGGTGTATGCTTACTCCAGCAACTGCAGCAAATCAGGATACACCAAGCTATTCATACTAAGTTCAACATGGGCTATATACCATCTGACTGAAAGGAATTTTTTAAAGTGTTTCTAATCAACAGAAGCAGTATTGCCTAGATAAACAGTTCACAAGTTTATAGTACTGCTATGAGTAGATCTTGTCTAAGCCAAGATGAAGTTATCTGCTTGCTACTGACATATGCTTGGGGTTATTCTGACAGATGTCTTTAGTGTTTGCTAGGAGGGACATTCAATATATTCGGTCACTGGTCTTGGGATATTTAAAATATTCATTGGGACAGGATTTTTGTTCAAAGTATTGCTCCCAAACAGATACATGCGTTTGAAGTCTTCTTTCTCGCCATGATATGATTCTTCAGAGTAGTCTCCCCTTGGTATACTGTTCAAACACTTTACCCTTTCAACATTACATATTTCTAAATAGGCTTACAAAAAGTGTAGATCCAGATGAGCCGGCTCGTCGAGTTTGATAAATGAACTGGTCCAAATGTCATTTTCTTATTAATGTATTGGTCTAAAAATATCATGCACCAGTCCATTGCAAGGAATGTGTATAACACGACCACTAGAATTGTTCGACCCTCACTGCAAGGAATGTGTACAACACGATCACTAGAATTGTTTGACCCACATTGCAAGGAATGTGCACAACACGACCACTAGAATTGTTCGACCCTCACTGCAAGGAATGTGTACAACACGATCACTAGAATTGTTTGACCCACATTGCAAGGAATGTGTACAACAAGACCACTAGAAGTGTTTGACCCTCATTGCAAGGAATGTGCACAACACGACCACTAGAAGTGTTTGACCCTCATTGCAAGGAATGTGTACAACACGACCACTAGAATTGTTTGACCCTCATTGCAAGGAATGTGTACAACAAGACCACTAGAATTGAAGAAAGTTCATAAAATCTTTGTGGCGCTTCTTGTGCTCTGCTATGACCGACCTAGCCTGCATTTTACCCTGTGCAGTGCTATGACTGACCTAGCCTGCGTTTTACCCTGTGCAGTGCTATGATGACCTAGCCTGCGTTTTACCCTGTGCAGTGCTAAGATGACCTAGCCTGCGTTTTACCCTGTGCAGTGCTATGACTGACCTAGCCTGCGTTTTACCCTGTGCAGTGCTATGATGACCTAGCCTGCGTTTTACACTGTGCAGTGCTATGATGACCTAGCCTGCGTTTTACCCTGTGCAGTGCTATGATGCTAGCCTGCATTTTACCCTGTGCAGTGCTATGACTGACCTAGCCAGCATTTTACCCTGTGCAGTGCTATGATGACCTAGCCTGCGTTTTACCCTGTGCAGTGCTATGATGACCTAGTCTGCATTTTACCCTGTGCAGTGCTATGACTGACCTAGCCAGCGTTTTACCCTGTGCAGTGCTATGACTGACCTAGCCTGCGTTTTACCCTGCGCAGTGCTATGACTGACTTAGCCTGCGTTTTACCCTGTGCAGTGCTATGATGACCTAGCCTGCGTTTTACCCTGTGCAGTGCTATGACTGACCTAGCCTGCGTTTACCCTGTGCAGTGCTATGACTGACTTAGCCAGCATTTTACCCCGTGCAGTGCTATGATGACCTAGCCTGCATTTTACCCTGTGCAGTGCTATGACTGACCTAGCCTGTGTTTTACCCTGTGCAGTGCTATGACTGACCTAGCCTGTGTTTTACCCTGTGCAGTGCTATGATGACCTAGCCTGTGTTTTACCCTGTGCAGTGCTATGATGACCTAGCCTGTGTTTTACCCTGTGCAGTGCTATGATGACCTAGCCTGCGTTTTACCCTGTGCAGTGCTATGATGACCTAGCCTGTGTTTTACCCTGTGCAGTTATTTTCTTGGGAGGCTATGCTGACCCCCTGTTAATTTATTAACCCAAAGAAAATCTTTCTTACTGTCGGGGTAGAACGTAATCACGTATATTACACTATTCAGAATAAATGTCTTTTGACAATAACGGCAAAGAAACTTGTCCCTTAACTCTTTGCCTGCTGAGTAAATAAACTCACATTAGCAAACAACATAGATATAGATCAGCCGCAGCATAGCACCGCATCTGATCAGGATCTAAGTTGTTTGCTATTCAGCCATGTGTTTTAGCTCCACTATCCAAATAGTAAACAGCATAGAGACTGATCAGACAGCACGTTTTATTCCATCGAATCTATCTGGCTGTATGCTGTTTGCCAAAGTGATTTTATCTGCCGCTAGCGTGCAAAGGGTTAATGTAAGCTCTTATTTCTAATTTTTCTTCAGGTTTCATTTTGACTGTAAATGAGTGTATAATTCTAAAGTGAATATCTTGATTAACCCATTTGATTCTGGATACCGTTCAAACAGTATTTGCAAAGAACATAGAGCCAGGTCAGTTGCCATGGAACGTGCCGTCTGATCAGGCTCAATGCTGTTTGCTGTTCAGACAATCTTGCTAAGACACTTGGCTATGTAGCAAACAACAGATCCTGATCAGCATGCAGCGTCACGCTGCAGCTGATCTGGATCTATGTAAGACTATGTTGTTTGCAAACGCCTTTAAATGTATCCAGAATGAAATGGGTTAATTATAATCAGATTAAATAGAGACATCGCAGGTGTATTGAATATAAACGTCCCCATACAATTGCACATAGTTTTTCATGTTCTTACAAAACACTGTATCTATGGAAGGGCATTAGTGACAGCATTTATTGAATGCCCCTCGTATTAAGTAGTTCATACCTGATGTGTAAATGAACTCCTACCATTTATTAATACCTTCACTACTTTAAATGAGCATTAGCTCCTGAAGCTATGGCAGAATTTTAAGTTTATGAAACATGCTCCAAATCATCCTCATGTGTGTAGGGTTTTCTTCAAATTAAGTCATGTCATAAAAATGATGTCATTACATCAAATTTATGCCATAGATATTAGGTCACTATGTCAAGGGGCGTAGCCTGGGCTTGATATATGTGTAAGCACCATTAGGACATAGGGTAATGGGGTATCTCCCCCTGAAGATTGTGAAAGTCTATGTTGCCGCAGCTACACTTTAAGAAAATAAGGATTTTTTTATTTCTGAAAATCTTCTTTTATCAATTGAAAAGTAATGAAATACCTGGCCCGTAGCCACACTGAGGCACACTGACGTAGCAGTTAAAATTTCAAAAAAAAAAAAAAAACCCCATAACTATCACTTTGTTGTATAAAATGTTGACTGCTAGAGAGCTGAAGGTCAGTACATAGCTATATCGCTTCTATACCTCAACAATGTTAAGCGGAAACATGTCCCCGGACCCCCCCCTAAATTGCCTTGGTTGAAATTTGCCTCTGGCTACCATACTGAATACCAACTTATTTTCATATTTGATCGGTTCGCTGAACATTATGCACATCCAACCCCTTCTTTTTTCATATTTTCAATTTTTTAAGAAAATATGTAGACACTTGACGACAATGCTTATGGAAAGCTACGCCACTGACATGGTGTTACTGAACACCTTGAGATTGCATCCCATGAAGGAATGACCTAAACAGTTTGTTTACATTAGGTCTAGACTAAGATAGGTACGTCATCTTTCATAATACTAGTGGCAACATGATGATATTATGTGTGTTTTACATTTATATATCGTTGCTACATGTTGCAAAAAAACCCCATCCAAATTAGCAATTTTTAAATTTAAATTTAAGTTTATTTAACGTCGCTACCGGTTGCCTAACAACACCTTACCTGGGCAGGCTCCAGTGGCTAACCAGTACTTGGTGCACCAACCTCTGTAAGAAACTGCCAACTTTTTCATAAAAAGAGACACGGTCTGAGTGGGGCTCGAACCCGTGACAATCAGTTATGATAGGTTACAGTGGTATACAAGTCATCGACCTAAACCACTCGACCATGGAGGACGAAATTAGCAACACTTATGGTATCAGATTTATCTCAATACTCTAGAACTATTCAATGGGATTGTGACATATCTCTGCAGCAAATTGAGTACATGCAAAGCTTTAGTGTCCTTTTTATGCTAATTTAGACCAAACTTGTGATGGGTAGTAGTGTGTCAAAATAGATGGATTGAGTGTTTAGAGATTTTAATTGATAGAGTCAACAGCATTTTGGAGGTACTAGTGTCGAATGCTAATTTCATATTTGTAAACATATGCATTCGTCCATATTATTCAGTGTGTTTTACGTTTATTTATCGTTGCTACATGTTGCCCATATGAGCAACGCCTCCTGAAGAGATTAGTCATTTTAGATTTTTGGAGGATAGTGCAATGATACAGATAGAGACTCCGCCTCTGTGGTCGAGTGGTTAAGGTCGCTGACATGTATACCACTGTAACCTATCATCACTGATGGTCATGGGTTCGAGCCCCGCTCAGACCGTGTCTCATTTATATGAAAAAGTTGGCAGTTTCTTACAGAGGTTGGTGTACCTAAGTATAGGTTAACCGTTGGAGCCTGCCCAGGAAAGGTGTTGTTAGGTAAACTGCCCGCCGGCGATATAGCCCAAAATGGTGCTGATGCAGGCGTAAAACCCGAAATATAACATAACAGACAGAGACCCATTCCAGGGTCTTCTCTGGTTCTTTTACGTGCATGGTGTAAAGCACCGACACGAGACCTCGGTTTAATGTCCCATCTGAAAGACTGTTAATTTTATTAGGGTCAGACGGGGGATCGCACTGAAGATATTAATCTTGACCTGAATGATTTAAACATCCTATCAAATTTAGAACAGCAGGATGGTTCTTCAGTAACAGACCAAACTGTCACTTCCTGTGATGCAAATGGGCAGAATTGTACAGCATTTAACCCATTCAACCCCAAGTAACTGACATGGACTGGTCCATGATATTTTCAAACCAATATATTAATAAGAAAATTACCTTTGGACCAGTTCATTTATCAAAATGGGTAATTTTATCTAAAAATAGTAATAATTATTACTGGCAAAAAAGTGCAGATCCTGATGAGACGGCTCATCATGAGCCAGTTCATCTGGATCTACACTTTTCATAAGCCTATTTAGAGGCCTGTGGGGTTGAAAGGGTTAATAGGTGACTATGATGCAAAGGCAAGTGAAGAACCACTTTTTAATATCAAATGGCCTTCATGAGCAGCCCAGGTTCAAGATGGCCATGTTGTTCATTGCAAGTTGTGTGCTGTATATGCATGTTCTTAGAGATTATACTATAAATTAAATAAACTAAAGAATAATTGATCGATACCTGATCTGGTAGAAACGAAATAACTATGCTGGTGAAACACCAGCTAACTTGCATCATCAAGAACCATTTAATTGATTGATACCTGATCTGGTAGAAAAGACATAACTATGCTGGTGAAACATCAGCTAACTTGCATCATCAAGAACCATTTAATTACCTAAATCAAGTTTAGGTATATAGTATGCATAATCAACTGTTTGTATAATGAAGTATGAAGTCAATTATTTGCCTGATTTCAACCCTAGCTATTTTGCATGAGCCATATCAGAAACATTACCATATTAATCAGTTCTCATTGGTATAGGCAGAGATACGCATGCCTGTTTGCAATTATGTGCAATTATGTATCAACTTCAGTTATATGCCTGGCTCACAAGACAAGTTGGAGAAGAGTTTCCACACTGTTAAACATTTCTGTTTCTCACAAGTTGTGTCCACTGCTTGCAAGTTAGGTTTGAGAAGAGTTTCCACACTGTTTCACTTTTGCATGTTTCTGTTTCTCACAAGTTGTGTGTCTGCTTGCAAGATAAGTTTGAGAATAGTTTCCACACTGTTAAACATTTCTGTTTCTCACAAGTTCAGGCGCGTAGCTGGGCGTACACACGTACGCATGTGCGTACGTAAATTTTGACAGGTCGGAAAAATGAAAATGCAAAAAATGCAATAAAAAATGAAGCCTAAGGGGGGTGAGGGGTCAAATGTTTATTATCTTCAACAGTTATAACATATATCTACAATTATGTGACACGACTGTTCGATATCTAGAGCCGTCCAAAAGCAACACGTGGTTACGGTACTCGAAGTCTGCCGGAGGAGTATACTGCGCCCCCTGTCACATTTTCGCACATGTAGAGAAGAAAGCCTTCGTATCGGTAGCAGCGACCGACCCCAGCAACCTCGGCAAAATGATTGCTAACCACGGAAAGAGTGATATGCATATCAGCTCTACGGAGGCTGCGTAAAACTTCAAATATGTAATGACGAGTGACAAAAAGGATATCATGAATTCAATCTCCACATCATACAACACGCTAGTGGAAAAAAATCGCAAAATTCTCAAAGCTATTGTAGACACGATCGTACTGTGTGGAAAGCAAAACGTTGCCTTACGAGGTCACGACGACAAAGATAGCAACTTCATAGCTTTACTAGAGTATCAATCGAAATATAACACAGTCCTACGTGATCACTTGGAAACTGGGGACCCAAAAACCAAATATACTTCACCCGAAATCCAGAACGAACTGATCGATATCTGTGGTGAACAAATCAAATCATCTATTGTAAAAAAGTGTAACAGTGCCCCATTCTTTGGCTTCATAGCAGACGAGGCCACCGACTCTTCCACAATTGAGCAGATGGCTCTGTTTGCGATATTTCGACTACGATACACTAGCCGTACGTGAAGATTTCATTACGTTCGCCGAATGCGACGCCACGACTGGTGAATCACTTTCCGATGCATTTCTGAAGAACTTGAGACTTGCAGGCGTAGACGTAGATAAAATGAGGGGCCAGGGATATGATGGCGCTTCGAACATGTCCGGGAAGTTCCGTGGGGTACAAGCACGAATTAGACAGTCGCTGCCCAAAGCGGTGTACACTCATTGCAAAGCTCATTGCTTAAATTTAGCTATAGTACATGCGTCGGAAGAGCCGTTGGCCAGGAATATGATGAACACAGTTCAAGAAATTGCGTTTTCCTTTAATTATTCCGCGAAACGACTATTGCGATACAAGGAAACGCTAGCGAATGATGCCGGAAGTAAAATTGCCATGGAGCATAGAACAAAATTACAATCCCTGTGCGAAACAAGATGGGCAGCAAGAGCGGACGCGCTGAACACCTTCCAGTCTTCATACATAACGGTCGTGGAGGCACTGGCTGACCTCTGTCTACACTATGGCGATAGCAAGGCCGGTGCATACAGAATAGCCATCATGCAGTTCGGGTTCATCGTGTGTCTTGTAGCTATAGAACATGTGCTCTCGGGATTAATGCCACTGTCCAAAATGTTACAAAACAAGTCATGTGACCTTATTGAAGCTGTCAAAGAAGCTAACGTCATCACTCGCCAAGTTACGGATGAGCGAAATGATCCAGCTGTGTGGGATGGCCTGTACGCAAAGGCTGTTGAAATGGCAGAGGCTGTTGATGTGCAACCATCACGACCTAGAGCCCCGAATAATCGGCGTCAGCAACATCGTCAAAATGCTCCGGCAGATACCGTTTCTGACTACTGGAAGAGAAACATGTACTTACCTTTCGTCGATCATTTGGTAACAGAACTATCTGATCGTCTTATTGAGGATGGCGACAGATTCAATGCCCAATTCCTGATACCAGGCGATATAGGTAATCTTACCGAGGATATCATTGCGTCCATATATAAAACATTTGAGGAGGATCTCCCCGCGGTTGATTTTGAAGACTTCAAACGGGAAGTGTCTCGCTGGAAAGTTAGGTGCGCTGGTGACACCGAAGTTCACGCCACCGTAGGTGACACGCTGGCACACACGCCTAGGGAGCTGTACCCCAACGTTTCAACATGTCTGCATATTTTGCTGGCGATGCCTGTTTCAACTGCCACCGCAGAAAGATCGTTCAGCAGCATGCGCCGCTTGAAAACGTACCTTCGGTCAACCATGACAACAGGCAGATTGTCGTGCCTAGGACTGATGAACATTCACAGGGACAAAGAGATAAACACTGACATGGTTATCAATGTCTTCGCTAGACGGAAGGAGCGGCGCCTTGCCTTTGTGTTTCGTGTCTAAGTAATAGTTAGAGCGCTGTACGTCAGTCTGTACGAAGAGATAATTCCCGAGATTTAGCGAGAGGATTATCGATCGTACAGGCTGAAAACAGTGCTCTAACTATTTTGTGTCACCCCCATGCCCGTACCATGTCTCTACTTGTAATAACACATCTTGGTTAAAGTCACTTGGTGTTGGTTTTCATTGTAAAAAAATCTCGCAAAACCCATTAATTTAAACTATTTCCAGCAGTATTTTGTGTACATATAAGTTGTGAAATACACTCTAAAACTCACCTACGGCTGTATAGCAAAAACTCCGGGGGAACATGCCCGGACCCCCCTAGCGCCGGTGCGTATCCACATTTTAGTCCCAGCTCGTGCCTGCAAGTTGTGTCCACTGCTTGCAAGATAGGTTTGAGAAGAGTTTCCACACTGTTAAATGTTTCTGTCTCTCACAAGTTATGTCTACTCCATTCTCTCTTAACCCATTCAACACCAAGTAACTCACATGGACTGGTCCATGATATTCATAAACCAAAATAATGAATCAGAAAATCACATTTGGACAAGTTCATTTATCAAAATGGGTAATTATGTCTAAAAATAGTCATATCACTGGCAAAAAGTGCAGATCTTGATGAGATGGCTCGTCACGAGCCGGCTCATCTGGATCTACACTTTTTGTAAGCCTATTTAGAGGTCTGTGGTGTTAAAAGGGTTAAAGCGATTGAAGAATTGTGAAATAACTTCACAAACATGTGCCGAGTACAAAAAGGTGCATCTGAAAGTTGTCACATTTGTATCGGGGACAGGGGTGAGAGAAGAAACATCCAGGGTGTTGTGTTTTAATCATCTTCAGTGATAGCTACAGTTTCAGTAGCATATCAATCATTTGTATGACATTGTACTGTAATGGTTTTCGGGGCCTTGTCACATAACCGAGGGGAAGTAAGTTCATATTGTGATATCCTTAGACACAGATTCATTACTGCCTCTCTAAATTTTGGGATGAATTCCATAAGGAATGTGGTCTTGATAATATGTATAAATATATATGTAATTGTATGCCTTGTCACTCACTGTATGATACAAGTATATAGTCAATGTACATTGATGTATGTTTATAATGTTTTGCTCTCCGAATTTGGAGGAAATAAAAGTATCTATCGATTAAACTAATAGTGTAAGAACTTGTTTTTCTGCAATTGAACTAAAAAAATAAGTTTGTATAGATTATAATTAAATGTATTGACTTACAATATGTGAATATGTTGCACTGGTTAAACCGAAGTCTCTTCAAACTATGTGGGATTATAACTGATGATTATTTGCAAGTCACAGTGGGTAAGTTCTAAGTAAGTCACCGTGGGTGAGTTCTAAGTTCTAAGTAAGTCACCGTGGGCGAGTTCAAAGTTCTAAGTAAGTCACCGTGGGCGAGTTCAAAGTTCTAAGTAAGTCACCATGGGTGAGTTCAAAGTTCTAAGTAAGTCACCGTGGGCGAGTTCAAAGTTCTAAGTAAGTCACCATGGGTGAGTTCAAAGTTCTAAGTAAGTCACCGTGGGCGAGTTCAAAGTTCTAAGTAAGTCACCGTGGGCTAGTTCAAAGTTCTAAGTAAGTCATAAGTCACCGTGGGCGAGTTCAAAGTTCTAAGTAAGTCACCGTAGGCGAGTTCAAAGTTCTAAGTAAGTCACCGTGGGTGAGTTCTAAGTTCTAAGTAAGTCACCGTGGGTGAGTTCTAAGTTCTAAGTAAGTCACCGTGGGCGAGTTCTAAGTAAGTCACCGTGGGTAAGTTCTAAGTAAGTCACCGTGGGCGAGTTCTAAGTAAGTCACTGTGGGCGAGTTCAAAGTTCTAAGTAAGTCACCGTGGGCTAGTTCAAAGTTCTAAGTAAGTCATAAGTCACCGTGGGCGAGTTCTAAGTAAGTCACAGTGGGTAAGTTCTAAGTAAGTCACCGTGGGTGAGTTCAAAGTTCTAAGTAAGTCACCGTGGGCGAGTTCAAAGTTCTAAGTAAGTCACCGTGGGCGAGTTCAAAGTTCTAAGTAAGTCACCGTGGGTGAGCTACAAGTCGGGGAATGGACAAGTTACAAAATTCATCCAGTAAACCAAAATGTTAACTTTAGTATATACTTATTTTACTATCCAGTTGTGTCCGTCTCCGTGGTTGAGTGGTTACGATTGCTGACTTGTATACCACTGTATTGTTACGGGTCGAGCCCCACTCAAGCAGTGTCTCTTTTTATAAAAAAAGTTTGCAATTTCTTGCGGAAGCAATGCACCAAGTACTCAGGTTAACTGCTGGAACCTTCCCAGGAAAGGTGTTATTAGGTAAACTGCCCCACCGGCGATATAGCCCAAAATGGTGCTGATGAAGCCGTAAAATACAAACAAACAAACTATCCAGTTGTAGAATGTAAAAACAAAGATGAGAGATAACCTTAATTGTGACAGTGACATTATTACAGGAAGGAATTGAGAACATGGAAGGAACCTCCATGGACAAAAAGTCACTTTCCGATTACTTTTTCCAACCTATGACATGTCTGTATCTTCCATTCCTGTTGGTTTGTTACAGTCTGCACTAATGAAATTATGTTATAAGAGATGTGTTATTGATTGTTGCCTGTCGTCCGGAATCCCCAATCCCTGGGGACAATGTATTACAACAATTGTAGGATCGGTTTTGATGGCTTTCCTGGATGATTCAGTTAGGACAGTTAACCCATTCAACACCAAGTAACTGACATGGACTGGTCCATGATATATTTAGACCAATACATTAATAAGAAAATTACATTTTGATCAGTTCATTTATCAAAATGGGTACTTTTTTCCTAAAAATAGTAATATTACTTGCAAAAAGTGCAGATCCTGATGAGACGGCTCGTCACGAGCCGGCTCATCTGGATCTACACTTTTTTGTAAGCCTATTTAGAGGTCTGTGGTGTTGAAAGGGTTAAATACTGAATGTGAATACTTTGATATGTTTCACAGTTTCAATTTTGATTTTCTGTTTTAATTTCTTGAACAGACTTCTGCATATCTGATAGATTAGACCAACTAATCAGTAGTAGCTATTTCCATTATAAGTATATGCACATACATGTATTATCCTTGTACATTATACAATGCGTATTCATATGTGATTTTATAACCCTGTTCTGAGTCACCATTGATACAATGTTATATGTGTTTTATTATATGATGCTTTTACTGTTCATTATATGTATGAACCCAAGTTATTGAATAAAGTTGAAAGTTGAAATGCGAACACAGTCAACCCTGTCTTAAGCAGCCAGTCAACAGAATCTCGGAAAGTGACTGCTTAGCACAGGTGGCTGCTTAATAGAGGTCAAATGTATAATAAAACAACCTATTGGCAATCTGGAAACTGGCTGCTTAATACAGGTTGGCTGCTTAATAGAGGTGACCACTAACACAGGTTTTACTGTATGTGATAATTATTTAGTTTGCAAGCAATTAGTAAATCTATCTGGCTACTTTATTCACATTACGAAGATATATTTAAAATGTTGCTAATTGTCTGGCTGTAAGTCTAGTTAATTAATAGTTAGTGTAGACATGACTTTAGAAGTACTTACTGTTCATGTTTCAATTGAAACTATAATTTTAAGTTTCATTTTCTTTGATTGTTCAAAATTATACACAAAACAATGTCATACAGCTTGTAACACCTAAGTTTCTTTTAGCTTCATTATGAAACAAGTTTTTACGACATTAGATTAATTGCTCTCATGACCTCATTCCTGATTGGAATCCATCGCCACGACGGAGAGATAAGCGGCAAATGTGATTTTAAATGGGATACTACCACCTTGGTTCTGGCAGGGTTCGAGATCCCAACCCCTCGGTTACAAAGCGACCACTGTATCCACTATACCACGGTAGCTCCACACATTTTGTTGTTGTAGTCATGTCCCTGTTTTCATAGTTTTCTGTTTGAGGGTATTCACAGTACTGCAGACATTTGGAATGAGTTTGTCTGGTTCTGTAAGTTGGAATTTGTATGTAATGGACAGATATGGGGATTACTGACTTTAATACCCTATATTGGATATCATAAATTGTCTTCAGATACTTGGTGGTTTCTGATTTCGTGAATCTCTCTGTTCGGATTTGTGTGGGAAATAAATTGCTCGTAACGAATGCATAGAACCAATTCCAAATGTAAAATGTAATTTTGTTTCATTATTAAGTCAAAATTAAGATCTAGAATGTCATCCAATTTGCATTTACAGTAAAATTAATATACCATAAATGAAATGACAAATTAGCAGCATTTCATTTTTTGTTGTCTGTTGTGATGCCTGATGCTTATGCAAATTACCATAGTATTACTGTTAAATGCCCCAGGCTCTGAAATGTATAGGTACTTGAAAGTGGAAAATAATAGATATTTTATCTGCTTCAGGGGCAGTTATATCTGTTCAATCTGTAAATAAATCGCACATTTCTCTTCTCACATTATATTTAACTACATGTACCGGTACTCTTTTCATTTTGAAGACCTGGTTACGTTTTATGACATGTTGACTTGTCTGGTTTGTCTCTTCAGAGCCGTTCACAGTATTGTATTGAAACTATAAAGTAAAATTTCCTTATCAAAAGTTTTAAGATGTAATATTATGTCAAGTTCCATAACCCGGTCTGTCTCATAATGTAACAACAAATTATCCCCTTGTGTGTCAAGTGTTGTTGATGTCTTATCCCAAGTTTGTTTATGCAATGTATAATACATTTCTTGCACCAATTATCACATCACATTGATAACTTAGCCAATGGCAAATAGCAGTCAGTTATCTTTCTTGGCAGCCGCTAGGGGCGCCACTGTACCCGGTCCTGGAATTCTCGCAGAATAAACATCATTAACATGACATCGAAGTTCGGTCTTATGACAATACCACAGTTAAAATCGGAATTAAAGAAGAGAAATGCAAAGCAGACAGGAAGGAAAATGGATTTGGTTGAAAGGTATTAATTTTGCTTCAGATTTTAGCGTAATAAGCAATAAAGACCGAGAAATGCGGCGATCCTGTGAACCGTAAATACGGGTCAGGTCCGACAGTGCTAAGTTAATGCAATGGTCGATAAAACGATGATATGTAAAAAAATCCTTGTAGTTGACGTTAAAAATGGTCAAGAATATGTATTCCACCTGAATTGCAACACCTAACAGAATTAAAATTGTATAACCGGGAAAAATAAACAACTTTACGGCTAGCATACGCTATTATATACGATAACTGTGTCCATAAATACATAAATGTCGAAATGGCCGTGTGGTTAGAGCGTTGATCTGTGACACGGGAGACCCGGGTTCGAATCATATCCTAATTATGTTTTTTTGTTTTGTCTTTTTCAGAACAATCTAATTGATTATGACTGATTCCGAAATCAGTATTTCGCCCGTACTAACGCCTCTACGACGGTGTAATGACAATGAAGCAGGACTCTAGTTCTGCTCAATGCTACTCTTTTTCATTCTCAAGCTTTTCTTAAAAACTCAACAAGCGCTTAAACATACCATCGATGGTCTGTTGAACGTAATCATCAGCTCTGAAATGGACTGCAGTCGTCAAAGCGTAAAATCTTTATCTCAACCAGCCGATCAGAATATAGTATCAACCACGCATAAAGAACGCCATCATCACTTGCTCCGCCCAGGGTTAGGGTCAAAACGCGTGGTTGATGTCATTATTCGGTTGGGTGGTTGAGAAAAAAGGCTTACATCTTCGAAGGCTGCCAATCTTTGAAAGATTCGTCTATCCTTCTAATCGCGTTCACCCACTTGGAACGCCTATCATAATCTTTCGGAAACTCATGTCCTCCTCTTAAATGACACTGGGGTACACAGCAGCAGGTTGAAGGCATAATTATCTATTATTTTGTGTTATTATGTATGAGCGTGTTTACATGGTTTTCTAAGGAAAGTACGATAAAATCCGAATCACTCCAAATGTATCGGGACCGGGTCAGGTGGCGCCATCTAGTTAAGAACGACAACTGACTGCTATTTGCCATTGTTCATCAACAAGGTGTAATTTAACAAAATTATTCGCCTGCTCTTACCACTTAGGTTGTCTGAAAGTGACAGTTTTTCTGCCTCTAACTGCTCCATAGTTCATTGGTTAAAAGTATCATTCCGTTAGCATGATCAGATCTCAAATTTAAATTATTTGAAATATTAATTTAGTACAAATGTTCAATATATTTATCTTGTGTCACTGCACCAATGTCTGTTTCCATTACAAATGGGTTGTTGATTATCAGTCTTGGTCCACATACTGTAACATTAAGAATTTCTTAAAGCATCAGACCTCAAAATAGGCTTGCAAAAAGTGTAGATCCAGATGAGCCGACTCGTGATGGATCTGCACTTTTTGCCAGTAACATTACTATATTTAGACAAAATTACCAATTTTGCTAAACGAACTGGTCCGAATGTAATTTTCTTATTAATTTATTTGTCTAAAAATATCATGCACTATTCCATGTCAGTTACATGGTGTTGAATGTTAATCTAGTTTACAAAGAAATCAGATTATGCTTTCAATGGTGTGTTTTACGTTTATTTGTCGTTGCTACCGGTTGCCCATATGAGCGACGCCTCCTGAAGAGATTAATCATTTTAGATTTTTGGAGGATTCTCTGGTTCTTTTATGTGCACGGTGTACAACACCGACACGAGACCTCGGTTTAATGTCCATCTTAAAGTGGAAGTCGTGATAGCTCAGTGGATGCGCGTTCGCTTCAGGTGCGAAAGGTTCGGAGTTCGAGCCCCGCTTAAACCGTTACGATAGAGACAGAGACAGAGACCCATTCCAGAGCCACCTCTGGTTCTTTTATGCGCACGGTGTAAAGCAACAACACGAGACCTCGGTTTAACATCCCATCTGAAAGACTGTTAATTTTAGGTTCGATCCCTGGATTACCAGTCCAGCGTGATACCACTGGACTACAGATCCATCTGTAATATGTTTTCAATGTTGAAGCTCCTGATTATATATCTTATCTGCCATTCCACCATCAATTACCAGCGATTAGGGAAATGAAAAGAATGGGATAATTGAATTTACAAGTGGGTTCTGTATATGATGTTATCATGGTCTCAGTAAAGTCTACGATCATTCTGGAGTCAAGTCTCGCTGCATCATGTAATGATCCTCTATGGGGTTAGGACTACAGTGTTTGATGGGTCATGAGTTCAAGCCCTGAGCCAAGAACCAGCGTGGTGATTGCGTAGTCAAGGCACTTCAATCCACATTGCCTAGTTCCTCTCTCTACTGGCGATGAATTCCATCAGTAATGTACAACATTGTCTTGATTCAAAGCATTTAATGAGGTCTAATGATGTAGTTCTGTTTTATGGTTATTGATTTGTATATGATGATTTGGAATGCTTCTGTATAATATAAACTTATTTTCTTGTCATGTAGTGTACATATCACTAGATATGTTGAATATTCTGAAGCTATGTACAATATACTAGAGGACATAGAAAATGCACACTTCAGATAAGTGTGTTTTTACATGAAAAACAATAAGTATAAAATTATAAATACATAGTTTTAAACATTTTGGAATATTTTCAGTTGTTCAGTTTGTGTTTTGTAATAAATATGTGATATATCTTTGATGGAATCCTTTGTATTTCGTTTACATGTAATAATAATCATATAATGTAGGTGTGCGTTTTCTATGTCCTCTAGTATTGTACCATTTGAAATAAAAGACACAATAATAAAAAAAAAAATGTTTTGGGAATATTAGAAATCTAAAATTGTTTTTGTTTTCATTATATTGGAAGCCAAAAATGATTATTGAAAAATATTTTGTATTTGTAACATTGAAAGCCTAAAATGATGATTAGAAAATGTATTATTTTTGAAATATTGAAAACAGAAAATGATGATTGAAAATGGTTTTGTTTTGATTACGTGTACATTGAAAACCAAAAATCATGATTGGAAACGGTTTTATCAGTAGAGTGTTGCAGTCCTAGAATAGAAACACAGAGTATATATACATACATACAGTGGAATGAATGATTGACAAACTTCAAGCCTAGATCCTTGCAGAATTGTAAATACTTCCTTGAATTGAAGATAAATGGAGTCTTTGAAAGCTCTTGATAGAAAATAGATTTGCGGAATTGGGACAGAATTGGGACATTATGGACTGTGCATGCAGTCTGGTAGCTATTGAAAGGGAATATTGGTAGATTGATGAAATTAATCTTGGAATAGAAGGAACATTTTAACATACTTGCTCCGGAATTCATTAAAGCCTAATAACATGTTGAAGGAAATTGAAACTTGAAAGTTATTGATTGAAAGTTTTAAGATTAAGACATAGATTGTAGCTGATTATACCAGAAAGGACTTGTGGAATGGAGGGTTATTACAAGGAAATAGAGTTGTGGAATGGAGGGTTATTACAAGGAAATAGAGTTGTGGAATGGAGGGTTATTACAAGGAAATAGAGTTGTGGAATGGAGGGTTATTACAAGGAAATAGAGTTGTGGAATGGAGGGTTATTACAAGGAAATAGAGTTGTGGAATGGAGGGTTATTACAAGGAAATAGAGTTGTGGAATGGAGGGTTATTACAAGGAAATAGAATTGTGGAATTGAGGGTTATTACAAAGAAATATAGTTGTGGAATGGAGGGTTATTACAAAGATATAGAGTTGTGGAATGGAGGGTTATTACAAGGAAATAGAGTTGTGGAATGGAGGGTTATTACAAGGAAATAGAGTTGTAGAATGGAGGGTTATTACAAAGAAATAGAGTTGTGGAATGGAGGAGTTGTGGAATGGAGGGTTATTACAAAGAAATAGAGTTGTGGAATGGAGGGTTATTACAAAGAAATAGAGTTGTGCAATGGAGGGTTATTACAAAGAAATAGAGTTGTGGAATGGAGGGTTATTACAAAGAAATAAGAGTTGTGGAATGGAGGGTTATTACAAAGAAATAGAGTTGTGGAATGGAGGGTTATTACAAAGAAATAAGAGTTGTGGAATGGAGGGTTATTACAAAGAAATAGAGTTGTGCAATGGAGGGTTATTACAAAGAAATAGAGTTGTGCAATGGAGGGTTATTACAAAGAAATAGAGTTGTGCAATGGAGGGTTATTACAAAGAAATAGAGTTGTGCAATGGAGGGTTATTACAAAGAAATAGAGTTGTGCAATGGAGGGTTATTACAAAGAAATAGAGTTGTGCAATGGAGAGTTCATAATGGCAGTGTGTGCTCCTTTGAAAGAGACCCCATTTGTGTAATTTAGATTCTATGGACTGTAATATTCTTTATTATATATTATATAAATAAATTCTAAAAGGAAATAGAATTGTGAATATTTGACCTTAAACACACGAGGAATAGCGGTACAAATCTGACGGTCGACGCACTAAACACACAAGGAATAGCGGTACAAATCTGACGGTCGACGCACATCGTATTTGCCACATGCGAGGCCCTGCATGGTATACATCTAATACATGAGCACCACTTATATCTATTATGACCCACGTACATATCAGAGGTTATAAATTGCTGAAATTGAAGTTCTGTATTTTTATAGTACTTACAACTGGTATAAACAATTCAACTCCACTTATGGCCCAAATAAGGCTGGTTGCGCGGGTTAGGCAGCCAGTTCCTGCATTGCTGTACCACACATTCAGGCATCAGTTCCCTCTTATGCCAAGTACAGTCTCCTCTTCTAGCCGCTACTTTTCTCTCTATATATCTGACATCTTTCCATGCGCCACAATTATATAGCATTGCCCAAAACCTCCTGTATAGAAGCTTTCTCTCATGTGAATTTAGATTATGCGGTGGACGATTATTAGCAGGCCACCAAAGTTGTTTGTTCTGTTCATTTATTATGCAAGGGGAACACAAGCACAGTGGACACTCAGCAACACCTTCAGCATGCTGAGGCATAGGGGGAGGTACGTAAGCAGCCTCTGCAACGGGCATGGCGGTGGCTGTTTCTTCTATTTCCATCTCTACGTCCCAGTTCTTATTTTGCAAGAAAGTCAGCAATTCTTTTCTCTGCTCATCAGTTACATACATTGTTATTTTACTCAATGGCATCTTGTAGAAATCGGCAGAATATGTGTAATACTCGTATGTTCAAGAGATTATAATTATAATATTATACATGTACTCATAGCATTCACTGTGATTATTATGTAGCATCAATATCGGTAAACACACACTGACACAGAGAAATATTTAAAATATAACAGAAAACTTGCGAATAATACTGTAGATATATAATTAAATGAAGTATGAAGGTTACCATATAACGAACACATATAGTTTATTCATATAAATACATACATATTATATACATGCATACAAATTATCAGTCTCAGTGATTACGCTACGGCTGATGAGGCACCTACATAACATGTAATCTATGTCCCTGGGCTGATCTGGATTATGTAGTTTGAATACTCATAACTATCAATTTTCTTTACAATCAATAATATACGTTTACTTAAATTGTCAGGGCCTCATTTTGACTAATTCTCAGCTCACAGAGTGATCGTGCATATTAACCGTTAGAAAATACCTACATACGCCAAATTATATTGAATGTACTGCTACATTGTTGATACAAGCCACTAATCACATGGAACAGGTAGTAAAGTATAAATCTTTACAATTGGACGGGGTCAAACTGCAGGCCTTTAAATGAAAAATAATAGTCTCACACCCTTAGCAACCAGTGATGAATTCTTCTTTTGGCATCAATCATTCCATGAAGTCAATTAGGATGTGATAATAATAGTGGTGGAGTGTACCTGGGGTGGGGGAGTGTACCTGGGAGTGGGGGAGTGTACATTGGAGTGGGGGAGTGTACATGGGAGTGGGGGGTGTATATGGGAGTAGGGAGTGTACCTGGGAGTGGAGAGTGTACCTGGGAGTGGGGAGTGTACCTGGGAGTGGGGAGAGTGTACTGGAGTGGGGAGTGTACCTGGGAGTGGGAGAGTGTACACGTGAGTGGGGGAGTGTACCTGGGAGTGGAGGAGTGTACATGGGAGTGGGGGAGTGTACCTGGGAGTGGATAGTGTACATGGGAGTGGGGGAGTGTACTGGGAGTGGGAGAGTGTACCTTGGAGTGGGGGAGTGTACCTGGAGTGGGGAGTGTACCTGGGAGTGGGTGAGTGTACCTGGGAGTGGGGATGTACCTGGAGTGGGGGAGTGTACCTGGGAGTGGGGGAGTGTACCTGGGAGTGGGGGAGTGTACCTGGGAGTGGGGGAGTGTACCTGGGAGTGGGGGAGTGTACCTGGGAGTGGGGGAGTGTACCTGGGAGTGGGGAGTGTACCTGGGAGTGGGGGAGTGTACCTGGTAGTGGGGGAGCATACCTGGGAGTAGGGGAGTGTACCTGGTAGTGTATGAATCCCTAATCAAGTTTTCCAATATAATGGATACTCTCCCTTATTCTTAGATATATGGACTCCCACACTCCAGTATATGCAACCATTTTCTGCAGTGATGTACTGGCTATATTGCTTTCAATTTTCATTTGGTTCAATTTTCATTAGTTTAGTTTAAACAATATTGTATTCAAGAATGGTATATAACATTGGAATAGTTGCAACAGCACAGTTAGGATTGGCAAGAATGGGACATAACATAGGAATAGTTGCAACAGCACAGTTAGGATTGGCAAGAATGGTACATAAAATAGGAATAGTTGCAACAGCACAGATTGCTGAACTTCATTGAAGCAACACATATTGAATGCATAGTGGATTGATATAGACTAGAGGCACTTAAAAGTGTAAGACTGTTGCCTTGGATAATAAACGAGCACAATTACTGAGACTAAGAGTGAGCCTGTAGTGATCAGTAATATAGAATGACAAAAATGGCGTTTGCTCGGGTTGTGATGCAGGCAGTTAGAGCACACAAGGGGTAAGTTACACAGTCTCCTTTGTTACAGTACAATATTTAGTTATAGTAAGTTACAGTACAATATTTAGTTATAGTAAGTTACAGTACAATATTTAGTTATAGTAAGTTACAGTACAATATTTAGTTATAGTAAGTTACAGTACAATATTTAGTTATAGTAAGTTACAGTACAATATTTAGTTATAGTAAGTTACAGTACAATATTTAGTTATAGTAAGTTACAGTACAATATTTAGTTATAGTAAGTTACAGTACAATATTTAGTTATAGTAAGTTACAGTACAATATTTAGTTATAGTAAGTTACAGTACAATATTTAGTTATAGTAAGTTACAGTACAATATTTAGTTATAGTAAGTTAGTAAGTAAGTTAATGTTTTATTATCCAAAACGTCACCCATATTAAATTTTATAAGCTTCGAGAAATAAATCTGTTGTAACATTAACAGATAAAAAATAATAAATAATTATTACTGCCCAACCCTTCTTTATTGTCTAATGTTGTCTTATAGTGTATAGTGTTCTCATGTGTTTATACAATAAACATAGAATGTCCGCTTAGCGCAGTGGTTAGCGTGCTCGCTTCTCACCAATGCAATCCGGGTTCGATCCTCGGACCGGAAAGTATGTGAGGTGGTCGCCAGATCGGACAGGTGGGTTTTATCCGGTTTCCTCCCACATGAATGACCACATATACGCTTTCATCTGCACCAACGAGAGTGATTAATATAAGTTGTTAGAACTTGTTTCGCAATCATTGTAAAATAAATAAAGTTTAAACTAAACTAAAGAATTGGTACACTATCTATTTAACCCATAACCTGCTGAATAAATTGGACAGAATGTGCAAACAACATAGATCAAGATCACCTGCAGCGGTGGAACACCAGGATCTATGTTGTTTGCTATTCAGACAAGTGTTTTAGCTCCACTATTTGTATAGCAAACAGCCTCTAAGATCCTGGTCACCCAAACAAATTTGAATCTAGAACATATCTATTTTCAACATATATACCATTTTCGCTTGAAAATTGGTCTATTTTATACTCACTCGTGAATCGGTTGGATGACGTAATTGAAATTACTGGTACGTCATAAGTTACGTAATTCGACCAATTCATTAAATTGTCATAAATTACGTAATTCAACCGATTCAATTGTCATAAATTATGTAATGCGACCGATTCATTAAATTGTCATAAATTACGTAATTTGACTGATTCATTAAATTATCATATATTACGTAATTCGACCGATTCATTAAATTGTCATAGATTACGTAATTCGACCGATTCATTAAATTGTCATAAATTATGTAATTTGACCGATTCATTAAATTGTCATAAATTACATCATTTGACCGATTCATTAAATTGACATAAATTATATAATCCGACTGATTCATTAAATTGTCATAAATTACGTAATTCGACCGATTCATTAAATTGTCATAAATTACGTAATTCGACCGATTCAATTGTCGTAAATTATGTAATTTGACCGATTCATTAAATTGTCATAAATTATGTAATTCGACCAATTCATTAAATTGTCATAAATTACATAATTCGACCAATTCATTAAATTGTCATAAATTACGTAATTCGACCGATTCATTAAATTGACAAAAATTATGTAATTCTACTGAATCATTAAATTGTCTCATGTCTGATAGACATTTTCATAGTAACACAGGCGTATTAAAGTTGTCGAGAAATACGTAACTACACATGTGCACTAGCTCAGAGTGTATTTAGTTTATACCACACCCATTTGTGAGCACTGCCCATTCAATGAGATTAGGAGATAGAGGATAAGAACTATACAAGATTTCTTTCTTTCTAATCCATTTCAGTCTACTGCTGTTAAATTATATGTAAAATGTTCATTTCTTGATTACATGTAAAAATACTGAAATAAATAATGTTTAAGCTAATGAGATTCATGAAACAAAAATTGATCGAGCAGAAAGAAAGTTGAAATATTTCCCTGTGGCAATAAAACGTGTGTTCTGGCCAGTTGGAGTGCAAGCAAAAGTATCTATCAGTATGCACTTGTGTTTGATGAGGATTATTCCACAGTCTGTGGTCAGAATATGTCGTCAGAAACTGGGCTCTACTCTTAAATACAGTAGTTGTTGCTGTTGTCAGAATATGTCGTCAGAAACTGGGCTCTACTCTTAAAACAGTAGTTGTTGCTGTTGTCAGAATATGTCGTCAGAAACTGGGCTCTACTCTTAAAACAGTAGTTGTTGCTGTTGTCAGAATATGTCGTCAGAAACTGGGCTCTACTCTTAAAACAGTAGTTGTTGCTGTTGTCAGAATATGTCGTCAGAAACTGGGCTCTACTCTTAAAACAGTAGTTGTTGCTGTTGTCAGATCAAGTTTGTTTTAATTTTGCCTATTTACCTGACATGAGAATTGAAACCGTGAATTGTTGACTGGACCGCCTATTTCAGTTCTACATGTGCTTTGCAAGTTCTCTATTTTGGTGTCTGGTTTTATTTGTACAAGATCAGAATGATGGTGGAACAACAGCTGACCAGTGTTCAGATAAAGGTTATTATGCTACTTGAAACATTTTCAGAGAGCTTTTATACCTTTGAACATGATTGATACCAAGGTTAACATTCACTATTGTTGCCTGGTTCACAAGTTTGCATTTTTATGCCCCCCCCCCCCAAATTCTTCTTCGGGGGCATATAGTTTTCGCACTGTCTGCTGTCCAAGTCAATATTTCCAGTTTGGGCTATAACTTCTATGGCTATGGAGGGATTTCATAACTAATGAGTAACAAATGTTCGCCATATGGAGGTGGTGTATCGAACACATGACCTTGGACAGTAGCTTCATGGTCACACTTTTTAATGTGAAATATATCTGCAATATTTTCTGTCCGGGCTGTAACTTCTTCGGCTATGGAGTGATTTAAGAATTAATGTGCTACAAATGTTCCCCATATAGAGGTGATATATCATACACATGACCCAGGTCTGTAGTTTCAGGTCAAGGTCACACTTGGAGGTTAAGTGTGAAATATAGATTCCATATTTCTGGTTTTGGCTGTAACTACTTCAGCTATTGAGGGATTTCAAAACTAAGGTTGCACAAATGATTATCATATAGAGGTGAAATATCATACACATGACCCAGGTCTGTAGTTTCAAGGTCAAGGTCACAGTTTGTGCTTAATGTTTTATATCACCTCCCTTGGCAGATAAAGTCTGATTTATCCCGAAATGTATATTGGCCCTTTTATTTAGAATCCTTTTATTTAGAATCCTTTTATTTCAATTCCTTTTATTTAGAATCATTTATATATAGACTAGACCAATTTTTTCAAAATTCTGCATGCTAGAGGCAAATTGTAGTACAAGCAATTGGATGTCATATATAACCTAATTTGGGTATGCTGAATGCGATGCAGGTATTTACCAAGCTGAAATGTGTGTCCTTGACCTTGTAAAGGTCAATTCAAAATGGCAACCATTAAAATGCTTAAAGTAGCATTACATCGTAATAAAGGATGTTTTGGGTAAAATATAAATACTAATGTGTGTGTGTTTACAAAAATCGAAATAGTCGCTCAGAAACGATAAAATTCCAATAAATTTAAACCGTCGTATACGCGAATTTGTTTATCAACACACGAAATGCTAACATGCACAGCACGCATGCGCGAAACAACAGAGGATGTAGAAAACAACGTGTATATTTTGAACATGAAAGACTATCTATCTATCTTCCTCTAATGTCGAACCCCTCGCGGGGATGTAGAAATGTCCCTAAAAGACTTAGCTAACAGATGTATGCATCAATATATCGAGTAATTTAATTAAAAAGACAACGTGGGACAAATGGGGATGTAAACAAGTGCGGCCGATGCGTTCCGGTTGTAAACAAGTGCGTGACCGATCGACTCGGAAAGTCCTACTTTCGGTTTCGAGTTTGTTTTATCGCAAAAAAACACTGTTTACCAAATGAACATACGCATATAAAGTATAATGTTAGAATGTGTAGCAGCATTGCTACCCATATGTAATAATTGAATTTTTCAAATATCTTTTATTTCATACGATGTAATGCTGCTTTAATAACCACAAAAATAATTACTGTAGCCTAATATCTATTTGTATTTGGGTGCATAATTACTTGCAATACATCTAATTTACTGTAATCAATACTATGCAGCATATAGACATAAACATGTTGCCCCTCATATGGTTTAAGGTCAAGGTTAACACTGATATTAGCGATAAAAATGGTCAATATATAGTTAAATCTGTATGTACCGTTCTCGGTAGAACATACATGCTGAAAGTTCACATTTCTTGCTATCCTTTACTAGTAGGTTACTCAAATGTATTATTCAACACATTTAAATGTATGGCAACTCTAAAGCATACTATGTGTACCTTGTATGTGCTGTTATATGCAGTCTCTATTTATGCGTTGTCGGCCATTACAAAATGTTCATACATGGATCTTCACTCTGTTTACACACACACATCGAAGTACAGTTCATGTTTGCTTTTACAATGAAAGGTTCTGTACTGCTGCTTACTTGAACAATATATCATCTCTGTGCAGCTGGCTGGAATGGGACTTAACCCTTTCAACACCACAGGCCTCTAAATAGGCTTACTAAAAGTGTAGATCCAGATGAGCCGGCTCGTGACGAGCCGTCTCATCAGGATCTGCACTTTTTGCCAGTAATAATTATTACTAATATTAGATAAAATTACCCATTTTGATAAATGAACTGGTCCAAAGGTAATTTTCTTATAAATTTATTGATCTAAAAATATCATGCACCAGTCCATTTCAGTTACTTGGGGTTGAATGGGTTAATGACATCAGAATGGGCTGAAGACCATGTTCGGTCTGTTTCCATCTCATAATCACGGGATCCGGTAGAAATGGCACACTGCACTGAGCTGGTCGCCATATCATGCTTAGATGGAAGTACAGCGCATCTTGTGTTGGACACATTGCTTCTGGTGTTCCATTCTTGGAGAACTGTAAAACACGCGCTTCATTAACGCAATCAGTTTGTTGTATGTGGTACAGCCTGCACATAAATGCCTCTGCGGCCACCATAGTGTGTTCATTGATTTCCCCCACTCATAAATCATTTAGCATTGCACCATGCTGCATAAATACTTTCCATGATGACTGTTTGGTTTGGTATGGTTGGAGATGTATGATGTCGTATCACATCCAATCAAAGCGTGAAATGGCAGCAATGCTGTTAGAATCCTTTATTTAGAATCCTATGTTTTTATTGTTGGAACAACCAGTTATTGCTGTATGATAAATTTGATTTTTTGTGATTTTATCAAAATGTTCTTAACCCATTCAACACCAAGTAACTGACATGGACTGGTGCATCATATTTTCAGACCAATAAATTAATAAGGAAATTACATTTGGACCAATTCATTTATCAAAATAGGTAATTTTTGTCTACAAATAGTAATATTACTGGCAAAAAGTGCAGATCCTGTGACGAGCCGTCTCATCTGGATCTACACTTTTTATAAGCCTATTGAGAGGTCTGTGGTGTTGAAAGGGTTAATTAATTGATAGCAATGTTTTACAGTAGAGTATCCATTGTATATACATGTACTGTTGAATATCTGTCGGGATATAATAATTTAAAATGAGAAAAGGTGTGAATATTTATAACATGTGGTGCTAAGGAAACAATGATTAAAACAAAGGTAACCAAATGAAGAGGATCAATCTACTTTTAGGGAGTGTTCAGGGACAGTAATTGATTAATGTTTCAGGCTGTCCGATTAGCGCAGTGGTTAGCACGCTCGCTTCTCACCAATGCAACCCGGTTTCGATCCTAGGACCGGGAAGTATGTGAGATGGTACGGTGGTCGCCAGATCGGACAGGTGGGTTTTCTCCGGGTACTCTGGTTTCCTCCCACACGAATGACCACATTTACGCTTTCATCCACGCCAACGAGAGTGATTAATATAAGTTGTCAGAACTTGCTTCGCAATCGTTATGTTTCTCATTAAGAATCAAGATCTTAAATAGTTGAATGTACCAGGGAACAAACACAATTGTGTTTTATTAATAACACTGAGGTGGTTGCTGGGCTTGATGGATGGATCCCTTTCTTTGAGGATGTTGGAAGAACAGCAGGTGTGTATTGCATAGCATGTATAAAATACAGGAAATACAACTTTATTGTTTCATAAAACAGATATTAATTATCAATGTCCTTTGTTTGTTTCAGTTCAGAAGAACTTAGTGATCAGGAAATAGAGGTATGTTACAGTTGTTTCACGCAACTGTGGGGTTTCTTTGATTACAGCAATTTCATGTGACTTTTAAGTTACATCCATCCCAGTGGTAGTGAAAATATATTTTCCAGAGTTTACAAAATATTTCTCAGATCTCAAACTTAATACGAGGTATGGTGATTGGATGAATCAGAAATCTGGACTTGCCTGCAACCAATCAGAACACTTAAGCTTTTGTTTGAGATTTGAAAAAACATTTTGACGGCCACGCCAGGATTTGGTGACTGTTTCGAACACTGCATCTACCTGTAAGCAGCACATGATATCACATTATATTCAGAAACATCAGTCACACTCTATACAATCTAGAAACACCAGTCATCACACCCTATACAATCTATAAACACCAGTCACACCCTATACAATCTAGAAACACCAGTCACACCCTATACAATCTAGAAACACCAGTCACACCCTATACAACCTAGAAACACCAGTCACACCCTATACAACCTAGAAACACCAGTCACACCCTATACAACATAGAAACACCAGTCACACCCTATACAACCTAGAAACATCAGTCACACCCTATACAACCTAGAAACACCAGTCACACCCTATACAATCTAGAAACACCAGTCACACCCTATACAACCTAGAAACATCAGTCACACCCTATACAACCTAGAAACACCAGTCACACCCTATACAACCTAGAAACACCAGTCACACCCTATACAATCTAGAAACACCAGTCACACCCTATACAACCTAGAAACATCAGTCACACCCTATACAACCTAGAAACACCCTATACAACCTAGAAACATCAGTCACACCCTATACAACCTAGAAACATCAGTCACACCCTATACAACCTAGAAACATCAGTCACACCCTATACAACCTAGAAACATCAGTCACACCCTATACAACCTAGAAACACCAGTCACACCCTATACAACCTGGAAACACCAGTCACACCCTATACAACCTGGAAACACCAGTCATACCCTATACAACCTAGAAACATCAGTCACACCCTATACAACCTAGAAACATCAGTCACACCCTAAACCTGGAAACACCAGTCACACCCTATACAACCTAGAAACATCAGTCACACCCTATACAACCTAGAAACATCAGTCACACCCTATACAACCTAGAAACATCAGTCATACCCTATGCAACCTAGAAACATCAGTCACACCCTATACAACCTAGAAACATCAGTCACACCCTATACAACCTAGAAACATCAGTCACACCCTATACAACCTAGAAACATCAGTCACACCCTATACAACCTAGAAACATCAGTCACACCCTATACAACCTAGAAACACCAGTCACACCCTATGCAATCTAGAAACACCAGTCACACCCTATACAACCTAGAAACACCAGTCACACCCTATACAACCTAGAAACATCAGTCACACCCTATACAACCTAGAAACATCAGTCACACCCTATACAACCTGTCTTCTTTAAAGTTAATACAATGAAACACAAACTTCCAACTGCAACTCGTAGCGATGATAGGGTGAGCCAGCATAGGTGTTTGGTACAGTTGTCGCCAGATCAGATATGTTGGTTTTCTCCAGGTACTCCAGTTTCCTTTCGCACAAATGACCACATGTACGCTTTCATTCGGTACAACGAGAACGATTAATATAAATCGTTAAAGTTGGATTCGCAATCGTAAAATAAATAAAGATTAAAATGTGTATACCCTAGCTTAGTGTGATCCCACAGTCATGGCAAGCTTGCTATACTTTTATTTATAATTGTACCAGTAATTATATCATCCTATGTTAGCTCTTTTATTTTCTCTCTGCCATGAGTAGTAAATGGGGCCACTGTAATTAACCTTTCATTCCATTAGATTGAAGTCTTCATAAAATATTACCTTGTACTTAGACCATAGCCAAGTTTCAATGATAAGAAATTCTCTACAGTCTTCCATTATTGTCCATACTCTACTATAAGACGAAGTTTCAATGATAAGAAATTCTCTACAGTCTTCCATTATTGTCCATACTCTACTATAAGACGAGTTTTTACCACCAGATTATGGCCTCAATGTGGCTTCCTGTCTTATAAGTCAGTGCTAAAAAATAATAAAGACATAAAATATTGAACTAAAAATGTGTGTGTGGTATCCATAATTATGTTTTAGAAAAGAAAGCACTGAAAAAAATTTCAACTTGGTCTGATGTCCATTTTATCAATCCGTCTTATATGCGAATGCATGCCAAAACCCACAGATTTCTGGACCAAAATAGGGGTAGTCTTATAGGCGAGTGCATGCCAAAACCCACAGATTTTAGGGGTCAGGGTCGTCTTATAGGCGAGTATGGACTGTACTCTCGTACTGTAAACTAGTTTATATTGCATGGCAACACTTAAAATCACCCTTCTGTTTAAAGAAGCATTCGGTATAACCATATCAGGATTTGCATATGTTTTGTTCATGGATTTGCCTTAAAATTAGTAGTCTTTTTTTAACGGAAAAACAGTGTTTCCATTTGAAAACCGTAGCATATATATTAATGATTTACATGAATGTTTATGTCCCTTCTCGTTATTTCTGACGTTGTTTAAAAATTATGTGCGCATAGTTCTTCCTGATTTTGTTGTGGGTAAAAATAAAATAGCAGATTTGACATTGAGAACGACATAACAATAGTCCCAGTATTATTTATACAAGTACTTTGTTGCACATACTAAATAATATAATACATAACATGTAAAATACAAGTACATAGTATGTATATATAATAATATGGCATTTATAGGAGATTTATGTGGCTTATTTTATACTACAGACGAATCTGTAGTCCAGTTGTTAACACGCTGGACTGGTAATCCAGGGATTGCAGGTTCGATCGCCTGTCTGACACTAATAAAATTAACAGTCTTTCAATTGGGACTTTAAACTGAGTGATCGTGTCGGTGAGTCTCTGTCTGTATCATTGCACTATCCTCCAAAAATCTAATATAACTAATCTCTTCAGAAGGCGTCGCTCATATGGGCAAATGTAAAAACACACACTCATTTCATACTGCAATAAATTACAAGTTATTTTCCTAGTTTCCTACCATTTCTGTGACTTCAGTTATTGTGAAGAAACTTACATTATTGAAAATGCTTCCTTTCTGTTTTATTACATTTTCTTGCAAATGTCTATTCAGATATTGGTTTGCTGTAATTTCTTCTGTACCTCAGTAAAACTGCCATGTAATAATAGCAAGTACATCATTATACATTGTTGATCTATTGTTTCACAACACGCATGCCAGGCTGTAAGATTTATGCTTCGGCTGCATGCTACTGCAATCATTATACAATGCCATTGAGCAATTGTTTACTGTCCCATAATTGTTTCCTGCCCTCTACAAATATATCTAAGATTAGTTTAGATTCAGAAAGCAATTGTTTACTGCCCTCTACAAACATATCTAAGGTTAGTTTAGACTCAAAAAGCAATTGTTTACTGCCCTCTACAAATATATCTAAGGTTAGTTAATATTCAGAAAGCAATTGTTTACTGCCCTCTACAAATATATCTAAGGTTAGTTAATATTCAGAAAGCAATTATTTACTGCCCTCTACAAATATATCTAAGGTTAGTTTAGATTCAAAAAGCAATTGTTTACTGCCCACTACAAATATATCTAAGGTTAGTTTAAATTCAGAAAGCAATTGGTTTCTGCCCTTTACAAATATATCTAAGGTTAGTTTATATCCAGAAAGCAATTGGTTTCTGCCCTCTACAAATATATCTACGGTTAGTTTAGATTCAAAAAGCAATTGTTTACTGTCCACTACAAATATATCTAAGGTTTAAATTCAGAAAGCAAGTGTTTACTGTCCACTACAAATATATCTAAGGTTAGTTTAAATTCAGAAAGCAATTGTTTACTGCCCTCTACAAATATATCTACAGTTAGTTTTAGGTTTCTGTCGGTTCCAAAATTATCTCTAAGATTTGTTTTGATCTGGGAAGTAATTGTTTACTGCTCTCAACACATATATCCAAGGTTAGCTTAGATTCAGAAGTAATTGTTTACTGCCCTCTACAAATATATCTAAGGTTAGTTTAAATTCAGAAAGCAATTGTTTACTGCCCTCTACAAATATATCTACGGTTAGTTTTAGGTTTCTGTCGGTTCCAAAATTATCTCTAAGATTAGTTTTGATCTGGGAAGTAATTGTTTACTGCTCTCAACACATATATCCAAGGTTAGCTTAGATTCAGAAGTAATTGTTTACTGCCCTCTACAAATATATCTAAGGTTAGCTTAGATTCGGAAGTAATTGTTTACTGCCCTCTACACATATATCTAAGGTTAGCTTAGATTCAGAAGTAATTGTTTACTGCCCTCTACAAATATATCTAAGGTTAGCTTAGATTCAGAAGTAATTGTTTACTGCCCTCTACAAATATATCTAAGGTTAGCTTAGATTCAGAAGTAATTGTTTACTGCCCTCTACAAATATATCTAAGGTTAGCTTAGATTCAGAAGTAATTGTTTACTGCCCTCTACAAATATATCTAAGGTTAGCTTAGATTCAGAAGTAATTGTTTACTGCCCTCTACAAATATATCTAAGGTTAGCTTAGATTCAGAAGTAATTGTTTACTGCCCTCTACAAATATATCTAAGGTTAGCTTAGATTCAGAAGTAATTCTTTACTGCTCTCAACACATATATCCAAGGTTAGCTTAGATTCAGAAATAATTGTTTACTGCCCTCTACAAATATATCCTAGGTTATAATGTAGTGGCTAATTGGGGAGTACTTGTTTACTGCCAGCTACAAATATATCCTTGGTTAGTTCAGGGAGTAAATGTTTTCTGGCCCCTACAAAATAGTTTTGATCCAGGATGCAATTGTTTACCATCCGTAAGAAATATGGTTAAGATCCGGAAATGTGACCAAGATGGTAAATAATTGGAATGTTATATCCTTCAAAGTGCATATCAGTAATATTGCAGAATGTTGCCAGAAGTAGAGGTACATCAACAGTGGATTGTCCAATGTCGACAGAATAGTTAGTCAATACATGTTGAGAAATACAAACATTTTAACCCTTTCAACACCACAGACCTCTAAATAGGCTTACAAAAAGTGTAGATCCAGATGAGCCGGCTCATGACGAGCCGTCTCATCAGGATCTGCACTTTTTGCCAGTAATATTACTATTTTTAGACATAATTACCCATTTTGATAAATGAACTGTCCAAATGTGATTTTCTGATTCATTTATTGGTTTAAGAATATCATGGACCAGTCCATGTCAGTTACTTGGTGTTGAATGGGTTAAGGATGTTGTCAACAGTTTGTCCTTATAGCAGTATCCCGGCGAATGTCCTACCGGTATTTATAAAAAAGATCCCCATTGTGGCTCTAGGTCACTCACCCAGAGTCTTAACAGGGTAATATTTACAAGTGGAGGGGAAAGGAGGGGCATGTGTGCAGGGCAACTGGTTGGTAGTTACCCCTAACCACACAGATCATGTTGCATGAAAGTCCAAATTTTAAGCAAATGTCCAGATAAATTATTTTAGCTATATTTGATCTACCTACTAATTAATTGCCCCGATTCTCAGTGCCAAGATTCATATAAAAATGAAGTAGATTATCAGGAGATATTGATCTGTAGTCCAGTGGTTAACACACTGGACTGGTAATCCAGGGATCGCAGGTTCGATCCCCCCGTCTGACCCTAATAAAATTAACAGTCTTTCAGATGGGACGTTAAACCGTGGTCTTTACACCGTGCACGTAAAAGAACCAGAGGAGACTCTGGAATGGGTCTCTGTCTGTATCATTGCACTATCCTCCAAAAATATAAAATGACTAATCTCTTCAGGAGGCGTCGCTCATATGGGTAACTGGTAGCGACGATAAATAAATGTAAAACACACAAAAGGAGATATTGAACATAGATTTTCAAGATGGCCACTATCGTTGCAATTTTGAATGTTGGAGCAGATTGATTTTAGCCTGTTTTTCTAAATGTTCCTTGTCATATTAAGCAATGTACATTGTATATTTATCTTAGCGAGATGTATATTTACCGAGAGTTCCTTTCTTTTCAGAGTAAATTTACCAGTCTTTCACTTGCATTCAAGACAGATTCTCAAACGCTTGAGAAACGTCTTGAAATACAAGAACGTTCACGAGACATAGCAGAGCAGAATGTGGACAAGGAGCTGCAGGGTCTACGATCAGGACTCGAGGTAATGCTTTATTGGCTTCTTCTATCATTGGATTAGTAACACAATATTTCATCAAAGTTTTATGGGAAAAGGTAATTAACAGTAACTGTTGATGATCTAATGTTTATTAAAGCCTGGTTAGACTTGTGGATTAGTATTCACATTCTCTGTCGCAAGCTGCAGTTCCCCAATGACTTCTTGGATGACTGCTGTGTTCAGAATTCGACCCATTGTCATTCCCCTGTACTCCGATGTTGTTCTTCGTTGCTCCTAATTACAAAACTGTCTAGTTACTGCCTTACCCTAATAAGGTCAACAGGTGTGAACGTTTTTGTGCTGGTCCTTCCTTAGCGCAAGTGCACGGTGAAATGCATACACAGGCTGTCCGTCTTCAAACTTGGGTTAAAGACGGATGCATTTTGGAATTGACCTCTCCCAAATCTGTTCAAATTCATCAGATAACTAGGGCACTACATAAAATTGAAGAATCTTTCACCAATATCTCAGAAATGAATAGTCACAACTTGATCAAGATCCTCTGACCAAAGAGCAACATTTCGTTAACATTTATGACCATTATCGTACATGTATATGTTAAGTTAATGATATAAGCATAGTAGTTATTACTGCAGACCCTGAACCAACTATGTACAGATCCCCAGGTACGAGAAGTGCTCGCCAAGATACAAAACCACATCGATATACTCGAGAAATCTACGGCCAGAGTTTCTAGTAGGGCTGAAGTATTTGGTGCTATTCAACAGGTGAGTGTTTGATATACTCGAGAATGTATTTGATGCTATTCAACAGGTGAGTGTTTGATATACTCGAGAATGTATTTGATGCTATTCAACAAGTGAGTGTTTGATATACTCGAGAATGTGTTTGATGCTATGCAACAAGTGAGTGTTTGATATACTCGAGAATGTGTTTGATGCTATGCAACAAGTGAGTGTTTGATATACTCGAGAATGTATTTGATGCTATTCAACAAGTGAGTGTTTGATATACTCGAGAATGTATTTGATGCTATTCAACAAGTGAGTGTTTGATATACTCGAGAATGTGTTTGATGCTATGCAACAAGTGAGTGTTTGATATACTTGAGAATGTGTTTGATGCTATGCAACAAGTGAGTGTTTGATATACTAGAGAATGTGTTTGATGCTATGCAACAAGTGAGTGTTTGATATACTTGAGAATGTGTTTGATGCTATGCAACAAGTGAGTGTTTGATATACTAGAGAATGTGTTCGATGCTATGCAACAAGTGAGTGTTTGATATACTCGAGAATGTATTTGGTGATATGCAACAAGTGAGTGTTTGATATACCAGAGAATGTGTTTGTTGCTATGCAACACATGAGTGTTTGATATACTAGAGAATGTGTTTGATGCTATGCAACAAGTGAGTGTTTAATATACTAGAGAATGTATTTGGTGATATGCAACAAGTGAGTGTTTGATATACCAGAGAATGTGTTTGTTGCTATGCAACACGTGAGTGTTTGATATACTAGAGAATGTGTTTGATGCTATGCAACAAGTGAGTGTTTGATATACTAGAGAATGTGGTTGATGCTATGCAACAAGTGAGTGTTTGATATACTCGAGAATGTATTTGGTGATATGCAACAAGTGAGTGTTTGATATACCAGAGAATGTGTTTGTGAGTGTTTGATATACTAGAGAATGTGTTTGGCTATGCAACAAGTGAGTGTTTGATATACTAGAGAATGTGTTTGGTGCAATGCAACAAGTGAGTGTTTGATATACAAGAGAATGTGTTTGATGCAATGCAACAAGTGAGTGTTTGATATACTAGAGAATGTGTTTGATGCTATGCAACAAGTGAGTGTTTGATATACAAGAGAATGTGTTTGATGCAATGCAACAAGTGAGTGTTTGATATACTAGAGAATGTGTTTGATGCTATGCAACAAGTGAGTGTTTGATATACTAGAGAATGTGTTTGATGCTATGCAACAAGTGAGTGTTTGATATACAAGAGAATGTGTTTGATGCAATGCAACAAGTGAGTGTTTGATATACTAGAGAATGTGTTTGATGCAATGCAACAAGTGAGTGTTTGATATACAAGAGAATGTGTTTGATGCAATGCAACAAGTGAGTGTTTGATATACAAGAGAATGTGTTTGATGCAATGCAACAAGTGAGTGTTTGATATACTAGAGAATGTGTTTGATGCTATGCAACAAGTGAGTGTTTGATATACTAGAGAATGTGTTTGATGCAATGCAACAAGTGAGTGTTTGATATACAAGAGAATGTGTTTGATGCAATGCAACAAGTGAGTGTTTGATATACTTGAGAATGTGTTTGATGCTATGCAACAAGTGAGTGTTTGATATACAAGAGAATGTGTTTGTTGCTATGCAACAAGTGAGTGTTTGATATACAGTAAAAACCCTCTATGCGACCACCCCGATTTCGAGACCACCCCCTATTGCGAATGATTTTTTCAGAACGGAATATTTCACTATACATGTCAATGGTCATTGACCACCCCGATAACCAGACCACCCCGTTATTCCGTAATACGACCAGTTAATTCAGACAAATGCCATTAATCCTATGCTAATTGAACCCCTAATATGACCGCGGGCTGCTAATTGAACCCCTAATATGACCGCGGGCGATTTTCTCACTTTCATTGATCGGGTGCACACCCGACATGTTAAAACATTTTTAATTATGTCCCGGTTTTACGACAATTAAGCGACCACTTTATGGTATGGTCAAGTGAGATAAACACGGAAGTGTTGATTGTAAATGATTGGTTTTGATTGCTTTTAATCTTTTGTATATTGTCTGGAGTGGATATGCAGCTAAAGTTGTACTGCATGTGTAAAGACTTGGGCACTCTGTCACAGGATTTAGCTAAAGTCCTAGATGAGATCAAGAAACAATCCCTGTTTAAATAAGCAGTCAACCCTTGAACGTTTATTTAAATAATGAATGATTGATGATGATATGTACTTTTCAAGGAAACTACTGTGCTTGGTATACACAATATAATCAATGAAAACAAGAAAATAAATTTTGAAAATAAATGGATTAACTCATTTACGTTGTACTTTATTTTATTTTTAATTAATTAATTAATTGTGATATACAGTTGTATACGAATTGATTTCAGAAGTACAATCCTAAACCATAGAAACAACCAACTCTTCTGTAATTAAAACAGAAACACCAAGAAATTATCATGTGTGAAAGTACGTTGTACATGTAGTAAAATTATCATAATTTGGTCTTCTTGACCAAACTCGATAAAGAGACCTCCCAGCTAATAAGACCACTTTTTGGAAGTTTCATAGGTGGTCTTATTATAGGGGTTTTACTGTACTATGATCAGAGTGGCTAGTAGGACTGAAGTACTTTGTGGTGTACAACTAAGAGATTATATACTGCAATGGTATTCTTTCGTTCTTTCAGAAACATTGGAGTATTTACAGGAGTAGAGCCATTTACGTAATTGTATTGTTTGGATATTTCAGAAGCGCATTAGTAAAGCCGTAGATTTAATGCTATTGTTTGGATATTTCAGGAGAAGCGCATTAGTAAAGCCGTAGATTTAATGGTATTGTTTGGATATTTCAGGAGAAGCATATTAGTAAAGCCATATATTTAATGGTGTTGTTTGGATATTTCAAGAGAAGCGCATTAGTAAAGCCGTAGATTTAATTGTATTGTTTGGATATTTCAGGAGAAGCGCATTAGTAAAGCCGTATATTTAATGGTATTGTTTGGATATTTCAGGAGAAGTGCATTAGTAAAGCCATATATTTAATGGTATTGTTTGGATATTTCAGGAAAAGTGCATTAGTAAAGCCGTAGATTTAATGGTATATTGTTTGGATATTTCGGGAAAAGTGCATTAGTAAAGCCGTATATTTAATGGTATTGTTTGGATATTTCAGGAGAAGCGCATGAGTAAAGCCGTATATTTAATGGTATTGTTTGGATATTTCAGGAGAAGCGCATTAGTAAAGCCGTAGATTTAATGGTATTGTTTGGATATTTCAGGAGAAGTGCATGAGTAAAGCCGTAGATTTAATGGTATTGTTTGAATATTTCAGGAGAAGCGCATGAGTAAAGCCGTATATTTAATGGTATTGTTTGGATATTTCAGGAGAAGCGCATGAGTAAAGCCATGTATTTAATGGTATTGTTTGGATATTTCAGGAGAAGCGCATGAGTAAATCCGTATATTTAATGGTATTGTTTGGATATTTCAGGAGAAGCGCATGAGTAAAGCCATGTATTTAATGGTATTGTTTGGATATTTCAGGAGAAGCGCATGAGTAAAGCCGTGTATTTAATGGTATTGTGTGGATATTTCAGGAGAAGCGTATGAGTAAAGCCGTGGAAGTGATGGTTCATCATGTGGAGAACATTCGTAGAGTCCATGAACGAGAACATGCAGAGCTTGAGGAAGCTAGGTAGCAAGTTTCCCCTTTGAATACCATTGTTACATAATCATGCAAATAAATGTGTTTGTTTGATGGTTGACGAATACAAATGTCTGTGTGCTGATATTGTCAATGGATTGAGTGTAGTCATGAACGCGAACTGTTCTACACAAAACTCTTGATTTTAGTACAGTCCACATCTGCTATGTCGAATTCTGTCGGACCGAACAAAATACTTTGACATAACCAAAGTTTGACATAGCGGATATTGACCATATAGGCATATTTCCAACATGATGTTTCACATAGATCACAAGCTTTACCCATTTTAAATTTGTCCCATAAAATTATAATAAATCATTTTCAAAGTTGTCATTGTCTGAGCACTATAGTTGTGACATGATAAAAACATACTGTAATATCGTATATAATATTTACTAAATGCAGCACATATATGTAAATAACATCTCTATACGAAACTGTGATAAAAAACTTGCTGATGTAATAATGGTACATTAACTAATACTCGATTAAATAGTCTGCTGTATTCTGTGGAATTTAAGCATGTCATGTTGCACTAATTATTGACAAGTTAAAGTTTAAAGTGAAAACAAACTGATTAATTATAATTATTACGATGAACCGTTTATCCAATTATTCGTTCATTAGTAGTGAACATATTGTCAGGGTAAACACCTTCAACTATCTTTATCGATTGTTTGCACTGGCACGGCACTACCTCTTTGATCAGGTAAATTTGCCGAATGAAAGTCGCACTTGTCACAACGAGTGTGAAATACTGAATATTTATATTGAATGGACCAAAAAATAAATTTGATATAACAAAAAATTTGACTTAACGAAATTTGACATAAACGAAGTCAGTTATATGTAAAATGATAGTATCTGAAACGGGACTTTGACACAACTTTAAGATAACCGGAGAATTTGATGTAACCGACTTTAAGATAACCGGAGAATTTGATGTAACCAACTTTAAGATAACCGGAGAATTTGATGTCACCGACTTTGATATAACCGGATAATTTGATGTAACCAACTTTAAGATAACCGGAAAATTTGATGTCACCGACTTTTATATAACCGGAGAATTTGATGTAACCGGCTTTGATATAACCGGAGAATTTGATGTAACCGACTTTGATATAACCGGAGAATTTGATGTAACCGACTTTGATATAACCGGAGAATTTGATGTAACCAACTTTGATATAACCGGAGAATTTGATGTAACCGACTTTGATATAACCGGAGAATTTGATGTAACCGACTTTGATATAACCGGAGAATTTGATGTAACCGACTTTGATATAACCGGAGAATTTGATGTAACCAACTTTGATATAACCGGAGAATTTGATGTAACCGACTTTGATATTACTGGGGAATTTGATGTAACCGACTTTGATATAACCGGAGAATTTGATGTAACCGACTTTGATATAACCGGAGAATTTGATGTAACCAACTTTGATATAACTGATGTAGGCTGTATGAACATATCAAATCCTTAGAACTTTGTATTGTTGAGATTTCAGGATTGTTAGTAATATTTAATGTTATATCTTAGTTATATTAATATTGACTATGCTTTTAATATGCTGATTAACTCATAATGTGTTTATGTGGTAATGTATTTTGTTTGCAGAAAGTTGTTGCAAGACAGTCGATCTCTATCTCCATCAACAATGGATTTAGTTGCAGGTTTGTCCACCCTATTTTGTTTTGTATTTTAGCCCCAAAAGTGGGTACCATAAATTCCCCCCGGCCATAGGTCGATCTCGACCATAAATAGAGTGTAAAACTTTGGCATGAAAAAGCTAATTTTCAGCTAGATCCTTCCATAAGTCGAGGGTACTTTGTTGACATATGACATTCGTTACGACAATGGTTTTTTATATCATTTTTGAATGAAACTGGACTCAATTTGAGATATTTGGTTGACTTTATTCCATTACAAATAAAAAATGCACAACAATAATACAGTCAAACCTGTGTTAGTGGTCATCTCTATTAAGCAGCCAGTTTCAAGATTCCAAACATGTTGTTTTACTATACATTAGACCTGTATTAAGCAGCCACCTGTGTTCACCAGCCACTTTCTGTGAATCCCTTGGCTGGCTGCTTAAGACAGGTTTGACTGTATATGAAATTTGTGCATCAGCTTTTTCTATGGTTTAGGATGTAAACAATTATCCAAATCAATTGCTATATTAAATCAAATAAAACGAACGTAACGTTCCAACAGGTAAACAAATTTGTATTCTTGTTTCTCGGCCATACAACATCTTACTTTCATCATATTTCTGGAGGAGAAAAAGGTTGGCTTATGTCCGGAAATATACGGTAACCCCGTTTATTTTGTTTTCAATGAATCAATTTACAGTATTGTCTGGAGATGGAAACCAGTGTGTTGGTGTATTATGTGAAAGGATGTCTGGACTCTGCCTCCCTCTCTATCTCTCCCTCTCTATCCCTCCCTCTCTATTCCTCTCCCTCTCTCCCTCCCTCTCTATCCCTCCCCCTCTATCCCTCCCCCTCTATCCCTCCCCCTCTATCCCTCCCCCTCTATCCCTCCCCCTCTATCCCTCCCTCCCACTCTATCCCTCCCTCCCACTCTATCCCTCCCTCTCTATCCCTCCCTCTATATCCCTCCCTCTATCCCTCCCTCCATCTATCCCTCCTCTATCCCTCCCTCTCTATCCCTCCATCCATCTACCTATCTCTCTAACACAGTGGATATATTCAGACTAATTGAGATCACTTTATTGGGCAAAGGCTAATACCACAGACAATAATTAAATTCCAGACAGCTTTCTAACATTTTTTGTCATCATAATGCAATAAGGAGCAAAGAGCAGAATAATTTATTGAGTTGCCTATCCTCACTTCACCATTGTGATCTGTTGGTGAATATTCCTGGTCTCGTATCGATTATTGTCCTCGTTACTATTTCACGTTGTGATATCTCTGTTACTATTTCATGTTGTGATATCTCTGTTACTATTTCATGTTGTGATATCACTGTTACTATTTCATGTTGTGATATCTCTGTTACTGTTTCATGTGGTGATATCTCTGTTACTATTTCATGTTGTGATATCTCTGTTACTATTTCATGTTGTGATATCTCTGTTACTATTTCATGTTGTGATATCTCTGTTACTATTTCACATTGTGATATCTCTGTTACTATTTCATGTTGTGATATCTCTGTTACTATTTCATGTTGTGATATCTCTGTTACTATTTCATGTTGTGATATCTCTGTTACTATTTCATGTTGTGATATCTCTGTTACTATTTCATGTTGTGATATCTCTGTTACTATTTCATGTTGTGATATCTCTGTTACTGTTTCATGTTGTGATATCTCTGTTACTATTTCATGTTGTGATATCTCTTTTACTGTTTCATGTTGTGATATCTCTGTTACTATTTCATGTGGTGATATCTCTGTTACTATTTCATGTGGTGATATCTGTTACTATTTCATGTTGTGATATCTCTGTTACTGTTTCATGTGGTGATATCTCTGTTACTGTTTCATGTGGTGATATCTCTGTTACTATTTCATGTTGTGATATCTCTGTTACTATTTCATGTGGTGATATCTCTGCTACTATTTCATGTTGTGATATCTCTGTTACTGTTTCACGTTGTGATATCTCTGTTACTATTTCATGTTGTGATATTTCTGTTACTATTTCATGTTGTGATATCTCTGTTACTATTTCATGTTGTGATATCTCTGTTACTATTTCATGTTGTGATATCTCTGTTACTATTTCATGTTGTGATATCTCTGTTACTGTTTCACATTGTGATATCTTTGTTACTATTTCATGTTGTGATATCTCTGTTACTATTTCATGTTGTGATATCTCTGTTACTATTTCACATTGTGATATCTCTGTTACTTTTTCACGTTGTGATATCTCTTTTACTGTTTCATGTGGTGATATCTCTGTTACTGTTTCATGTGATATCTCTGTTACTGTTTCATGTTGTGATATCTCTGTTACTGTTTCATGTGGTGTTATCTCTGTTACTGTTTCATGTTGTGATATCTCTTTTACTGCTTCATGTTGTGATATCTCTGTTACTGTTTCATGCGGTGATATCTCTGTTACTGTTTCATGTTGTGATATCTCTTTTACTGTTTCATGTTGTGATATCTCTTTTACTGTTTCATGTTGTGATATCTCTGTTACTGTTTCATGTTGTGATATATATTTTACTGTTTCATGTTGTGATATCTCTGTTACTGTTTCATGTGGTGATATCTCTGTTACTGTTTCATGTGGTGATATCTCTTTTACTGTTTCATGTGGTGATATCTTTTTTACTGTTTCATGTGGTGATTTCTCTGTTACTGTTTCATGTGGTGATATCTCTGTTACTGTTTCATGTGGTGATATCTCTGTTACTATTTCATGTTGTGATCTCTCTGTTACTATTTCAGGGGGTGATATCCTGTCCAGGCGTTCAGCTTCTGTCTGCCAGAACAATATGTTTGCTGGAGGAAAGGTATGTTGATATTCATGTTCACCAGTACATCAAGGTATGTGTGCAGGTGTGTAGCATCTATATTCATCTATATGTTGGTTTGGGTTACACCTGTGCCAGTACATCAAGGTATGTGTGCAGGTGTGTAGCATCTATATTCATCTATATGTTGGTTTGGGTTACACCTGTGCCAGTATATCAAGGTATGTGGGCAGGTGTGTAGCATCTATATTCATCTATATGTTGGTTTGGGTTACACCTGTGCCAGTACATCAAGGTATGTGTGCAGGTGTGTAGCATCTATATTCATCTATATGTTGGTTTGGGTTACACCTGTGCCAGTATATCAAGGTATGTGTGCAGGTGTGTAGCATCTATATTCATCTATATGTTGGTTTGGGTTACACCTGTGCCAGTACATCAAGGTATGTGTGCAGGTGTGTAGCATCTATATTCATCTATATGTTGGTTTGGGTTACACCTGTACCAGTACATCAAGGTATGTGTGCAGGTGTGTAGCATCTATATTCATCTATATGTTGGTTTGGGTTACACCTGTACCAGTACATCAAGGTATGTGTGCAGGTGTGTAGCATCTATATTCATCTATATGTTGGTTTGGGTTACACCTGTGCCAGTATATCAAGGTATGTGTGCAGGTGTGTAGCATCTATAGTCATCTATATGTTGGTTTGGGTTACACCTGTGCCAGTATATCAAGGTATGTGTGCAGGTGTGTAGCATCTATATTCATCTATATGTTGGTTTGGGTTACACCTGTGCCAGTATATCAAGGTATGTGTGCAGGTGTGTAGCATCTATATTCATCTATATGTTGGTTTGGGTTACACCTGTGCCAGTATATCAAGGTATGTGTGCAGGCGTGTAGCATCTATATTCATCTATATGTTGGTTTGGGTTACACCTGTGCCAGTATATCAAGGTATGTGTGCAGGTGTGTAGCATCTATATTCATCTATATGTTGGTTTGGGTTACACCTGTGCCAGTATATCAAGGTATGTGTGCAGGTGTGTAGCATCTATATTCATCTATATGTTGGTTTGGGTTACACCTGTGCCAGTATATCAAGGTATGTGTGCAGGTGTGTAGCATCTATATTCATCTATATGTTGGTTTGGGTTACACCTGTGCCAGTACATCAAGGTATGTGTGCAGGTGTGTAGCATCTATATTCATATATATGTTGGTTTGGGTTACACCTGTGCCAGTACATCAAGGTATGTGTGCAGGTGTGTAGCATCTATATTCATCTATATGTTGGTTTGGGTTACACCTGTGCCAGTATATCAAGGTATGTGTGCAGGTGTGTAGCATCTATATTCATCTATATGTTGGTTTGGGTTACACCTGTGCCAGTACATCAAGGTATGTGTGCAGGTGTGTAGCATCTATATTCATCTATATGTTGGTTTGGGTTACACCTGTGCCAGTACATCAAGGTATGTGTGCAGGTGTGTAGCATCTATATTCATCTATATGTTGGTTTGGGTTACACCTGTGCCAGTACATCAAGGTATGTGTGCAGGTGTGTAGCATCTATATTCATCTATATGTTGGTTTGGGTTACACCTGTGCCAGTACATCAAGGTATGTGTGCAGGTGTGTAGCATCTATATTCATCTATATATTGGTTTGGGTTACACCTGTGCCAGTACATCAAGGTATGTGTGCAGGTGTGTAGAATCTATATTCATCTATATGTTGGTTTGGGTAGCCTTGTACCAGTACATCAAGGTATGCGTGCAGGTGTGTAGCATCTATATTAATCTATATATTGGTTTGGGTTACACCTGTGCCAGCTGTAGATTTGGTTTTTCACATTACAATGAGATGTGGTTGGAATGTTGTTTTTTCCCCCCCCCCCAGTTTTGTTAAATTTTGTCTTTGTAAAGTCTTTGGGTTCCTGTTATAATTGTTTTAAAGTATAGAGATTTTATTTCTTTGCCACTGTAATGGTGATTGCAGTCATTGTGCAATGACACCATAAGCCACTAGACCTCGGTTTAATGAAAGACTTGACTGCTTACCTCCCTCAGACAATGTGTCTGGACCGACAAAGATCCTAAATCATAGGCTGCGTGCAAGATTATTATTTTTTTTATTTCTGTTTATTTAACTACCGGTTGCCCATTTGAACGACGGGCAGTTTACCTAACAACACCTTTCCTGGGCAGGCTCCAGCGGTTAACCAATACTTGGTGCACCAACCTTCGTAAGGGTATGGGATTGTGTGGGTGTGTGTTGGTGTGAACAATTTTTTTCACTATATTTTCTGTCCCTCACTGCTGTATGTTCGAATTGGGGGACTCGAATGTTTTCATGTGAGGAAGCTATCCAACTGGCTTGTGGAAGGTCTCTGGTTCTAGCCAGGTGTCCATCCGTGTGTGTAATACTGCTCGGAGGGTCATCCCGGGGTCTTCCTCCACCAATAATAGCTGGAGAGTTGCCATATGACTTAAGCTGTTGTTTCCACTTCAAAAACGAACATTATTTTTTCGTATTTGTGAACGGGAACATTTCACAGGTTTTCTGTGTATGGGCTGGAGGCCTACATCACAATGGACATAACTCAGTTTATTGATGAGAATTGTGGTGGATTCTAGGGTCGACCATCAGTTAACCCTTTCAACACCGCAGACCTCTAAATAGGCTTGCAAAAAGTGTAGATCCAGATCAGCCGGCTCATAACGAGCCGTCTCATCAGGATCTGCACATTTTGCAAGTAGTATTACTAATTTTAGACAAAATTACCCATCTTGATAAATGAACATGTCCGAATATAATTTTCTTATTCATTTATTGGTCTAAGAATATCATGGACCAGTCCATGTCAGTTACTTGGTGTTGAATGGGTTAAATACAGTGTAATTGCCTGAATTATAAATTGGTTTACAGTTACATGTTGTTGTATACATCTTGTTTTACATGTGCTGCGTTGGATGTTTTATTATGAGCTGTGTAAATATGTATGTTTTACTACAGTTATCCCCACTAGGGGCTCCAGGTATGAATCTCATGACCCCATCAACAGCAAAAGCAATAAAACTGTTAAAGGTACTCTCTACAAATGTACTATGAATGTGCAACTCTAGTTAACATACACATTTAGTAACTTTAATTTATAGTTACCATAGTAACATTGCGCATATTTTGTGACTTTCATTTGTAGCTTGTTTCTTTGGTAGCTTTTAATATTTTTAATACACACGTACATTATATGTAGCTAAAACTTCTTAATTTTCTACACGAATGCTCTTTTGTTATTTATTGTATATCAGTGTTGTAACTTTGTACATTTATCATTTATTTCACTTTAACCCTTTCAACATCACAGACCTCTAAATTGGCTTACAAAAAAGTGTAGATCCAGATGAGCCGGCTCGTGACGAGCTGTCTCATCAGGCAGGATCTGCACTTTTTTCAAGTAATATAACTATTTTTAGAATTTTTTTTACCCATTTTGATAAATGAACTGATCAAAATGTAATTTTGTTATTAATTTATTGGTCTAAAAATATCATGGACCAGTCCATGTCAGTTACTTGGTGTTGAATGGGTTAATCACTTATCGACATGCAATTATATGGAGTCTTGTTTTACAGGATGCAGAATAATTATTAGTCCCCTATCGGTTTACCGGTTTGGGGACTATTGGATTGCACTTGTCCGTCCATTGCACGTTTGTGTCCGTGCTGTAACTGCATGGGGGTATGTTCAGATAACAACTCACAAATGATCGCCACATCAAGATGGTGTGTCGCGTCAATGACCTTGGTTCCTGCCTCAAAGGTCGAGGTCACACTTTGAGGTTAAATGTCAAATATTGTTACTCTCGTCTGGGCTGTAATTTAGTCATGTACAAGGGTAATAACACTGCAGTAACATTTGTCAATTACTACAACATTTGTCAATTACTACAACATTTGTCAATTACTACAACATTTGTCAATTACTACAACAGTTGTCAACTACTACAACATTTGTCAATTACTACAACATTTGCCAACTACTACAACATTTGCCAACTACTACAACATTTGTCAATTACTACAGCATTTGTCAATTACTACAACATTTGCCAACTACTACAACATTTGTCAATTACTACAACATTTGTCAATTACTACAACATTTGTCAATTACTACAACATTTGCCAACTACTACAACATTTGCCAACTACTACAACATTTGTCAACTACTACAACATTTGCCAACTACTACAACATTTGCCAACTACTACAACATTTGCCAACTACTACAACATTTGTCAATTACTACAACATTTGCCAACTACTACAACATTTGCCAACTACTACAACATTTGCCAACTACTACAACATTTGTCAATTACTACAGCATTTGTCAATTACTACAACATTTGTCAACTACTACAACATTTGCCAACTACTACAACATTTGCCAACTACTACAACATTTGTCAATTACTACAACATTTGTCAATTACTGCAACATTCTCAATTACTGCAGCATTCTCAATTACTACAGGATGTGTCAATTACCACAATATAATTTTATGTTGATTTTTACAGTATAGACTAATGCTTGTCATGCCTGCACAACAGATCTGCACTTGAGTGGCAGGTGCAAGGTCTGCATTACAACAATATGATGTTAGATACTGGTCTATGTTTGTTTTGTTGCTACGTCTTAATAAGTAATATATTACTACAGCGGCACAAAATCAAGTCAGTCATTTATTCTAAATTGTTGATTTTTGTTTTTCCATTTATCCGATATTGTAAGATATATAAGCTTCTTTAGTTTAAGGGTTTTGTTTCATATTATTGAAAGCATTGCAATTCAAAGAGCAGAGTTCTTTGCGGGCATCTTCAAACCTAGGGTGGGATTTCCTTATCGGCAATATTGGAGGTGTTAGATTCACTTTTTCTCACCTATAGACAGGCTTTTCACACCGTTTTGGGGAGTGTGAGATAAATCTGTCTAACTGGGTAGACGAGGGAACTACTTTATGCTAATTAGATATCACAAACAAGTCCAGTAGTTTCAGTTTATTTCTGCGTCCAAATTTATATCATTTCATTGGACTACCGTAAAATCCGAACACTGCCGTGCAGTTACATCAGTATGCGAACAGCGATATGTCATCGATGACACAATCAATGACGTATCGCTGCCATTCATATGTTGTTCATGTGCCTACTATTACCATTTGGCCCACAATGCACTTGCATTGTTTGTAAGCATCCTGTCTGTAATCAGTGTGACTGATCTCCCTTTAAATCTTGTTATTTATTAGTTCCTTTTAGTATGATCGTTAGTCATAGATTATTTGAATCTTTACCCGTGTTGGATGTAAAGGGTTAGCATTAAAGAAATTAAACTGTTAAAACTTAACATATTTAACGTTTACTTTTAAATGACAATCAACATCAATGTGAGTAAATTGTCACATTCCAATGACCTCATCACATTATAGTAAATTCATACGCCATTCATGCGTGGCATAATTCGTGAAGTGCATCAAAAGCATAAATAAGGTGAGAAAATAAATCTACCACCTCCATAGAGTTACAGTTAAGGAAATCCCACCCTAAGGCTAAAGATGCTTACAAAGAACTAGATTCACTTTTTACAGACGTGTCTGTAGTCCAGTGGTAACACGCTGGACTGGTAATCCAGGGATCGCAGGTTCGATCCCCCGTCTGACCCTAATGAAATTAAGATGGGACTTTAAACTGAGGTCTCGTGTCGGTGCTTTACACTGTGCACGTAAAAGAACCAGAGGAGACTCTGGAATGGATCTCTGTCTGTATCATTGCACTATCCTCCACAAATCTAAAATGACTAATCTCTTCAGGAGGCGTCGCTCATATGGGCAACCGGTAGCGGTGATAAATAAACGTAAAAGCACACTAGATTCACTTTGTCTCACACCAGTGAGAGCCTCATTTCTGACAACATATTCTGACCACTAGGGTGGGATATCCTTGTCCCATACCAGTGAGAGCCTCATTTCTGACGACATATTCTGACCACTAGGGTAGGATACCCTTGTCCCACATCGGTGAGAGCCTAGTTTCTAACGACATATTCTGACCACTAGGCTAGGATACCCTTGTCCCACACCAGTGAGAGCCTAGTTTCTGATGACATATTCTGACCACTAGGGTAGGATACCCCTGTCCCACACCAGTGAGAGCCTAGTTTCTGACGACATATTCTGACTACTAGGGTAGGATACCCCTGTCCCACACCAGTGAGAGCCTAGTTTCTGACGACATATTCTGACTACTAGGGTAGGATACCCCTGTCCCACACCAGTGAGAGCCTAGTTTCTGACGACATATTCTGACTACTAGGGTAGGATACCCCTGTCCCACACCAGTGAGAGCCTAGTTTCTGACGACATATTCTGACTACTAGGGTAGGATACCCCTGTCCCACACCAGTGAGAGCCTAGTTTCTGACGACATATTCTGACTACTAGGGTAGGATACCCCTGTCCCACACCAGTGAGAGCCTAGTTTCTGACGACATATTCTGACTACTAGGGTAGGATACCCCTGTCCCACACCAGTGAGAGCCTAGTTTCTGACGACATATTCTGACTACTAGGGTAGGATACCCTTGTCCCACACCAGTGAGAGCCTAGTTTCTGATGACATATTCTGACTACTAGGGTAGGATACCCCTGTCCCACACCAGTGAGAGCCTAGTTTCTGACGACATATTCTGACTACTAAGGTAGGATACCCCTGTCCCACACCAGTGAGAGCCTAGTTTCTGACGACATATTCTGACCACTAGGGTAGGATACCCCTTGTCCCACACCAGTGAGAGCCTAGTTTCTGACGACATATTCTGACTACTAGGGTAGGATACCCCTGTCCCACACCAGTGCATATGAAGGATACTCTTACATTAGTCATGTTGTATATTAATTATTATGGGACAGTGATTGATGAACAATTTTTTCAGGGATCAAGACGACGTGTCAGTGAGATAGCCCTGCCTAAGGTCCTCGGTGGTACTGGTGCAGCCACACTACACCCCTCAGCATCAATGGTATGTATCAATCGACCAACCACAACAATAATAAATAGTCATGCTACAAACTCTTCTGTCACAATGTTTTATTATAATAATCAATTTGTTAAGAAGTTGTTAATAACTTAGTAGGCATATTTTACGCTCCTCATTCACCGACCCACCCCCTCCCCCCACCAAATGATTTGCGTTGTCTGTTCATCCTATTATTTTGTTTGAGCTCGCCTCCGTGGTCGAGTGGTTACAGTCGCTGACTTGTATACCACTGTAACCTATCATCACTGATGGTCACGGGTTCAAGCCCTGCTCAAACCATGTCTCATTTATATGAAGAAGTTGGCAGTTTTCTTACGGAGGTTGGTGCACCCAAGTACTGGTTAACCGCTTGAGCCTGCCCAGGAAAGGTGTTGTTAGGTAAACTGCCCGCCGGCGATATAGCCCAAAATGGTGCTGATGCAGGCGTAAAACCAGAAACATAACATATTATTTTGTTTGCGGATTACTCCTACAGTTTTAACACAATAACAGTTTGACTCTCTAGAAACAGTTTGTAATGGGTGTAGTTGCATACCATTGGACAGTTTGTTTTTGTTCTGGACAGTTGCATTGATACTTTGTAGCACATAATTTGATATAAAAAAATTACCTAAATAATTTCCTTGAATGTAGCAGTCGGTAGCTGATTAAATGCTGATATTTTGTTGGTGATTATTCATAGAATTTATTATGCCGATATATACTCTTTGATTAACCGATTACTTATGCTTTGTTGCTGTTATTCAGTCTCTTGATTACTGATATTTGTGGTGGATATATACTCTTTGATTAACCGATTACTTATGCTTTGTTGCTGTTATTCAGTCTCTTGATTACTGATATTTGTGGTGGATATATACTCTCTGATTAACCGATTACTTATGCTTTGTTGCTGTTATTCAGTCTCTTGATTACTGATATTTGTGGTGGATATATACTCTCTGATTAACCGATTACTTATGCTTTGTTGCTGTTATTCAGTCTCTTGATTACTGATATTTGTGGTGGATATATACTCTCTGATTAACCGATTACTTATGCTTTGTTGCTGTTATTCAGTCTCTTGATTACTGATATTTGTGGTGGATATATACTCTCTGATTAACTGATTACTTATGCTTTGTTGCTGTTATTCAGTCTCTTGATTACTGATATTTGTGGTGGATATATACTCTCTGATTAACCGATTACTTATGCTTTGTTGCTGTTATTCAGTCTCTTGATTACTGATATTTGTGGTGGATATATACTCTCTGATTAACCGATTACTTATGCTTTGTTGCTGTTATTCAGTCTCTTGATTACTGATATTTGTGGTGGATATATACTCTCTGATTAACTGATTACTTATGCTTTGTTGCTGTTATTCAGTCTCTTGATTACTGATATTTGTGGTGGATATATACTCTCTGATTAACTGATTACTTATGCTTTGTTGCTGTTATTCAGTCTCTTGATTACTGATATTTGTGGTGGATATATACTCTCTGATTAACCGATTACTTATGCTTTGTTGCTGTTATTCAGTCTCTTGATTACTGATATTTGTGGTGGATATATACTCTCTGATTAA